>OY756434.1:7481700-8681700 GCA_963576905.1 Mystacides longicornis
ACGGACGGACGGACGGACGGACGGACAGACAGACGGACGGACTGACGGACGGACGGACAGACAGACGGACGGACGGACGGACAGACAGACAGACAGACGGACGGACAGACAGACAGACAGACGGACGGACAGACAGACAGACAGACGGACGGACAGACAGACGGATGGACAGACAGACGGACGGACGGACAGACAGACGGACGGACAGACAGACGGACGGACGGACGGACAGACAGACAGACGGACGGACGGACGGACAGACAGACAGACGGACGGACGGACGGACGGACAGACAGACGGACGGATAGATAAATAACTAAATATATAAATAAATAAATAATATATATATAAATAAATAAACAAATAAATAAACTAACAAACGGACGAGACAGACACACAGACAGACGGACGGACGAACGTGACAAGATCTGCCAATATCTTCGAGGGGGGGCGAAGGGTACAGACGCTGTTTTCGGCCATTATATGAGGCACTAAAAAAGATATTAAAAAAAAATACTCCAACGTATGTCAAAATCGCCGCCATCTTTAATTTATAGGAGTGACCAAACTGAAGCTTTACCTTATTATTAGTTCATAAACAATTTCTCTAAAATATCTTCATAATAATGGTTTTCGATGAATTGATCATTCGATGAATTGATCATTCGATGAATTGATTTTCGATGAACTCGTTTTCGATGAATTGATTTTCGATGAATTGATTTTCGATCAATTGATTTTCGATGAATTGATTTTCGATGAATTGATCATTCGATGAATTGATTTTCGATGAACTCGTCGTGAATCGATAGATAGCTACACTGTAAAAAAGTCGGGTTAGTGCAAACCCTTATAACTCGAGGACGGCTATACTGACAACAACGCCATTGTGCAAAATTCCATAACAACACGTTTTTTATTTACTACCATTGAGTTTCAAAACACTGGTGCGCAGATTTTTGATAGAATTCTTCTCCAACATATTTTAAAGGTATTTTTGTATAGGTAAAATACCATTTCGAATTCAATATGCATAGTAAGGACTATAGGACAACGTCTGTCGGGAAAGCTAGTTATAAGTATATAGATAGATTGATGCAGTATAAGGTGTGGATGGTAATATTAAACCAATAGATTCGGGTTCCGGGACCAAGGAGGTAGGAATTAGATTTGGTTTACACAAAGTAATAATTTAAGTTCCAGGGAGAAACAACGAGTGTGATTTATGATTGAGACATGTGTTTTTGGAAGGGTCAATAGTTCCAGAGTACAGCCCGCCCTCTATCTAACCCCCGAGGAAACAAACATAACTCATAATATTTGAGGGACGGAGTCCACCTCCTATTGCCACAACTAGTAGGGTTTTCTAGCTTGTAACACAGACCAAAAGTAATATGATGTAGTAGGTACATAAAAATATAACAAAGAAGAATCGAGTCAACTAATTGGATGCTCCAGAAACACTAAGTTGTATAAGAAAATATAGTATATCGGTAGATGAAGCGCAAGTAGTGTGCTTGGATAGATGAGATTGGAGGTGCGGTTTCTCTGCCTACCCCTTACGTGAATAGGCGTGATGGGTAAAAAAACAATAGGTAATTATTACACTACCACCGACCACCAGCAGCTTTGCGCCTAGGAATATCTTCATTGACCACCTCTACCGTTGGGACGTCACAGGAACGAGAAGAGGAATATTAGCATACGGACTTGGGAGCAATGCCATAGAATCCCTCAATAGACACAGGGTTGGTATCACCAGGTGTAGTAAAAAAAAAACTACATGGATGGGGTAACCTTTCTGCACATCATACTGATTGTGCAATGTGCATGTGGTGAGCTCAAAGATGACGACCACCTCCTGTCTTGTCCATTGATTAGCGGAATGTTCCAATCAATAAGACTTTATCCCGGTGAACGACAAGGCGATGTGACAAAATTTAAACCGTTTTTCCCATATGCAAATTATTTCACATAGGTACTCAAATGTTGCGTTTACTTCAGAAATGTCCGGATGTGATTTAACATAATTGAGATGATAATATCACAGAGAAATCTATTAAAAAGGCTTTTTACTATAAAGGTGTCTTGAGACAATCACCGATCTTCCTATGGCAGAATATGATGAGTAGAAGAGATGAGTGCTTGGAGGAGTTGTTCCTAGAAAATACGGCATCATATGACGGTGGACCTGATTTACAGGAATGAGGTGAACGACGAGTGAGTATAAAATATGATGTTTTCCCATAAAAAAGTTGGACGTAAGCACACATTTTATGCTGATTTGTATGGGCGTCCAACACTTCCCTTTTTTGCCCGTGCCTTTATACTAAAATTTTTGGATCCCACCTACAATTACCCTGTCTTGATAGAGATCCCATCAGTTGTTGCAATAATGTCGCCATTTCAGGAACGTTGATTTATTAACCTTATTTCGCAAATACAAACATCGTCCCGTATGCTAATTCCAAACATCAGCTGTCTCTTCATGAATTTTGGGTGCGTTATATTTGTGGAAACTAACATAGTCAAGGTTTTAGCTGGTTTTCACTGTTTTCAGTCCATTAGTAAAAAGATTAAGCCAGGTATGAATAATTTTTCTAAGACCTTCCTCTTGATATGATAAATTTGTAGCTAGTACCACCAATTGGGAAGCCCTCAAAACGGGCAAGTAGGTACGCAGTATCTAACACTTACTGGACGACACCCCAAATTGTAATTCATTTTACGATATGTACAGTACACACTCGTTGTCATATAAATCATTATCTTTTGAGTTATATTATGTTTGGTTTTCCTCTGTCACCCTCACTCTGTGATTCATTAATAATACAACCAGATATCAAATAATGCCGTAATGAATATTAGCCCTTAATTATTTATTACTGCCGCTTCGAAACGACCCTCGATGATAGCGTCCGAGGCCGATTGTTTGAATGTTTTAATTGTGTGTGACGGTGAATTTCTATTTATTATTGTTTTTATCTTGGCTTGATTTAATCGGCATATCATTTGATAACATTCGAAAAAGAGGTTTTTTTTTTCTTTTTTTTTCTTAGTTTCTTTTTTTTATCTTTGAGACTTTTCCTTTTCCGGTCGCTCACAAAGTTTTCTTATTCTTGGCTTAACTGCCGGTTGCGATGTGGACTCTCAGCTTTCATATCTTTAGTGGTCTGTCTGAGAGTAGTTTTCCATTAGGTCGGCAATCTGGAAGTCTGGATGAGTCCATTCTTCTCCCATGTTTATACCAGAATCTACTTCTTAGACTCATATAGGTACCTATTACTATCTTCATCGTCGTATTTCTATTTTCATCTCTGAGGGTCTTCAAAGAAATGCTTCTAAAATTCTTAATTTCTAAGATTCGGGTTGCACATTTCGACGTATTGGAAGATTGATAAGTTTTTAAGATTTTTAATTTGCTGCTGACTTTCATTTTGGGGCTTATTCCATAATATATAATATCAGTTGTATTGAATTTTGAAAAAAAAAAAAGATTTTAAATATCTTATACAGGGTGTTATGTAGAACGTTAGCCAAACTGGTAGGGTATATAGAGGGGACCATTTTCCATACATCAAAATGTATACTGGGTGTTAATTTTTTTTCTAGGATTTTTTAATTTTTTTTTTTTTTTGGAAAAATACCAAAATTTTACCTTTTAGTGTCTATAACTTTTTTGTTAATCGACCAATCAGATTCATTTAAATTTTAATAGTATCTCAAATACATGCTTATTCATAAAAATATGACACCTGCTTCCAATATCAACGCTTAAAAAATATATGATCCAACAAAATCAGAAAAACGCTTTGAGAAAAAAATGATACAAAGTTCGACGGGTCAGCTAGTATTATATAAAAATAGAAAGCTATTTTCCGATGTCATCGCATCACGCCTAAACGGCTGGACCGAATTCACTAATACTTTTTGTCGTGTTGGCTTTACCAGGAGAAGGTTCTTATGAAAGAGAAAATTAAGAAAGTTTCGTAGATGATTAGAAAATCAAAGAAAACTTTAAGTAGTAACCTTCTCAGTACTTTGAACAATATAATTTTTATTCCTAATTTGAAAAATTGAAACGACATTAAATTAAAGTTTGACAGGAACTGTGAGTTGTTTGATAGTTGGTGCGATTGACAGAATGCTGATTGAAAATAATATATGATTTGAAACGGATGCACCGATCTAAACTACATGGGTTAAAAGGTTATAAGCTATTAGTATATACAAATTCGAATTATTCAATATTCATAGTTAGGAACACAGGAACACGTCTGTCGGGAAAGCTAGTATAAGTATCGTTAATCTTAGTTGTACATATGGTTAACAAAATTAATTGATTAGTGATTAAATAATAATAATACAGAAAGATTAACTTTATTAAAGTATAGCAACTAACGTAGAAAAATTGGGAACATTTGATAATTTTCCGGAGATCGTTTTCTGGCAAAAGATGAAACAATTTTACACGCAAAATGAATGTTAGAGCTGTCAGGCTATTGTCATACAACATGATAGATGGCGCTGCCTGAATGAAGATGAATTACTTTTGTAACGCTTATATTTTTACATCAACATTAGGTACCTACCTCTTCTTCTCCATCACCGATGGTGGTATGTGTGAATACTGCCACGATTCTCCATTCGATCGCTGTTATTTTATATTCTATAAGTATTCTCTAAATGTTCTTTTTTGTCGTTTCAAACCTAGAGAGAGAGAGAGAGTTCTGAAACTAATTCTTTTTTTGAAATCTGTCAATTTTTTTATGGTTCCGGTAGTTACGGGAATCTCTTCTGGCTTAGCACAAAACCTGCCATAAAATTTAAACGGTTAAACGTTGAATGACATTTTTTGGATTATCTAAGTACCTACCTAGGCAGTTTTATACAATAATTTTTTGAAAAAATGTGATGGTTTTTCAAAGCACACTTGGGATGTGCAGAACTTCCAAGAATACCCTTCCTGATTTGTCATTTCGATTCATTTCGTTTCCCTCAATACCTACGCTTGTTGGGAGGAAAAAATGTCGTTATTTTTGAATTCTCAAAACATATTTTTTGATAAATTACACCGCATATCACAGACTCAATGAAAACTTTTACAGGAGAGCGGAATTCCAAAAAAAAAAAACGGTTTTATCATTTGATGTGTTTTTCATAATATATAGGTACAGGGTGACTGGCTAATTCGACCTTTTCTTTGAAAGGGATTATACTAGAGCTTATTTGTTCCCATTAACAAGGGGTCTGATGTCAGTGATTTTGGAGTTATTTATTTTTTTAGAACATAGAGTTTTGAGAAAATATGTAATTTGTTTGTAGCATATTATTTACGTGTGATTTATATAGGTAGAGATTGAATTAGATTAGTCTGGCGTCTTGTTGATAAGCAAAAAATATATTATTATGGAATAAAAAATAAGCAATAAAAAATCGATAATCCGTTTTACATTAAAAAAAAAACAACCGATATTGATTCAAATTTGGAACAAAACGATAATTTCAATAAATCATCGTTGGATTAAGATAATAATCGACAAGTCACAATCACATAATAATAATATTACCTACTGCTATCGGTAAATCGCTACCGTTATTAAAATAACATTTTAAAAATGTACCTACCTACTTATTTTGTTTACGGTTCTTTATAAGTAGGTACGAGGTGTGTCAAAAAAGTAATGAAACTGAATATTTTTTCACATTTTGGCAAGGTTATGCCGTACTTCTAGTCTATGTTCCTATCTTCAAAATACTTGATGATGTTTTCGACGGTCACTTTGTGAAATCCCATATTGAATGCTTATTTATTTATTTATTTATTTTCTGTCAAAAATTAAGCATTGTTCACCATTACAGAGTAATCCTTTGCGGTGAAATTATTATTATTTTTAATAAAACTCTGTTTATTTCACTTTTTTTATTTTTTATTGGCAGAGGCCTTTCGGTCACACAACCATATCGAGCATATCCTTAAACATTTTTTTAGAAACTATATAAATAATAAAGCCTGCCGCCAGGATAATGTCGCCTAAGGTACATAGGTGCAGAATGCAACTGAAAACATATTACTAAATTATGATCATGTAAAAGCCTTATAGCCGTGTATTGTTGAAAATAAAATTTAAAAAAAACTAAAGAATTATCAGTCTCATTACTTTTTTCATACACCTCGTAGTTGTAACGTCAATGCTGTCGGGTGAGTGAGAGAGATCACGTGATCGTTTATCAAGCGTCACGTGACTGAATATGGCCGACAGAATGACAGATCATCAGTATTCTGAGTGACATGTTGGTATTTAGTTAGTAGCTAAATCCGAATAGACACTTTCCGAATGTTTCAACTCTATGATCGCTGTGTAATATCCATCCACGTACCTATTGATTGATGACATTTCCCATCTACATACATACATACAGTACCTACATTAGATTCTATATATTATAAAATGAGTTTTTTCGATAAGTAAGAAGCTACATCAAATTTAAGCATGTCACATTTTTAAAGACGCTTTTATCCCCTCATCATTCGTGTATATGTACATACCTATTCATAATATGATTTTATGTTATGGTGTTTGAATTGGTGTAAACAGCGAACGAAGTATGAAAGATTACGAAGTATAAGAAAACACTATTTGTAATTTGCAAATTATGTCGTACCTAACCTTCAAAGTTTAAAATATTAACAAGCAATATTACATCATAAGCAGTTCTTGGGCTGTGTCTTAAATATGCTCTTTGTAGGGTCAGGGGTTTTTTCATTCTTTTCTTTCTTTTTTTTCAGTTCCACTTCTTGTTCTATCAATCTTCCCTCTAGATTCTTGTGGACAGTTGGACACTTGGACAGTCGCTGAATGTGACTTCATACGGATTCAGGCGTATTGGTATGGATATGCTAAAGGTTTTGCTTTCGGTTAATATTATTTGTAGAGATTTAGTCCGAGGATTGAGTATCTTTCACCGTATGCTGTTTCTTCCAAGCAGAACTAGTGTTGCTGTATAAATGCATTGTATGCATTGTATAAAAGCAGACCCTCACACAAACCTCACTAAAAAAAGGTCATTCCGAAAATATGCCATCCGGAATGATGAAAATGTACGATGGATTTAATTAAAGATAGTCATTCCAACAATGAAAGTTCGCTAAAAAAAATATCGATCCCGATATTTTTACATTCGGAATAAAGTCACGACCCGGATATTTTTGGTTTCGCACGGATACCCGGACGCACGTGGCGATTCCCGGACTATCCGGGTCAAACCCGCATTGGTGGCAACACTGCATCAAGGGGATTCAGTTATATCGCTCGGTCGCAAAAGCCTCGATAGTTTTCTAATTGGAAGTAGGTACATCTACTAGTGCAGGTGAGGTTGACATTTGGGTCAGTGTTTTTTGATTACTACCTACTTGAGAAAATTCATTTCATTTGATATGCTTTTGATGGACTCATCCTGTTCAGATATTCCTGCCCATGTTTTAAAGTCCTTCCAGCAGTATCAGTTTTGGTCGACAGTTTTCGTACGTACAACACACTGAAGGACGTGGATTCGAGTGTCAACTATTCCACTTTCGCAACAAAAGCTTTGTTTTATGTGAAAGGAGTAGGTATGTCGAAAGAATAGTAATGTCAAGTGGTTGGTGGTCTAGCGGTTACGACGCCGGCTTTCGCACTGTTTCGTGCGGAGGCCGTGGGTTCGATCCCAGGTGCCGACCATCTTCCTCTTTCACGACACAAGCGTTAAGTAGCTTACTGTGAAAGAGTCTATGAGTGTATTTGTGTTCACGTGAGCACAGATTCATATTAAAAAAAATAGGAATCGAAAAATTTCACGATTCCTTTTTTTTTGGATAAAGGATTTTCATTTTAAACCATACAGGTTCGATGTAGGTATTTTTCGCGTCCCTGCTTGAATGCAAGAGCAACAATATTCTCTGAATCTTTCCAAGACTGAATTTGTAAATAATGAAACAAGGAATAGTCAAATTTACAAGGTAATAAATCAAAGTGAAGTTATACACCTAGACAGTATCAACCGACACAAAATGAAATTAAGCCCTGCCATAGACGTCTTCTTGAGATATTCCAATTTATGCTGCAAAACTACCAGGGAGACAGAATGTGGAAGCGGTGGCCGAGGGTGTATCAATTATATACCGTACTTGGGCTAAAATTTAGACACTGACTAATAGTTGGATAACTTTCCTTTTATTACGTTTATTGCTTCATCCGCTGAGGCCCCATTTATGACCCATCCCTAGATATCAACAGTCTTGGCTTCAGCACCATAAGCCAGTCCGCTGCTTCTGGAATTCTCTTGTAGAACTCTTGGAGGCTTCCGTAATACGTCAAACGATTAATTACAAAAATCTTTAGATTTTCATATTTTGAGAAGTCTGTAATTCAGTTTCAATCCAGAAATTTGTAAAAGTACCTACTTAATAACTCTGCTCACGATTTCTGGGCATAAACCGTTCAAACCACTTCGCTATCTTTCGTTCCGTTACTAGGTAGTTGTTTTAATTATATATCTCTAATTATATGAATGATAACTAACATACATACATCTGTGGCGTCACATGCCCAAGTTATTTGTCCAGAAGATTTCTCAATGTCACCTTGGTAATGCTAATCTTTCACCGTCTCACTCCGCTCATCAATGATCAAAGGTAAAAATGATTGTCGGTCAGACATAATATGTAACCAAAGTATATGACTTTTTGTCTCTAAACATCTCCCAAAAATTCCATTTCTCTTAGCATAATATTCATCTCATCAAAAACTATCAGCCCTGAATACTCAATTTATTTTATGTACATACTTAGTTTATTTCATTGAAACAATATCAAAAGTTTACAAGAATGAAACTTGTTCTTTTACTATATCAAGTTTTTATTTGAAGTCTGTCATTACATTTTCTAATGAATAAAAAATAAATATGAATGTGGGAATTTAATTAGAGCAGTCACTGTACGCACATATTATTCTGTAGACAAGGCGAGCTGTTAGCACGTAGTCCCTGTGACCATTCTAGTGTTGTTTGTAGATCCTTGTAAATCCTTGCGGTCCACCACTACGATTAACACCCCCTCCTCCAATCTACTCCTGCCGCTCCTATTAAGTTACCAGATTGCCGTGTTACCCTCCCTACAGCCTGCTATCCTGATACCACAAGGCTTTAATTGAATTAACTAACTTCGCTTCCCGGCCTCTCATTTAGAATCTAACTGCCGCCATAGAATAAGCTTGCTTTTGTTGTGTTTCAGCTGATTTATTCTTGATAGCATTCTTAATAACATGCTTATATTCTCAGAGTTCAAACTTTATTTTAAGAAGAAATTAAAAACCTTGTCTTGCATTCTGACATGAATAATAAACAACGTTAGGTCTACGAAATAATTTGATTTACTTAAAAATTTGTGTCTTCCATGTTTTGCGCATTGTGCTTGGTGGTAAACCATTTCAAATAACTTCTAAACAACCTTATAACGTAGAACAATATGACTTATTTTTGGATATAAGAAATTCTGAAATACACACGTTCGTGTTTGTAAAGAATTATTTCATGTTCATGTAAAATATATGGTAGAATAATGTGGTTGTGAAATAATGATTGAAAATATGGAATATGAAGGCACTTACTTACCTATTCAACACTTAGAAAGCCAAAAAGGGACCCCCTAAATCTTGGATTGCTTTTGGATGAAAAATAAAGTGATCAATTGAAATATTAGAAACGACCTATTTAAAATATCGAGCAAGTGGTGTTTGTTAAAAAAAGTTTGCACATTTCTCTTCATGTCTGAACAGAAGAATGGTGCGTATCATCTTTACTACTTGAAGACTGCAAAGAGCCAGATCATTCTCACTAGAGCGAGAATAGACCGAGAGCTTTCGAAAATTGTAAAAAAAACACAAACTATGATATTTGTAACACGTCATTAGAGTTTAAAATGTTAAGCTTACAACTAACTCATCTATAAGAGGAAGTTGGAATGTTAGTAGGATATAGGCTCTGTGATATCAATGATTGACAGGCGTGGTGTGTGATTTTTTACTCTTTTTGTGTCAAAAATCGTGACATAAATGTGATCATTTTCGATTTCTTTGTATAGCCACATCAACTATTTTGTAACTCTCTTACATAAAACAGAATTAGAAGGCTTGTGTTGTACATAGTACCTAATTTTTAGCGTGTGTTTTGACGAATAAGGTCAGCTGTTCATTTATGTATTGGAGTTTGCTGATGACTGTAGCAATAATATTTGCTGAAAGTTTGAAAGAGAAACACGTCAGGGCCGACACACGAGGTACACATTTCGGTCATTTCGGACACGTGTAAGTATTATTCTTATGAAAATAGTGACGTGCTCTGTCTATAAGTCGAGAATACTTTTTTAATTAATGCATTCATTTTCAACTTTGCGATGAGCGATGACAAATAGATAATATCTTAAGAAAATTGAACGTTAAAAACTAACTTACTTTTCCAGTTATCTTAGTTTAATAGTACCTACCTGCTCTTCTTCAATACTGCAATAAATTTGGTAGGGTGAAAGTCAGTGAATTCAATGACAAAACAATGTACAAAAAATTAACTACTATATAGGAATAAACTAATTGAAAATTTAATAAACGAATCAATAATTCTACGAATTTGCAACAAAGTCTCGCTATTTTGTTCTTTAAGATGAAGCATGACTGAGAAATTTGAGTATACTTACTACAAAATGAGAAAATGATTGATTACTGTAGAAGGAATTTATGATTCCATGAAAATTCTTCGAAACACAATTCTTCAAAAAATCAATTATTGTTCTAATTATTAAAAAAATATTTCCGTTTGAAATGACGGGGTTACTATTAGAGTGCAAAGGACACTCCAATATATTTTAGTGTGACCATAATGCCGTCTTCTTGTGTGGTTATTAGAGTGGAAGTGTCGTAATTCACAAAGATGCCCAGTGATTGCGGGAACCAGAAACTGACCACCTCCTCCGTAATGGTCCCCCTATCTCCTACCCCCGAACACCGGCTGCAGTACTCTTAACCCATCTACCAGCTTGACCATTCCAGTCCCAAACTAATCCCAATAATCCAAGCTGGTGACTAAATTAACCCACTAGTGCCCGACACGCAAACTTTCAAAATGCTCCGTTAACGTTGGCTTTGCATATTGTACTTTTCGTAATTTACGACTGTTGGTTTCTGAAATTTCTAAGGTTAAGCTGAGCTTGCCAAATTCTCTGTGTTCAACACGGGCAATTAATTGTGGAACATTCCACGCTGTATTATGAAAAAGACATCATTATATGTACTTTACCCATTATTAAAAAAAACTAATTATGGACTTGCATATTTCATAGGATGGTAGAAGAACTAGCTTGGGATGGGCTGCTTTCCAAAATGTGGGTCACATATTGAAATTCCCATCAACCTCAAAATGCTTGTGTCTTACCAGTACCTACTTACTTATGGGTTCGAAACCATCACATTAACCCAAAGAAGTGCTGAGAAATTAAGGGTAGCTAAACGAGCAATGGAACGGGTGATGCTGTCAGAATTAGAAACACCATAATAAGAGCTAGAACAGCAGTGTCGGACTTTGTCGAACGAGTGGCAGCGTTAAAATGGCGATGTGCCGGTCATGTCGCTCGTTTGGAGGATAAATGGACAAAACGCCCCCTGTGCTGGCGCCCTAGGACTACAATTAGAAACCCTGGCCGTCCACAGCTTCGATGGAGGGACGATATTGTAAGAACCGTTGGCTCGCAATGGATGCAGGTTTCACAAGATCGGAGAACGTGGAAGAGTCTTGAAGAGGCCAGAGATGTCCAGGAGTGGACTGATAGAGGCTGAGAAGGAATGAATCGGATGGTCCGCAAGCCCCATATTATAGATACTGGAACACTATACCTACAAGGCCCGGTGCTCCAACAGTCCAATCAGCCGTCTCCACAGTTCTTGGTCCAACGCCAAGTACAGGGATTTCCATCTTAGTATCCTCTCTTTTGCATCTTTCACCTGGTCACTACATCTCAATACGTCAGTTAGCCACTTTGCTCCTCCATATCTTTTCCAGAAAAAGTTGCATCCAGTAACAAAGTAGCCTTCACCAATTGAAAATGAGCCGGTTATTTATATGGTGAGGGTAACGGCTGGTACAGCTAAATCTCAAAGTGAAAACCATGAACTGACACAATCCCATTAGGGTTTGCCTGATTTTGACGAAGCTCATCAGATAATATAGACCTTTGTTAATTTGAAGCAGAATGTTGAAGGATGGCTAAGTCAATTCATCAGCAATTTTTATAAATGAATCTGTGTTTACCTACGTTAAAGCTAACTAATTTGACTACAAGCAAAGCTTGTGTTAAGGAAATGGGGTTCAATCAAACAAGAAGGTTCGCATCAGGACGAGAAACGAATGCCAGTGACGGAACCACTATGCTACCAACCACATTCTCCCAGTTAAGGAGCAATTTTGTTATTATTTTGCTAACGCTGAAAGTGTTGCATAAAGTACCTAGGTACAGCTACACTGTCTTATTTAATGTATGTCTCTATATGAATATTCTTTTATTTGAATCAAGAACAAAGATCGGTTTGAAAAATATTCTATAAAATCTTGACATTAGATGTTTCTTAAAGATTAGTTATCCAAAAAAATTTAAAAAGGTAAGTTATCCAAAAAAAAAAGTAATGAAAATGTCAGATTTTTTTAATTCAAAAAAGTATATTAGGTTTTTTTTAGAGGCTTATCTCAGGGTCGTCAATTCACTGAAAAAAAAAACATGAATAAAACTCAGAATGTAGGTGTTGAGAAAGAAAAAAATGCTGAAAATGTTTTGATAATTTGAATGCCACCCTAAGGTATTGTTGATGTCGAAATTCGCCTTTTATTATATTTTTTTATACGACTAAAATGATAATTAAGTTTTATATAGACGTACCAAGCCACAATAGCCAAGTGATAAAAGTTTGCTTATTGCCTTTCTCCAGGGATCCTTTGTTCCAGAGTCGTCAGCTTGGTGAGTTAATTTTGCTCGCTTGTTATTACAGTGTCAAGCAGCGGAGGAAGTATTGAATGCTACAGACAGAAGCGGAAATTAGGATTGAGCTGCAATTTTATACAGGGAAAAAACAAGAACTTTGAATACCTAACATACTTATGAAACTAAATCTAATTTCCATTTAAAAATCGAACATCAGTAATGTCCTGAAAAATGCTCACAAGAATCTAGACATAATTGGACCGTTGTGCTCCAACAAAACTAATAGGCAATAAAGATGAGACATTAACAAAAATGGATATATCCATATCCTGGCGCCAAATACATGACAGCAGTCGCAGTCTTTAAATTTAGTTGCCCTCTTCTTCTCAATAATTTCCAACTTTTATCTCTATATTGCATTAATTATTAAATTTCTACTTGTTGTATACATGAAATTTTTCGACATGTTGAACATGAACATGTCGAGAATTATTCTCATGATTAGAAGTCTCGGAGACTAAGCTAGCCTTCGAAATAACAGTAGAATACGGTCGTAAGCCCGTGGTGGTTTGTTCCATTAAAAAATCGAACATCAGTAATGAATTGTTAGTCATTAGTTGTTACATATTCGTTAAATCAAATTTTTTTTACCCATCACGCCGTTTCTCTTAGAGAGGGTTGGCAGAGAGTACGGATTTTCAGCTTTGACTATCTGGACTGGCGAAGGAGGTTTACTTCGCTTCATCTAACATATTTTATCATATTTCTTATACCCTCTACTTGGCTCCCATTTTAAGACAGCACCGATATGATCGGTCAATATCATTTTTTGGTCAGCCACGTCTCACAGTTCAAAGTTCACATTCTCTCTATGTTTGAATGGGTTGGTAGACAAGCGGTTCCATTATCGACTTTCATACTGTTTCGTACCTACTGAAGGTCGTGGGTTCAATCTTATAGGTGCTATAACCATCTTCCTATTTGACAACACAATCTAATTTGCTAAAAGCCTCTTCAATAGTTTTAAAAGCTTTTTCGAGGACAAGGAAAGAAACTTTCTCTATTGAGTGGTCAAATTTCAAGCAAATACTTAACGAATCCGATCACCCATCAACTAGACCACTCCACTCCAATACTCGGCAGCTACAACAGCATTGTCGTTACCAATGATAAGATCTTGCATACCACACCTCACAGGCATATCTCGACAAGTGAGGAGGTGTTCGTCACTTTGAGTCTCACCGCAGCTACAGGAGA
Organism: Mystacides longicornis; assembly: GCA_963576905.1. Classification (NCBI taxonomy): domain Eukaryota; kingdom Metazoa; phylum Arthropoda; class Insecta; order Trichoptera; family Leptoceridae; genus Mystacides; species Mystacides longicornis. The sequence goes on from OY756434.1 coordinate 7,495,958, forward strand.
CTTCCTCTTCCACACTAAAACCACACCTTTGCATGTTTTTCTTGCATCTGATGACACCCACTCGTAATCTGTTGAGTGTCTTCCAGGTTGAGTTCCCTAAGCTTTCCGACAGTTCTAGCTGGCTTCCATTATATTGTGTGTGCCAGAGATGTTTCCTCGACTTGTCCGGTGGTAGTTTTAGGGGAGATGTTGTTCTCAGGAAGTCTAGCTGTCGGTGGCCTGTGGCCTAACAGAGGGTGTCTTGAGTCCGTCTCCTGTTTTTGTCTCTCATTGTCCGCTGCAACCTTCCTCCTGATGTTCGGAGGAGCAATGCCTATGGTAAATTTCGCTCACTAGGGTAGGCTGCAAGCATCCAGAGACTATGTCTATCGGCCCGTCTCGTTGATGGCTATATCCTATAATTAATAGTTGTTCCATAACTAAAGGCTGTACTTTAGGCTATGAGCTTCGATTTAGGTTTAGTATTATAACTTATATCGGCAATCTGCAAGAATAAGTTACAATATTACAAAAATCGCAATATAAATTATATACCTAATATAACCATTGAAAGTTCGAAAACTATGAACGCAATGCTTCTTTCAAATAGCGGTGGTGTTTTTCGTTGAAGGGAAATAAGTATGTGGATATTTCGGATTTTGACTTTAACCAGAACTTAGTCGGTGTTAAAAGATTTTCGAGAAGTCCGTGTTAGACACAATGATATTGTTATTTTAAGCTATTCAATGCACTTGCCACACATTTCGTTTACTTCCTACATATCTGGCACCATCCCATTAGGGTTCCTCTTGGGATTGTAGAGAGACAACCAAACCCCTTTTCTTTACAATTCAATATTTAAACGTATTCTGAGATAGATTATTATCTCTCTCTCCCTGGCCTGCTCCCAGCTTAGCGTCTATGAAGACTGCTAGGGTCAGCTCTCCTCGTCCTCAGACTGTAAACTCTTCTCTGCTGCACTACTTCCCCCGCCCCACATCTTTGCATCTGTTCGGGTCTTAACGTCACCCAGGAATTCTATGATCTGAGGTAGATATTATATGAAAAACAAATGAAATGTGCAAAAACACATAGCATACCTACTCCGCATACTCGAATAGGTACGTAGGCAGTTGGACAAAAAAAAAATTGTCTTCTGATTTTTTTATTAAGTGAAATCCAATTAACTGTGGAGAATGGAGATCCATCCTGCTTACTCTTTTAGGAACTAGAGTTGTGAATAAAAATATGTGGATAATATGTAATCGTGGATTGAATTTGATGTGGTTGGTAGACCAGTGGTATCACACGATGATTTTCGTACGTTCAGCGTATTCGAGGTCGTGGGTTCGAATCCCGGTGCCGACCATTTCCACTTTCACAACACAAGCTTTAATTGCTTTATGCGAAAGATGTCGAAAGTGTATTTGTGTTCACACTGATGGATGAGCCCAGATTCATTTAAAAAAAATATAAATTACTTACTTATTATGTTTTAGCTATTTTGAAAGAATTACAAATAAAAGAACGTGGTTTCGTACCCCAGACCTCTTTCGTAGGATCTAGAAAATTTGTTGTAGGTAATGGGTTGTAGAATAATACAGGAGGTCTTGAAAACCTTTTCTAGTCTAGCGTGCTATAGGTAAGTAAGAATTTTTGTAAGCTGTGCTACTTAAGAGGACTTGAAAAGTGTGCTACTTGAGTTGTGGCTTATCACGAGGTTCTTGAAAGGTTATAAATGGGTTTTAGAAGGCTAAATTAAAAACCATTTCTAGTCTTGTGTGCTACTTAAATTTGTTGGCTAATTAGTAATCTGCGTATCTTTATTTACCTTGGAAGAGAAATTCGTTGAAAAGTATTGAATACAAAATGGTATGAATAATGAATATTCTGTTGATAGAAATTAATATTCGCCAAAATAACAATTATAAATTAGCGAGCAAACCTTAATTAAAATTACCTTTGGGAATCTCGCGGTATAGAATCGATGTAGGTTCATAATAATGAAATTCAGTTACCGTAATTGCATAAACAAATTACCTACTGTAAAACAATATTCTCAACGTTGGTTTGTAGGTAATTAATTATAGGTATTATGAACTTTGTTTATTGTTTATACTTGTAGATATAACGGTAATTAATTGATGTTCGAATTAGGGAAATGTATTGAGTATTGTTTATTGAGTTCATCTTACAATTTGTGTATTGGCAATCATGAATAAGTAGTTAGTAGGTATTCAATCACACTATGTGTTAATAATTATTCTCTGTATACAGGTTAATCATTAACTATATGTCTGTCTAAACTCCGGTTAACCTCCACTCAGGGGCATAGGGATGTAACAAGAACATTCCATCACATCCAACCGCACCATGTCGAAAACCTTCCGCTCTGCTTCGAAGGAGCGGAAAACGGCGGAATGAGTCGTGCCACAAGATATCAAAACCCAAAAGTTTGTTTCCAGATAATTATGTTTAGCTTAAAAATCCAAACTCACTTTACGCCACACCTAGGGGCATAGGGAGGCAACAAGCGCTCTCCATTGCGCTCGATCTTGCGCAACGTTAATGACCTCCCCCCACACCATGTCCAGATTACTCAGCTCTGCTTCGAAGGAGCGGAACACAGTATGAGAGGGTCTTCCTCGTCCTCGAGACCCTGATGGGAGGAAGAACAGCGCTCTCCTCGACCCAACTGTCATTCGGCATCCTTAGCACATGTCCCAGCCAAGTCGATCTCCTCCCCACAATGGTAGAGGTGATGGGCTCACGCTGGGTGCGCCGGCGTATAGCGTCGTTCGTGATGCGGTGGTACCATCTTACTCCCAGGATTCTGCTTAAGCACTTCATTTCAAAGGATGAGACTTTTTGTGCCTGGGCCTTGGTCAGGTGCCAGGACTCACACCCATAAAGGAGAATGGGCAACACACACGCATCAAACAGTTTACATTTCGTCTCGACACTAAACGCCGAAGTCTTCCATATCTTGGACATGTTGTTGAAGGCGCCACTTGCCATACCGATACGTATCGGGAGCTCAGCCCCGAGGTCACCAGTGGTGGTAATGGTTGCTCCCAGGTACTTAAATTTATCCACCCGGGAGAACTGGTGACCATCGATGGTTATCGGTAGCTGTTTATCGGGGCAGGCATTATTCGCATATAAGGTAATTATAAGGTAAATGTTACATCAAACAAAAATTGACAAAGTTTTATACAATATCTAATTGAAATAAACATCAAGAATAATAATAATAATTTGCATAAGTATAAATTATACCCATGATAATAATAATATTGTCATGGGTATAATTTATACTTAACGTCCCCCTTAAGTTTTTAATCCTTCCATTCCAGCTAGTAAGTACCTACCTAGGAATATCCATAATATTATATATAATACGTAGGTTGATAATATTAGAGTTTATAAGGCGCACCGCTCCCTTATATCACGCTTAAGTATAGTTAAAGGTACACTTATTTACTGTAAATCGACTTTTATGTGTAGTCTAAGTTTAGTTTATTGTGTTTTATTAAGACATTTAATAGTCTAGCTAGGCTTTCTGACTTCTATACTATATCGTTATTATTATTATTATTATTTATATCCTATTTTGATGTTGTTAGCATTACGGCTGTATTGAAATCACGAGAACAGCGAATTTGCGTAGAATTGAATTGAGAACTTTATTAACAGTTCAAAATAACGTAGTATGTTTTCTTTGCTTGATAGAATCAATAACTTCCCTAATCAGTGTATGAATGTATTGTAATGACATTACTCACTTACTTCTGATGGCCATACAACTCCTGAAGAGTTCTGGCCTCCTGAACAATGTTTTTCCAAGCCATCCTGTCTTGCACAACGAGTTGTTAATCGGCCACTGTCTTGGTCTTCCTGGTGATAATCTACCAATGGGCTTACTGTCTAGAAGATTCTTTGTGGACTTCTCTACCTTATACTATTGTAATAAGATTAGTTATAACTTATAATATATGATTTTTTTTACTTTTATGTAAGTACAAGTTCAAATCAATGATTTATTTACAATTAAATGTAGACTCTACAGGTATATTATACGTCATCTTCTAATATTGCAATCACAATTCCAGAACAACAAATTCACGAACATGAACAAAGTTCTTTACTAAAATTACTTTACTGGTTCCAGTATTTCTAAAAAAAAGGGGTTATCTCGGCACATGCATCTGCCTAGTGAGATAATAAATCCCAAAAAAAAGTATTTACTTATAACTTGTAAGTATTATTGTAATGTATTTAATTTAGGAAATAAAATAAAACATTGTATAGTTCCCGTTTCCCGAAGTACAAGCAAGATACCTAATTGATTTTTTTGTAGGATGGAAGAAAACCAAATTTTGTTCTGAAATCTTATTTGCTGAAGTCGAGGATCTTCCAAATCTGACAACGCAGAAAACCCCTTTTCCGCAATTCGACACTTTTCAGTGTCACGGAATGTTTCCAGCAAAACTGGATAACCTTTTTCTGTTTCATAACGTAACTTAAAATTTCACGGAAATAAAACCTGAAATTTTTTAACTCATCGGAGATTCGTTAAGGCATCCTACTTCAAAATTAAAAAGAGAATCTATGTATGCACTTAGTTGCTAAACCTTCGTATATTTTAGAAACAAAAATAGCAGTGATTTTAACATATTATGTTACTAAAGATCGTTTCACATTTCTATCCGTGGATTTTGTACATGCAAAATATCAACAAATCAGGGCTGTACTCAGCTTAATTACGTATTTTTTCATAACAACTAGGCTGTGTTAAAAGATTACTATCGCGCAGCTTTATGCTACGTTTATAATTTTATTTAAGACTTAAAATAGCGTTTTCACACAACATAATGTTAGCATTTTAATACGGAGGTAAGTACCTACTAAATAACTATGAAAAAAAAATGGATTATTTATTAAACTATACCTACATTAAATTTATTTGATTTAACATATGAAACAAAATAAATAACTTAAAATAATCTCTAATATAAATTAAAGTTGGGTTAGTGAGAACACTTATAACTCGAGATCGGCTCAACATAATCTTCTGATGTTTGATTTATTGGATTTTTCTCCGCTCCGGATAGCACAATAACAAATAAAATGTTTAAAAACTGGATATGAAATGATGTAAAATAAAATATTTAAGTTTGTTTGGAACGATTGCCTATGACGCGCACACGCCATCGCGGGTAGTTCCCTCTCATTCTCGCATACGCTCCTACAGTAGCCCATCCCACTTACTCCACCGCACCGATTCGAGCGTTAGAAAATTTCCATACAAAGTCAACAATATTATCGGGCACATTCGTGTTGGTAATAGGCGAGGTAGGATGTGTGCGCGAGGTGCATTATTCTCAAGTTCTTCCCGCCAGAGCTTTGAATACGAATGAAATATGGATGTTTCAGAAATAGTTTAATCTTATTATTTTATTATAGCTTAACTCAATCGAATTAATTTTGTATTGTTTTACGGGGGCGCAGTGCACATTATGTACATATTAACGAGCCACTTCGGGCTAGAAAACCACAAGACAACGTCTGTCGGGAAAGCTAGTAATAAATAAATCTAGTAAAAACTGACGATATGAAACTATAAGATATTCATCAATTTGGCATAAAAATAATTGCATGGTCACATAATTGTACGATATACACTGTGGATAAGAATCAAAAACTAAGATAGAGAAGATGTAACAAAATCTAGAAAACCTTGTATAAGGGTAGGATTACAAAAGTTAACCTAAACTAATTCCGATAATCATACCGCAAACTACCTGTTAATATAGTTATGCCGTGTATCCATCGCCTAGGTAATAAATATAAATTCACGTTATAAATTGGTTTCGATTTCGACAAAAATAAAATTATTGAAATAGTTCGATGGATAATGGAAGAGTTCGATAGATATTGCTTAATCCTTAAATAAGCATTCAAATTATGGATTTCTTTCGAAAAAATTTCCTTCGCTTGGGCCTGAAACAGCGTTTGATCTCCGTCGGCTCCTATAATGGAAGTTGAGAAATTTACCTGCGATACTTCCACGGGGCACTATGATGAAGATTCTGAAAATAAAGCAACACGAATAAGCATATTTTTTTTTAGATAATTTTTCAAGGTGTGGCAATTTATTGAAGATCCCAGCCCTATAGTCAAGCCATATAAGCAATAAAAAAATCTCAGGGTTTTCAAATAAAATCCATCCAATACATATTATTATAATAATATCTATGACAGCGGCGATAACAAAAACGCAAAGTTAAACATAAAAAACGTGTCACGAAACTATGGCACATAAAGCTGTTCCCTTGAGTAGGTCCTGTGTTAACCCTTGCGAGACATATTCATTACGAGCTCTGTATTTCACGCTGGTGGTCATAAAATAACTCAAGGAAAAGATATTTTAATCCGACATTTATTTCATTCGGTAGTAAAAAGCCCTTTTGTTCAGTAAGATTTCATTTTAAATATAAGTAATATTATTATATATCGTTTGTGTTGTTACCTTTGTAGCGAGATTTATTTTTAATATGCCTTTTTTATAATCATGGGAAATAAAAGTTATTACTACTTGCTTTAAGTCGGTCTATGCAGAGGTACCGTAAATATTACAGCTTTTATGTGTACACCTCAAAAATAAATTATGTTATTAAGAGAGTTTTTATAGGTGGATTTAAATACCGCAAATAAACGGCTTTTAAAGTAGAATTGATTGCGAATAATTGCCCATTTAAAGACTTTACGTGTTCGAAATGTATGCATACATTGAGAAAACATATAAAATTATGATACCCGCAGCGATAAAGTGGTTTTGTCTTGATCTTGATAATATTTACATTTTATTTCTTCAGGATTCCCACAATATTAAGATTTTGATATCATCTGAGTTTGATTGAAGGTTGTACATATTTTGACGATAGTAATTACATTTTTTTATACATACATCCTACATATATTTGTGGCGCTACAACCCTGTGTGGGTCTTGGCCTCCTTCAAAAGATTTCTCCATGCCATGTCTTCCGTCATGCTCCGCCAATCGTCCACCTCCAGCAGTCCAAGGTCTCTCTCCGCTCCATCCAGCCTTCTCAGTCTGGGTCTACCAATGGTCCTCCTTCCAGCTGGTCTCCCACATAACTCTTCCTTGAGGACGGACGGTTCGCTCGATCTTTGAACATGGCCCAGCCAGCGGAGTCGACTATTCTTTATGAATTCGCGGCGTTGACATAATCATATTGTTCATAAAGTTCGCGGTTAATCCGAAATCGCATTAGAGATATCATCAACACCAGAAAAAAACGACGTGGCGAATATTTGAATATTTTTCACAAGACCATGAATCGAGTTATTTATTGCAAATATTTCTGGTTTGATGTTTTTACGTCTGATGTAATTTATTTTTGTTATTATGTATGCAGATTTTGGTAAATCCATTCAAAATCTTTTTCAATGTAATCTCTATACTATCTTATCCACCTTATTTAAAGAGATTTACCGCAAAGTAAAAATACAACTGTGCCGAGTATCCACCGCCTATGCAATAAAATATTAGCACAACATCGATACATGGAATATAAAATATGTCACTTGCTTTTACGAGTAGCCATTTATAATTACTGTTTATTGTTGTTATTTCATGCAATCCATATGTTTACTCTTTTTTCCATGTTAAATTTTTATTTTGTCCTTAACCATGGATAGTCTTCACTTAAGTTTCACGTGTGAGATGCACGCATATTGGTATAAAAATTAGCAACTCCCTAAATTTTGTCTAATTATATAATATCTACGTTAAAAACATACCTATGGTTCATTTCAATTCCGCACATCAGCATAAAGTTGCAGTAAGTAGTTAATATATGAAGTTTGAAAATGTGCTGTGTTCAGGAAAGACAGTAAAAAGACTAAAATTGTGTTCATATTACAAAGTCTCTAGTATGCCACTAAGTGTTAAAATAAATTTTAGCCCGGGGGTTTATTATTAATATAAAGTAGAGCTAAGCCATCACCGTAAATACCAAAACATCCACACACTGGTCTCAAAACATCCGAAGAGGTCTATTTTGCGCTTTTGTACTGAATAATAGCAGCCAAAATAGGGTCTAATGTGCGGGTTTACCGCTGAAATAAGGATTAAGTTAGCAGGGAGGCTGAGCGCTCGTGTAGTAATAGTAGAGCGTGTGATAAAGATAAAAGTAGGTGCTTGGAGCTATTACCAGGTCTTATTCTAATAATGTGGAGTATTTAGTGAGCGCGTCGTCACCAGAGGGTTAATTCCGTTTAAACACAGGGACGGCTCCAGTGTAATATTATTTTATGTATACTGTCAACAAAATTATATTTTTTTCTAAACGAGCATTCTTTGTATGATTTATAATATGTACACTTTATAACTATTTCTTCTTCTATATTCAGCCTTCAAAGAACTTTAACTTGAATATTCAACATAGCAAATGTGTGAACTTTTTGTATTATTAGCACGTAAATAGCACATTTTTAGGACTTTTATCATTTTTTAGCAAAATTCTTATCCATTTATTGTGTTTCTGACCATGCGGTTCCATTGTATGCGGAGCACATTACGATTAATTGAACTAATCTTTGTCGCTTCAAAAGTTCCTTATTTTAGGATTTTATAAAACAATTTGTAAATTTAAGAACTAATAATACTTAGCCTTATGTGAAATATATTAAATTTTTATTTTATTTTTTTACATTAAGTAGTATTGCCTCAGCACAGACTCTCGTCTAGTGAGGTAATAAACCCTTTATACAAATTATATATATATATATATATATTATATATATATATATATATATACACACATTGTAAAATGCTTATGTTTTTTGTATTTTTTGGGAATAAAATAAATAAAATAAATAAATAAATAAGTACCGTTAATAATCACTCAACTAGGAATTCTGCAATTTACGGAAGAAAGCAGTTTTCAGAACTGACGCGTTAGTATTATAGGTAGATTTGAAGGGACAAAATCTCTATTATCACCAAAATCTAAGTTCATATCACGCAAAACGTAAACGCATTCTACCCTATACAAAATGCAAGGAACTTTTTACCCCGCGCAAATCTATATACTCGTAAATAAAATGAAGTCTGAAAAAACCTATATCCTTTATAGACGCCGTAACCGTGAAAGACAGAGGTTAAATAATACCCTCTTGGTATACCAGGTTTTATTAGAACTTAACGCTATAGGCTACAAATATTTTTAATACGTTAATTATTATCGATAGCAGTGGCGTACCGAGGGGGGGGGCGGAGGGGCGGACCGCCCCGGGCGCCTCTATTAGCAGGGCGGCAAAATTGCCATACAAATCGATCTGATATAATGTTGTTTTGTAAGAATTCATGAAACTGTATTTAAATCTCAATTAGTTAGACTGTCGGTGCTTTATTCTCATGTACGATTTTGTTTTAATCTACAGATATAAACTGAGATTTTAAAGATGTGCGCGCCTACTTACTGTGTACATGTTCATGCTCAACCTCTATACAATTGTGATATTTATTTGTACAAGCAAAATTGTAGGTCTTCATTTTTTGCCTAGTTCAAAAGAAAAACAAATTTCAGCTAATACGATATTAACGAATATATTGCAACTAAAAACTCTAAGAATTCATTACTGATGTTCGATTTTGAAATGGAACAAACCACTACGGGCTTACGACCGTCTTCTACTGTTATTTTCATATATTAATAATCTATATTCTCATTAATACGATATTACTATGTATTCTGAGACGGTACGAAGTTCGATGGGTCAGCTAGTATACAATATAGTGATGTAAGCGATCTTTAGTTTTATACATAAAATGATTCATACCCTTATATATTTTAAAGTAATTAACAAAATCAAACTGAAGGGGATGAAAACCATAAAATATAGAAATTCATAAAGTACATCGATATGTTTGTATAGTATTTAAATATTTACGTTCAAATGCCATAAAACTAATAATATTTCAGGGTTGACAATACATAATATTTAAGAAACTTGTTAAAATCCATAAGCATGATCAAGTCGGACGGGGTAGATTAAAACAGCCCCTAGCAAGATAATAACAGCAGCTGTAATAATAATGGAAGATTATAATTATTAAGGGAAATATGATAACTCCTAATCCCTTTTATTTGTCACCGACTTTTCCTAATGACGGCAATCATCTCTTCATTCGAGGAGTCTCGAAATTTTAACGCCATTTTATTGCGGTTATTATTTTAGTGAATACAATTTCTACGCTTTGAGTTTTGTTGTCTCTATTTTGGGTTTGTCACTCAGATAATGACTTATTTTGTGCTATTGTTGATGATCATTTGTTTTATTAATATCAATTATTTATTGTTTATTTATTTTAATTCAATAAAAGAATTGCACTCAGCATAACTGAACTGATGTATTTTCACTGATTTACGTAGATAAAATTATAACTTTTTTTGTCCTACAGTGTTCGAAATAAGACCATAACACTTATTTAAATAATTCTCATAAGTACTCAATTTGGGTCATACCTACAATGAGTTGGAATATCCCGTCATTTCTTGCTATAACTTCCATTTGAAAAAAGCAAAAAAAAAAGCCTTCAAAAAGCTTTCAGCGCCCATTATGAGGCGTTTTTAATTTTACATTTGTTTCTATGAAGTTGATGTTCTTTATTAGTAGTCTGTGGAAGTGTGTGTGAGTATCAAATACACAATAGTACAATAGTGTTTGTAATGTTTTTTTATCGATTTTATTCATAATTAAAAAAAAAAAATTAGAGCATTCGCCACTTCTCTATATAAACTATAACTGTGGGAAATTTCATACTCCTTCGTCCGCGCAATTTTCGTAAAAAAAGTCACAAAATTTTTCCTTCACGTACCTATTAATGTATAGATTCTTGGGTAGTATTGATAATTTATTTATTTATGCATCAAACACGGCGAAAATGCCATTAATATTTTAACAACAAAAAATAATAATTCACAACAATAAATAGCAACATTCAATCTAAATTGAGACAAACAATTGAAATGATAATAGTAATAAATAATAATAGTAATAAAATATAATAAAAAACACAGTCAATTTATACATAATTAAAGTACAATGTCTAAGTGACAAATAATTTTTTTTTAAATGAATCTGTGCTCACTCGAAGTGAACATAAATAAACTTTTGACATCTTTCACACTAACCAAAGGGTTGTGTCGTGAAAGCGGAAATGGTCGGCACGGCCGGGATTCGAACCCACGACCTCCGCACGAAACAGTGCGTCCGTGCGAAAGCCGGCGTCGTAACCACTGGTCTACCAACCACCTCAAACATATAACATTTACTCATTGTGTTAAACAATTAATATATAATATCTATAGTCCATGCAATATGTAATCAAAAATCGATGCGACGAGTAATCATTTTTTTTTTATAAGCACTGCACCCGCTTTCGAGTGATTCGGATACACGAGTAATCAATAGAAATTAAAAATATTGATCATCTGTTTTCGAATTTTTATGATTTTCGTATGAATTATTGAAGAAAACATTCGAAAGTCCTAAAAATCTATTAGAAAACCTATCGATCGACATTCTAGAATAGGGTCCCAGATGTCATCCTCACTCTTAAGTGTCGTGATCATCATGTTTAGTAGCTTCTTTCGATGAACATCGTTCTCCAAGTTTGCCTGTCTGCAGACAGATATACGGCGCGATGGAGTGTTGGAGCAATGTTCTGCTTTATTTGGCCGGAACAACGCATCGGCGATCTGCCACTAGGTCTAATTCCTGATGCTCATCCCACTAATATTATATTTCCTAAGCTTTTCTCTGCCCTCCGATCTACGTGACAAAAACAATTTGAGTATACGCTCGAGGCAGACACATGATAGTCTGACTGATGCCTAATTCTTGCAATAGACGTTCGTTCTTCTTGCTTTCCAATGTCTTTATATTATTCTTCTCCAGCACGACATCTTGAAAGCATTTTTTCCATCCGAGACTCGCGCTCGCAGAGTCACGTTTTTTCAGAGTTAAATGCATATATTTTGATCTTTCCTGAGTTTTTAGGTGGGATGTGGAACATTTCGCCATGCCAATCCTTTTCCTGGTTTCAGTTTTTCAACTATGACGGCAATCATCTCTTAATTTCAGTTTTTCAACTCGTATGCTAGCATATTACTTGATAAGTGTTGTATTTTTCATCGCCCATTCTAAATAGCTAAAAATAATGTTATAAAAGAAACCTCGACCGTAAATTACGTGTGTTTAATGTATCGATAAAAACAGTTTGTAAATTTCACACGCAAATAACTCTTTAATACATGGGGCTCGATGAAAAGATTTATACCATAGTTAATAACTCACGATCTAGTTTTTGTTACCCAAAATATATTTGCTGATAATAATATTATCCAATAAAATTCGCTGGAGCAAGTTAATATCCTCGTATGCTCGTTTGCTCCATACTTTCCAAACGGATGATAACAAAGACATAACATGTCTACGATCAGGGTTGACTTTAACTTTTGTTGACAGTTCTTTTTAATATGAGTAAAAAAGAACAGACTAAAAAATAGCAGCTGTCACGTTTAAAATTTATCGATATTTAATCATGTTTTTTACTAGGCCTAAATCTACAATTATTCTTGAATATAAACGCAAAATGAGAAGCATTCCCACCTTCTTCCCAATCCATGTTAACATCTAGACCATCCTATCCCTATGTCCACATCCTACATTTACCATTGTTCCAATAACAGGTTCTCTTGCTTAGCTTAATTACATAACATTGTGCTATAGCACAATGTACATATATGTACACACGATCTCGCTTTGAACCCTATTAAGGGGCATAGCTGGGCAACAAGAGCTCTCCATTGCGCAATGCTTATGACATCCTCCCACACCATGTCCCTTAGTTATGACTCGAAGGAACGGAACATGGTATCAGAGGTTCTTCCACGTCTTCGAGACCCTGATGGGAGAAAGAATAGCGCTCTCCTAAGCCAAATGTCATCCGACATCCTTATAACACATGTTCCATCAGCCATGTCCATCTCCTCTACATAGGTGCAATGACGCATAGAGTCGTTCGTGATGCGATTGTACCATATTATACCCAAGATTCTCCTGACACACTACAAATAATTGAGTATTTACCTTTCAACACACTATTATGATTTGATGAATGTGCTGTTCATGCATTTTATGAGACAGGACTTTCACACATCATGGTAAATGCTATTTTGTCTTTGGTTTCTTGTTGTTGTATGTGGTCAGCATTGAGAACAAAATTAAAAAAAATGGAACATGAAAATATTTCAAATGGAAATTTCAAAAAAGAACGTTCTGTTTTTTTTCGCTGTTAATCCATTTTCCGCCCGCGGTTACGTAAAGACTTTTCTTTAACTACCGATTCCCGAGCAATATAATATTGTATTGTATCCACATTGTAATGTTGGCAACAAGCAAAAAGCAATTGTTAGATAATGCTCAACTACAAACCGAAACTGCTCCCCGCGGATTACTTATGTTTTTAATACAACTTTCAGATCTTATCTAACAGTTTTATACCGACAAAATTTTGAACGAAAAATGGCTTAGATATTTTGTGAGACATCAGTCTAGACTAGCGTCAATATTTATACTCGCATAACCTTTTTTTAGGGTTCAGTAAGAGACAGGACCGCATGGCGAGGACTTGTGGAGTCCATAATATGCTCCAACTTGGGAGTGGAGATGGGTGAAGGAGAAGGAAGTTATGACTGATTTCCTAAAACCGTGTCTTAAAACCGAGAGCTCTATCCGTCACCAATGAAATTCATATACTTTCCTTCATATCTCTACTCGTCAAAACACCTATCCATTTGTAGACTTATGAAACAATAATTATTAACCAAGGGTACGCCATCGGGTGAATGGCCTAGTGGTTATAGCGTCTCTGCATGGAACAACTAGACATGCGAGTTCGACTACTGTCCGGGGGCATGGAAATTCAATACGACGTATGCCGTATTTTGAACATTTCCCAATTGGGATTCTCGTGGACTCAACCAGCCTTAGTAACAACACTTGAGCTAAGTCGTAAGCCCGAAATGATCAAAATTTTCGTTATTCATTTAAACAACGAACATAATAAGTGAAATATTAGAATAAAATATTAATCTGATAGTTTTTTTTTTCTATTTCTTTAAAATGATAATTCTATAAGAAACAACGCTAGCATGTATCTTATATAATGAAATAAACGTCGACAGAATTGCAACATACTATTTTCAAATTTTCTGAAAACATAATCGATAAGATCTCTCAGCATTCCACAAATATTAGTTCAGATAAGTTATATATTTTATATTCTCAAGCCCGCGTATAATATTATTACAAATATGGAAGTCGTAACTATGAAAAATGTGCTTTTTGGATAACTGAAATTATTAGGAGGGAAGATTTTACAGTTTAACCCTTTAGATTTGCAATTTTGAATTATGTGTTTTGGTTGATTGAAGAAAAACTATAGAATGTGATGTTGTTTCAATAATAATTGTTTTAGTAGAAGCATCGTTCAAGTTTTGTACACTGATTTTCTGATGACGTATTTATTAAATGAAGTTTTGGAACTCATTATTTTTTATTAACAGCACAAGCTGTGCTTTATGTGAAAGATTTATTTTCATTTCTAGCCAAGTCGAATAAAGGTTTATATTAAAAAAGATACAGGTATTTTCTCGATTGTGTTAATTTATTTTGTCATAAAGAGCAACCAAAAAACCCCTTAAAATTCGAATCATTCATTTATAATGATAAAAAAAAAACGAATGTGTATAGTGTATTGTATTTATTTACGTGTGTGTTTATTCCTGTGAGTTAAGTGCTTAATCTAAAATTCTCAGTTATACTCCTCCTTTACACGAGACTCGTCTCTATAAGGAGGAATTATAATCTACATAACTAGTTTTTTAAAGGCGCCCGTGGCGCCCCTGGCCGGAGAGGTGAAAGTTCACCAAAAAAAGGGCATTTTGTCGTCGCCAATTCTCGTTCCGAGTAGCCCAAATGGCGATAAATCGCCCACGTTGGCAACACTTAATAATATTAGTTAGTATACCTGCATGTTCAACGCGCGTGCGCATAACGGCAAAACGCTATTGGTTACTCAGAAGCATCCCCGATCCGCTGGATCAAAACTTGTTTGAGGGTGCGAGTGGCGCGCCATCTAGCGGCGTTAATGACATCAGTCAGTCAGTCAGTCAGGCAGGCAGTCAGTCAGTCAGTCAGTCAGTCAGTGAGTCAGTGTTCAAGACAAATATTATCTACATAATAATTCAGTAATGTATGTATATTTATTTATTTATTTATTTATTTATTTGTTTCACTCCAACTGTATGTAAGAGCATCACGCTAAAACCGTAGGTTCTGCGTTGAATATTTTTCTTCGCAGTTTTTCGCAAATACAATTGTGGTAATCTGAGATACAAATATTTACATTTCATTAAATATATTTTAAATTATTTACAAATTTCTAAAAATTTAAAATCTTCATACAAAAATGAGAAAGTCATGTTTTAAAAGTAAAATTATACGTCTAAATTTTGTGTAGAACTGTATTACAGTATGAAAATGTACAAAATCAATCGAAGTTTGATTTGAAATACAAAAAATATAAGTAGAAGTCTTTTAATTCTTATTTTATAAAGATTTTCACCGAAACTTCTTATAAAATATGTACGCCATGACAGATGACTAAAGCCGGTAAAGCAGTGTTCGCTTGCACCCTCTCTCTCCTAAGGTACCTCATTAAATGTATCACTACAGTCATAAGTAGGTCAAACTAACTATACATAATATAATACTAGGTAGGTAGGTACCTATATCTACAAACAGGTTTTCATTAGGAACAACTACACGTATTATATAATACTAGGTAGGTAGGTACCTATGTATAACTACATTCTTCTTTTAATTTTTTCGCGTATTCAACAGTGAGTATTAATTTTTCCTCATCTTCTATTTTTTTTATACTTAAATATTGAAAGTGACATTAGTTTTTCAAACTTTTCGCATATTTAGCAGTGACTCTTATTTTTTCCTTTTTTGAAACATTAGCTGGGTACACATTCTAAATCTTAGCGTGAAATGCCGCCGTAGACAAATTCAAATTGGCGTTCGACTACAAACAAAGATATCGCTAATGTATAGTGCGAAAAAATTAACTGTCCACTGGAACATATAAACATTTATTCAAACCAAACAATGATCCTTATAATATAAAATATAAAAAGTGGACAGTTAATTTTCTTCCTACTCTACATTGTCGAAGTAGTTTGTAGTCTATTGCCAAATGCATTTTGTCTAGGCCTACTGGTCCTGAGAAGGGGAAAGCTGCATACAAAACCTGTTCAATAACCTACGGCTCAAGTCTGACTATAGTATTTTCACCGAAATCTGAGCACTGGCCAAATCTATTCAAACTATAATACAATAGAAAAGGGTAGGATTATTTTTATGACGGATGCACCCTTGTGTTATTGTTATTGGCGAAGCATTAATTGGAAATTCATTACGTGAACCTGTCTAGATAAATATGACTATAACTGACAGGATATTAATTCTTTCTCATTTTTTTCTGGAACAGTTATTGCAACTTATTTCCTTTCATAATGGGAATTTTTAAATACTATAAATTCCGTTGAATTCAATTACATTTTTATGTTTTCTATAGTGTTTTGAAAGTTCAAAGAAGATGTCAGGAACAAAGTATGAGTCATCGACCTTTGTTATTGTGTTAATGCATCTTCAGACTGATTGTAGATTATTTGAATATAAATGACAAGCATGTATATTTTTAATGTTTAGTTTCTTGTGAGCTTTCGTTGAAGAATCATGGAGTCTTTATTCGCTAATATAAATCTTACATAATTAACCGGCAAATAATATATATTATGTACTTGTATTTCATTTAGTTCTACACAGAAATTGATCGGAGAAAGGTATTAATATTTTATTAAAATTCGTGAAAAACATCTTGGTTTTTGTAATTTGCCGATAACTCTAAGAAGTAAAAGAAAGTACCTGTGCAAAACCCTTCGATATTTACACGGTACGTGATTGGTTAATAACACGTGTCGCCGTAAGACAATACCAATACCTGCTATTGTTTCCCTACTGCTATTCTTTTGAAGATTTATGGCTTGTTCGTCAGATTTCGAAAAATCCACAATAGCCAAATCAACAACGTAAAGCAAGACGGGTATCAGCTAGTATAATTATATTTTGATTACAATTTAAATTTGTCCATTCTCATATTGTTGTGTATGTATTGATTTATGTTGTTTTAAATAAATAAAATAAAAATAATAACGAATTCATACATTAAAAATATGCAACATCGAATTTCCACACACAAAATAATACTAAGAAATAATAATTCATTCATTAATTAAATTCAAAGCAATCGAAATTACACGAGGCTACAGAAAAAAATACGTTTGATTTTATAGAGTTCAAAAAGTCGTTAAAAATGTTACAAAACACACTTTTCAGCACTTTGAAGTTTGAAAATTCATTACCATCAACGTTCATACTCAACGAAAAATATCGTTTCGGGAGAAAAATTCACAAGACAGCAGAAAAATATGTCTAAAGAGTTTCGGAAATAAAATAAAACGTAAGCTTGCTACTTTCTTCTTGGGGATATTAAACAAATGAAAGGGGCAAATAAAGTCTGCATTTCACTCGTGTTGTCTTTAGGGGGGGATGAAAACTTTTCTCTCCATCGTGCAGACGCTTGGGGTTGAGATGGTGTAGGTAACATTGCCGAAGAAATATGTGTATTTGAAGTTATGACTTCAATAAAGGTAGTATTCGTGTACCCTCACGCCACATAAATATATCCAGGGGTGGCGGGGTGTGCGGCAACCGCCGATATTTATTGCAAGACATAATGTAGTTGCCGAGGAGGTTTATATCGTCTGCTGAAACTCATGATCGGTGATATAAAGGTTAATTAATTTGTTATATGTCTTCCTACATACCGTCAAGAATGTCCCCCCTGTATAATTATTGCAAAGATAAAATGTCCGCCTCTCTGAAACGATGTCGTTAGGATTGCACTTTGGAAGAAATCATAAATGGAGGAGTTACACCCCAAGAATAAATAGAACTTTATTTCTTGGAGGTGTATAATATTATCTAGTATCTACCCTTGGTCTAGATATGGCAGACGTCGGCGTTTAGTGTCGAGACGAAATAATGTAAACTGTTTGATGCGTGTGTGTTGCCCATTCTCCTGTATGGGTGTGAGTCCTGGCACCTGACTAAAGCCCAGGCACAAAAAGTATCTGCATTCGAAACGAAGTGCCTCAGGAGAATTTTGGGTATAAGATGGTACCACCGCATCACGAACGACGCTATACGCCGGTGCACCCAGCTCAGCCCCCTCACTTCAGAGATGGGCATGGCTGGGACATGTGTTGAGGATGCCGAATGACAGTTGGCCGAGGAGAGCTTTGTTTTTCCTCCCATCAGCGTCTCGAAGACGTGGAAGACCCTCTCATACTGTGTTCCGTTCCTTCGAGGCAGAGCTGAGGGAGTTGGACATGGTGTGGGAGGAGGTCATAAGCAAGAACGAGCGCAGTGGAGAACTCTTGTTGCCTCCCATGCTCCTGAGTGGACTTCAAAGGGAGTTTTGATTTTTTGATTGATCCTTGGTCTAGATTTACCAGTGGTCGATCTATAGTCTAGCCATATGGCTACAGTATTCTATTTTACGTCATAATAGAATACTGTAGCCATATGGCTAGATTGCACGCTGTAAGCCACCTGAATGAAATTGTCTCTATGCATGCCCATGATATTCTTCAACACGTTGTAGTCATTTGGTCTTGGTCTTTGTGTTGTCTTATTTTAATTTGAGCTTTGAAGATCGGCAGCTAAAGAATTTGAATAAAACAAGTAGTTGATGATGTTATTCCGTATTCTGAGATCTTTCATAGCTAATCTTATGGAATTCAACCATTTTTTAGCAGTTACAGAAGTTTTTTCCATCTCAAAATTCTTCCTATCTCTGTATCTTTTATAATCGGTAAAACTGGGCCGTTCATAAATCTCATTCTTTTGTGGCTTACAGTGCTTTGAAAATTCTGAATAATTCTTATATTTATACCAAACGAACAAAGAACCCAGAGCTTGAATTAGAGAATATTCGATTGGTCCTACGTAGAGTATCGTAAGTTGAAAATGACAACTTTACAGGACGGCCATTCAAAGGTTTGAAGTGATACATTTATCTAGAAATTAACATTAGAGAATTGAAGTTTTGAACAGCGCTAAATAAATACCGATATTTTAATTTTGTATTATCAGTTTTTCATAATTATTAATACTTTTGGTAGAAATGATCTTACGATATTTTACTACGGCTTCTTTTTGCACAAAAATATCGTATCTTACACATAGCATAGTGTACGTTGTAACCAAATCATATTCGAATATCGTATGTCATACTTATCATATTTTACTACGAAATTTTTGAAAAATTTCTTGTCGTATCTAACACTTTTATAAGATTACTCTGTAATTATTGTGAAATAAATTATCGTATCTATTTGTGAAATATGTTGCGATAATTCCAAACGTATTTGTTCCCTTAAAAGTACCTAAATTTATTTTATAGGACTAAGAATAAAAACTTTATTACCGAATGCCGAATGCATTTTTGTAGTAAATCTTAGGAGTGTCACGCTTACTTACCTATGCGTTTAAATAAAAAATAAACTAATAAACACTTTTCAATATAAGGATCTCAGTATCGCCGGAGGAACTTATTGCCTCAGTTATTTTTTTGCTAGTCTACCCGTCATGTCCAATACACAGGCCAACCAGGGGTAGACACTTCAAATGAATAAACACTTATAAAAACTCTGACCCCACCGGGAATCGAACCCGGAACCTCGTACTCTGAAGTTTACGCCTATACCACTAGGCTGCCGAGGTCGGCTCCTAGCGTTTGCTCGTATACAAAAGGATAAAATCCTTTTGAAAATACCGACAAAACACTCTTAACTATGTTCTTAAAGATAATAAGACTTTTTAGATAATCTACACAATTGTGAAGCGATATTTTTTTGTAAATCTAGGGTAAGGTTAACAATGAATGTTTTGAATAAGAGTTGTAAAAGTAGAAAGCAATAATAATAATTGTGTGCATGCCGACAAAAATATTTAAAAACAATACAAAGATTATTTTTATTGCCGTAACACCTTATCGGTATGTCTACACTCTTTGGGCTACAGGTATCAATAATATAATAGCATTGTATATTTTTGCAAATTAAACATTCAACAAAAGTCACTTTTAAACAATGCGAGATAAAATATTTGTTCTTCAATATTGCTTTATGATTATAACACTTTATGTAGGTACTTACTTTTGAAAATAATATGGGCTCAACCAAAGTGAATACAAATACATTTTGACATCTTTCACATAAAGGAAATCTTTTGTTGCGAAATGAGAAGATAAGTAAGGAATCGAAACCATGCCATTCACAACGAAAGTCGGCGACTAAAGAGCTAGGCATCAACCACTTGACCAACAATGGTACCACCTCTATGGTAATGAAACATTATAAAAGGATATTCGATTTCAAGATAGATTCTTTAAATTTTATTTTGATTTTTTTTTGTGTCATTGATCACGCTGATCTGCCTTTGGGATGGAAATATTTTTATTGTTTAACTAGAATGTTTTTTGCAATAGTACGACTCGACTGACTCCGAAAACTATGCGATCGCATACGCTGACTTATTATTTTAGTTTTGTAATAAATATTTTTCGGAAAATAAGGGATTGAGCATTTAATTCAACGACATTTTAGGAATATAATAATATTATTCCATATTTGAAACTTCGTCAATTTTAATACCTATATTTTTTATCTATTTAATGTCTTTATCTATTTATTGAATACAATAAAACAGTTGTATGCGGAATGTTATGCATTTGGAAGAAGCGAAAGAGGTTCGTTTGGATAGGAAAGAATAGAAGTCCGTACTCTCTGCATACCAATTTCGGGAAACGGCGTAATGGGTAATAAAAGAGTTTACTTAGATATCTATTACAAATGAGTACGAACTGTGAGTATTTGAACAAAACATATCCCCCTTATAGAGACAACTCTCGTATTCAGGAGGAAGTAATAAATCTTACCTACTCATTTTTTCTACTTAAAACACCTGTTACTCTCGGTTACTGGAGTTGATGAGTTCGAAATCAATGTATTTCAGAGAAATCATAATTTAATATGATATTCGATATAGTGCTTTTTTAAAATAAACAGGTGATACTTTCTTCAACGTCTTGATACTTTCTTCAACTTGTAGATTTGCAAACCACGCATTTCTTCCGGAAATGTAAATTTCAACTGGTGAAAAATAGGTACCTATGTTTAAGAACTTAGATAAAAAAAAGAATATCTAGGAAAATATTTAAAAATAAACAAACTTATGGATGTTGCATGCACCTACTCTTCTTTGAACTTTTGTCATCCTTTTTCTCAAGGAAATCGTCCATCAGAACATTTATGTCACTTGATTCGGTTACAAAAGGCAAAGGAGATTCTAAGAGAGTATAAAAAAACCTTAATTTATGCTACTATTCAAAAGTTTTGAAATGTAAAATGTCTTATGTTGAAAATACCTAATCGCGTATAATGTGGTAAGAATAACATACAACAAAAAATGTCCTACTACTCCGATGTAAATTATGGTAAGATATCATACCATATCGTTTTCAATTCCGCTTTCCGACGTAAATTATTTTAAAGTACACTTACCATATTTTGTTTTAATGCCTAAGCCATGTAAAATATTGTAAGTTCTTCATACAATTATTTACGTCGTTGCATAATTGAAATTACTCAATCAATATATTTAATAATTCGAATTAATTGGGAAATTGATCAGTGTAACACATGAATAATGAACAGATTACCCAAGTTACGAACAAACATATTTTCTGTGAGTTAAATAATATTATATTCCAAACGGCGGCATAAACTTTATTTCAAATTTGCTATTTTAATTGATTTTTTTTGGCCAACTCATAAAAATACGCTTAAAGTGAACAAAAGTCTAATTGAA
This sequence comes from Mystacides longicornis, assembly GCA_963576905.1. NCBI lineage: Eukaryota > Metazoa > Arthropoda > Insecta > Trichoptera > Leptoceridae > Mystacides > Mystacides longicornis. The sequence goes on from OY756434.1 coordinate 7,518,099, forward strand.
ATGTGAGCGTACACAAGGCAACTAATTTCTTAATAAATAAAAACAAAATAATAGATGATCCATGTTTTGTTAAGTCGAACGTCGTAAAATATTGTAAAGAGAACTTACAATAGGCGTGCCCAAGTAGTCAGACGGCGTGTATTGTGTCCAGAGACAATACAATGTTATACGTTGGACTATTTTGTCAAAAGTGATGATACCATAATTGACGTGTATCAAAAAACATATTTCTAGTATCGATATCAACTTCCTGTTTTGGGAAGTGATAAAACACATAAAATGAAGCATGTTTCCGTTAAAACATGAAAAACGCAATTTTGTGGGATACCATAACTTACGTAGGACCGATCGTATTTTCATAATCGTTGATATGGTCACCATGGAAACAACAACTTATTAGTAGGCGATGACAGTTCTTTCTACTTATTATTTCCTTGTTGACTATATCGACGATTAGGAAAATATAGTGTATTTTCAAGCTTTGGATTGTTTGTTTGGTTTTAATATCTACACATTAAAAATCAACACTATACGTAATAAATTTGGTATACTCATTGGTTTGCAAAGATAATATTCAATTCATTTTCTTTAAATAAAATAGACTGGTTCAATTCAAATGAAATTCATTCATTCGAATATTTGTGTAAAAGTTAGAGCTTTAATTAGATGAGTTTTGTGGAATTTTGTGTGATAAAACTGATTAATTTTATGTGCCATTCGTCTTATTGCACACCTGATTATTTTTCACAGTTTATCTAAAGATTTTTAGTGGCGTGTATAAAATTGTAATGTAACATTTTATATGCTCTTTTATGACACTCATTTTCATCGAAACGGCATGAGTAGGTATTACCGAAGATGATAATCTGAATACCAATAAAGACAGGATAAAATCAGAAGGTATATAGAACTCTTAAGTCCATTTGCCTTCCACAAAATATTTCTTTTCGAAGAAGAAAAAAAAAAGTATATTATAAAGTACCCTAACAGCGGGGGTGTGGACCGGGATGCCACCCTTTCATTTCAAACATGAGGTATAAGGAAATGCCTCGAGGGTGGCGATAAAAACATTTCCTTCGGGAAATGAAGTTCCTTCAGGCGTCATAAAATAGAAAGACACCAAAAACGAAGGATTTGCTCGAGACCCCTTCCGTTAAGTCTGATTTTTATAGACGTCGCAAATTAGAAGGGAAAAAAGAGAATGTTGGGAAGATGTATGTTTAAGAGGGTTGAGGGCTCGCGTTTGTTCGGGGATGTTCTTGATATCATCACGGTTAAGTGTCTGTTAAGAGCTAGAAACGTGTTACATATTGTTATTATGGGCATTGATGGGTGCTCGTCCGTGCTGATGCATGATTTCCTGATGCACACGAGATAAGATGTTAAATAAATAAATTACTGAATTACCTATGAGAGTTTTATTTTATTCTATCTATAAATGTTTGTTTTATAAGCAAAAGTTCTATAAAATACTAGCTATCCCGATAGACTTGGTCCTGTGGTCTAACTATAAACATTTAATAAGTACCTATTTAAAAGAATCATAAAAATAACTTTTTTTAACCAATGTCATACCGACCAACGCAACTGTTTTGATTTGGACCACATCCATCCATCCATCCATCCGAATTCTGTCAATTGCACCAACTATTAAACAACTGACAGTGTCAATGATTGTCGGGTAAATAAAATCATTTCTATAAAAAATTCACATATGGCGTTGATGTATCGAAATTCGTTCCATGATTATTTTAATATTATATTTTATATTTTTTGCCGACCGACCTCGGTAGCCTAGTTGTACTGGCGTGGACAGATCCAGTTCCGAAATCCCGGGTTTGATCCTCGGTCGGTTCAGAGTTTATCCAAGTGTTTTTTCACTTGAAATTTCTACTCGGGGTTGGTCTGTCTGAGATTGGACAGGACCGGTTGACTGGGAAAAAATGCCTCATGCAATAAGTTCCGCCGGCTGTACAAACACCTTTGTAAAGAAAAGTGTTTTATAATTTATTTATTTAATTCTTTATGCACAAATCAAAAAATTGTGTATAAAAAAGTGGCAATGGCGGAATTATAGCCGAAACAATCTCTAACATCCAACCACATTATTATTATTCTTTGCTATCCATTTTTCAATGCATTATTAGATATTAGTTATTCTCTTATCCGCAGCGTAGAACAATCCAATAAACAAAAAATGATAAAAACCATGATAACACAATAAATTATATGAACAATGACTTATTTATACAGCTTTACAACATGTTAAAACAATATAAAAATTAAGATTCTCAAACTACTATAAATTTTGTGACAATAACTTAAGAATAAAACAACAGCTATGAAAGGTTCAGCGTTATTTGGGTATTGTGACAATTCAAGAAAATAAATGGGGAGATTTGTAGAGAAATGTCGTTGTATAGGTCGGACGGACCGTCTGGTGAGACCATAATAATAAGAGCTGACTGCCGCGGTGTGATCACTTCAGACACGGGAGGTAATAATAATATTTACAAATTGTTGCGATATATAACCCCCGTTAGATACAACCGCTGTAATAAGGATTGATATTTCCTTTTCGATTCTTTGCAGCATTCGTCTTGAGACGTCGGCTAGGCTGGGCCGTTCTAGTATGGAAGTTTAAAAAGTGTTTCTAATCTTAATGTAATAGTGATAATTTGTTGCCTTATGATGTATTATAACTATCTACAAAATTTCATGACAAAAAAATAAGATCTTCTGTCTCCGAATCGACCTTGAAGTTTTGTATGGGACGAAAATATCCCATACTAACTGATATTTTTATAATAATCATGTAAAATGATTCCGGTCTTGTTTTTTTATTCACTTTTTTTTATTATACCACAGATAATTCAAGAACATACTTCTATTTATTTAATAACACAAAAATAATAAATAAAACTTTCAAATTTTTTATGTAAAACAAGTATATGAAATTATGTTATTTTGCGGTGATTGTTTTTTGATAAATTGGGTTTGATATCTTTTTTACTCGTTGCTTTCTAAGCTTTTACATAATATTTTATTGATAAATTTCTCCGTTAAGTTGGTGAGACTTCTTTAACAATTTCACAGATCGTCAAACTCCTTGGATATGACAAGAAAAATTTAAGAAACTGTATTTATTCATCTTCGCCATTGTATGTAATGAATACCGTAAGATCTTCGTCGGATACTTGTCGATTGGTGTTTCTGTTACATTTTGCTGTCTATCTATAACTTAGTTCTTGTAAAAGGATGCTTCAAAATTTACTTTCGATACTTCAAGGATCAAAAATGCGTTTTTTTGGGTGATTCGAGCTTTCACTATCCAGCGAGCGGTTCATTATCTTACTTCATAGTGTATTTTGAGCGAGATAGCTTTTTCTTTTAGTAATTACAGTTTATATAACAGATTTGATAATCTGATAAATATATGGATAAGAAATTAAACCTCCATAGGTAACTGGTTCAGTTGCGAGGTAAGTTGGTGCACAGACATTAACAATAAAGATAAGTTAAAGTCATCAAACTTTCTGAAAGAAGCGCAGTCGCAGAATCCTATGAGCTTAGTTTAGCGATTATTACATGGATTATTTTTCCTGGAGCTCAGTTGCCTAAATCATTAGAAAATGTTCGTGTTGGTATGACTATACCAATTTGGAATAAATATAATTGATCTTTTCGTAGATCTTGAAATTATAAAATAGTAGTTTCTCTTGCAATCAAACATATCAATTGTTTTTTATTTTATTTTTCCAGTTGTTTTCCAATTTGGTCAGAATGCGTATGATGACTTGAGAAAGCACTATCAACACATTATTATACAAAAACCTAAATATATTGTTACTTGCAGTTTTTTTCTAGATTATCGGCGACTCATTCAATTGGGATTATTTGTGGTTTGCAATAAGCAAAATATTCATTCTAATGGTTTTATTAGTATTTTCTCCTGCAAACTAATTATTCAATCATGTTTTCCGGTATTTACCTACACTTTTTTTCATTACATCAGACGATAAGTAAAATATCCAATGAAATGTTGCTTTTTGAAAAGAAATCTGTAATCGATCTCTCTATCGGTTTCGGTGTTCCAAATTTTCCATCAATTTAGAATCAGTTTCCTTTAAAACTCTCTTAATTATTGTTCATCTGTATTTTTGTCCACTTTTTCTAATCACTATCCTAAAACTTTGGCTTTACGGCCATCAAAATACAAAACTGGTATTTTTAACCCTTTTCTCATTTCATGCGATTTTCTCTTGTTTATTGCGGCGCTTTATATACTTTGTTGCTATCTTAAATTGTATTATTATGCTTTATATCATACAGAACTAATTATTCAATCATTTTTATGACATACAATCTTAAAAAATATTATGTTAAACATATTTTTACTTTCTTTATACCTGCTTCAAAATAGGACAAATTTAACAATTTCTTGAAACTTTGAGCTCAATTCGGAGACAGAAGATATCTTTCGAATTGAAAAATATTTTGCATACGTATTTAAAACAGCATTTAGCACTAAAATATAACTATTACGTTAGCAATAGAGGGAAAAAAGGAAATCGGCCCACACTAACGTCGGCGTCGGATGTGACTAGCTGCGACTGTAATCTGAAAGAACTGCTACTGATCACATAAAAACTTATGGCCAATATCAAAAAGTCCAAATCTATTTAAGAAACATTTCAGTGTTTTATCTGAGTGAATATATTCTGATTATTCCAATGGATAGGTTGATAAGCATGATCGAGGTCTACGGGAGGAATTAGCCACCGAAAGAGGGCCTTCCATGTCAAACGAACCTTCTTGCCAAAATTCAGGCAAAAAAAAAACTCCGAAGGTCCGAGACTGGCCCAATTCGATGCGACCTCACGCCTCGAACAGGTACCAAAAAGGGGCCGAAATTCGGCTATCAGATATAGTGTATATATACAACTGAAAAAGGTTCCTGATGGTGTACAGACTACAGGGGCTGAAAGCTTTCTTTTAACTATCTAACTCTTGACTCTAAATACCTACCCGTACTTTTGGCAGAGACTCAAAATAGGACAGGATTTTACTACGCGAAAATTATGCCACGACTAGCTACAGTCAAACAACGCGATCCTGCCTATTAACAATTGTACTGACTATCTCGCATACATATATTTACTGATTATCGATCTCTCTATCAAAATAACCGTTCAATCACTTTACCGGCGAACTAATTAACCTTCTAGTCGAATTACCGCGGGCTGTTCATCAGACCGCAAGTTTTCCTCATTAGGTTTCCGAGTGGCTCACCATCTTGGGCTTGTGCACTGCTTTTTCGAAGGGAACTTCCTGAGCTGAGCTGAAGAGCGTCCAATTCAGTCAACCCATTCTCCCGGAGAGTCATGTGAGGTATATCTTCAGTCCACAGCCCTCCTACACATACCGGTTTTATAACTTTACATTTATCACGGCGGCGAAAACTAAAATATAAACTCTATCTGTGCGCGGACAGACGCGAACTTTAGTAAACTCATTCATAGCTCGACTGAATAAAATTACTCTCACGGGGAACACACACACCAATGTACCTACTTTTACAAATGAAAATTCTACACTAAGCTTACTAGAAGGTTCTAAATATGAAATCCTTAACCGGATTCAAAAATAAACATTAAAGATAGGTCACACCACTGGTATCGGAAAATGGGGTAACCCGCGAATGACAGATAACAATTCGCGACGTGTGCTTGACATGTGACGTGTGAAAACAATACAGGGAGGTACATGCTGCAATACAATAAGCCCAATGGCACACAGAGATCACAAATATTCAAAACAATGCCGTAACGCATCGGCCATACCTATCTCTCTCAGCTGAAACCACATCGAGCAACTTGCTCATAAGCATGCTTGGCGGGGCAACCAAGCAACAAACAAAATACCACACAAAAAAACATCTCTCTGTGTCCATACAAATTCTAATATCATAAAAATATGGTCACTCACCCAAAATTCAGCATACCTTCAAATATTTAGCAAAAAAGCACAAACGAAAATAAACACGTCACATTCATAGTTGGAAGTTGAATTACCACGGAGCTGTCCAATCTAACGATCCGCCACGCGACCTCCCTCTATGGTAAGCCCAGTCGAACAATAAATAATATATTATAATAATTAAACAGAAGGCTTAATCCAAAACCGAAGATTCTAAGTTTTATCAAACGCGAATTTATCAAATGTGATATTTCAACCTCCAAAGATACACATCAATCAAGTCGCACGCAAATCCCGTATTAATAACAACACACTCGGACACACCCCGGTAGGTACATAATATGTACAATTGAAATATGCGAAGGATATTAAAAATTACTCAAACACTTCAACACAAAATTTAAGAACGTCTCCCATCGGAGCGTGGATCTAGACTAAACTTCAAAACAAACTATTTGTCCTATCGAGGGCCAAATAGACTATCTCAAAACAAAGAAGCCTTGCCTTCTCTACTAATCCCTTTAAACAACATTTTTTCTAAAAATGGTTTCCCCGTACATCCATTCAATATGTAAAAATACCAAACCTTCTAATCTGTCATAAACAAAGAAGCAACTGGTTTTCAAACTCTTTACCATCGCGTTCCCAAATTTTCAAATAATGACTTAACAATATTTTGAATAACACATCTGAATAAATCCCTCACATCAAGGTTAAGGTGCATTTACACCAAAAAGAACATTACAGCCGAATTTAGAAACAAAGCATGCTTTCTTTTATGGTCGCTGTTAGACACCATGGAAACAATAACAAGCAAGAACTAATTAATGGGCGATGAGAGATTACGCTCGTTATTTTCTTGGTAACCATATCAACGATCAAGAAAATATCCTCTATTTTCCAGCACTGGCTGGCAGCACTTGAAATATTTAGCACCCACGTACGAAGTTATTTATAAGAGATTTTCGTTTGTATTTTGTCTGCATTTAATACGACTTATGTCTATAGGCACTAGAACTTGCACCTTGGTTTTTTTCTACTCAAAAGTTCATTGTTTCTTGATTTAATCAATGTATCTGAGCTTTTCTAAAGACTTTTATAGATCAGAGTTTATTTTCCTCAATTCCACACTTTACTACTTACATAGACACATTTTTGCGAAGATAAAGAGGGATTTTCTAAGGATGATTCGAGCAACTATACTAGAATTGGTGGGTCTCTTTATACATGATTTGTTCTTTCTATTGCATCCATTGCAAGAAAATAATATCAACCCTAAGATTAAGAAATTCTTCGCTTCTTGGTTATCCTAGCTCTATTTTCGTAGAACTCTTGTGAAATAACTAATAATATATCCGGGAAACAATACAGACAATACAAACCAAATAATGTTCCTGCTCTTTTATAGAGAACTCCACCCTGATCTCACTATTAATGGTAGTGGGGATATAAAAAGAAGAAAGACTTGGGGTGTCAGTAAGGAGGTGAGGACGCTGGAAGGGGTGGGGGGATATTATTTATATGTTCCAGGATAGTGATTCACAAAGAAGATAGACAGTGAAATTGATAGCACTCCTCAAGATTAATGTTACAACATTAAAGGAGTCATCATTTATGTACAGATGTGGTCAAGAGTATTTCGCGCGTTTTCTTTTTCTTTCTCTTTTCTTTGATTTTATTCAACAACCTTGATTTTTATTCTCATTCTCGAAGTTTTCTTTTGATTGGAACGTTGGGGTTAGAAAGTTCTTCTATTTAAATTGTCAGGATAGTTTCGACTTAGTTAACCTATGGTAGATCAGTTATGATCTAAATGAAATATTTTGTACTTTAACTTTATTGCTCGAACACTATGCAAAAAATGAGGGTTAAAAAGTGATATGTTTGTGAAGAGGAAAAAAAGTCGAGGGATCACCTCAAGATGAACACCAAAATAGAAAAACAGTTGATATCAATGTCAATGGAGAAGATAATAAATAAATAAATTAAACTTTATTGCTTGAATACAATGTGGTGACAAACAAAAACATTTGAACAGTCGAAAGCCAACCCAGTAAAAACAACATATTATCAAAAAAGTAAAAATTGTCAAAAAAATAGATAATCCTAAAAAATATACAATTATATATTAGAAAACACATACCTATATATATATATATATATATATATATATCTAAAAATACATACAAATATAAACATATTATAAATATAATATTACGAGATACACGTAGGGATAGGATGGTGTAGATCTTGAGAAGAATTGGGAGGAAGAAGGGGATACTTCTCATCTTGCATTGAAGAATTGATAGAAATATTAGGGATAAAACAGATCTGATGGACTCATTTACAAGTTCTTCTTCGTCAATTTAAGTTTTTATCTAAAAGCAGACTTGCAATTTTGTTAACCCAAAATTTTTCTGAATATTTTGATTTTTCATTGGCAAATTTCAATCATGTTGACTTTCGTCAATTATTTCGCACATAAAACATGAACTTGATCAAGAATTCCAACACAATGATTCTCTGATCTGGAATATGGATCAGCTCACCATATTATTCTAATGAAAATTTAGGGACGCAATGATCAAGATGAGAGATGAACAAAACTATCAGGTTAATTTGATGCTGCTATAAAATCTGGGCTCTCATCTACATTTTCAGATATAGCTTTGGCATTTCTAGCGTTTGCACAAAATTTGTCGATAGTTTTTATCATTTTTGTCTTAATTTTTGTAACTCCGATAATCAAAATCAAATGGGTGACACTTTATTGAGAACCGTTTTTTATATATGATTCTAACGGTCCAAGGAGATATAAATCTTTAGACCTAGAACATCTACCAAATTAGTGGAGAGACCAGCACTTGACCAGTTAGATGAAGAAAATGATTTTGAAGAAAACGTTGGTCAGCTAAGTTCAGGAAGTCCAGGAGAAGGCTTTAAAGAAAAAGAGACGAATGGAAGCCCTTCCATGTATATGTCTTTTTTATCTCACTTGCTCTTCTATTTAAAGTTTCGTAAAATACGGTTTCAATAATGAAAAAGACAATTTTTGAGAAAAACATCTTTTTTGGTGTTTTTGTCATTTGCCAAAAATAAAAATCCTTAGAGCTACATTTTATATTATCAAGTAGGTATTAGAGAGAAGTTTTCAAGTGTTATTATATGGATATTCTTAGTGTTTTCCCGAGGAAATAAATCTCGCTAATTCCTCCAACAAATATCAATTACGTTATAAAAACGGCAATAAAGAGGGCAGATCAAAAAATGGAAAGTTCATGAAATTCCTAATACTGCTCCCTGTAAATCATAAGAAACACTCAAGTCGACCATATTTGAGAATTTATGATACATTCAAAGATATTATTTGTGTGCGCCCTCTGTGAGTTGTAGCGCTCTTTATGAGGCTCGTCAGTGGCGTATCACTCTCTTCAAAATTATTTAATATTTAATTTCCATATCAAAAATAATGGTTGGCTTGAGTTGGTATGTTTTACGTCTTTGAATTCGCAGATTGGTCAATCTCAAGTAATCCCAAGTTCTCCACGTCTCCTTGTCGTCAGCCAGTTTCTTCATACAAGCATTCGAAGTACAGCGTATGTCTCTAATCACGTATTTCATGTGTTGCTGCTTCTGGCGTGACCTCTGGAATTGTCGCTCTCAATCATTCATTCGAGGATGTTGCAAAGGAGACATTGGTACCGATTTTGGGGCCTATACCCATGTTGTGCTCAATTGTGTAATTCTATTGAGGATTTGCCTGTTTTCTCTAACCGTCCTCATTAACTTGTAGGTAAATTAATTAGTAATATTTAGATTGTTCGTTGCTGATCTAAATATCTTGGATGAGAAACGTGAGTACCCGAATACAAATGGTGGAGGAGTAGTTCTGTGTGACCGAGATGCCTTTGCAAAAGTAGGGCCCAAGTCGGGGAGATCTGTACCTCTATTCCAAGTCTCCGTGACATTGAAGCTGGCGTGAAAGTACAACATCTTGTATGGAAACGTGAATAGCGCTCCTGCTCCTACACAATACTTCGTAAAACTCCGTAGCCCATAAAAAATTCCAGTGAGTTTCTCACTGAGTGTAGAAGCAGAACCCTTCCTTTTCCCAGATTTTACCTCTGTCCTACTGTGTGACCTACATATTTATTTGTAACATTATTGTCTATTATAAATTGTTGTGTTTTTTGAAAATTGAACTTTTGTTGTTATTTTTGGTTGTCATAGTTGTTGTGAAATTGGTTCCGTGTGATTCGTGTTGATGAATAAAATTGTTTTTTTTTTGTAAGAAGCTGTTAATGAAAGCAGTGGGCCTAGTACGAGTTTCATGGAAAGGTTATTGCACGCTAATAAGAGCTTATAAACGTGCAAATAGTGTTCTAAAACCAAACGATCGAATCGTTCGATCATATTTGTATGGAAAATTTTCGAAACTCGATATTCGATCATCGAAAACTTATACTTAGGGTACAGAAGAAAAATTACAGAACCGGCCGGTCTGAAGACATCCGTTAACCAGCACACCAGGTAGGTCACACTTACATCCCTTTTCCTAATACAGTCCTACCGAACTCTTATTCTGATCACACTAAGCCAGCCTTCGAAATAATAGTAGAAGACGGTCGTAAGCTTGTAGTGGTTTGTTCCATTAAAAAATCAAACATTAGTAATGAATTATTGTTAGAGTCATTAGTTGTTATTTTTTTCTTTAAGAATTAGTCCTGAAAAGGTCACAAGAATCTAGACATAATTAGAACGTTGTGCACCAACAAAGCCAATAGGCAATAAATATGAGACATTCACAAAAATGGATATAGTCATATCCTGGCGCCAAATATATGACGGCAGTCGCAGTCTTTAAATTTGGTAGCTCTCTTGTTCTCAATAATTTCCAACTTTTATCTTTATATTGCATTTTATTACTAAATTTCTACTTGTTGCATACATGAGATTTTTCGACATGTTGAGAATTCTCATGATTAGGAGTTTCGGAGACAAACATTACCACCTAATGGCGAACGTTGTTAACGTAAAGTGATCACACTAAGCCAGCCTTCGAAATAATAGTAGAAGACGGTCGTAAGCCCGTAGTGGCTTGTTCCGTTTAAAAATCGAACATTAGCAATGAATTGTTAGTCATTAGTTGTTATTTTTTTTTCTTTTTCTGAGGGCTACCTGCGCTAACACTTACGATAATGTGTAATTAGAAATAGGGGTGTACTGACATGCCACAAACGGAAGATAGTTGGCTAGAAATAATTATTATTACAAGATAATTATCCATTATTAACAAAATCTTTTTTTAAAATTGTTTGCTATTAAAATTTAAAAAAAAGATACATGCAATGAAATATAATATTGTCTTGTTCCACCACTGTGGCTATAAGACCGCGCGTTCTCTTAATAGTGTAGATATAAATTACTGATTATTTCCGTTTGGATGAATGAGGATAGTTTGGGGATGATATATGGCAGCGAGTTACATTACTGTAATGTTCCGACAACGCGCACTCTGCGGCCCGGCCGGCTACGATGCAATTTATCAGCTGCTCCATTGTAGCTGGACCACAATCATCATTGCAGGGGGTGGCTATGAGCACTGCTAATTTTTTCAATTTTATCATTAATTTTCATCAACCCTGTTGTTTGTGAGATGCAGGGGACGAATTAAACTAATCGTTTTCAACACTGCCCGAAAATGTCAGATTAGAAAAGCTCCAATAGTTTTTAAGAAGAATTTTTTCATTCTTTGATTTTTGATTGTAAACTACTGTATTTTTATCATCATTGAATTGACAGTAAAAAACAAATAAATAATATGTTTACAGACGAATTTTTCTGAGCATTTGAAAAAAAATTTTAATTTTTTCAGTTTTTTTTTGATACCTGAAAACGTAGGCAAATTACGAAAAAACATACCTACTTATTACGTATTTTGTAAGTTAGTTTATTATTAAGAATTTAGAAAAAATATAAAGACTCCAGTATCTTGATAATGTCTTCTTGTGTTAGACGAAAGCGCTCTAAATTCAATAAAAAAAGCGTGAAAGTGTTACTGTGATTTTTCTAAATTCATAATATCTACTTTTTACATTTCGAAGAAATCAGTGTCGATTCTTGTCTTGATCAGAATCAAATAAATAATGACGTAATTTATAAAATTATTATTTTCATACTAATCTATGTCCCCAAATGCGCTACGCCTAGACGCACGAAGTTTCAATTATTTTATGTCAAGTATAATAATTATTACCACCGGTTCCACCGCATCACGAACGACGCTATATGTCGGCGCACCCAGCGTGAGCCCATCACTTCTACCATTACATGGAGGAGATGGACTTAGCTGAGGCACGTGGTAAGGATGTCGAATGACAGTTGGCCGAAGAGAGTGCTGTTCTTCCTCCCATCAGGGTCCCGAAGACGAGGAAGACCCTCCCACACTCTGTTACGCTCCTTCGAATCAGGGCTGCGGAATCTGGACATGGTGTGGAAGGAGGTCATAAACATTGCGCAAGATCGAGCGCAAAGGAGAGCTCTTGTTGCCTCCCTATGTTCCTAAGTGGGGCCTTAAGGGAGCGTGGATTGGATTGGATAATTATTATTATATTCCATTCAATTCTGTACAACTAAATTAATTGTTTCCGAGAAAAACGCAGGATCTTAAAAAAAGGTGTGATGATTCTCTTTGATTAAGAAGTTTTTTTTCCTATTTAGTGTCCACTGTTCGACCTCTATGTATAGTGATTAATTTGATCTTTAGTGGGACTCTCGACCTTATACGCAGTTTTTAGGGAAAGTCTGATAAGCATGATCGAGGTCCATGGGAGGAATTAGCCACCGAAAGAGGGCCTTCCATGTCAAACGAACCTTCTTGCCAAAATTCAGGCAAAAAAAAAACTCCGAAGGTCCGAGACTGGCCCAATTCGATGCGACGTCACGCCTCGAACAGGTACCAAAAAGGGGGCCGAAATTCGGCTATCAGATATAGTGTATATAGACAAACGGAAAAGGTTCCTGATGGTGTACAGACTACAGGGGCTGAAAGCTATGTTTTAACTATCTAACTCTTGACTCTAAATACCTAAATGTACTTTCGGCAGAGACTCAAAATAGGACAGGATTTTACTACGCGAAAATTATGCCACGACTAGCTGCAGTCAAAACGATCCTGCCTATTAACAATTTTTTCAATGTCTATCTCGCGTGCATTTAATTATTATCGATCTCAATATCAAAATAAACGTTCAATTACTTTATAAACGAACCAATCAACCTTCTAGTCAAATTTCGTACAGGCTGTCATTAAACCGCAAGTCCTTCCTCATTGGAATTCCAAATCGCTCAACTGCTTCGGTCTTAGCGCGCGACCTTTTCGCCAGTGAACCTCATGAACTGAGCTGAAAAGCGTCCAAATCAGCAACAGCCCATTCTCATAGACAGTCATGTGGGGAAGGTCTTCAGCTTGCGCCAACAGCCCTCCTACACATACCGGTTTTATAACATTACGTTTATCACGGCGGCGAAAACTAAAATACAAACTCTACATGTGCGCGGACAGACGCGAACTTTTAGTAAACTCATTCATAGCTCGACTGAATAAAATTACTCTCACGGGTAACAAACACACCAATGTACCTACTTTTACAAATGAAAATTCTACACTAAGCTTACTAGAAGGTTCTAAATATGAAATTCTTAACCGGATTAAAAAATAAACATTAAAGATAGGTCACACCACTGGTATCGGAAAATGGGGTAACCCGCGAATGACAGATAACAATTCGCGACGTGTGCTTGACATGTGACGTGTGAAAACAATACAGGGAGGTACATGCTGCAATACAATAAATCCATTGGCACACAGAGATCACAAATATTCATAAATATGCCGTATCGCGTCGGCCATATATCTCTCATCTAAAAAACCACATCGAGCAATTTGCTCATAAGCATGCTTGGCGGGGGGCAACCAAGCAACAAACAAAATAAAACATAAAAATATATCTCTGTGCCCTATCATCGTCCTGGGGGTAGCTGCCAGCGACGAAACAAAAACACTCTAATAAAAATATGGCCACTCACCCGAAATTCAGCATACCTTCAAAATAAAAGCACACAGCACAAAAGAAAATAAACACGTCACATTCACACATATGAGGTATGGTCTGTCACTTGTCCCTTTCCAACCACGCCACGCCACCCCGCTCAGATCGGGAATCTTCCAGAGTAATGATCACAATTAAACGGAAGGTTTAATAAACAATCGCGGGACTCTAAACAAAACTCTAGATATGTGACACACCATAGCTCAATCGTCAAGCACTCGCAAATTACTACAGAAACTATAAAACGCGACGAAAATTATAAATTGATTAACAAGGAAACAAAATTGCAATAAACTATGGAGAGATGTTTTCTGAACGAGATCTAATATTGAACTGAAGTAAAAAAAAATCAAAGCATTCACCTCAAAACGGGAGAATTTGCCTTCTATACTAATCGCTGTAAACAATGAAAATTTTAATGGTTTCCTGGACATATCTTCAGTGCGTAAAAATTCCAACCTTTCTAATCCGGCATAAACAAACAAGCAACTGTTTTTCAAACTGTTTACCATCGCGCTCCCAAACTTTCAAATAATGACTTAACAATATTTTGAATAACAATATATGAATAAATACCTCACATCAAGTCCCCAAGGTAAAATCAATAACTGGGAGAAGGAACGACCTTACATACAGCAATGAATTGTTAGTCATTAGTTGTTATTTTTTTTTCTTTTTCTGAGGGCTACCTGCGCTAACACTTACGATAATGTGTAATTAGAAATAGGGGTGTACTGACATGCCACAAACGGAAGATAGTTGGCTAGAAATAATTATTATTACAAGATAATTATCCATTATTAACAAAATCTTTTTTTAAAATTGTTTGCTATTAAAATTTAAAAAAAAGATACATGCAATGAAATATAATATTGTCTTGTTCCACCACTGTGGCTATAAGACCGCGCGTTCTCTTAATAGTGTAGATATAAATTACTGATTATTTCCGTTTGGATGAATGAGGATAGTTTGGGGATGATATATGGCAGCGAGTTACATTACTGTAATGTTCCGACAACGCGCACTCTGCGGCCCGGCCGGCTACGATGCAATTTATCAGCTGCTCCATTGTAGCTGGACCACAATCATCATTGCAGGGGGTGGCTATGAGCACTGCTAATTTTTTCAATTTTATCATTAATTTTCATCAACCCTGTTGTTTGTGAGATGCAGGGGACGAATTAAACTAATCGTTTTCAACACTGCCCGAAAATGTCAGATTAGAAAAGCTCCAATAGTTTTTAAGAAGAATTTTTTCATTCTTTGATTTTTGATTGTAAACTACTGTATTTTTATCATCATTGAATTGACAGTAAAAAACAAATAAATAATATGTTTACAGACGAATTTTTCTGAGCATTTGAAAAAATTTTTTAATTTTTTCAGTTTTTTTTTGATACCTGAAAACGTAGGCAAATTACGAAAAAACATACCTACTTATTACGTATTTTGTAAGTTAGTTTATTATTAAGAATTTAGAAAAAATATAAAGACTCCAGTATCTTGATAATGTCTTCTTGTGTTAGACGAAAGCGCTCTAAATTCAATAAAAAAAGCGTGAAAGTGTTACTGTGATTTTTCTAAATTCATAATATCTACTTTTTACATTTCGAAGAAATCAGTGTCGATTCTTGTCTTGATCAGAATCAAATAAATAATGACGTAATTTATAAAATTATTATTTTCATACTAATCTATGTCCCCAAATGCGCTACGCCTAGACGCACGAAGTTTCAATTATTTTATGTCAAGTATAATAATTATTACCACCGGTTCCACCGCATCACGAACGACGCTATATGTCGGCGCACCCAGCGTGAGCCCATCACTTCTACCATTACATGGAGGAGATGGACTTAGCTGAGGCACGTGGTAAGGATGTCGAATGACAGTTGGCCGAAGAGAGTGCTGTTCTTCCTCCCATCAGGGTCCCGAAGACGAGGAAGACCCTCCCACACTCTGTTACGCTCCTTCGAATCAGGGCTGCGGAATCTGGACATGGTGTGGAAGGAGGTCATAAACATTGCGCAAGATCGAGCGCAAAGGAGAGCTCTTGTTGCCTCCCTATGTTCCTAAGTGGGGCCTTAAGGGAGCGTGGATTGGATTGGATAATTATTATTATATTCCATTCAATTCTGTACAACTAAATTAATTGTTTCCGAGAAAAACGCAGGATCTTAAAAAAAGGTGTGATGATTCTCTTTGATTAAGAAGTTTTTTTTCCTATTTAGTGTCCACTGTTCGACCTCTATGTATAGTGATTAATTTGATCTTTAGTGGGACTCTCGACCTTATACGCAGTTTTTAGGGAAAGTCTGATAAGCATGATCGAGGTCCATGGGAGGAATTAGCCACCGAAAGAGGGCCTTCCATGTCAAACGAACCTTCTTGCCAAAATTCAGGCAAAAAAAAAACTCCGAAGGTCCGAGACTGGCCCAATTCGATGCGACGTCACGCCTCGAACAGGTACCAAAAAGGGGGCCGAAATTCGGCTATCAGATATAGTGTATATAGACAAACGGAAAAGGTTCCTGATGGTGTACAGACTACAGGGGCTGAAAGCTATGTTTTAACTATCTAACTCTTGACTCTAAATACCTAAATGTACTTTCGGCAGAGACTCAAAATAGGACAGGATTTTACTACGCGAAAATTATGCCACGACTAGCTGCAGTCAAAACGATCCTGCCTATTAACAATTTTTTCAATGTCTATCTCGCGTGCATTTAATTATTATCGATCTCAATATCAAAATAAACGTTCAATTACTTTATAAACGAACCAATCAACCTTCTAGTCAAATTTCGTACAGGCTGTCATTAAACCGCAAGTCCTTCCTCATTGGAATTCCAAATCGCTCAACTGCTTCGGTCTTAGCGCGCGACCTTTTCGCCAGTGAACCTCATGAACTGAGCTGAAAAGCGTCCAAATCAGCAACAGCCCATTCTCATAGACAGTCATGTGGGGAAGGTCTTCAGCTTGCGCCAACAGCCCTCCTACACATACCGGTTTTATAACATTACGTTTATCACGGCGGCGAAAACTAAAATACAAACTCTACATGTGCGCGGACAGACGCGAACTTTTAGTAAACTCATTCATAGCTCGACTGAATAAAATTACTCTCACGGGTAACAAACACACCAATGTACCTACTTTTACAAATGAAAATTCTACACTAAGCTTACTAGAAGGTTCTAAATATGAAATTCTTAACCGGATTAAAAAATAAACATTAAAGATAGGTCACACCACTGGTATCGGAAAATGGGGTAACCCGCGAATGACAGATAACAATTCGCGACGTGTGCTTGACATGTGACGTGTGAAAACAATACAGGGAGGTACATGCTGCAATACAATAAATCCATTGGCACACAGAGATCACAAATATTCATAAATATGCCGTATCGCGTCGGCCATATATCTCTCATCTAAAAAACCACATCGAGCAATTTGCTCATAAGCATGCTTGGCGGGGGGCAACCAAGCAACAAACAAAATAAAACATAAAAATATATCTCTGTGCCCTATCATCGTCCTGGGGGTAGCTGCCAGCGACGAAACAAAAACACTCTAATAAAAAATGGCCACTCACCCGAAATTCAGCATACCTTCAAAATAAAAGCACACAGCACAAAAGAAAATAAACACGTCACATTCACACATATGAGGTATGGTCTGTCACTTGTCCCTTTCCAACCACGCCACGCCACCCCGCTCAGATCGGGAATCTTCCAGAGTAATGATCACAATTAAACGGAAGGTTTAATAAACAATCGCGGGACTCTAAACAAAACTCTAGATATGTGACACACCATAGCTCAATCGTCAAGCACTCGCAAATTACTACAGAAACTATAAAACGCGACGAAAATTATAAATTGATTAACAAGGAAACAAAATTGCAATAAACTATGGAGAGATGTTTTCTGAACGAGATCTAATATTGAACTGAAGTCAAAAAAATCAAAGCATTCACCTCAAAACGGGAGAATTTGCCTTCTATACTAATCGCTGTAAACAATGAAAATTTTAATGGTTTCCTGGACATATCTTCAGTGCGTAAAAATTCCAACCTTTCTAATCCGGCATAAACAAACAAGCAACTGTTTTTCAAACTGTTTACCATCGCGCTCCCAAACTTTCAAATAATGACTTAACAATATTTTGAATAACAATATATGAATAAATACCTCACATCAAGTCCCCAAGGTAAAATCAATAACTGGGAGAAGGAACGACCTTACATATTTGATTCATTTTGATGATAAAATCGTTGATTACAGTACTCAACAAACTCTAAACTATTTTATGTCTATGTAATTCCCGGATATATAATCGCACGAAAGAAGGTACAGACCTAACTACCATACTTCCACTCATGTCTTATGTCATAAAATTTATCACCCTGTTTTATAACAGAATGGGTGTTATACTTGGCTTAGTTGTGAAACAAACCATTCGCTTTTTCGCCCACCATAGCGCCATCTAGCGGTGAATTAGATGCCACTTAAGCTTCTAATAAAGAACCCCGGTACTAAAAGGGTTTTAAGCGTTGCTTAGAAAACCGACAACATAACGATAACTTATCCTTTAAGCGTGGGTGGAAAATTATGACGCTTTTATTAAGTAGACTTTGCTGTGGGCTTAGCTTAATCCCGTGGCGTTTTAAAAGGACACAGATGATTTTTTACACCATTTCACCAAACAGCCTCAAATGTGGTTAAATCTGACTTTTATTCTTTGACCACTCCGCCTGGGACAATATGGAGGGAACTTTTTCCCAACACAATCTGATAATTACTTTCTTCACCCTTTCAACTGTAAGCTTATTCTGCAGCTTTAAAAATAACAAAACACTGATGGAACATCAAATGGACCAATTATTTGACTGTCATTCCTTGTATTGACAGTGTGAATCGAAAATTTGAAACATATTATTAGCAACACCCTATTCGAGATTTTACCTGACTATTTGCTCAATCATCTTTCTTATTAGATATACTTACATATATTATCCAGAGAATATTTTAAACTTGAGCCTTCCAAAAAATCTCCCTAAAAAGAACTAAGGATAGGCTTTGTTAAAAAAACCTTTTGAATTGTTAGAGTTAGTAGTGAATTATTAGTTTTGTTACATATTCTTTAAGATCTAGTCCTGAAAAATGGTCACAAGAATCTAGACATAATTATGTAGAACGTTGTGAACCAACAAAGCTAATCTAGATTTAATTTAGAATTTAGATTTTTTTAGAAAATTTAGACTAATTTAGAAATGTTTTTTTATTTGCCTTTTGTCGTTGCTTTACCGTATATGTGAGCATCACGCCTAAACGGCTGAACCGATTTCACTAATTCTTTTTTTGTCGTTTTGGCTTTTATCAGTAGAAGGTTCTTATGAGAGAAAAAAATAAGAAAGTTGCGTGGTAAATCTACATAATAATTCAGAAATGTTTTTTTATTTGCTTTTTACCGTATGTCATCGCATCACGCCTAAAAGGCTGAACCGATTACACTAATTCTTTTTTGTCGTGTTGGCTTTTATCAGTAGAAGGTTCTTATGAAAGAAAAAATTAAGAAAGTTGCGTGGTAAATCTACATAATAATTCAGAAATGTTTTTTATTACCTTTTTATCTAATGTCATCGCATCACGCCTAAACGGCTGAACCGTTTTCACTAATTCTTTTTTTGTCGTGTTGGCTTTTATCAGTAGAAGGTTCTTATGAAATAAAAAATTAAGAAAGATGCGTGGTAAATTGGGAAATTAAATAAAACTCGCATTAGCCCCTCCTTCTCTATCTACATAATATTTCAAAAATGTTTTTTTTTTATTTGCTTTTTACCGTATGTCATGTATATCACGCTCAAAATACAAATGCTACATCAGATATGAATCTGCCGTGCAAAATGCCGGAGAAGGGTCTTTAATACAATTTGCTGTATTAACTTTAATATATTTAGAGCTATTTAAAAACCCCTATTTTTTAGGATCCTCATACAAAATTTTAATAAACATTAAAAGTGTCATTCTTCTTTTTCTGTGCTTATGTCAGTTATAGAGGTCTACAAAGCAATGGGAAGCTAGACTAGAACCTGTTTAATTACCTACCGATCAAGCCTGACAATCGGAATCAAAAACATAAAGCAAGACGGGTATAAGCTAGTAGGCAATAAAAATGAGACAGTAACAAAAATGGATATAGTCATATCCTGGTGACAAATACATGACAGCAGTCGCAGTCTTTAAATTTGGTTGCTCTCTTGTTCTCAATAATTTCCAACTTTTATCTCTATATTTCATTAATTATTAAATATCTACTTGTTGCATGCATACATGGGATTTTTCGACATGTTGTACCTACATGTTGAAAATTCTCATGATTAGGATTTCGGAGACTTAAATATTACCACGTAAAGTGATCACACTAAGCCAGTCTTCGAAATAACAGTAGAAGACGGTCGTAAGCCCGTAGTGGTTTGTTCCATCTAAAAATCGAACATTAGTACCTAATGAATTGTTAGAGTCATTAGTTGATACATATTCTTTAAAACCCTTTCTCTTTAAACTTACATTTGGAGTAAGCGCTCGACCTATACGCTCGAATAAATATCTTGGTTGATTTTGAATTTTAAAAAATATGGACTGTTATTGCATCGTAGAACCATTACATAAATCTTGCCCAGTTCTAATTTCTTCTGTTATCATGTTATTACCTACTCTTTTGATATCAACGGCACTGATGCAAAACTCAAAAACAAAATTAATTAGACTTACAAAAAGATGCGAGATTTTCCCTCACTCTAATATTTTGGTATTGCTAGTTTAAAATAAGCACCCTTGTCTACCCATTCCGCTTAATTTAGCACCCTCTACTGAATGTTCTGTATTTTGATTAACGATAACCTTCTGAGATTCATTTCCAGTTCCCTGCTCATCTGTCTGTCCGCTATTTACATTCGCCTGAGGCCTCATAGTGCACTGAAGCAGATTGCTGCTCAATTTCCATCAAGTTTAAAAGCTTTGAGATGTTCATCGTTTATATTCAAACAGAAACATGGATCATTTACAGAGATTCTTTTTTGATTGTTGGATCTGAGATATAAATGAACCGCTTTACCTCCTTCTTCTCGAAGTGTTCCTAACGATTTGGTTTTGGAAAGATGATCCTCACTATTTTTGGATTCATTTTCTGAACTAATTCTATCAACATGGCCTCTCTAGAGATTATGTACCTTATGTTGCAAATGCTGCGTGTTTTTCTCAGAAAACATTCCGAGACTATAGTCATATATGATTAGAGTTTTCATTTACATTATTCTGAAACCTTCTGTCCTGTTTCGAAATAATCTTGTGCAATTCCAATGCAAGCTCATCTTTTATTCCTTCATCTAGCATTAAGCATACCTACCATCAGATCATGGGGGAACTACTGATCGCCAGTGTTGGTAAGGCTTGTTGGTTATTTTTTTGTTAAAACCCAAGGGTTGGAAGTATGCATTTTGCATGCCGCGTAATAAAGTTTCAAATAAGGTTAACAGGTAGAGGTACAAAACACATCCCTGGAGTACACCAGTAGTAGATCTGAACCTTTTAGTCATTTGAAAATCCACATGAAGGAAAAGTGTGACCAGTAAGTGTATACCAACTAAATAATCATAATTTCTTTCGTGAGGTGAGGACGTAATAAATTTTTTTTTACTAGCCATATA
This sequence comes from Mystacides longicornis, assembly GCA_963576905.1. Classification (NCBI taxonomy): domain Eukaryota; kingdom Metazoa; phylum Arthropoda; class Insecta; order Trichoptera; family Leptoceridae; genus Mystacides; species Mystacides longicornis. Next base: position 7,539,903 of record OY756434.1, read on the forward strand.
CCTGCCTAAGTATTAAAAAAAAATCTCTTTATAGAATATAATATGATTTTTGCATGGTTATTTGATTTTGAACAAATTCTCAAAGACTTACTTTTACCCTATTTCCACTAGCCCCAGGCGCAAGCAATCTCCTGTTTTTATTTATCATGCTCTGATGGAGTATTCATACACGAAGAAACTTGTTCATAATCGATAGATTTTTTTTAATTTTTTGCTAAAACATTTTTTTTTACAAAAATTATGTACAAAATAAATTAAGAAGGTAAGTATTTTTTGTAAAAAAAAACAATTAGTTAAACCATGAAATCGAAATTGAAAAAAATTAATTAAAATAGCCAAGATCATACGTTGCCCCTTTAACGCAGTTTTAAGCTTTGCTAAACATTTTAACCAATACATTTTCACATACCTAGTTAATAAGCGAAAAATGCTGATGAAAAATTACATAGATTCCATAAGACAAAAATGTTTTTACATATAAATTTCATTATATTATCTATTTCATACCCTCAATTTATACTTCTGATGAAAAATTTGGATACCACAGTGGATCAATACCTATTGGCAGAAATGCAAAAGGGTTATTACATTATCTAGAACAGACCTGCGTCTAGTGAGACAATAAATTCCATTATGTATTATGTTGCTTTTTGTAATTGAAATAATAATAATAATAATAATAAAAAGATGATTTATATAGCGCCGTTTTGTGATGTAACACCACCTCAAGGGCGCTTTTGTAAAGAAATTAATATTATTTTATAAAGATTCATTAGGGTAAGATTTTCTGAAAAGGTGAGTTTTGAGCGAGGTTTTGAACCTCGAGATAGTTGGAGCTTCTCTGATGGGGGCAGGAAGTTTATTCCACATTTCGGAAGATGCGACACTAAAAGCTCTGCGATAATACGCAGGTTTTGCATTGCAGTTATTTGATTTGAGGAGAGTGGTAGCATTTGAAGCCGATCTGAGGGTTGATTTCTTGTGGTTTAATGGTTGACGTATACACATTTCAGACAGGTATTCTGGGGCCATATGGTTGAGTGCTTTATACACCAAAAGACATGCTTTAAATTCTACCCTTTCAGGACTTTTAAGCCAGTGAAGAGACTGCAGTGTAGGTGAGATGTGTTCGGAGATATGAATATTATAAATGTAACGAGCAGCCGCATTGAGGATGGATTGTAGCCTAAGATATTGAAAATGTGGTAGGTTTATAAGGATGCTATTGCAATAATCGAGCTTACTGAGTATGAATGCGTTCATCAATGTTTTTGCTCCTTCCACCGACAAGCATCGTCTTATATTTTTAAGTTTCCTCAAAACATAGAATGCACTACTTACAGTCGTAGATATATGCTTATCCATGGAAAGTGAGTTATCAATGTACGCACCTAGAAATTTGATATTTTTGGATGGAGTAATGTCTGTGCCTTGAATGTGTATGGTTTGAGAGTTTATAAGATGTTGCCTTCGTTGTGAAGCCACCCATAAGAATTCAGTTTTGGTGGGATTTATCTTCAACATATTGGCCGACATCCAAGAAGAAATGTCAATGACACACGATACCATCTCTTGAGTGAGACTATCTTGTGTATTGGGTGGGCATGACTTGAATATGAGTCTGTCATCTGCATAAGAGTATGTATTGAAGCCTAAATTGTGGATAATGGATTCTAGTTTATTTATGTAGAGATTAAACAGAAGTGGACCCAAAACTGAGCCCTGCGGTACTCCGTGTATGGCAAGTTGGTTAATCGATACTGAGTTGTTAAAAGACACGGAATACTGGCGATCGACCAAGTAAGAATGCAACCATGTCAAAACATTTCCTCTAAGACCGAATTCGACGTCGAGTTTTGTTAAGAGGTGGTTGTGATCTACAGTGTCAAAAGCAGCACTCATATCTAAGACTGATATTAAAACCATTTCACCATTTGCTACCTTGTATATTATGTTGTTGGAATAATAAAAAAAAATGACACCATCAGGTTTAAAACGATTAAAAGAGGAGAATTATTTTATGATTAATTCCGACCGGTCAAAGACATGGCAAACGAAGCATATCGAAAGATGATTGAATATTACAGAACCTGTCGTAGCCCACAGGAATACACAAAATGAAACATGAAGATACGGAAATGTACAAAATAAAGAAGAAGGAATTTCTTAAGTATTGAACCAGCTTCTTAGTACCTACCGTTGTAATATCCACCGATGTCGTTATCCCAAATTCACTAGCTTATTTTTGTGATTCATAAATTAATCAGGATGATAAATTGATAAATTCAAAGATCTATATCTTCTAACGTATGTGTAAACATTTAATTAAGATCCCAAGATTTGGATCATCGATAAAATAAATGAAGTAAATAATTATGACATGAACAATACGGATGGGAGCGCGTTATCAGTCCAGGTGCGAAAAAATCGATCGATCACTTATCATTGTCACGTTTTATCTACCAACAAAGTACATAGATCACGATCTACAGGGTTGATCAAAAAGATATTAAAATTTCAAAGATAGTCATAAGACTCTCGATGAGAGTGGAGCGGAAGAGCTGATATGGAATGCGCATGACAGAGAAAGCTTCAAAAAGAAGGAGGCGACTATGTAAAGGATCTGACAGAACTAATAGAAGCAGATTTAGATGACGATGAATTGAAATTGTGAAAACTAGCTTCAACGTCACTTCTTTATTGAGTGCTGCAGATTCAGATGAAAGAAAAAACGCTTTTCTGACCTTATCCTCTCGATGGCAGTTTATATTCTCATGCCTTTTAATGCGAGTCGTCAGGATATCAATGTCGCAAAAAAAATCTTCAAACAACCTTTTAAAGCTGAACTGAAGGGTTTGAGTGAGATCGATGGAAAACTCTAGTTGCTAGAATTGTTAAAGCAAGATCTGGAAGACATATCTGGCGTATATACTGTTAGAGAGAGAATAAACAGAAGGTATGAAATTGAGGGATGCTGAAGGCCTGGTTGAAGACTTATATCCTGGATGTGCAATTTAAGGGAATGGACAAGTTCGTCTTAGTGATCACAAAAGTTGGCGGGAATGGACTGCCCAATCAACAAACTAGGCAAGAAAAGTTTATTACAAGGCCTTCTTAAACCTTTCTGAAATATTTTATGCTGCTTAGGAGGGCCATTAAGAAGAAGACAGTTGACATGAGCAATGAGCATACATTATTTTAAGGTAACATTGGTTGGGTGACTTTTTGCAAGTAAGAAAGTACCTATGAAATGCAGATGTGCAGCAGGTACATGGGTGAGTTAAGTGCTTCCAAGCTCGTCAGCCGTCTACTCGATGACACGACATATAGGTGATAGTTTGATAAGGGTGATATATGGCTGTTTGTTATTATATGGAGCGGGGCTTATGTTATGTTATTATGATATTATACTGTCAGCCAGACGCGATCAATCTTTCATCCTGTTCAGTGCTGGCTCTAGAGAGAAATCTAACTAATAATATATATTTTTACATATAAACACAAACTTAATGTTTTATTTATCTCATAACTATGGAGTACACACATCTCATACACACATTAGAGTTGAAACTCCTTGGCTTATAATAACCTATTGTTTTAGAGGTGTGGTAAACCACACTTTGACTGGTAGACTCGCAGCTGACTATTCATCTTGTTAGTGCTCTGCCTGGGAGTAGTCTTCCATGGAGTCGACCGTGCAATGCAATGTGAGGGAAGTGCGTATGAGTCCGTTTATGGACGAACCAGCGTTTTATTCAACTGATGGTTATCAAAATAAAAATTAATAAAAGATTCTTAAGAAACACTCTTAATAAAAATTTTAACATAGTAATATTATTATGTACCAAGGTAGGTTTGTTTCACTTTTTTTGTATGTCGCTGAAAACACCTTTAATTCACTGGCTTTCCAATGTCAGTTTTTTATAAATACCTTCATTCTGGTAAGTTTATATTTTTTATCGATAAATAACTGAAAAAAAATATGTCCCGACAAGAAATTTGGACCACATAGGTATATTTCCTCAATGTAATTCTCAAAGTACTACGATATAAGTCTACAACCTGCACTTATCTGTTAATAATATTACTCTTACCTAATGGAAAAATAATATGAATTCGAGCATATCAAAATGTTTTTTATTCGCATTTAATAAAATTTAACTCCAGGCAACCGCTCCTTTAGTTGTATTACTTGACAGGGCCCTGTTTTTGAACGGTGATGGATTTTTAAGGGGATTTATCGACTAGTACATACATTCTCAATACTTGAGGCAAAATATGGCGTGTTTTTATATTATGAATATTTTTTTTTGTGTTTCATTTTATTTTCATTTTACACATGAAACATGATACAGCACGCTTCGTAACTAAATGGATTGTGCCTACATCGATAAATAAAAAGTAGTACGGTTTCGAATATCCTTCCCTTCGTGAATTGTTATAAAATATGTCACAGTGGTACCATCACATAATCATATTGTCATACAGTAGAAAGTCGATTATTCGGACTTATTGCGGATACGAGTCTTCTTCTTCAATTGCCACTTCTATCGGAGCTTGGTGACCATCTGCGAATAAGTATTACGATCTTGAGCAAGTCTCACTGGTTGGTGTAGCCTCTGGAACACCAAACCACTGTCACAGATTTTTGGCTTTTACGGTCCATACCTCGCCTTCCCTCTATCTTTCCTTCCACTATCAGTTTAGGAGAGTATATTAATTGTCATTACGGAAGATTTGGCCAAAGTACGCGGCTTTTCGTCTTTTGGCAGAGATCAGCAGCTCTCTCTCTTCTTATTCATCACTATCAGGAGCTCTTCGTTGGTTTAGCGATTCCTCCAAGAGATCCAGAGTATTCTTCCTCATTCTTAGTCTAGACTTTGGGGTCCAACCTTCTACTCCATACAGCAGCACTGGTAGAACATAAGATTTAACAGTTCTCTACTTTGTGTTCACAAATACACAACAGCTTCTGCATTTTGAAGTAGGTTGTTCTCGCCATTTTAATCCGTGTTTTGTTGATCTCCGAGTCAGGATCCCATTCACTTTTAAGTGTTAAGCCAGCATCGTAGGTATTTAAAATGAGTCACTTGTCCCGTTCTGCATCCATCTACATATTTTGAGATGAACGTTTATGTCTTTACTGGCAAAGGAATGTGATAAATTGACTGGTAAGTGATAAACGAAATTTTATTTTGAGCAATCCGGATAATCTATCTCCAGATAATTGAGGTTTCATTGTACACCTACATGATTGAAAGTAGCACGAGAGAGTAAGATCAATAGTCATAGCTGTATTTTCTGTATAGAAGAAAGTGGGTAAATTAGGCATGATCATTCTCGAAAGTAGATTGCAACATTGGGGAGAAAAAGAAGAAGGTATGTTCCTATTGTTCATACAAAAAAAATCATATATAATTCATATCCTACTTATATTAATTATTAACAAAAGTGTTTAGTATATATTATATTATATATATATACATATATTGCTAACTACTCTGATTATACATACTATCATCGTAAGCAGCAAAACCTGCCGGACGACAGGTAAAGAAAAGGGTCTTACATTTTTTTTATTGTCTTATAAATCAGCTATATTGTAGGTATCTTGAAGTGTCTAAAATTAACTGAATCACGTTAAGGACTGCGAACATTTTGATGTTTATTCCCGTAGCAACAGTTGTATTTACCTCAAACCAAGTATCACATATTTCGTCGATATAATATTCTCATTGCAACACTACTAACGACATCCAATCCAAACTCTTTTTACACCCCACTTAGGGTCACAGGGAGGCAACAAGAGTATTCCATTGCTCGCGATCTTGCGCAATGTATATGACCTCCTCCCACACCATGTCCAAAACCCCCATATCTGCTTCAAAGAAGCGGAACACGGTGTGAAAGGGTCATCCTCAACCAGCGGAAGAACTGGGTTCTCCTCGGCCAACTGTCATTTGGCATCCTTAAACCATGTCCCAGCCAAGTAGGTACATCTCCCCATAATGGTAGAAGTGACGGGACTACGCTGGGACGTCATTCGTGATGCGTGCGGATCTTAGATCCAAATTTTTCTAGAGGCACTACGTTTTGAAAGCGAAGACTTTTTGGGAGTGGGTTTTAGTTAGATGCCAGGACTCACACCTATACAAGAGACTAACCACATACAGACGAAAAATAAAAGTAAGTAGGTATTATTTTGACGAAAATACCCAGCTACGGACGAACTTAGCAATCATTATTACCTACTCAGATTATTACATAATTTTGTGTCCAGATTAAATTACTACAAGATTGTTGTAAAGTGTTGGGACAATAATATTATGTCCCATCATAATAATATTTATATAAGGCGGTGGTTTAACAAGAGTTGGATTTACCATATGTGTACTGTACATGGTGTAGTGACCACATCAATCATAATAAATTCCCGGATAAGTCCCTTTAATTCAATATTACCACATCACCACTCTGGCTGGAGGTTCTTAGCGGGAACTTTTGCTCCATCATGCTTCCGCCACTGGACTATGATCGACGTTTTAAACTAGCAAACATCCCGCATTTTTACCCGCTTATGCTTTTTGAAAATGCAATTTTATGTGATGACAATAAGATTTTTTAACTGCTCATGTTTTTCTCTTAAGTGTATAGAGTTAGATCTTTGACATTCAAGGTAATGAGGGTGCACCGAAGAATTTTCTGTCTATAATAGACAGGCATGGTCAGCAACAAAAACGTGAAGGTCAAATATCTATTCGAAAAAATACTCCTCCATCACTAAGTTTATGTTCTTGTTCGCACAAGAGCTTGATAGTCCAAGATTCGGTATCGTATCAGAACTTGAAGAAAGGACGCATAATCTCAAATCTTTCATTTCAATACTCCTGTATTTTCTCTTATAATCTATTTTTTGCTGCTATTGATGAAGATCTATAGGAACCAAAACCCTTTTCACCTCTAAGCCAACTAGTTGCTCCGTTCTATCAACCCTTGTATGACCACTAGTAAAATCGGGTTTTTCATGCACAGTCCAAAATGTACACTTCAACCAATGAGTTCTGTTTTCGGACACTTTATAATAATCATCAGCAGCTTGTTACAACTATACATTTTCAGCACTGTATTCGATTTTAGAAAGAAAAAGGTTGTTTTTTTTTATATAACACTTTGAACTACAATTCAGACGCCGTGTTATTAAAAAAATGTACTCAGTGTAGATGTATGTCAAAAATTTCGTCTAGTCATTCAGGGTAGGGAGCGACAGTTAATTTGATAAATGTAATATTTTATTACGGAAGTAAGTACATGAGTACCATGACTCAAAAATGAAAAAAAATGTACCTACCTTATTTAATTATTAGAGATGATATCAACAGACAAATCGAAGTACATAGTTATAGCCACAATGAAAAAGATAAAGGTTTGAAGAAAGAATGGGTAAAACTAGGATAAAATTTGAATTGGGTTCAATTTCTTTCACAACTGCATGGATTATAGGATTATCGATATGAAGACACATGGCAACATTAATTTTTGAGAGGCCTCTTAACCGGGATAATCGAACTCACAAGAGCTCGGGATCGGGCACCGATGACATGAAGCGACCAGGTCAAAGAGGTAACATGAGAGACAGTGTGGGAAGCCCTGCATATTGCGTTGGACTGAGGACTTTTGGGACGGCTGGTTGGAATAATGGAGAGTGGTGATGGTCCTGACCCTCAGCAATGAGAGCGACGAGGACGATGATGATTAACTAGAGATTAATAATTTATCCACCCAGACCAGAATTCTAGGGTTTAAGTGAGATTCCATGATCGAATCAATACATCAGCAATGAAGTTTCACAACAATGATATAGGTTGTATTCTTATTAATATACTCGTGTGTGAAATCACTATAACATCTACATCCTTCTCAATAGTTAGTGATTTTCTGGGATATGTTTGCAAGAATGATTTTTCATTATATTATTCTCTGTTGGATTTTTGGCAGAATATGCTGATTGGTCCTAGTTTGGAGGCGCCAGAAAATTCGAATTTCATGAATAACGCTATGAATTATTAACAACATTGCCCAGGATTCGCTACGGGAACACTAATGAACCAGACTAGCCATAGTGATACTCGTGGTATGCAACATGCCATTTTATAACACTTTAAAAAGCTACATTTTTCTGCTGATACTATACCTTAGTGGAATTACGAGTTTGGGACCACTTAACTAAGCGATTTTAAATCTAGCATCGAAATCTTTTAAAATATTCTGGCAAGTGGGTTGAAATTTCTTGGACTTTTTAAGTTCGTGCTTGAGTTTGCTAAAGAGCCCCACACTTAATCAAATTCGTCTATTTACTCGCGCTCATTTGGTTCGTTTCACTCCACCGCTCTATTTAGTATTTAGCCATCGAAAAATTCATTAGTCATCATTACCACATGACTAAATTTGATCGTTATTATCATAGTCATCGCCGTGATGGCGGTCACGGTGCTCAGCGTGTTCACAAGCGGTGGCTTTGTTGATTCCTTTCAACAATTCATGACGAATCGGCGTCAATCGCCCATGACCGCCATGGTATTGTTGATGGATTTCTGGCAAGAATAAAATCTCACTCTTCTCAAAGAACCCTGCTGATCAACATTGCGCCTATTTTTTTTTTTAATTATTTGTATTTATTTTTTGGAACTAAAAGGCTGGTACGCCCTCTGATGATATTTCGTAATTTCTATATTACACGCTCCCCTTTATCGACCATTGTTACGATTTGGATACTTTTTAAACACCTTTAAAATACTAATCAACGCCGCTAGAATCAAAGAATTTTCGGATGGATTGATCTTTTTAGTCAAGAAACTTAATTTGGAAACATTTTGTGTGATAATGAATCTGGGTTACACCTATTGTTAGGCTTTTTCATTGTTAACAAAAGCTTGTGCCATGAAATTCAACTGGAATAGACATCGCGGATTAACCCTTTGATGAAGATTCTTTGAGGTCAGAAATGTCAGACCATGAAATTATCAGGTTATAGATAGAACACAGGAAATTTTTGAAACTAAGTATATTTAGAAGAATAGTGTAATTACAAATATCTTCTTTTTCCTGTTGTTTTAGATCATATATCTGTCTTTTTTTTATCAAGAATGCTACTCCTGGGATGCCTTCATCTCCTCGGTGATGTTGAGATTTAAGTCAACCAGTTTAGGTCAACCTCACGGGTTTGATTCGATTTTAAGATTTCTTGCCTCTTATGGGATACACGAAAAATCAGCAAAAAAGGCAGAGGTGCTATTCTTACCCGGCAATCTTAAGGCTGAAACAATAATTATAAAATACATAACAAAATAGGAAAATTAATTTCTGTTACCATCAATCATGTATGAATGTGAAACGTGGACATGGACGAAAAAGAAGAATGTAGTATAAATGCAGTAGAGATAAGAGCTCTACGAAGAATATGTGGAATGACTCGGTGGGGCATGGAAAAAAATGAGAATATTAGGAAGGAATGTGGTATGGAAGTTAGTGTTGTGACAAAGATAAATGTTAATAAGTTGAGATTTTTTGGACATGTAGAAAGAATGGATGAAAACAGAATGACAACGAAAATTTACAAAGCTGAAAGGAAAGATGTCAGAAAGCGTGGTCGACCAAGAATGACGTGGATCGAACACATCGATTCCGTCCTCAAAGAAGGCCAGGTAAGAAGTACGCGAAATAGAGGTTGTATGAGAAATGGTATGTCGGTGGAAGAAGCGAAAGAAGTGTGCTTGGTTAGAAAAGAGTGGAGGTTAGTTCTCTCTGCCTACCCTTTACGAGACAGAGCGTGAAATAAGCAGAAAAATAAAAAAAACATACCTACCTACCAAAAAAAGATTCGTGAGAAAGGTTATCTCTAATATAAATGAAAATCGGGTTAGTGCGAACACTTATAACTCGAGATCGGCTCAACAGATTCTTCCGATGTGTGATTTATTGGATTCTTCTCCGCTCCAGATAACAGAATAACTAATAAAAAGTTGAAAAATGGATAGTAAATAATATAAAATATAATATTAAAGTTAGTATGGAACGAATTTCATGCGACGCCATCTTAGAAAAAATCTAACAACAAAATTGTTGTCTTCTGCACCTGCACACTTCTCATTCTCGCATAAGTAATTGCCACTCTTACAGCAGCCCATTTCACTTAATCCACCGTTTCGGGCGTTTTAGAAATTTTTCATACAAAGTCAACCGAATTGCGCGCATATAATTATATTCTCGCGTTGATCCCGTTTGAGCTTTTAATACGAATGAAATATGGACGTTTTAGAATTAGGTAATATTTTAATGTAATATTTAATTAGTTTTCTTTTGTTTCTGGAGGCGCAGTGCATAATAACGGGCTGCCTGCGCACGCCTGTGCTAGGACCAAAGAGTCCACAGGACAATGTCTGTCGGGAAAGCTAGTATTGATATAAAGTAACGAAATAAAGGCTTCATTACAGAGGAGGAGCTTTGATTTTCCCATAAAGGAAACGGCATTATGGGCATATTTGAGATATTTAGAAGTGGTTGATTGGTTGTGATGTGGTTGAGTTGACTGTAAATTCCCAGTTTATTGCAGAACCTGCAACAATAACTCAAACTCTTACATCTGAAGCTTGTTGTGGCTTTTTGAAACTTTTGATTCTTTGTTGTGTGACGAAGTACTTTGTAACGAACGTTTACGCTCCTCTGAACAAGCCGAAGACCGGCTCTTTTCATCTCGGAGGCGGTGATTATGTTTCGTTACAGGCTTGAATACGCTGCATCCGTCAGCTGTCAACCACGAAACGTCAAACAGTAGCCATGAAACGTCGACAGCTTGGGTATTCGGAGGTATCAGTGTTAACAATGACAATGATGCAGTTCTTGAAATCACTGCTATTTATTTTTCGTTATTGGAGTTTTTACTGTGAATTGCTGGAGTCTTTTTTTAATTTGACGTAGAGTTTTGTTGCTGTTTTGAATCCTTTGAAGATTGCCATACCAGGGTGAGATATTGAAAAGACAGAAAGACAATGAGATTGACAATCGATATTTTAGATTTTATTATTTTTCACTTAGTGTCCCCTTCATTCTCTCACTCTTTCAAATCCAGAATCGTCGTCCATGTTTTCCAAGTCGGGATGATTAATAACTGATAAGTACCATATCGACAACTTTCCACAGCAGGACCTAAGATTGCAGAATAACCATTGCATTATAGTAGTTAGGTACCTATTGATGTTGACCTCTTTTTTTTAATTATTAGGTACAGTATGCGAGTATTTGAAAATCAATATTCAAATATTTTCTTTTTCCATTTACCTACTGCTAAGCAAAGGCCTCACCCTGATTTGGTTTAAAAAGAGTAGATAGTAGTTACTGAATGTGACTTCATTCCACGCTGTCGAGTAGTATGATAGTTACTGAAATTTACTTCATTCCAGGTTGTCCAGCAGAGTTGGGATGAGTCTACTACATCGTTTCCCTCCCATGTTTATGAGTATTCAGTTCCATAAAGCGGTAATATTAATTGTATCCAATCTCCCTTGAAGTCCCACACAGGGGCATAGGGAGACAGCAAGAGGTCTCAATTGCGCTCGATCTTGCGCAATTTTTATGACGTCCTCCCACACCACGTACAGATTCCTCAGCTCTGCTTCGAAGGAGCGGAATACAGTATGGGAGGGTCTTCCTCGTCTTCGGGACCCTGAGGAAGAACAGCGTTCTCCTCGGCCAACTGTCATTCGGCATCCTTAACAAAAGTCCATCTCCTCCACATAATGGTAGAAGTGATATGCTTAATTGCTCACGCTGGGTGGGCCGACGTATAATGTCAATCGTGATGTGGTGGTGTCATCTTTCATCCAAAATTCTCCTGAAGCACTTAATTTCGAAACCTGAGACTTTTTGTGCCTGGGCTTTGGTCAGGTGCCAATCTTACTGGCATTGACTCGAAGGCCAAGGCGTGCTGTTTCATCGCAGAGTCTTGAAATACTGCGCTGTAATTCCTCTACTATCGACTGAACAACGCTAGATATCGTCCGCGTACTCCAGATCACACATTTCGCCCATTAGACCATCTCCCAAACAATAAATGATAGGTATCAATCTTATGAAAATCACAGTTCTCTTGTAATATAGTACATATTGTTACTGTGCTTATATCTTATTTGTACGTGTAGCGATGAAAACTTAAGAATGACACACCTTTTTAGTTAGTCGTATGAACAATGACTTGAACAATTATATTATCAACTATTTAGTTACCTGGTAAGATGTTCACAGTTATTTGAAACCTTTAGGAGAGTTAGCCATGAGACAATACGTTGATTCGATTATAATATGAACGAAGCATTAAGGAAGATTTTTATAAGCAGAAAAAATCAGAAATTTCATTCAATTCGTTACAACGGAAACATTTTGTGTCCATATCCTAGTACCTCTATTTTGATAATGCCAGCGTAAAGCAACATAATTTAGTTATGAAAATGTAAAGTACCGATAAAAATTGTCTCGAATTTCTCACCGAAGTGAGTGAGCTTACAGGTAGATTTATAGTAACATTTTTTTTTCAAGTTCTGCAGCTCATATTAACTTTAAAAGTATAAAAGAGCATGCCTCTTTTATGGTGGCTTTATAAAATTCTGTTATTTTGTACCCCTAAATTATTATGTCATGCCGAATCACTCGAAAGCTAAGCGTGGAGCTAAAAAAAATATGTCATCGAGATTCAGAATACGTACACTTTTAAACTTCTCTAAAAGTTTTAGTTTCTTCCACATTTTTGGCATCGTGACCTTACTTCCTCATCATGTAGGTATCCTGACTTATTTTTAACGTTTTTTCGAAATCGTACCAATCAGACGATATTTTTTCAAAACCGCGGTTACACCAATTGAAAAATCAGAAAACATACTGTTGTAAATGCTTTCTGAAGCAGATTCACGTCAAAAAAATTTACCCAGTTTCTAAGGTTCTTTGTCGTAATGTTCAATTAATATTCAATGTCGAAGCGTCATTTAACTTTATGTACTAAAAAAAAAGCAGTGATAAGATTATACTCTTTAATATGAGTCAGGAGAAGATGACAAGAAGCATCTCATCTATTACCGCTTCCAAAAGCTATGAATGGAATCCATTGTCTCAAGATTCGGCTTTCACAGAATCCTTCAACCATCCCATATTAATACGCAGCAATCAAACCCCGCTTTACGAACCATATTTGAAATTAGAATGCTTTCTGTACGTAATCCAAAAATTTAGACTGTAACTACTTAAAATGCATTTACGACACAATATAATAGGTTTTTTATATATTGTTGGAAACTGTGATTCCAATTTTGAAATGTCATAATATGTAGGTACTGCATATTATTAGAAAATAATATAGCTTATGTGATTGTTAACTTCAGTGTAGTAATTTGTAGGTAGGTAGGTACGTGCATGTAAAAAGAGTGATCGTTGGTTGGCCAGCTCTGATTCACGCCACTTTTCACGCACATCGATCATATTTTATTACATATTACGTAGGTACTTTTGTTTATTTCAAAAAGTACGTAATAATTAAATATTTAATAGATATTAGTTACATTTTACTCATTCGTATTAAATTTGTCGGCATACCACATGACTCTCCTTATAATCTTTGGCATTTTTGTTTGATCCACGAAGTTCGATAGCCAAGAAGTAAAGGCGCTGACTTAAGACGTTCCAGCTTCCATTCTCGGTCGGTTCAGAATATTTTCTACCACGGATCGGGCTGTCTCAGATTAAATGGGAAAGGTTGACTAGAAAAATTTGCCTTGTTCGCTTATTATAAAGACACCTTTTTTATAGAAATTTTTTTATTTATTAATTATTATCTATTTTTATGTATGATAATATATATAAAAAAGAGCGCAATATAAAACCTTGCTTACAAAATAGGGAAAACACTGTTAGGTATTTGAATACGAAATGTCATATTACTGACAGATCAATAGGTTTAATGAATTCTGATATAATTTTTGAAATGACGCTGAAAATGAACACTAACCGCTGGCACCTTTGACAGCAGCTGTTAAGATTAACATTACAATGGTCACATCAAAGCCACATATATCATGTAACACTGTAACAGATTAATGTATGGATAGTAATTAACCTGTTTTTCCACAGCACACAAACATATTACGCAATGTTTTTTTTCTTTTTCAATAAAAGGAAGTAACGACAGGCTTGCCTGTGATATTATACCCGTATCAACATAACCACTACGCGACAAAAAATCATTGGCGACATCTCCCGGCTACGTGCATGCGTTTCTGATTACCATCCAGGCGATTATTGGGATGCCTACGAATTTAAGTTCAAGGATAATTAAACATGTTTTTGCACCATTTCGTGATCGTCCAAAATATATATTGATGCGAACAATCGCACTGTTTCATCTTAGCAATAAATTACAACAACTGTCCACGGTCCCCCATTTCGGAGACTAAAAATTTATGACCATTTAAACATTTTTTGCACCCTTTCGCGATCCATTTGGTCCTTTTCTAGATGGACCGAGATTAAAACCTAAAACCCTTTATAGTCACGTTTAGAAAATGGATTTTTGCAAATGAATATTTGTCGAAGCGAAGTTTCTTTGCAAAAAAAAGGATTCAAAATCGTCTTAAAACATAATTTTAAAATGAAGTTGATTTTACCGTCATGACTCCATGCACCGTCTTTTATTATTTTGTCCAACTCATTATGCCTTTCTTCTGTTTGCTTCTGAGTTTTTTTTTTAATTTAATTTGGCCAAATGATTGATTTATAAAGAATATTGTTATTTTGTCAATAGATTATATTTTAAGATGTAATGAAAGGAGAAAAAATGTTATATCTGGATCAAGTTGCGAGGTTAAAAGATCAAAAGTGCACAAAGTATGGGTATAGAAGCGCAGAAAGCTATGTAGATGTAAAGACTCCCAAGGTAAGGTATGAGTAAAAGCTAAAATGTGGGATTCTCCTACTGCATAGATTATTGAGCATCTCCTTTTTGGGAGCTCTAGATATTCTATATTTAACGTTGATATATTGACGCTGTCAAAGAAAAGCAGTTCGATTCTGATCGTTGAAACAATAGACGATTCAACAGATTTTTTTCCTGGTGTAACTAGTTGCAGCAATAAATAGGTACCAACGTCTGCAAGTGTTATTGCGGTGTTGGCATAAAAACCAAATGACAATCTCAATGTCACACAAGTCAAAAGGTATCCACGGCTCGTATACGTCCCATGATTTATTACACGTCTTTAGCAGTTCAATTCATACATTCCAACATTTTTATTTATTGCCTTCCATCATCGCCGTCCAGCTTGGATCGCGCCCGTTTTTTCTTCCGTCGCTGTCACAACCGCAGTGCTGAGATTTATACCGCCTATCAGATTTCCAAGGTATCGTATCAATCTATGATGCTTGTGGCATATAACCGAGACTCCATAAACGAAGAAATGAATCAATACTCTGTAAATTAGTCGCTTATACAATTTCATACGGCGAATATTGTCTGACTTTCAAAATGGTTTTTATATTAAAAGGGTTTTTCGTCGGTCTCCCATCAGGATCATTCGTAAAATGAATTTGAATCGTTTACAATTCATTATTTCATCTGGAGTTTTTGGCCTTCAAATATCATCGTAGGGTTGCCACTGGTAATATATCGCTGGTCGTTTATTTTATTTAGACGAACAAACCAGATTCTCACATCTTCAGATTTTGTTAACCTAAATTTTCCTCATCTAGGTGTACTAAAACTAGAAGGACATTAGAAATTACAAAAAAAAAACACTCATTAAATAAGATAAATTATGTCTTTTTTGATTTTGTAATATTTGGCACTCAAATGCCTAACATTCATTGAGTTACGGTTAAAACATGTTGCCCGCAAATTAAAAAGGTGCTGAAACAGGATTTAGAAGGGTAGAAGGGGAGTCGTCTCCGAAAAAGAAAGTGAAAGTTCAGGAGGGAGGCATTTTTGCAACACCATACACAAGAAAACCTTTTTTGTATTCACTGAACATGCTCGAAATTTTATAAGCATATTCTGTACCGTTAACTGGAATGACTATCATATTATTATTATTTCTAAGTAGGTAGGTACGTAGTCATATTTTTTCAATATATTGATGTGATCATTTAAAAATACTATTTTCTCAGGTATTAAGTCAATTTATTGAAGATGCTTAAAAACAAATCGTTATTCCCAATTAGTATTTTATTTGAAAATGACATTGTTAAATTTTATGAAAAAATCAGCATTAGTCAATAATTTTTTTTAATTTCCATTCAATTCAAACATGCATCTGTAAGCTTGATTTTGCAAAACGGGAGCCAACAAATATGAGAAAAATCTTAAAAATCACGAGATTGAGCCAAGACTGTTATGATTTTACCTTATCAGATATACTTTTTCGTAAACATAAACAACAATACACTTAACAAATATGTAACAACTAATGACTCTAACAATTCATTACTGATGTTCTATTTTTGAATGGAACAAACCACTACGGGCTTACTACCGTTGTCTACTGTACCACTAGTATAAGTTTTCGATGATCGAATAATAATAATACTTGGACAACTTTTATGGCGCCTTTTAGTGAAATATCTTCACCTCAATATCGAAACGATCATCGAAAGAGTTTCGAAAAATTTCCATACAAAAATGATCGAACGATTCGATCGTTTGATTTTCGAACACTATTTGCACGCTAATAAGCGCTTATTAGCGTGCAATTAGCTTTCGATTAAACTCGTACTAGCCCCACTGTTGTTTCGAAGGCTGGCTTAGTGCGATCACAGACATCTCTTCCTCCACTCCTCCAGATTCTACAATGTTTTCTTCAGTTCGATGTATGAACTACACTGCATGTCCTGGCATATCTGTTGCAAATATTTCAAGCAAAGTATTGCTCAATTTATGAGGCGCTTCTTTTAAAACCTCCACCATGAAAAGAAGGGACAGACTTCCGTGGTCGACCAAACATGAGTTTCTACAGCATTTATTTGCAGATATGAGTTATTCCCCCCTACAAAAACTCAAAAGGACTACTTATTTGTGGAAGATGAAATGAAATTACTGCACGCCGATTTCAGAATCGTGACTTTTCAGAACAAAATGATGATATACCTAGTGAGCGTCACAGCACCAATTCGTCATTACCACTTTCATCAAATTCACCATAAATGTTTATCTTGTTCGTATTTTGATCTGTTTCTTTCATATTCTTCCACCTGCAACTCTCTTCCGCAATTAATTATAAATTATTGTCAGTTGCAATATCGATAAGGGTGATAAATCTAATGCAATATTGACTATTAAAGTCTTTGATGACAGAGCAACCATTATTATTACGTTGGTTATTATTATTTTCAATTCTTTATAAGTACTCAATATTTATTACGATGATGAAACATCAATCAATTTGAAATTTTCCGTCGCGACTGCACGGGGTAATATTTCAATCAGCTTATGACAACTTTATTCCAATTAATTCTCCTCTATATAGGTGAATCATATTAAGAATATCATTGAGTTTATTGAGTACCTACATTCTTCACCATCATGTAAGTATACAGAGACTTCGGTGTTCTCGGTCACTATTGATTAGAAACCTTAAATACTTACTTACTTAATCCACGTTCGCTACCAGTGTGGAGCATGTGGACGCAACGAAGTTCCTCCAAGCCTCTCTCTATCTTGCACCAGTTGCACAGCTTCATCCCAGCTTAGTCCAGCATCTTGTAGAACTGCAGTGAATACCCGTTTGATTGTTAATTTCGGCCTGCCTCGCCTTCTTGTCCCATCCGGATTGTAGAAAAGACTTGCATATTATTCAAATCTCTCGGGGTACGGGCGGAGAACATGGCCAAGCCAACTCAATTTGAATTACTGAGGAGATTGGCCCCAAAAATCTGTCCAAAACCTTACCTTAAATACAATGAAGAATAAAAATAATATCAATAATCCTGTAGAAAAGTCCATTATTTTTTAACCAATGAAAATGACTTGTGATTTTGTGAATATAATAATATGTTGACTCTAAGGCTTATACGGTTTGTTGTACCTACCTATCAAGCAGATGTGCAAGAAAGGCTCGGCAGAGCGAATGGACTCATTAAATAAAGAAAAATTTTATGTTGCTTCTTCCGTCGAATATCATACAGATTTTCGACCTGGGGAGTAGGTCCTTTTGAAATTCAATCCCGATTTTAATGTCGACCGAAAATACTTTTAATACTAAGAGCAGGTACATCTTGAAAGTTTGACCTATATTTTTAATGCCATTATTTTTATATTAGAGTTTAGGACAAGATAACTAGGTACCTACTTTGTAATTAATTTTCTGAAAAGGCTTGATGTTTCTAATGTTGAAAAGGATCGATCTTTTCGTCTTGAAAATATGGGCATGATTCACTCGATACCGGGTGCTTTGCATAAAGAAAAGAAGAAGAAGATCAGTGTGATAATCTAAACATAATATTTTGTTAACACAAAAGGTATGTGCATTTATTTTTTTAGCTGTATTGAACAAGTTTTCCGTATTTTAAAAGGAAAAAAAATACAAACCTTCGATAAATTATTCAATTTTTTTAATAGATATGATTGAATATTTTTCGTTTCTTTTGCCTGCTTTTACTGTTGAGTTTTGCGAGTAAACTCTGAGAAAAAACTATAAATAATAAAAGAAGTCGGGTTAAGTAGTGGAATACTTTTAGTTCGACATCAGCTGAACAGATTTTAATGGTACTTGATTTATTGGATTCTTACCCGCGATTGATAACATAAAAACCAATAACAAATCGAAAATTGAATAGAAAATAGTATGAAAAGTGATCTAATAACAAAGCCATCAGTGAAAAAATCCACAGAAACAAAACTTATCGTTATTTACCTGACAATCGTCGAGTTTAAAAAAAAATGTGAACAGATCATTGATAGAAGTTCTTTCTAGCTTTCAGGAATATTTTATAACATTTAAAGATATTTTAAGCGTTTTTTTATATAAAAATTAAAACGCAAAAAGTGAATAAAAAAAGATGAGTTAAGTTTGATTTATTGTTGTGAGGTTATACTGTTTGTCATCGGTAATTTTTTTTGTTTGATGGTTTGATTAGCGAATTTTTATTTACCATGATTTTTGCAAACAATAAGGACCACAATATGATAACGTCTGTCGGGAAAGCTAGTATATAATACACGCCTGGATTCCATTCCGGACGAAAATCAGTGACCTTTCTTTGAATCTACATCGTAATCTCAATCCATTCCAATCTTAGTATATGTAACGATTTCATTATGACATTAGATTTTGGTCTGTTAGGTAGGTACTCACAAAACTCTATTTTTAATCCGGTATTGCTTCACGAAAAAAGGTATAAATAATGTGCAAATTGTGCAAATAGGTAGGTAGGTACCTATATTATATCGATATATTAGCTTAAGAGAAGTATGTATGCATTCGCGTATGAAACTAACTATAAGAAAAACCAATCAATAATAACTAGGTAACTGTAAAATCTATAGATTTGTAACCATAAAATAATGTTTCCAAAAATCTCAACAGTCATCCTCGTTTCCATTCGCGCCAACCGTCCTTTATTTAGCGGAAAACCTAAACACAG
This sequence comes from Mystacides longicornis, assembly GCA_963576905.1. Taxonomy (NCBI): domain Eukaryota; kingdom Metazoa; phylum Arthropoda; class Insecta; order Trichoptera; family Leptoceridae; genus Mystacides; species Mystacides longicornis. The sequence continues at coordinate 7,559,571 of OY756434.1, forward strand.
AACCACCTTACCTAAACGGGATATAAATCTAACAATGGGCTGAATAAGGAGAGAATCTAATCCATGAAATCCGGCCCTTGTTGTTATATTTGATTGACAAGTTAGTGTCACAGATTTATGTCGGGCTACCGTTCTTCAGTTCTTGTCTGTGTCGGCTTGTCTCTATACTTCAAAGGAATCTCGACTTTATGACTGCTAAGGACGCCGCACTATAGACGAAGAATTTTTAACTCGACCAAATATCGAATATCACCTTAATTCGAACCGGTTCAATGAGTTAAAACTCAATTTCATTGAAGAAATGTAACTCGTTAGTTACCCGTTAACCATATTGTGGAGTCAAAATTTTTCTTCCAGGTTGTACTCTGTCGCAAGCTAGTTTCATTAAATGTGTGTTAGTTTAGGGATAAGACTTATTCCAACTCCAAACTCCCTTAACGCCCTACTTAGGGGTATAGGGAATGAACAAGAACTCTCCATTGCACTTTCTTTGACTTATTTTATGAATTAAATACAGTTTACGGCATGAAGACTTAATATAATTTATTGCATTATCTAATAGGTGATTATTGTTGTTTCGGATGCGGGATGAAGTTCGACGTGTCATATGTAAGTTTGTTATAATTGCTTTATATTTACTTAATTTAAAAAGATCTCAAGAGATGGCGGTGTAGAAGGAAATATGTCACATATGAAACATCTTACGTTATTTCGTATATTTTTGGAAGGATTGACTTCGTTAAAAAAAGACTAACAATCCAGCAGGCATTTTTACGGAACAACTAGACGATGGCTAAGCTAGGATAAAATTGGACTTTTGGCGCAAGATAGAAATTATTGGAGAAATTTTGTGGCATCCTAAACTTCACACAAGGAGCGAATGTTGAATAAAAGTTTTTTCCTATTAAAATATCGGATTCATGTATTGAATTATTGTTAATTTCTTTATAGTTCTTTTATATTATTAGCTTCAGGGTGGGCCGTGCAGATTAGCGAAATCCCTAAAAATTGCCAAGTCAGGTGTAAAAAAGGTCTGTGGAATATCAGTTAACCAGAAATCCTTATTTTTTAAACGCTCCAAAGGATAATCGTTTTGACACAACATGTGCCGAAACTTTGTAATCATATTTCCCAAGAGTGTTGAATCGAATTTTTATGATTGCTTTTATGCTATTTTTTTTTTCGTAACATAATAAGGTAGGTTTTAGCTTTCCCGACAGACGTTGTACTGTAGTAGTCCTAACAACTATGAATATTGATTACAAATTTGTAATTCATACAAAAATACGTTTAAAATATTATGTTGGATTGTTAAAAAATTATTTCTGAAAGCGTGGAAGAAATTCTATCAAAAATCTGCGTACCAATGTTTTGAAACTCAATGGTTGTCAAGTAAATAAAAACTGTTTTAATATCTATGGAATTTTTCACAGATTGCGTTGTTGTCAGTAAATCCGTTCCATACTATCTTTAATATTATATTTTATATCCATTTTCCGATTTTTTTATTATGGATCGCAGAAGAATCCAATTAACCAAAAATGATAGAAATCTGTTCGAAATAGATAAACCGGAAAGAGTTGAAACCGGAAATATATACCTACCTAGATTTTTTATCGAACACAGACCATTGTAAGGGTGACCGCTGGTCTTCCTACTCAATATCGTTTTTTTAAGAGACTTCTTTTTTCATATCTCCATAAAATTCAATGGTTTCGTAAGGATAAATAACGGAAAAAGTTCTTCCAATTCAGAATTCTTCATTAAAGTAAATAAAAGGTTTGCAACAAAAAGTTATTGATACAAATGGTTCGATTCCTTTTTCGTGTCGGTTCGTCATCCTGTTAGACTGTAGTCAAGGTATCATCATGAATGATCCATCCAAGATAGTATGATCTGTTTGTGTCATGAAAGATATATGTTCTGAAGGTTTCCAGATAATGATAAAGAAACTTGTTTTAATTTCCAGTTTTTGTCTTCCATTTTGTGATTTATAATGGTGTTGTAATAACGTCGAGTCTCCGTGGAGTAGTCTCCGGCTGTCAAACAGCCATCAGCGAGCTGCGGAGACGAGGAACTTCTTCGTTTAATTCATTACTCGCGTTTCACGCTTGAGTGGGCTGGTTTCTTTCAAGACGACGCCAAATTAAAAATATATTTTTCACAAACCTCATGGATTTATATGACGAGGATGGAAAGCCTCTTAGATTTTAACTACATAGTTGAAGACAACAAGACCATAGAACAGGTCATGAAGATTAAATACCCTGGGTTTTACATAGCCAGCTGCAGAGATCTGTAGGAACAACGAAGCAAAAATCTGAGCTAATAAAGCCGCAGTTATCTCGAATTGGTCGAGAGACACTGTTTTGGGAAACAAGCACATGTTAGAGAAGAGAACAATTATTAGTCAGGGATTATAAGATCATGTGTTGGGCCAATAATGATACATATATGGGATGGAAGAAAGAACTGATACAATACGGACAAATTTGGTTCTTAAATATAGGAAGTAGGTTCAAATCAGGCCAGACAATCCTGACAATTGCAATTAAATAATCATCAAACTTCTTGTACCTCAAAAAATCTTCAGAGGAAATTTGGAAATTTGATGGTATCGTATCAACGCATCACTAGATAATAATATAAAACTGGACTTTATTCCTAGATGGAGACTGGAGAAGGTGATGAGAGATGTCTTAAGGACGCCAAATGGCTGAGAAGTGAGCTGTTCAAAGACAAAGAAAATTTTTTAAATACAATAAATATCTATTACTTACTATGAATTTGGACACACATAGAACATGAGGGTATCGTTGACACTGTCCAAGATTGAGAGTAGAAAATAATCAGATAGGTAAGTTTTTTTTTTGATAAAATACTCAAGTATTAACATTTCTAACCAAAATTAGATGAAGTGGTAAGTAAGATCTTCCGTATCAGATCATCACGATGTTGAGGAGCACTACGGCGAAAGCTTCTCTGTCTTGAGCTATCCAGAATTACTCATCCACGCTTCTTTATTATTTCTTCTTTATACTTTCTTCTCAGATGTGAGCTCTCACGCGTCTTGATAGCCATGAGTAAACTCACGGTCAACTCCGGATCTGCGAGTTTGAAAGTTTCTCAGTCCACGATATGTCAAGCATCACATTTCGAAGACTTCTATTCTATTCATAATGTTGGCTTCCATTCTATTCTATTTATTAAGTTGGCTTCTATTCTATTCATACCTAGATGTAACAATATTATTAATTTTAAAGAATATGTAACAACTAATGACTCTAACAATTCGAATTTTAAATGAAACAAACCAATACGGGATTACGACCGTCTTTTAGTAGTGTGACCGCTTTACGTTAATAACGTTCGCCATTAGGTGGTAAAGACTTCGACTGCTGTCATGTATTTGGTAGGATATGACTATATCCATTTTTTGTTAATAATGTCTCATCTTTATTGTCTTTTGGCTTTGTTGGTGTACAACGTTCTAGATTCTTATGACCATTTTTCAGGACTTAGATCTTTAAGAATATGTAACAACTAATGCATGACTCTAACAATTCATTACTAATTATTCTTTTTATTCTTTATTCTTTCTTTTCATCCTTAGGCCATGAATTTGGCACTTGGAATCGTCAAGTATACAAAATAACAATATAAATATATAATAAGTATACAGAACAAAAATAATATACATAATTTCTTACTGGCAGAAATAAAAGAAAAGAAAGTACAATTTAAAGATTGAAGATCAATAATATCAAAGCTATTTTGAGTGTAAAGGGCTCAAAATAGCTTCACGTCAACCTGTTTAAAAATGGGCACCAAGCAACAAAATGAACAAAACACAATTTAACCTAAATCTCAAATAATAGAGTCAACGGTCCCATTTAGCATATCGTCAATATTGTAAAATACTTGTTCAACAAGATACTTCTTCACCTCTCTCTGAAACTCCAATAAATTAAGTGCTCTAAAACTATGAGGCAACTTGTTAAATAAACGTATACTACTACAGATGTAACTTTTTGAAACCTTTGCCAATCTATGTTCCAATGGCCTTACATCTTGTTTACCCCTGGTATTATAGGTGTGATGGTCGAGGTTAAGAGGAGTATTGGGCAAATTCTTGTAGGCATATATTAAGCACTCATAAATGAACACACTTGGCAATGTTAGTACTCCCAGTTCGCGGAAGGCATTTTTACATGTTTCTCTGGGTTTAATGTCCATTAGTTGCCGTATTGCTCTTTTTTGTAAAACAAAAACTCTACTCCAATCGGCTCCCCTTCCCCAGAACAATATTCCATACGACATTATGCTGTGGAAATATGAAAAGTAGACAAATTTGGCTGCGTCAAAACCGCAAACCTCTTTTGTTTTTTTTATAGCGTAGATTGCAGAGCACAACTTTTTTGAGATAGAAATAATAATGTTCGTTGCGAACGTTGTTAACGTAAAGTGATCACACTAAGCCAGCCTTCGAAATAAGAGTCTACTCTTATTTCGTCTTCTAAGACGGTCGTTACCCCGTTGTGGTTTGTTCCATTTAAAAATCGAACATTAGTAATGAATTGTTAGAGTCATTAGTTGTTACATATTCTTTAAGATCTAGTCCTGAAAAATGGTTATAAGAATCTAAACATAATTATTAATTTTGGGTGTTTAATTTCTTGAACGCCTGTTTCGAACGATCATAATATTGTAGGTATCCGTCCACTTAAAGATATCAAACCGAACCTTTCACAAAGAAAAGATTCTATGACAGCACTACTTCAACTCAATACTGCTGTAACTCAATAAAATATTCTTTTGTGGTTAGAACCGGATGCCGCCACTTCAACAAACGTCATATTATTGTAGTCTATTTTATTGAAGAGAATTATCGACTCGTGTTGTTGCGCTGTTCCCATTGATACATTTATTGAAAAAAAAATATTATGGTTGATGGCGCTGTTTTGAAATTGACTGACGTTTCTTTCAAAATCAATTTCCTCAAATGGAAATAATAATTGAATTCATCTATTTTGTCGAGACTCTTATATTTATGTAGGATTATAATTATTTTTCTAATTCAGAAACAATTAATTTCTATAAATTTACGAAAATTTTTGACAAAAGATTGCGTTTGGGCAATCCAAAAATAGCTATTTTTAAGATGCTTTCAAGTCAATAACACCAAATAGACAGTTTTGAGATATTTTTTAGGAGTTGACAGCGGACATATTCCAGAATGAGATTTGATTAATCCTGGTTTTAATTCTGCATAATTTTATGTAGCCTTTTTATTTGTTTGATTGCTCTTTCGTTTGCTTACCAAAGCGCTGTTTTATGAAATGTTTTATAAATTACTAGCTTTCCCGACAGACGTTGTCCTGTGGTTCTAGCCCGAAGTGGCCCGTTAATATGTACATGATGTGCACTGCGCCCCCGTCAATACAAAATTAATTCGATTGAATTAAACTAATAAAATAATAACCTTAAACTATTTCTGAAACATCCCTATTTCATTCGTATTCAAAAGTCTGGCGGGAACAACTTGAGAAAAATGCGCTCGCGCACACACCCTACCTCGCCTATTACCAACACGAATGTGCCCGATAATATTGTTGACTTTGTATGAAAATTTCCTAAAACTATCGAAACGGTGCGGTGGAGTAAGTGGGATGGGCTACTGTAAGAGTGTATGCGAGAATGAGAGGGAACTACCCGCGATGTGTTGGGCGCGTCCCAGTAACCTTTCCATACAAACTTAAATATTGTATTTTACATCATTTGTTTTCCATTTGTTTAACTTTTTATTAGTTATTCTGTTATCCGGAGCGGAGAAGAATCCAATAAATCAAACATCAGAAGAATCTGTTGAGCCAATCTCGAGTTATATGTGTTCGCACTAACTCGACTTTAATTTATATAGTAGATATTTTGAAATTTAATGTAAATGCATCTTTTTTGCATAGATAACTCTAAATAAATAAATAAATATTGCCAACAATACAATCGGCCAGAAATAATAGACAGTATCAACAAACTGATGCTACTGATATCAAAAACAAAAAAAGAGTCTGATCTGATGGATTTCCTTGAAATAGAGAGATGCTGAATTTAGTTTTAAAGGCAAATTTAATAGTCCTTAATGGGCCTTAATTCACCCAACACGAAGAGGAAAAAATAACAACAGACACTTTAAACTTGTTCAACTCTTAAAGCAAATCGAAATGGTTTGGTAACCTACCCATTCAGCCGCCGACTTCCGTTTCGAAGGTTCGATACCCGATACCGTCTTTTTTTCTCTTTCGCGACACAAGCCTATTGCTTAATATGAAAGATGTCAAAAATGTATTTGTGTTCACTTTGGATCAGCCCAGATTCATTATTATCAAATCAAATCAAAACTCCCTTTGAACTCCACTCAGGAGCATAGGGAGGCAACAAGAGCTCTCCACTGCGCTCGAGCGCAATGCTTATGATTATTATAAAAAAAATAATGTTTGAATAATTTTATAATATTGGAGGGGATGTCATTGCAGTCGCGGAAGACCGAGCGTGGTGGGAAGATCTTTTTGGCTCCCTATGCCCCAATGTGGGGTTAAAATGGAGTAGGTACTTTAATGTACCTATTGTATACGGGTGTAATGTCAATGTATAGAGACACCTACGAAGCTATCTGACATTTTAAATTCCATACAAATTACCATACTAATTAAACTGGGTTTTTGTTTAATTTTTTTTTAACCATAAACGACGTTTTTAAGATGTTTTTTTTGCCCCTGTTTGTTTTCAGTACAATGATTAGCAATAATCCTATTTTTTGTTTCTCTAAGAAACAATTTTTTTTTCTGGAACTGATTCCATACAAAATGTATGGAAAAGTGGAGCGCAAAGCTGTCAAATGACGTCACACTTTACACACGTATTGGGAACATGTATCTTTTTGTCTGCTATTTCACAAAGCTACAAACATAATTACCTACCTTAGAATAAGGCCGGTAGAAAAACATGTAAATGCGAATGAATGCTACACGAAGTTACGCAATTAAGTTTATATTACATAGGTTCTTAGCTATTAGTTTAATTTATTATTAGTTACATGGCGGTGTTGGTTGGCTGTCAGACATTTCCTTTTCAACGTGTCAAGTCTAGTCTACACCGAGCTGTTGCTCAATCCAACATAAGACCAGTGATTTGTAATGAAGAGCAGAGCTATTGCATAGGTAATAATTATTAACTTCACCTCGATACCAGGTAGCTGTTAAATGTATTAATGTTGGGAAAAAAATATCTCACAGATTGTAATCACTGTTATTTTCAATTTTATGCGGTTGATAGTCTTGAACGTCGCGTAACGAACGTTAAGCCGCGTACACACCTGCGCCGTTAGTGGTAAGCCACATTGATTATAAGTGTATCCTTATAATTTTCATTACTACTTCGACTATAAAAGTGGTAATCAGACATTTTGAAAATGGAAATTCAAAACCTATTAATTGCGTTAATGCCAAAACATCTAGCGTTATACCCACTATTTTATTGATTTGCATAAACAAAGATAAGTATTCTTTTAGTAGGTAATAAAATTAATTGAAAAAAAAAATATTTTAGTTACCTATTCATTAAAAAAATCATACCAAAGCTGTCTAAATCTCTTATTTTCATATTGGCTCGTACCATTAGTTCCTAAAATATAGAAAAAGGTACCATCAATCCACTTCAAAATAACAACTCATAATAGTTATTTCACGAATTATAATATAAAAAATTAATGAGTTAACACTTTTCTACACAAAAGTGTCGGTATAGCCGGCGGAACTTATTGCCTGAAGCAATTTTTCCTGTCAACCGGTCCCGTTCTGAGACAGGCCAACCCCGGGTAGAATTTCAAGTGAAAAAACACTGACCCTACCGGGAATCGAACGCGAGACCCAGTTATCTGAAATCTACGCTTATACCTACCTCTAGGATACCAAGGTCGGGTTACACAAAAGGAACAAATTATTTTTTGCCAAATGGGACTGCTCTTTAGCGTTCTTGAGAACACCCACAACTAGAATCTTGCTCAGTTTCTCGACGAGGTAGTTTGACGCGAAGTGTCTTATTTAATACGACAGTGTGAGGATCTAATGAAGGAATATCTTCTTCACAGAGTGGTCGGGGCTTGGACAAGAGAATGGATGTGTCTGACGGGGACACGAAGGATTAATGTCTGCTCCAGCCGGCTGATGAAGGTAACGCGCGTGATTAATGTCAACAGAAAGGATTTATATAATTAATTAAAAAAATAAATTGGTTTTGGGAACAAACTGATAGCTTACAGCAGTTCTTTCTATATCAATAAATTGGGATAACTTTGTGTATCTGATACCCATCACCAGGTCTCCCAGGTGTATAAATTTAAGTACCTGAGAGCAGCACTGGTGACCTCGTATGGTGGTGGTATCGGCATTGCAAGTGGCGCCTTCAAACACATCACCAAAATATGGAAAGCGTCGGCGTTTAGTGTCGAGACGGAATGTAAACTGTTTGATGCGTGTGTTTTGCCCATTCTCTTGTATGGGTGTGAGTCCTGGTACCTGACCAAAGCCCCTGACCAAAGCCCAGGCACAAAAAGTCTCTGCTTTCGAAACGAAGTGACTCAGGATTATTTTCCTAGTCGTTGATACTGGACACCGTGGAAACAACAACTAATAAGAAGGCGATGACAGTTCTTTCTGGTTGTTATTGTTTTTACTACGTGACCATATCAACGAGTAGGAAAATATACTCTTTTTTCAAGCTCTGGGTGTTTGTGAGTTTGGTATAAATGCATTTTTAGAAAATCATAATTCTGCTTTGGGTATATTAAAATATACTAGTTTGTAAGTACCCTGCATTGCCCTGTAGTATAAAAAATATAATAATACAGGTTGGGGCATAATGGACTCCCTAGTTTCAAGTTAGTTAGCCTACGAAAAGCCCTCTGCGTCGCCACCACACCATCATTGTTTTTTACGATCGTTTCTATGCCTAAACCTCGATGCTCACCGGACCACTGCATGGTGACAACTGAAATGAAAATGGCGTTGATTCCCCCACCTAACGCCACTACTACCACTCCGCTAACCCACCTGCGCGCTCTTCAGTGAGTGTTTGAAAAGAAGAGTGTATTCTGCCCCACCCTGTAGGTATATTACACATACATAAAATTTTGTATATTTTTTGTGTAAACATAAGGTAATTGCTTAGAATCCGTTGTTTATACAACAATTTATGTTATTATTGTTTATTAAATAATGACACACAAGATAGACCGATCGATGGAATGTATTGTGTACTTAATATAATTGCATATTTCAACAGTTTTAAAGACACAACTGTTTGTTTAAAAGGAGAGTGATAATAGGCTATTGCAGTCACCGTATACGTTTGTTAACATTACTTCTGCATCGGTTCAGAACTTTTGTGAATTGCGTTAATTAATAGTGCTAAGTGATTCTGTACAATAATGTTAAAACGTTTTAACATATTATCACACTTTGTAATTCTAAATTTTTTCCTACTACTGTGAATTTTAACAATTATTACTTCTTAATTTGCATAATACCATGGAAGAAACTACTGAGTTATGTTAATGTAGCTACCTTCAACTCAACTTGGGTATTAAATGAGAAATTTGGATGAAAATATTCAAAATAGGTATTACGTCTTTTTGATCAGGCATACTGGTCTGTTATTTCTGCTCTCAGGAATCTGATTACCAACTGTCCCTCCAGTTTTTAGGTGGTCTTCCTGGAGGTCTGCTTCCTTCTGGTATATTGTCTCTGGCAACTTTTGCGGCTCTTATGTCCTCCATTCTTGAAACATGGTCGGTTTAAAACCGTCTCCTCTGTCTTTGCCATCTTACAATATCCTCGTGTTTCTAACTCTATAAAGAAGGTTTTTTTCTGGGGATATTTCTCAGAATATATTATGTCTCGCTGGTGTTTATGAAGTACGGAAGTGAAGAGGTGTCGAAAAGTAATAAAGTCATCGTAGATGGTCTATATAAGAAATAATGACTATTATAGGCAAGTAGGTACACTTTCGTTGTGCATACCGGCATTAAGAGCGGAGTCAAATTTATTTTAACGGTTTCCTTAAATTTCGTCTGTCTTTTTCCATCTTTTGTTTTGAATGATTGTTCGAAGTGAGATAGCAGTAAAACAATTAAATTAGTATTATTATCGACTTAAAGACTTTTGAAAAACGACCTTCGAAGCTACTTGTTGTGTTTACATTCAACAAACGTCTTGTCTAAGATTTTGAGTATGTTAAATACATCTAAAAAAAGGTCTACGTTATGTACTGGTATTTTCTAGACGGTGCCGGTGGTAGGACGTGTTACTGCGGAACATATCTACTATTAAGACAGCATGTAGACACTCTTAACATGACTTAAGGCACTAGTCACTGCAGATTTTTATGCTAGAATTGATCTAGGTAGGTAGGCATATTGAGTATAAACAATAGTAGGTAACATAGAATACTCAAGCTATAGATAGATTACTTATTTCTGGGCGAACTGTCCAAGTGGTCAATTTATTCAATACACATTTTTTTCTTTTTTTTTTATTAAAAATGAATCTGTGCTCACATGAAATGAACACAAATACACTTTCTGACATCTTTCACACTAGCCAAAAGGTTCTGTCGTGAAAGCGGAAATGGTCGGCACGGCCGGGATTCGAACCTACGACCTCCAATACGCTGTGCGCATTAAAGCCGACGATTGATACCACTGGACTACCAACATTAGGTGGCCTTGTTAGATAAAATTAGCTCTGCAATTTATACAAAGTTATAGATTCGTCTAGGTGGCCATTGCCTATTGCCTAATAATACTTAATAACACTTTATAGAGAATCAACACCTTAATGATGAAAAAAGGTTGCACTTAATTTTGATAAAAATGTTAGCTAAATCCTTTTCAATTTAAGGTGACGGAATGTCAACATTAAAGCAGTGGGACTTATAAGGATCGGATTCGAATGGATGAAGTGCGGTACTCCGGGTATTCGAACCCATCAACATTTCATGGGTGATCACTTTTATTTACAAAAGTCATTCATTGTGTTCTCAAAAGCACCTGGTTGTTGGCTTTGTATGAATAGTGCGTCTCTGTTTGGTCGATGGCCGAGTGGTTCGGCTTCTTGTCTTCCATGTGAAGAGTATCCCATTCACGTCACACTCGAGTACATTTTTGATAGCAATACATGGGTGTGTGTGTGTGTGCTCAAACAATTCCAGTTGCTTCTTGTCAGTTGTTGTTTTAAGTGCAAGATGTTAAGTGGATAAGCATATTGAACAGAATCACACTCACATTTTACTGCTAGGAATATATTTTAATAAATAATTCACAGCCATACTCCATTAACAAAAGAAAATCTAAAAACATAAAAGTGAAACCTTAAAATTAAGAAGACTTAAAAAACGTAAAATACTTAATCCTAAAACATTAGTTATACAATATTTGTAACAGAATATGAATGAGACAACGACAAGACTTGGTAGAAATATAATATACTAGCTTATACCCGTCTTGCTTTACGTTTTTGATTCCGATTGTCAGGCTTGATCGGTAGGTAATTAAACAGGTTCTAGTCTAGCTTCAGCTTCCCATTGCTTAACAGACCTCTATAACTGACATAAGCACAGGAAAAGAAGAATGACACTTTTAAAATTTTTGTTTCACCGACCTCATAATATTATACGAACCTACCGACATAATTTGCAAGTTTTCATAGAGAGAAAGATAGCTCTGTGGTTTGAATCTTAGCTACATTCCCTAATGTGTGATAATTAATTAGGCTCTCCACCCATAGAGGGTGATTTGCGCTATCTGTCAAACTTCAAAATGGAGGAATCATTTTGCAAATTTTTTTCATTAAATCTTTATTTATTGAGAATAATAAGATTTGAATAACATTTATATGTATAACAAATCAATCTACGATTATTTTATTTCATTCTTGTGATTTATGTTGTTGGCTTATTTACATATTTATTTAGTTGTTTATATTATGATTGCTTACATCTTATCACCATGACTTGAGCTTATGAAGCGACGAACATATATTAAACTTGTAATTGAGGACTTCATCAAATTCCAATTTATTTTAATTTTAATTAATATTTGTGTCTCGTTTGCATAGTACATATTCTTTTTTATTCTTTTTTTCGTTGTTGATGGGTGAATGCTGCTGCTGTACCTATAATGTTATTTTTATTACCGAAACTGTCGTTTATCTGTGTGACTTTCTTGTTTGTTTGCTTTGGTGTGTGTATAGCGTCTGTTGGCAAATTCTTTTTCTGTATATTGACTTCTGGCTTCTTATTGATTTATGTACTTACCTATAATTAATATTTGTTTATCTGAATTTTGATTATAGGTATCTTATGTTTTTGTTACCACTTGATTGAATGTTTTTCATTCTTTAGACTTTTGATTATATCTTATGTGTTTGTTACCACTTGATTGAATGTTTTTCATTATTTATTCAATATTTTATGTTTTAATGTTTTTCATTAGTTTATTTAATTGCCAACCTCGATACAGGCTATGCCTAGTGAGGTGGCAAAACAAAACCACTTTTGTATATTCTTTGATGCTTTTATTATGTTTCATTGTAAATGTTATAAAAATGAATAAACTTATTATTATTATTATTTCAAATCATTTATTCATTAAATCACAATATATCATATGAAGTATACATCATTGTAAAAAAAAATTAATAAAAATAAATTAAAATTAAATACAATGCTATATACTAAATATAAAAATATCGGTATTATCTCTCATGATACATCACGATGTAATGTAATCATGAGAGATCTTCGAACTACAGAGAAAGGAACCTTCTTAACATCCTACATGAGGACAACAGAACTGCCTTTTGGATGGTATATCTGAGACCACAACAGATGCCAAGTTTCCCTAGATTGTCTTTAAGAGACTTAGGAATAACTCCATTCGTCGATATCACTATAGGTATTATGTACGTGGTTGGTGTATGCCACATATCCTTGATTTCGTGAGCAAGATCAAGATATTTAATTATCTTATCTTGCTCGGCTTTTTTCAAATTTTCGTCATACGGAATAGTGATATCCACGAGATACGTTATCCCGTTCCTACGATCAACCAATACAATGTCCGGACGATTTGCGTTAATCGTTCGGTCAGTTTGTATTGGTATATCCCAATACAACTTTGTATTACTGTTTTGCATTACCGAAATTGGGGTGTACCTATAATAAGGTACTTCAAGATCGAGCAAACCATATTTCAAGGCAAGTTTTTGATGAACTATTTTAGCCACATCGTTATGTCTGTGCAGATACTCAGAACCACACAGGAGAGAACACCCAGACAAAATATGTCTGAGTGTTTCTCCTGTTTGGCCACATGCACGACATTTATCAATTATATCAGGTGCTTTAATAATATATTTTTTATAATTATTAGTGACGATGACCTGGTCTTGTATTGCACAGACAAAACCTTCTGTTTCGCTAAATAGTTCACCAAACCTCAACCATCCAGTCGAATCTTCAAGACTTACATGTGATGAATTTAAAGTTTCGAAGAATCGACCGTGGAGAGACTTACCTTTCCATATATCAACCCGATCTTGTACCCCAATTATCGGTGGTGAAACAGGATTTGATAAATTTAAGGGCGTGTACTTCAAATCACACGCAATGAGGTCTTCATAACCCAATTTATTCCTTGATGAGATAAAGTAAGATTGGAGGAGGTTTATCTCTTTGTTATTCATGTTTTTGATGTTTAACATGCCTCTACCACCAATCTTCCTTGGTAAATATAATCTCATCAAGGAACATCTTGGATGATGCATCCTATATTGTGTGAGCAAACCACGTACCCTTAAATCCATCTTGTCTAGTTCCGTTTGGTTCCACTTAATGATTCCAAAAGAATACAAAATTTTCGGTACAACCCATGAATTAATGGCCATAATTTTATTTCTCCCGGAGAGAAAACTTTTCAAAACTTTTTTTAATCGTTTAATAAATTCATTTTTAATGTTATTTTTAATAATTTTGTGGTCAAAAACTAGATTTTGTTGAAAGCCAAGATATTTGTAATTTTGATTATCTAAAAGAGGAATGTTTGTAACAGATGAAAAACTATTTTGATGATTGTTTCGGATTATTCCTTTTTGAACATTAATTTTTGCACATTTTTCTAAGCCAAATTCCATTTTTATATCATCACTAAATTTTTTTGTAATTTTGATTAATTTTTCTAATTCAACTAAATTTTTACCAAATAATTTTAAATCGTCCATATAAAGTAAATGACTAAATTTAATACCAGACCTTTTTAATTCATAGCCACAATTTGAGGATTCCAATAATTTACTCAGTGGATTTAGAGCTAAGCAGAACCAAAGCGGACTTAGACTATCTCCTTGAAAAATACCTCTATTGATATGGATTGAATCGGTAATATATTTTCCAGAAGGTTGAGAAACAGATATTTTTGTTCTCCATTTTGACATCAAAAATTTTAGAAATTCTACGAGTTCGTTGTTAATTTTATATATTTCCAAAACTTTTATTAGCCAAGAGTGTGGGACTGAATCATATGCTTTTTTGTAATCAATCCATGCCATAGAGATATTTTTCTTTTTGTGTTTCACCTGCTCACAAATAATACTGTCTATTAAGAGCAATTCCTTTGTCCCACGAGATCCCATTTTACATCCATTTTGTCTGACAGATAAAATATCATTTTCAATTAAGTATGAATGAATTTTGTTTGAAATTATAGATGTCAAAAGTTTATAAATTGTTGGTAGGCATGTAATTGGTCTAAAGTTATTTGGAGTTGAAGCATTATTGATTTTTGGGATCACGTGGGTTAATCCTTCTGTTAAGAATTCTGGAAAGTTCAAATTTTCAATTGCAGATTGAAACTGTCTTGCCAATATTATATGTGAATTTGTAAATTTTTTTAATCCAAAAGTTTTGTAGCCCATCTTTTCCCGGAGATTTCCAATTTTGTATTTTTTTTAAAGCAGTTTTAACGTCAATCAAATTTATACTAAAATTTTGCATTTCTGGATGTTCAGAATTAATTTCTTCTAACCAATCACTATTAGTGTTATGGGATATAGAATTCGACCAAAGATTTTTCCAAAAAGTTTCCATATCATCTTTATTAGGTAAATTATCTGTTTTGAAATTTGAATCTTCCAGATTGGTAAAACATTTTTTTTGATTAAAGGAGAAGAGATGGTTCTGTTTTTTCCTTTGAACCCTTTCTTTAAATCTTCTTATCCGTTTAGCTAACGCCAAGACTCGTTGTTTAAAAAAGTCAATTTTTTCTATTATTTTTAAATTAAAGTTATCAATTGAATATATATTTTCGATATCAAAAATTTTCTCAACAAACAATTTTAATCTTGGTCTATGGTTTCCAGAATTAAATGATGTAAGTTTTCCAATTATTGAGCGAAATTTAGTTATTCTATTTTCTATTCTTTTTTGCCAACGGGGGGTACTTGAATGGTCAATGATGTTTTGATTTCGACTTCGATTAAATTTAATATTAGCCATATTTATGCAAGTAGCCGCTGCACAATAAAGAATAGAATGAACGTCTTGTAAATTTTGACAGGAGTTTAAATCATCTAAAATAATATTATTAACACGACAAATAATTTTTTCAATAATTGGAAAACTTTTGAATTTTGGCAATAAAGGTCGAAGAAAGGGTTCTTGATTACGAAACAACAAAAGCATCTCTTCATATTTGCTCTTAATAGAGTCATAATCAGGGATATTGAAATATTCAAAGTTCTCGTTTGAAGCATCATTAGAATTTATAATATTTATATTATGAATGTCATCAGAGCTTGTGTTGTGATGATTAAGTTGTGAATTTATGTCCAAAATTGTGTTATGATGATTCATCGGAGAACTTAAATATTCCGATCTAAGAACGTCTAGTTCAGATTCCGATAATAATTTGTTTCTAATTATTACCCGAACCTGATCGGACAATCTTTGGGTACTAACATTTATCGTGGGCTCCAGAAGAAGCCATTCCTGGGACAGCCTTTGTCTGTAGCCAGTCAAGAAACTGCCCCCCTCTGTAGCTCGGTTGTACGCCCGGATGACATTTTTATTCATTTCTCTCGTCCATTTCATCCTGCGGCGTACTTGACCACCTGCAGCGGGGCCTGCTGAACTACGAGGGTTCACTCGGCCCAAGCATGCAGGTGTCGATGGTGGTGTCCGATCTTCTTCCATCACAAACAATAATTAACAGTTAGTTTGGCATTATACATTTTCTTCTTTTTTTATTTTTTTTATAAAAGTTCTTGTTTTCCATTTTATTTGACTGATCCAAAAAAAAATCCAAAAATAAATAAACCATGAAAAATATTTCAAAAATTGTTTTTTTTCACAAAACAGTTCCGTTGTCAAGTTAATTATTATTTTCCAAAACACTGATAATAAATTTTCATTTTTCTTTTTTCCAAAGCGTAGAGTTTTATAAAAGTAGAGTTTTATAGCACAAATTATAAAACAAATAGTAAAAAACACTTTTTAAATAATCTTGAAGATAAATTGTAAAAAATAACTATAAAAAAATATTTTTGAAAGATGGAGATCTTTTATGTAATGTATTGATGTCAAACTGTTGCTAGGTGTTTTTTAATAATTAGGTGTTTTTTTATTATTATTATTATTTTCATACCGTAATACCAAGATTCCATTCAACGTTTACATGAGTAATTTTGTTTCCAAAAGATGGCTTACTGTCTTTTTGAGAAATTTGTATGAAGATCCTAAAAATAGAGTTTTTTAAATAGATCTAAATATATTAAAGTTAATGCAGCAAATTGTATTTAAGAACCTTCTCAAGCAAATTGCACCGCTCTGTGCAGATTCATATCTGACGAAGCATTTGTATTTTGAGCGTGATGTTCACATATACGATAGAAAGCACACAAACATTTCTGAATTATTATGTAGATAGAGAGTAGAATAAAAGGCACTTGACTATTAGGAAGACAGTAGGTACTAGACTGATTTATTAGAAGTTGACAATATTCATATTTCATACATCGTGTTGCATTATGAAGTTATTTGAATTCATTCACAGCGAATCATTTATTTATTTAGATAATAGACTCCACGCAACAGCAAACCTACTTTTATAAAACATAGTATATAAGTAGGTAGTGAGAATGAGATATAAAAATCAAAAAGCTGATTACAAAGAAAACAGTAATTTTATGGTATAAACAAAATCATAAAAACAATCATTATACAGAATAAATCATTCATAATATTATTGAGAAGAATTAATGATAATAATAAAATATTGGATAAAATATTGAATGTGTCCTAAGTAATACAAACAATCTAAAAGTAGGTAGTTAATTTATATTAAAAAAAAACACAGTAAAACGACTCAACAAAACAATAATTAATATAAAATAAATAGTTTAAAGCACGATAAAAAATAAGAGTATATTACATATTGCCACAGACCATTTATTTATTTTTTAGAATTGCATCGTTTGTTAGGCCCTGTCCTAGCTGGTTGCATGATCGCAAGACCGTGTGTACGATCAACGCGGACGCCCTGTTCAAACATATAACTTTGTATGAACGTGTCCTAACTGGGCAGACGAGACAGACAGACGAAAATTCGATCGTCCGATGGGTGCCTTGCTTGTATTTCTCTGTTGTATCGATAATTAATACGATACCTAGGTACTTGCTAAAAGTTATTAGTTACTAACATTCATATTTTTTGTTTGCGTTGTCAATGAAAGTGGACGCGCGATCATACGATGGCAGTAAGGACACACAATTTTTCATCGTTCGATCACAATTTTATTTATGCGTTCATGCGATCATCTAGGACAGGGCTTTACTGTTGTGTCGTTGTCTCGATTATTGTTGTTATTTATTCTACTATTTTATATAATGGCGATGCGATTTTACATTCCTGATAGGTATCTATTTTACACTCCCATCCGTCTGTCAAAGCTTTGTTTTTGTTTAATTAATTACATAATAATTGTATTAAAATTATAATAATCATATTCATTATTTCGTTATAAATTAATACTTTAAATTAAAAGCAATATTATTATTCTGTCTGACAGATAGCATAGCTATTCAATCTCACTCTCGTAATGTTGTGGATATTTGTATAGGTCAGTGAATATAAACTACAAGAACGTTATAAGTAAAAACCTAAAATAAAAATTATAACAGAAGCTGACGAATAGGTAGGTACCCCTCTAAAAGCTCGAGCGGAGAAGCGCCATAAATGAAATAGCTGTGATTGCTATTTTAAGGATGTGCCTAGTTGAAAGACCGTCAGCTAAGTATGATTTGTTATGACTCGAGTGCTGTTGAGTATGGTAATGTTTGTGTAGTCTTTGAAGTCAATCATAAGAATTTCAATGGGTAGGTATCCGTTTATGATAATTCTTCATTATATTCCAACAAGAGTGCTGTCTTAAAATAAATAAATAGATAAATTGAAGAGTAATTGAAGGTGGAAGAACAGACCGTCTATTCACTATTGTCAGACGATGATTTATTGCTATCTTTCTTGATAAGTAATACGTATCTATTCTACAGAGTTTTATATTGTCATTTATTATGTGCTAAAATCAAAAGCAACGCTTTTTTATTTTATTTTTATTCGGTAGTGATTTGCAGATATGAATATCAATATCTACTATAATAATATAGAATATAATGGTTTCGTTTTCTCACATTTTTTAAAATCATAGTAAAGTATTCTCTAAGTAGTCAAAGTTGTTGGTAATGTTTTAAATGTCAGATAGTTAGTTATTAATTAATTCTATTAATTCTGAACATATAAATGAATGTAATACATCTATAAAGATCTAAAACACACTTATTGCATGGCAAACCAAAAAATTAATCATAAATAATTGTAGCTACCGACACCCCATGAGCCACGCAAAATTTTAGATGCTTCTAAAATTTTAAATTAAGCGGGTCCTCTAAAAGTTATTTTAAAAAAAGTTATTCTATAACATCACTTTTAGGGAGTCTCGTAGGGAAAAGGGGCGAAATTTATGTCTGACTAGAGATGGTATAAAATCAAAGATTGCGATTCAAAACAGAGTTCATCTAGGTACCTACCAATTTTGTTCTAAAATTAAAAATATTAATAATTTATTTGTGAAATATTGTGATTGTGAAATAAACTACATTAACGCTGACATAACGATTTATTTAGTTGTAGGTACATAAACTTACCTGTGCTAATTATTGTATTTTCCTATTTGTGATTAATTGACTCTACAATATGCAACAAATCGACTTATAACGAAATACATTATTATTGTTATTTGGTCAACTAGAGCAGTATTTAAAGCTACCGAAATGTGAGAACACGTACTCAAATAGATAATTACATAAAACCTAATCTCGTCAACTCGATCACATGGACTAAACGTGAAGATACGTATCTCAATTTTTGCAAGATGTATTTTATGTAAATAAAGTATTGGAAAACAAACATCTTTGGAAGAAAATTTCAGATATTGAACAGTAGAGCTGGTGGTTTTAAGCTTTCATTAGCTTAATCATTTCTAAAATTAACGAACTGAACGTGCATTCTTGGTGGATTTATTTAAATAACTATTTAAATGAAACTCTTTATTTGTTTATCCACAAATTTTAATACCCTGACTAGTTTCTCAGGCACAGTTCCTGCATGTTTGTTAGTTACCTGTGACCATGCTGTAGCCCTTGTATAAGTTTTCGATGATCGAATATCGAAACGATCATCGAAAGGGTTTTGACAAATGTTCATACTAATCATTCGATAGTTTGATTTTAGAACACAAATTGCACACTAATAAGCGCTTATTTGCGTGCACTTAGCTTTCGATAAAACTCGTACTAGCCTCACAGGACCTGTGCCTGCGAAACTAGTCAGGGTATTAAAATTTGTAAAATTTGTAAACAAATAAATAGTTTCATTTAAATAATTAATCATTTCTACTGGATAGTGTCACACTCACTGTTGAAATATGTATAACAGTGTGCAAAGCTGTGTTTTATTTTTAATTGAATCTTTTTAAAATACACCTATAGGTAAAACATAATGATAAATCAATCGACACTCACATTATGACAGGACTTAGGAGAATAATAGGGAGACACAAACAGCTTTCCCTTACGCAATATCAATGATGAACCAACCCTATCCAAATCCTTCAGTTTCGCATCAAAAGGAAGGAACGCAGTAAAACAGGATCTTCAGATGAAAGAAAGAAAATCTATCTTTTTGTTGTATTCTAAACTGCTTTATGCTCGCTATTACTCAAGTTGCGTATTACGATAGAAAATTTTGTAAAGAGGTTCTCAAGCCTTCAAAAACTTATTTGCATCCTTTTCTACTTAATGATAGGTTAACCTTTTCAGACTAGCAACGTAATTACGGGTGGAATGGAATACGCAACGTAAATACGGAAAATCAAGATGTAATACATCAATATAATGACGGAAATGCGTAAACGTTTTATCCACAATATCAAAAAATAATCATAAGAAGTCGAATTGCATATCTACATTCTACATACCGCTAGTGTGAGAAAGCTGCAAACGAAATTTCTAAACTGTATTATTTTTTAGTCATAGCATACCGCAAAATACTGAAAATAGCATCAAAGTTTGTAAATAATTAGGTATAAAATGTAAGATTTCATAAAAAAAATATTGGATTTTTGATAATTTTGACTCATGAATTAATAACTAATTAATTAATCACGCTCTCATTTTGACAGCTTATTTAAATAGAACGTAAATTTTATTTGAGTCCTAAATATTCCATTTTTATCTGAATGGTTGAAATACAGGGGTCTCTGGGACCTCACATCCATAGAAGAGTAAAAAAAATCACGTTTTTAGTAAAGTTGTTAAAGGTAAAGCAATAAAAAAACTGTTTTTTTGTAGATACTCACCAATGAATCTCCAGCAGTGATTAGAACCTAAATCGATCTGATATAAAAATAAATTCTTTAGCAATGTTACATTTAGCTGACTTCCGTCGAGACACGATCTGAGAGATAGCTAATGGTAGCCAACACATGACATGACAAACCAGATCCGACATGAGATTTATTGATTCGTTGAATGTGACAATTAATCAGGCTCCGTAAATGAACGGCTAACTGTTACTTAAATCATTCCCAATAATTTTAAACATTGCCTGAGGCTATATACGTAGATTAAATCAGTTTGGAGTCAATCTTTTCCCTTGAAGTAATACGAAACATAAAACTAACAATTCAGCGTTGTTTTTCTAAAGGCTCTATTGCACAAGCAATATTTCCTATTATAAAAAAAAAAAAAAAAAAACATTTAAAATTTTTTTTTAGTATAAATCATTTCGTCGATAATTGTTAATCTTTTATTGGAGCAATTCGTTTAAATCAAGTGATGAGAAAATACATTCGACTTACAAAAAAACCTAATACAAAACCTAGTTGACCTGCCCGTCGAACTTCAACCTTACCCAGAATAAAAAAATAATGTTGACTTATTACATGCATGAATTAAATACAGTTTATAACATAAAAACTGAATTAAATTTAGCAAATAATTTATTTCAGTATGTATCTATTTTTTTTATTTATTTTTTTATTTTATAAGGCAATCCACCCGATGTCGAGTGATTTGTAAACTTGTTTATGTATCTAGGTAATAATAAATGATACATAATTGTTTATTCGGATGCGGGATGAAGTTCGACGGGTCATAGGTCATAGGTTTGCAATAAAGAGAATAAATTCCTCTCTAGATGCGTAACTTATAAAAAAATCTAATAGATGGCGGTATAGTAGGAAATAAGTCACATGTGATATACGTTACGATATTCTATATACCTATTGTTGAAAGAATAAAAGTCCAGCGTCCATCAAAACCAAATTTTAACGAATTATTATGTAAAGATGTTTAGCTGTGCGTGCCTATCGCTAAAAAACTCGAGAATGGCTTTACTGTACCCCTATTCTAAGTTTTATCGAAAGGAAGTCACAGAAGTATGTAAAGTGATGTGAATTACACGATACATTTTGTATGGAAAAGGTGTATAGCGCCGCCGGAAGTATATTCCTTTGAACAAAAGCGATTCTCGCATTCGATACGTATACACGTTTCCCATAAAATATGTATCATGTTACTCACTTTACTTTCGTGACTACCTTTCGATAAAACTTAGAATAGGGGTACTGATGGGGCTAATTTTGGTTTCACAATCCTATATATAAAAATGGAGAGCTATTTCCCGATGTCATCGCATCACGCCTAAACGGCAGGACCGATTACGCTAATTCTTTTTTTTTTGTCGTGAAGGCTTTTATCAGGAGAATGTTCTTTTAGAAGAAAAAAAATTAAGAAAAATGCATGGAAAATTAGAAAATTAAAGAAAGCTCTACGTAGACAACCTTATTAGTTCTTTTTACCTTATAATTTTTATTCCAATTTTGAAATTTTGACGGAAATTGTCAATTTGTGCGATTGACAGAATGCGGATGGAATATACATGGTTTAAAACAGACGCGTCGTTCGGAATCACATTGGTGAAATGATAATTAATTCATCACCATACAAATTCGAATTCAATATTCATATTTAGGAACACAGGACAACGTCTGTCGGGAAAGCTAGTATTCGTATAAAAACTGTTTGAAAATATGTAATAATTGCGAAGAAAACAGTAAGAACAAACAATTTTTCGTTTTCCTGTTTTTTATGTTTTCCTACCTATGAAATTGTCTGACCAAAGAATCGTTATTTTTTGGTTGTGATTGACTAGAAATAAAGTGCATAGAGAGGCTAGCGATTTAGGAGATACGAAGTTAAAAGACTCACCCAGTCAATTTTTTATATCAATATACATACAAAATAATAGTTCTGTTAATCACAGGTTCAAAAGCCTTTAGTAAGTCTAGTAGCTACCTACCACAAGTCAACCGGTACAATGAATATCCCCTGTCTATCTTAAGACTCTTTACGACAAGAAGCGACGGTTTCAAGAGGTAGACTTGCAGGCAATGTCAACATCGTGTCATTTCAAGTGTTTATCTTTGTCTCCAAGCATAACAGTTGGGACCGGGCATATATTATCTTATAAGTTCTTGGGGCCTATATACTTTACAGGGCCGTCTTAGGGTAAAGTAGGATTCACCTTCCAAATGACAACAGAAACCTATGTTTTTTTCTACTAAATGCTCTTATAAAATTATTCAACGCAAATTTCAACAATAATTAGCTAGTTTTCTGACTTGATAGTTGTATACTGGAAATAAAATACGCAGTAAGCGCCAAAATGAAAAAAAAACGAGTTGAGTATGAGGAAATATTCTATAAACCATTGCCAATAGCCTAAATATTACACGAAGTCCATATCGATGATCTAAAGGCGTAAAAAACAGTTCCAAAAATCATCGTAGCACTACGTCTATCTGGGGGAAAAATCAGTTTTATTAGATTATCTCAAAATGAATTATTTGGCACTTAGTGCGTATTTTATTTCCATGCACTTTACAGTTATTTCGAATTTTATGAATAGTCCCGAATATGATTTCTTTATTCTTTAAATACTCGCCCATTAAGCAATCTTTATGCCGACGCGACGGGAATTCACATTCAGCAAAACTTAGTTAGAATATGTATGAAAAAACGTGTTAATATGAAAGGATCCAAAAAACTAACTTTACGATCGAATAAAAAAAAACAAAATAATGAAAATACAGGTAGATAGGTGATACGTAAATATTTGAAGAAAAATTTTTTACCAGCTTTTGCTCGTGCTCCACATTTTTTCCAAGTACCTACCTACCTAGTAAAATTTTAGAAAATGATAATATTCACCAATACTTATTGCCAACCATAATATTTTATAAATTAACAGGCCATAATTATGGGAATGTTTAAGATACTGATATTGATACCTGTATTATTGAAAATATCGATGCCCCTCATGAGGTTCGAATCTGCGTCCCTACCTTAAAAAAATTAGCATTTAGGCCAACACCAGTATGATGCATAAAGCATCGGGATTATTATGCTTTGATACATGAAACTATTTTCAAAATATCATTAAAAATATTTTTCGACAACAAAATAGTTCAGGATATCATCTTTACTTTACCAGCTTAAAAATCTAAAGAGCGTTCACTTTACAGAGTCTTAGTTCTTCAACAATGCAACATTAGTGCCATCCAGTGGTGAGTGTCTTATTCCATTTAAGAACATTTTGTGTTCGTATTTTGAATGTTTGAATGTCAATAATTGAAGTGTTTACGTTTGAAAGAGAATACCTCTTTAAGTTGTTTTACCGTCTGAGCGCACTGGCAACACAGTGTCACTGTGTATTGTGTTGTCAACTCCTCTGTGAGATATTGACACTCTGTCAAGGGGTGGACGTCGATTGATGATCACTACTGAATGCAGAAAACTTTCAATATTAGCTGTCTATTTACATTGCATCATGTTTTTACATATTATTTTCATTTAGTCTTATATAGGACTGCGATTACAATGAAGACCCTAATAAACCAAATAATTCGAATGATTTAAAAAAAATGTACATAATATTATGTGGTGCAAATTTATAAAAACCAAGAAACTTATTATTCCTACATTAAGCTAAAATGTAAATATGACAAAAAATTTAATGTTTTTTTTAGTTGCGTACCTACAATAGTCAAACCAGCTTAAGTTTAGTTGAAACGAAATGAACTTATACATTCAATTCATTTTAAGGTTTATAATAACGCTAAAAGAACTGCTTTAATCCAAGTATTATTAAGATTAGGTAATAATCATCCCTTTTTGGGCGTCTTAAGTTTCTATATAGTAAGTATCACTTTTTTGAGTAAAAAATGCTCAAAAAGTATCCTAAACTAAAAAAACTAGGTAGGTACTTAATAAAAAATCAATTCTACAATTAAACAGAAATTTTAGTTTCTTATATGTTGAGGACTCACGGAATCATGAGTAAAATCGATAAAATAAAAGTACGAAAACGGGTGTTTACGTGCAGCGCACCCTTAAGTCTCTCATATTTGACTAGTTCGAAAGTTTTTACCTTTGGATAAGCCTTAAATAAGCCTGCTGATATCCAAATCAATTAATTCTTTATTAAATTAAAACCCTCAGTTGAACTGATTTGCAATATTTTGCATATTTATGTAAGCCACGAATATCAATCATACACTTGTATATTGCATCAATAATATGCAGAATGACTTACATGGCGTCACTATCGGCTATTCATTTCAAAACTTGTTGCAAAACTTCCAAGTCGATTTCCATATTAATCATATCATACAAATCATGTTTTTATGTAGGTATAATAAAAACGCAATATCCCAGGTACATAATGTGATATCTAAGCAATGCATTTATGGTAATCTCAACGAACAAGAAATATGATTTACGATTGACTAACTACTTACTCAATACAATATCTTTACGACTTTGAGAAGGAAATGAAAATTAAAATACAATATATACAGTAACTGTAAATCCATAATATAAAAGAAAGTTGGTTTGTGCGAACACTTGTTGACAAGTATAACTCGAGATCGGCCGAACATATTTTTATGATGCTTGGTTATTCGACTCTTCTCCGCTCCGGATAACAAAATAACTAATAAAACACCGAAAATTGAATACCAAATAATAAAAAATATAATATTGTATGGAACGAATTTACTGACAACAACGCCATATGTGAAAAAATCCATAACAACACAACTTTTATTTACTTGACAACCATTGAGTTTGAATACATTGGTACGCAGATTTTTTATAGAATATCTTTCAATCTTTCAGAAATGATTTTTTTAACACTAAAACATAATATTTTAAAGGTATTTTTGCATAAATTACAAATTCATAGTAAGGACTACAGGACAACGTCTGTCAGGAAAGCTAGTATGTAATAAAATCTATATACATATATTAATATGTGAAGGACAAACTTTGTAACCATTTTTACGAAAATTGCGCGGACGGAGGAGAATGAAATTTCAAAAACTTTTAGTTTACATAGAGAATAGAGAGGCGAATGCTAATATTTTTTTATTTTATGCATAAAAAATAGATAAAATCAATAAAAAAATCACAAACACTACTCTAATTTTATGTATTTGATATTGACATAGACGCATATATTATTTTGTTTATTTAGAATAGATTAATGTAGGTTGTCTTTAAAAATAATATAATAAACTTTCAAATATTTATGCAAAAGTATTCTAAAGTGTTCTTCTTAACGTACTGGACTATTCTGAAACATCTTAAAAAACATTGTTTGTCTCGACTCATTACTGAATGAAATCTAAATAAGTACGCCTGTGTAAACGCCCTTAAGTCACCTAATAACGATTTTGACATGTCGAATATGAAAAACTGCACCGGCTGCGGTAAGAAGACGAATGCTGACGATTCTGTGTCCTGCTCCATTTGTCATGCCAGATTTCACTGCTTATGTGTCAATATTTCGCGCGGAGGTCTAACACGTCTGCGCTCTACATCGTGGAGGTGTTCCGGCTGTGTTGTTGTTGATGAAAGCGTCCACGAAGTGTCATCTAAGCCTGCTGCTTCTCCGGCTGCAGCATCAATGTGTAAATCACCATCACAACTTGACATTTTGCAAACCAAAAATGGTACACCGTATTCAGGCGATTCCACCGCAGACAAATTAAATAATGTGTCGAAAGATTTGTCGATGCCACCAAATTCAAATAAGAATGTGGCACTTAATGTTGATCTTACTTCTTACATTGATAACAGATTAGAGTCATTTTTTCATAGTATATCGTTGAAATTCGACGATGTACTTAGCAAAATGGACGAAAAACATGATAATTTGGTTAAGTCGATTAATCTATATACAAAAAAGGTAGAAGAACTTGAACTTGTTTCTAAGAGGTTTAATGATATTATTGTGGACTATGATGACTTAAAGAAAGAACACAATGATGTTCTGCTCCGACTAAACGAGCTTGAGCGTCGTAATGCGCAGCTGGAGCATTACACAAATGATGTGGAGCAGCGATCCAGAAGGGCCAATGTCGAGATTCAAAATGTAACAGAACGTAAAGGTGAAAACCTGCAGAACATAGTAACATCTCTGGCTAATAAGATTGGCGTTCCGGTATTGCCTTCTGACATCACCGCAGTGCATCGAGTCTCTCATGGATCTGCCACCAACAACAGACCAAAGAATATTATTTTAAAGTTTTCTAAAACTAGTTTGCGTGATGCTTTTTTAGACTGTGCAAAGCTGAAACGTGGGCTAACAACCGAGGACATAGGTATACAGGACAAGGGGAGAAGGATATACATATCGGAGCACTTGACCTTGAAAAACAAATTACTCTTCAGAGATGCACGCATTATGGCAAAGGCAAAGTCTTGGAAGTTCACCTGGACAAAAAACTCAAGGATTTATGTGAGAAAAGACACAAACGAGCCTGTCCTGCGCATTACTACGGGAGAAGATTTACAGCAGATTTTATAAACTTATCTTTTATTTCTTTGACTACGTATATTTTTCTAAAAAGATTTTATCGCTATATTTGTTCCTCTTTTTCCATTGTTCTTCCCATTTCCCCACCTTTTTGTACTCCCTGCTCAACCGTTTGCTTTTTTGGCGTTTTCTGCTCCTGTACTGCTGTGAACGTTTATCGACCATACTCCATACTTAACCAAATCATTGTAACATAGGTACTCTTAAGTTATACTACCAGAATAGCAGAGGATTGAAGAGCAAGACTTGCGAGTTTCGTGCTAACCTTATCATAAACAACTTTGACATCGTAGTTCTGACGGAGACCTGGCTTAGGACTGGTGTCTCGGATTCGGAATTGTTCGATGACCGTTATGTGGTATTCCGCAGAGACAGAGATTTTGATCTCACAAATAAGAGGGATGGTGGCGGTGTTCTGATAGCGGTTCAGAGGTCCTTGAAGTGTTCGCGTGCTCCCATGTGGGAAACCCTGGGTGAGAACTTGTTTATCTCGCTCTTTCTGTCTTCTAATGCAAATATAAACCTGTCCAGACCAAATCTCATCCTAGGTGTTGTCTACATTCCGCCGTCATCCCCTATCTCCGAATATGAAACACATCTCAATAGTCTTTCTGCCAATATTTTAAAACATGACCAAAACACTCATATATGTATTTTAGGCGATTACAATGTCCCTGGAATTAGGTGGATGACTGGTGGGATTAACCCGGAAGCCACTGTTGAGTCGAGCCCAGGCGATACGGCCAGATTACTACTTGAATCAATCTCCTTCTTAAATGTTAAGCAATACAATCATATTCCCAACAAAAATAATAAAATCTTGGATTTGGTTCTGTCTGATGTTGCTTGTACTGTGATTCGAGGAGATTTTCCTCTAGTGCCTGAGGATGGTCATCATCCTTCTCTGTTGATTGATATTCCCCTTGAACCGAATGTGCAGTTGGACACCCAAAGTGTACCCAAATATAATTTTTTCAAAGCCAATTTTAATGAAATAAATCATATGCTCAGCCTAATTGATTGGAATGCTCTATTGGGTGACAAAAATACTGATCGTGCTGTGGAAATTTTCTACGATACGCTGGTTAATATAATTGACTTACATACACCTAAGAAACTAGCCAAAAAGTCCAAGTACCCATTTTGGTATAGAAGTTCTACAGTTGCGTTGGTTCGAGACAAGAATAAATACTGGGACCGATGGAGAAAATATAATAATCAATTTGACTACGCTGCCTATTCTAACTTTAGATCTCAACTCAAAATTGCACACAGAAATGATCATAGACACTATATTGCTAGCATTGAAAAATCTATCAAAACTAACATAAAGCCGTTTTTCTCCTATATTAACAACTTAAAGGTGTCTGACTCATATCCCAAAAACATGCATTACAAGGATATTGTATCTGATGATCCTGAACGTATATGCGAACTTTTCTGTCAATACTTTAAGTCTGTTTTCTCTGCGGAAACCATGACTGGCACAGATCACGATTCGTCTAGTCCTAATGCATCATCACTTTCATCGATTAACATCTTAAGCTCCGAAATCTATAACAAACTTATCAACCTCAACACTAATAAGGGCGCTGGACCTGACTTGATTTCCCCCATTGTTCTGAGTAAATGTGCGTCTCACCTGACCAAACCTCTGCATATTCTCTTCAACAAGAGTATCAGGGAGGGCTGCTTTCCAACCATTTGGAAAACAGCTCACGTTACCCCTATTCATAAGGCAGGTAATAAGGATGATATTACGAACTATCGCCCAATATCAATACTCTCCTCTGTATCCAAGGTTTTTGAAATGATAATCAAGGATCACATTTATAATTTTCTCAAACCTCAACTCTTGGAGGAGCAACATGGTTTCATGGCTAATAGATCGACCACCTCAAACCTTCTCGTATATGCGGATTTTCTTTTCAGGGCGATGGATCAACGCATACAAATCGACGCAATTTATACAGACTTTCGGAAGGCATTTGATAAGGTTGATCATGGACTACTGGTTCAAAAGCTTTCATATTATGGTATCCACGGTGACCTATTGAGGTGGATTAGTTCATATTTAAGTAATAGACTTATGACAGTAACTCTTAATGGTTTCAAGTCAGAGTGCGTGTGTGTTACATCGGGGGTACCCCAGGGTTCTGTCCTGGGCCCTCTGCTGTTTCTGGCTTTCATCAATGACATAGGAAATTGCTTCGTTCATTCGGATTTTTTACTATTTGCAGACGATCTCAAAATTTATCGTCCCATAAGATCTAATGATGATGCTGCTTTACTGGAGGAGGATCTCGGTAGGGTCCACGACTACTGTGTTCGTAATAGATTGGAACTAAATCTGAAAAAATGCTTTTCCATATCCTTTACTAAAAACAGAAATATTATTTCTCATAATTATGCGATTGACGATACTATTCTGCAGCGACTCGACTCGGTGAGGGATCTTGGTGTTACCTTCGACTCCAAGTTGCATTTCGACGTTCACGTTGAAAACATTCTGACACAATGCAACAAAATGCTCGGTTTTATCCTAAGAGTGACTAAGGAATTCAGGGATCCTACGTCTCTTATGACCCTGTATGTCTCACTTGTACGCTCTCGAGCTGAGTATTGCTCCCCTGTGTGGAATCCCTTATATGACAAATATAATATTGCATTAGAAAAAATCCAACATAAATTAGTACGAATTGGAAATCGCAGATTTGGGACATCACGCTTTAATGATTTAACGGACCTCTCGTCGAGGCGTGAACTTGCTGACGCCTGTTTGCTACGTAGAATTTGCATGTCCACACTGGACACACCCCAATTATTGAAATTGATTAACTTCGCGGTTCCAACAGTTAGACGATCATTTTGGCCCTTTTCACATTAATCGTCACTTAACTAATGCAGGTTTGCGAAATCCTCTGCTAAGAATGACTAAAAACTACAATAATAAATTTAAAGATGTCGATATGTTTCACGGTAGCTCCTATACATTCAGGAGATCAATATTATCTATACTTGAGCAGTGAGTATCCCTCCCCCTTCCTTTCTTCCCCACTACTTTTTGAACTCTTTTATTATTTATTATTTTTAAATTCCAAATATTAATCTATTTTCAATTTTTCTTCTTTTTCTAACCTTAGTATATAAGTTGACATTATTTAAGTTTGTTAATTTTTGTATAATATGTATGTTGATGAACTCGGGCCGTCTTCCCCTTGGTTCTCCTTGTCTGCTTTGGCTCCCTATTGCGGCTATGGGACCTCCGGGGCATTAGGATCTGGGGGTTTGGTGGGCGCTTTGGTGTGCCGGGGTGGGCATTGGGTTCGGGGGTGGATGGCCTGAGTCATAATATATTTACACCTGTAATGGGGTGCAGCATGATCTGTTTATTGATGTTTGTTCATGTGTTACTATTTTTATGTTGTACCTGTTGGTGTATGGTTGGGAATAAATAAATAAATAAAATAAATAAATATCAAAATTTCAAATTTGACTTATCCAATATCCATGTCATTGTTGAAATAGCGCTCACTCAGTCTTTGACAATGGAACCTGAATAATGTTCAAACTTATAATCATTTAAATAAGTAGTTATGGTCGAATTTCGAGCACTGGTCGTCCACTAGTTTTTATTTATACTGAAGTATAAAAATAATGACGAATGATTGATTTATACCTTTCTAAGCAATTTTCCGTGAGATACAAACCTAAATGAAAATCAGAACTTTGCAATTCGATTGCTATAAGAATAAAATAATTGGTGTCTAACAATATTTTTCTCACAACAATATACGACCAACATGGTTCCTCTTCTTCTTCTTCTTCTCCACGGCTCCCAGGCAGAAACATGGTTCCAACAATAATAAACATGAAACTGAGTTCATGGTATTCACAATATCAAATTTGCATAATTTTGACACTTACAAAAAGTATAGATTGTCTTGACCATACGACTTTCACCCCCATATGATTGATAAATAAGGTGCGGAATGATAATTATATAAAAAAGGAATGTGGAGTGAATGTTAGCAAAGTGACTAGAAAAGAGGGAAATAAATTATAATATTGTATCTATAATATAATATTGTTTACTTATGACAAATACTTTGTTCATCTGAGGAAGGGAGCAGTCGTTTCCGTATAAAGGATGTCCCAGAAAGTACGACTAAGCGAAAGTTTAAAGATTAACAACACCTTTAGGGATCAGATAGATACTTAGACCCATAATTGTTTTTGTATATACTAGGTATATTATTCAGCTATACTAGAAAAAAATATGCATGAACAAAGGTACCTCAAAAAATGGTGTCTCTGTAACTATTTATATCCTGCAAGTCAGGGTTTGACAAAAAAATATCTAATAAAATAACTATAGGTAAGTAACTCAAAAATTATGAAAAATCGCTAAAAATATATTGATTTATTTAAATAATAGCCCTTAAGGTGTTCTGATCTCTGGAATTTCGCTTAATCGTACTTTCTGGGACACCTGTTTAGCCAGCTCTGCTGTAAAATTATCTCTTTACCAGGGTGGTGTGGTGTCTAATTATTAATCAAATGACGCATTACCTAGGTGTATGGGGTATTTGAGGGTGTTTTTTTCAAACAACAGTCTGGCACCACTACATACATAGATGTGTGAATGTGTGGCCGGCGAGGAAAGCTTTGGGTTGGCGGTGTTAGTCGATCAGTCAGTGTTACGGACTCTCCTAATATAGATTTTCAAAATATGAAAAATAAATGACAAATTCGCGTCATTAGGTAGATAAAAATATCACAATTAAAATTGTAATGGTGAGTCAATGATAACCTAATATTAAATTATTATAAAATCCAATTTCCTAAGAACATTTAACTTTGACATTTATCATATATTTATCTGCGGATTTATGATTATTAAAATCATATTAATTTGCATATTATTATCTTTGAAGTCATTTCAAAGATAGATAGTAGGTTATTCTGTTTATATTATTACAGCTTTGTCGTTCTAGATATCGCAAATAAATCGCTAATATTTTTCTTAGAGCCGATCAATGTTCAAAATTCACGCTTTTTCGAGTTAGAGTTTTGAAGCAAGGTGAGCATAAATAAAAAAAAAACACTAAATTTTCAAAATCATTATAGATTATTCTAGCGATTATTTCAGGACTTGATGAAACTACTGTTTTATTGAGTAGGTATCCAACCAAAAAATCTTTCCTATATTCAATAGCCATTGAAACAAAATTCGTTGTCTAGTAACAATTATTATTGACAAGGGTATTATAGTAACTTACGGAGGCTCCCTGGTACCAGGCAACTTCAGGGTAACTTATTATGTAGGGGCGGACTTTCCCTAGCTGTCTATGAAGGATGCACCTCTGAAGATAATATGGAATTGGAGGGTATACTACACCATAATACCTATTTAACGTAGGTTTGAATCAGTGCAGCCTACATCACATCTTGTTCATTTGACTCTACCTACACCATATCTTTCTGATGGATTGTGTTGTACCAGTCAGTTCTTTAGGTTGGGTCAATTACTAAGTTCTGGTTTCTTACTGACGAAGACTCATTTGGTTAATAGTAGAGTATGATGTTATCTGTGAGTCTCTCAGAACACGTCATCTATTCAGAAAATTGATATCTTTTCTTCTCTCTGGTTACAATCCGAGGATTGGTCTGCACCAAACATGTTGATTTCGTCTATGCACTCTTGCACTCTTCCCTGTCAGTGACCAGCCTCTTCAGTTCCTGGTAGGCGCTGCAGCTCATATCCCCGATCACATGGCCTATAGTTATCTCTGCCCGCAATCATTCTTTTGGCGATGGTAAAGGAGGCGAACCGGGTGGCTGATGTTATGGCCTGTCCATTTAGCAAGTTGTTGTGGGCAATTCTTTTAGGTATTGATTTGTTTCCCTGGCTCTACTAAGTAAACACATAATTTTGTTATTTAAGATTTAGTCCTGAAAAATGGTCACAAAAATCTAGACATAATTAAGTAGAACGTTGTGCACCAAAATAGCCCAAGGCAATAAAGATGAGACATTAACAAAAATGGATATATTCATATTCTGGTGCCAACCACATTACAGCAGACGCAATCTTTGAATTTGGTTGCTCTCTTGTTCTCAATAATTTCCAACTTTTATCTCTATCAGCCGGTTTCATAAAAAGCTTCAAAAGAACACATTACCTAGTTAAAGTTTCTTTTAAAATTTAAAGACTCCTTTAAGCTGACGCGTTTCATAAAAAATATTCCAGCTAAAAATTGAAATATCAAAAAAATATTTTAGAATTGGTAGCAGTTGGTAGTGTTACCATGGAAATCTATGGAAAACATGGTTGTTTACTAATATTTTCGCGGAATTTCTGTTGATCTGTCAATTTCATTTCTCAATAGAGCATCAAAGTGTCCTTTTTTGTGTTAATTTATTATTAAGGTTTATAAATTAGTAAACGAAATCTGTAAACAATAATATTCTTCCCGTTTTGCTATGTTTTCCGCCGTATTTTAGACATTTTTGTCCACAGTGTCACCGCACACAAAATGTTTATCTTTGTGACAGAGAAAGCGCCACGAAATTTTCTATGAACTCCGGTGGTAAAAATTTCAACTACCTAAAATTGACATTAACTAAAAATAATAATCAACAACGGTATACTTTAGTTAAAGTCGGTTTTAAATGTCGTTTTGTTGTTATGAAACCCGTTATTTTTTAAAGGGAGTTTAAAGTCTCCTTTATTTTTTATGAAACCGGCCGTATATCTCATTAATTACTAAATATCTAATTGTTCTCTACATGGGATTTTTGACACGTTGAACATCTAGAGAATTCTCTGATTGGGGTTTCTGAGATTTTAACATTACCACCTAATGGCGAAGGTTGTCATCGTAAAGTGATCACACTAAGCCAGCCATCGAAATAATAGTAGAAGACGGCCGTGAGCCAGTAATGATAAAAATTTATTTTATTAAATATTTTTAGTTTGTTCCTTGAACATCTGAAATGAATTGTTAGTCATTTGTTATGACAGATAACTACTCTTACTAAAAAATCTCTCGAATACATCAGCTGTAGTACTACATTTCGAAAGCCGCTAGACGCCCTGACTGTGGTAGTGTTTAATATACATAGGTACTCTGAGTAAATGCATGTATGTAGATCTGTTCAGATTTAAAACCCCATAAATCCAAACGTCAATTTATTTAAACGCGATATTAAATTCAATATTCGTTGGCATCAAACATATCAGGTTCCCATAGTGTGTGCGTCAATCATAATTAAGAAAATATTACATCGGCTATCTGCGTTCACTAACACAATATCGTCAGGTACATACGGCGAGCCGTGGAACACGGTAGTGTGGCACAGGGCCTTTTGCTCCGGACATGCCAACCGACTATGTTGAAGAAAGAAAGTTTCATTACTTTGTTCTTAAACAGAATTCTTATCCCGGTTAATGGTGTTTTTAAATGGTTGGTAGCCAAGCGGTTAAGACGCAGATTTTCATTTTGAAGGTCTTGGTTTCGATCCCCGGAGCCGACTATCTTCCTCTTTCGCGAAACGAGTTAGACACTAGTATGAGAGATTTCCAAATTACCTACCTGAAAATTCTCTCCCTAGTTCCTAGGATTCTGGAGTTGACTTGTGACCACTTTGTTACCGGTCGATCCCAGATCGTGTTTTTAGACGAGAAATTCTGTATACACGATTACTTACAAAAGGATCCTTCTAGAATTTTCAGGCATTAAATTTTCACATATTAGCACTAATTTAGCACTTTAAAATGATTTGTCAGATTTTCTTGAAACTGGCTTTTTTCATAACATTAAAAAAAAATATAATGCTCATTTTGACTAAGATATAATGATTAATGAAGTATTAAAAACCAATCCAATTTTGATTTCATTCTTTTTTTTTACATTAGTCTTAAAATTTTATCAAATAGTTTTTGTTCGTCATCCGTATTACGTAACGCGCTGTATATCGGTGTGTGACTTGATTGAGAATAATTTGTATTGTGTGTTCTGTCGTTTGGTTGTTAATAAAATATGACACCGGCCAATCACCTAGTTGTCAGTCACAAGATATAGAAAGGATGCACAGTTGTGTTATAAGGACATTTACATTAACGCTTTGTGAGACCTAATTTGGGCCTATTTGTCATCATAACAATATGCACCGACACATATGTACATCAGGGAATACCGTTTCTATTGTTGATGTTTATAATTTATAGCAACATTGATGGTTCCCTCTTTTGGAAAGGTTTTCCAACAGCATTATTTTACGTCTTTGATATCAGATACTTAAGCCATTGATGACAGAAAAATCATCGAAACTGCTGGACATGTTTGAGAGAAAAGTACTGTGTAGCCTTGCGAAACCTGGAGAATGTGATTTAACGAAGAGATGTATAACCTACAAAGCTCCCAGAATGCAAGATTAAATAGGCTACGATGTGCCGGACGTGTGCAGAGAATGTCATTATTGTGGACACCAAGGAGAATTATTATAGATGAACACCCAGAAGGCCGAAGAAGGAAAGGCAGATCATGGCTGCGATGGGAAGATTATCTCAGGAAGGATGCGTAGCAACTTCTTGACTCACGGAATTGGAGGATGGAGGAAGAGGATAGGGATGTCTAGAGCCGATGAGTATTGGAGGCTTAGACTCGAATTGGGCTGTAGTGTCATCGTCAAATTGGTTTTAGTGTGGAAGAGGATGTCTCCTGTAGCTGCGGTGAGACTCAAAGTGACCTCCAAATACCTTCTTACTAAGTTATGCCTGTGAGGTGTGATATTCAAGACTTCATCATGAGTAACGAAAATGCTGTTACAGCTGCCGAATATTGAAGTGAAGTGGTCTAGTAGATGGGTAATCGGATTCGTTAAGTAAGTCATCGGAAGTTGAAAAACTTAAGCTATTAGCATAAAAAAAGTCAAGAGAAGTAAAACAAGAACTCACCCGATAAAAACTCTTGTGAAACAGGAAATCAAGAGCCTTTTCTATGGCATCTGCGAGGTGATAATTGGAATTTTGTACGGCAAAAATTTGAACAGGCTAAAAAGCAGGAGAATAGGATAAAGGTGTAGGATAAAAACAGTCATGCAAGGTATCCCTTATACTTTCATCTGCTGGTCGACCCAGGAATCCACTAAATGAAATTTGCACAGACCCCATGACATCTTGTTAACCGGCTAAATTTTATCAGAATATTAACCTATTTTTAATTTGATACTTGAATAATGTTTTTGCGTTCGTTTGTATTCATAGAAAGAGATTAAGATGATCTAACAATGGAATGAAAGCTAGCCTATCTATTTTCTAAAACCTAGGTAGTTCAAAGGGGTCAATAACCAATCTTATATATAAAAAGGGAGAGCTATTTCCCGATGTCATCGCATCACGCCTAAACGGCTGGACCGATTTCGCTAATTCTTTTTTTGTCGTGTAGGCTTTTATCAAGAGAATGTCCTTTTATAAGTGAAAAAATTTAGAAAAATGCATGGAAAATTAGAAAATAAAAGAAAACTCTACGTATACAACCTTATTAGTACTTTTTACCTAATAATTTTTATTCCAATTTTGAAATTTTGACAGAAATTGTCAATTGGTGCGATTGACAGAATGCGTACGGTTTAAAACAGACGCATCGGTCGGAATTAGGTACATTAGTCAAATGATAATTAATTCGTATTCATAGTAAGGAATATAAATTCGAATTCAATATTCATAGTTAGGAACACAGGATAACGTCTGTCGGGAAAGCTAGTTGCAATATAAAAAAGGAGGACAATCAAAAGATATATTATTACCTACATTTACCTGATGGGCTGAAAGATCCAAAATATACTATCAATACCTATTCTTAGATTCTACGAAGAACAGTTAAGGTTAGAAGCGTTTTAATACTCAAAGTTGGAGAGTTGGTATTTCTAACAAATTGCGTATATTTTTAGACCATACTATTCTACCATCCATTATTATCGACTGTGCTCAGGTAAAAGGCTTCAATCCACATTTATAAAATTTTACACCAGAAACAAAAAACATATGCGAACCGATGTATTATTGAAAATGCAAAATAATTATATTTATCGTGTGTAAATATGCTTTCTTTACCACATTGAGCAATTTAAGACTAAAAAATTAATAAATAATCGAGATATTAGAAAAAACATGATTAAAAGGTGGTTTAAGTCCTTTTACATCACCACTGACATTTGTGTCCGTCATAAAAAAAACTATCGTTTTCATACATCATGCGTCATGTGGCTTAATGCCTTTTACCTGATCCAACTAGATTATTGTGGCTTAAGTCCTTTGACATGGTTGCGTTTTGCGTTTAAGTCCTTCTTTTTGCAATCATTTGCGTTTTTATGTAGGAAATAAGTGTTTGCGGCTTAAATCCTTTTACCGGAATGTGTCTGAGACACACATTATTAGTTTAAAATAATAAAACCAATTTTGTAAAAAATGTGGATTAAAGCCTTTTACCTGAGGACAGTCGTTATGTATAACCTATCGAATGGGTACAAAAATAATATAATGTCGAATAAAATATGAGTACGCGCGTACATATTATAACATATTGGTTTTCGAAAATATCATCGAAATGAAAAACCAAAAAACTAACAAGCATAAAATTATTATCTTGCTCCTTCCGCTGGGATATTGATTTATAAAATATATGAATATGGTAGCACACAGTAAAGAGCTGGGTGTAATATGGGATTCTGTATATGCGATTGTCAATATAATATATCATATGTGAAATAGTCTGGAACATTAATGTGTTTCCGTCCTATATGGTTGCCGATCGCTGAAAATTTACAAGAGGTTATAAACTGGAGGGCCGCACGTTTAATAATGAATACTGTGATAAAATTAAGGTAATTTTATGATGTCCAAGGAAATCTTCGAGAGTTTGTTCCAGTATTTTGTTATTTTTGCGCATTTTAAAAGGAATTATTATCTATTATTAAAAAATAAATGTATGCACACACACCTCCTCCATTTAAGGAGAACGTGCGAACACTCTGTCTCAAAACTTCACCAATAGGAAAATGATAATTATTTAACAAATATTATCTTTTTTGGGACGACGTGGATCAAAAGTGGACTTCCAAATCTTGAAGAACTGTTTGTTATTAAAAAAATAATACATAAACCAACACAACCTATCCCATCCAATCTGATATATCCCCCCCCCCTGGTAGTAAAAATTTATATTTTTTTTTTAACCCGACCGGGAATCCCGGATCTCTTGATCAGAAGTTAACGCCTACAAATACCATTAGGATTTCGAGGTCGGTAAGTCAACATAATTAACTATCCAGTTAGGGTAGCCCTGATTGTTTTTGTTTGACATTAAGGTACCTCTTTGTAAAAATTTTAATTCACTCATGAAAGTCATTGTTATTTCTGAATTTTTCAACTTAGGACGAAAAAATACCAGAATTTTTCGTAAAAAATATAACCTAACAGTAATATATTTATAATATGTTGTCAGTCAATTGATTTCTTAAGAAAAATATAAAAATACGATATCAATAAATTGCAGTGTGACAAATGTCTGTACATGTCAATAATAATCCTGGAACGAAAACAGTTGGAAGTCCCTGGATTCAAAGAAAAAATAAAACAGAGGAACTGAAAGTGGTGGCACGTTTTTAATTTATCATCCACTAAATCACTTTATATTGGTCCCGATATTGGCCGCGAGCAGACATATACCGATCCCTGGCCAGGGGTAACCTACCGCACACATACCCAAACATACATTATGACAATCGTAAAAATTATTATTTTCCACATATTCCCAGTAGTTTCCCGGTTATATTTTAAGCATAGCGCTATATCGTATTTTATATTAGGTTTGATGTTATTGGACAAAAGATCCTAATATTGAATGCGTTTGTTAAGATAACTTATAAGAACCTTACGAATATGAGTCATAATAATGAATGATGTATTTTGAAAACTTTTTTAACTGAAAAGTGGGATTATTTTTAAAAAGTATTTAAAATAATATGTTCAAACCTAAGTATAAGTTTTTGTATTAACCATGTTATACAGTATTTTTGTATTTTGTATATTTTGGCGCAAGCCTGAAATACACCCAAAGTGTATCTGTCCCATTCAAACATCATGCATGCCACAATGAAAAAAGGTAAACGGAGAAAGAAAATAGGGAGGTACCCTGTAATTTTACAGTTCTTAAAAATATTTTTTTTGTATATTATCATAATATAAATTGGACAAACCTATGAACAAAAACAATGATTCGTGTTGAAATAATCGACAAATAAAAAGGATAAAGACATTTCTAAGCGCCCGAGGGATTTTGCAAGTAGGAGAAACGATGGAGGGAGCATTTTTAATTTGCGCTGACAACAAAATTGATAAATCAAAAAACAACGGGGACATTATTGTGCTGGGAAAAACCGCCAGAGGCTTTCGTACGGAGAATGGAAAGCTCGAAATTATTTTAAAATTAATTATTTGCCGTGGGCAAGCACTCATTGTATCGTCATTTTATGGATTGTGTGCGGATTATTGGATTATCTATGTACGTACCAACTAGCCGTCTACTCCCCTCGTTTTTTTTGCTTTCTTTTTTTTTATTCAATTTATCTCCTGGTCAACTGCGTCCATTATAAAGAGATACTGGCGTTTAAAAAGTTTGTCGTTTTGACGTTATTTTCAACAGATGTTATGATTAAAATATATCTATGAGAATGACGCTTGTTGTTGGACAACTAGAGAGAAAGTAAATGAAATATGTCACGACACTTTATGAAAAGTGCTTTGAGGTGAAGACTTCTTTCTAATCCACAGTAAATTGTCAAAATTAGAAGATATAAGAATAAATACTGAAGATAAATGGATAAAAACTGCTAAATTTATATAAGTATAGAAAAAATGACATTTCTCTAATTCGATGTGTCAAAATTACCGCAC
Organism: Mystacides longicornis; assembly: GCA_963576905.1. NCBI lineage: Eukaryota > Metazoa > Arthropoda > Insecta > Trichoptera > Leptoceridae > Mystacides > Mystacides longicornis. Next base: position 7,600,139 of record OY756434.1, read on the forward strand.
GTTAAAAAAAGGTTTGGGAGGTACATAGGTACGCGAATGTTTTATTTAATGCAAATACTGCCATAGACCAAATAATGTGTGATATAACTAGAGATGGGACTAACGGCTTAAATTCAAAAACGTTATAGCAATTTTGTTAATTGAAAATAACGTTAATATTAAAAGCTTAAAGATATTTTATTTTACAAGCCTAAATGAACATTTGGTATCTGGAAACATAACTTTTTCCTAAAAAAAAGGTCGTTTTCACAATTTCGATCAGTATTATTTACATTCACCTAATATTGCCTATATATTAATAATCGGGGTAGGCTATTATTTTTTCTTAATTATTACCTCACTATTATTTTTATTCTAACTATTATTTATAAAATATATCGTTATATATTAATAACGTTATAGGCGTTATTTTTATTTATCTAATATTTTTATCAGCTATCGTTATAATGCCCATCTCTAGATATAACACCTGAGCGAAAAGGACACCGCATCAAGAACAGTGGGCATAACAGTCCTATTTAGTTAAATAGAAATAAAAGAACATTATCTGATTTTGTTACAGACAGAATAATCACCTTGATAATATAGAATTAAATTCTCTATTAATTCTGACAGTCCAAGAAAAAAAAACAGACGTCTTCAAATTTATTCGACAGCCGCCGATTTTGTGGTGGAAAGTAGGTACGGACCAGACGGCGCAACTTCAGACAAGACGCCCTCGAAATTGATGCGTGGATCGAAGAGACGCCACAAAGACTCAATATAATAATTATTGTACCTACAACAAAAAGTTAATAATAGAACAAGGTGGCCGACAATTATTTACTTAATGAAATGATGACCTCTTTAGCGAACATAGGGATTTACCCTAAGGGCAGGGTTTTTTTTAAAGGAACAAAATGTTTTTGATCTTATCGTTTAGTAGGTGGTAAACATTAGCTTAGCTGTTTTGTTAACGGAAATACTTCGATGCATATCCGGTCCAATTTGGGAATAAATATCTCTAAATGCAACTATCGATGCCGATTTAAAGGTATTCTAATTATTTTTAAATAACATGGATTTAAAAAAACAAACTCATCCTTCACTAGATTCAGGAAAAAAGTATGGACAAACTTCGGCTGCAGATTAGTAGGTATCTTCATTTTTCCTCATTCTTCTATACAATATCCCTTATTCCTGTCCCTCATCCTTGGCCTACTTCCTTTTATCTGAGCTTCAATATTTTTACAAATACCGATACCAACCTACGTTTATTTTTTGTTTGCCTTATGGTTCTCATCTACTTGCAGTGGTTAATTAATGCTTGCGTTTACAATTACCTTCTTTACTGATCTATTTATTTTGCTGTTGACAATGACTAGGATACCTTTTAAGTATGTCATATTATTATTTTTCATACATTTAATCAAAAACATAACATTATGTATAAATTTATTATAACATGCATGCCAAACACAAATGTCATGGGTTCAATCACAGGTGCCGACCATCTTCCTCTTTCAAGACACAAGTAGTTTATTTAGTTGCTTGATGCTTACTCTGAAAGAGTCAATGATTGTGTATTTGTATTCACTTTGAGTGAGCACATAGGTATTTATTTAAAAAAAAAAAAATTAGAAGTTGTTGGTACCCTAGTGATTCAATCGCTGACTCGTACAATTTTTTGAAGATCGTGACTTAGATCTTGATGCCGATCGTTTCACCTTTCATGACACTAGTTTGCTAACTGTGAAAATATGAAGATTTCGCACGGGATATCGAATCTATTACTATATATCAAATTCAACAATTGTATGGTGCACGGTGGTCAAAAAATGCGGCATAATAAGTTGTAAAAAGATTGATTTGTGACGACATCAACACTTACTGGCAAGGTACTTATAATAAATTTATTATTATTTTAAATTAAACGTATTATTTCACTTTTTTATTGGCAGAGGCCTTTCGGTCACACGACATCTTCAGTGCCACAAATACTAAAACTAAAACAAAAGAAGCGAATGTCATAGAAAAAAGAAAGTTAAAAACATAGACACGTAATTAAGTTATTAAGAGAATCATAGACAAATACAGTTATTTTTATGAAATAAGTCATAGACAAAAAAAAAACAGAGTTTTATTTAAAATAATAATGATTTTATTATAAGTACCTATTCAATATGGAATTTCACAAAGTTTCCGCCGAAAACATCAATAATTTACTTATTGGCAACCTTTTCAGGTCTAGTGTGGTACTTTTTCACCTCAAAAAAAGAACGCCAATCCACCAGCAATGGCCATCAACGAAGATATTATATGATAGAATATCAACGAGAAAGCGATAGTAATAAGAAGAGGTGCGTTCTGTCTGCCTACCCTTTACGGAACACGTCGTACTAGCATCTATTAATCTATTAATTGAAGACATGAAATCCAAAATAAAAGGTACATAAGTAAGTAGGTTTTAATAAAACACATAAAATCGTCAATAACGACAGGGCACCTATTTTAATGATAATTCTATAATAACGGCGTGCAATGAGATAATAACGCGTGTGAAGTATCCACGAGTGGTTCAGTCGATAATAATTCCGTTGATAGCCATCAATTTAACAGTCCCCTACCTTGTATTTATTGTTTCAAAAAAGCGTCAATAGGTGCCAATTATCCGTGCAGACGTATAATTTGTGTGTATGGAATTATTTCTGAGAAAATTGTAGGACATTATTATAGTTAATACTCACTTACAGAAAACCTTCGCTTGATCTTTAACGAGTTTTAAATTTATTGGGCTACATTTTTTTTTTGAAGTTCTCCTCTCTAATTATTATGATTATTATGTACAAACCTCGGTAGCCTAGTGGTCTAGACGACCGTCTTGTGTTTTTTTCCCTTTTAAACACATGGGTCTAGGTTCGATTTAACGTTAACGTCCCAATTTATTTTTATGAGTGTCAAAACTGCTGACGCAAGAGGAATATGACCGACATGAAATATTCGGCAGATCCACGGTCTTATAAGATTTTTTGATACCTCTATCGGTTGGACTTTTTAACCAAGCAGGACTCGCAATAGTTTTGTTACATGGTCATCATAGGTTACATATTGTCTACATTGTGCATTTGGAATTCAACGAATGCACATTGTCAACAGTTTATTACACAGTTTGTCAACATGGTAGGTACTTTACTTGATAGGTTACAGAGTATCAACATGATGTATATTATAAGGTTACACAGTGTCAACAGAGTTTATTACACAGTTCTGTTGTTCATACAGTGACTCTCGATACTCGATAGGTTACAAACTATCAACATTATGTATAGGGTATTTAGTAGGTTACAAAGTGTCAACTTTATTATGCAAGTGTTCACCAAGTGTCAATATTGTACTTTACTTTGTACCTACTTAGTTTGCAAAGTGGCATTATTTATCGAAGTCGTTCCTGTAGGAGTTGACCTCGATTATGCCTTGTTTCATTTTGGAAACTTTTTATAAATTAGATAAGACGGGTTAACTTGTAGAAACTGTCTAAGGATCAAATTATTCGCTAATATCTTTAATCCTTAAATAATGTATATTACTTTCATAATCTTTGCTACAGAAAAAAACAATTAATCATCAATCTGATAATAACAAGGTTACCTAACACACCACTTTCAATATTATAAGAATTGCAATTCAGTGGACCTGCAAATATAACTTTACGTTAGCGCCTTTGGGTTATCAAATTCGCTCACCCAACGTATAAGGGTGCCTTAACACCAAACGAACATAGGGCCAGATGTTGAAATATACCATTCTTTCTTGACCTTTCATACTGCCACCAAGAAAACAATAAGAAATAATTCTCCACTTCTAACTCCGGCTTTTTGTTCGTGTGGTGTAAAAGCACCATACGCCAGGCTAAGAACATAATATTATGTTCAACGTATAATTATTTCAGTCAAGATACAGAATCAAAAATTCTTGATTGACTGCTAAATAATCTTCTAATTTTGATAATTATTAGAAGATAAACGAAATAATACTATGAATTAAATAACACACAGTTGCACTTTCACAAAATTTATATTGAATCTCGAGCGCTTTCGTCCAACTCACGCAGACATTGTCAAGAGACTAAATTACAATAACAAAAAATCAAAGAGAAGACAATCATGGTACCACGGTTGTGGGAGAGGATATTTACAGATGACAAACATTATTATTATTATATATATAGGTACATATTATTGTTGGGTGGGATCATTAGAAAGTAAACATTGGAAATGTGTGACCGAAATATTATGAATTTTGAAGTAGATTAATTATATAGGATTAACATAAATTGATTAAACTTAACTATAAACATATTATTTCTAAGATAATAGAGGAGATGATTTTTTGTTCTCTTTGATTTTTTGTTATTGTAATTTAGTCTCTTGACAATGTCTGCGTGAGTTGGACGAAAGCGCTCGAGATTCAATAAAAATTTTGTGAAAGTGCAACTGTGTGTTATTTAATTCATAATAATGAACTTTCACTACGTAAATACACAAACCCTCCAAATATTATAGAAATAATACTATGTTAACCGCTGTAACATTAGAACATGCTTAGTCTTCTTCACGATTTGATGATTACCTACAGAAGAAAACACAATATCCATGTAATTGTTTTGAATATTGCTAACAATGTCTAATAATGCATCAGCAATAAGTACCTATTCAAGTTCAGATCAATCGTTACAATGTTTCTTTGAAGAATCTAATCTAACAATGAACTGTATATTACAGGAATGGTTCCGTGCAAGATGAAAAGTAGGTAGGTACTCTACTTTGTAGCTGGGTTAGTTACAATAATATCCGATTTGTTTGTTGCAGGCGATTCGATGATTACTGTTTTGATACACGGCCTTAAAAATCAGGGCTGTTGTCAGTTACAAAAAACGAATGAACAATTTTGTAGGTGAAAGGAGAATTCTGTGGAGATTGAACGTCCACTCTTTTCTATCCAAGTAAACTTACGTTTTCTCATACAATCATCGTATGAAAAACAGTATACCGGTAATGGTAATGTCGGGAAATAGTATCATCGTTTTTATGTATTCACTAATCATCGTGTTCAAAATAATCATTTACGTATCGGATTTAAACGCAAACTTTGATATAATATTCAACCTTTTTCAATTTGATTTTGTACATGATCATTTAACTGTAGATAAGTAGGTACCTATGGGTGTTTATAAACTTAGAAACTGGTAAATAAATAAAAAAAATTGCATACAATTTTTGTACATTTTCTATTTACCTTCTGGAGAACCCTTGCAGTATCCCCGTAAGTGTGGTCACAAAGAGAAAAATCTTTTAACCAGCACACAAACATCCAAATATATTAACGCATTTGACAAAATAGACTCAATTTCGGGTTAAAGTCTTTAAAAAAAAAAGAAATACAGTCTCAATCGGGAATTTTGTATTATGTAAATAACGAGTTCCTTCAATGAAACATTAAGCGAAGAGCATCGAAATAGATGGTAGGATTGGTAGCCTAACTATTCGACTGCCGATTGTTGAATGACAAACAAACAAGTTTGATTCCCAATATTCTCCATCATTTTCTCTAACGACACATTCTTTCTTTTTGTGTGATATTTGCAAAACATTCGTGTTCACTTGAGTGAATTTACACTATGTAATTACAATAAAAATAATGATTATTGAAAACCATTTTTATTATAATAGGCTTTTTTAACCCTTTGCATTTAATAGGCATGCTGTAATATATTTATCGAAAAAAGAATGGCAAGTTATTTGAATCGTCCAAAGCACGAGCATTTGCTGAACGGAAACTCGGCGAGGCCCTGTTGAATCGCACACTGGAAACAGTTGGATGCACTTTGTTAAGGATGTAATCTCATTCAATTTGTACCTTAGGATGTAAGTAATAATTGGATGTTGTGTGGGTATTCTTCTTTAGAGAATCCCTCAGGAACCATTTACCTGACAATGTAATTATGTACATTAAAGAGTAATGTGTATATTTGTATGTCGATCAGGATAACACACCTGCCTTCGACGTAATAAGTGTACATTATTACCAGCCCAAAGGGTTTATCTTGAAGATTTAATGAGACAGTGCCCAGGAACGTATGCCTAAAATTCAACAATCTATTCTATGTTCTAACTCGTGGAAGGACGCCACCCTGTTTTACAACACAATCCTTGTAGGTTCTTACCGAAGATTTGGAAGAGCATTTCTTTTTCTTTAGCATTGTCGGTTTATTATCAACTTTGATTCGTAAATTCTCCCGATGGGATATCGACGAACAATTTTTTAGTCATCCACAATTTAGATTAATGGTTTTGAATCTCTTCTTTACGTGTTTATTTGTCAACTTTTTAATTACAGACACCGCTTTCTTTAGAACATTCTTGGATAATTGATTAAACATCCATTTGGATCTACCACGCACAAACATTCACTTACACCCATGTTTTGGAAAGTCAGAAAGCGGTATTTTTCAGTTTTGCAGATATATAGTTTGGTACTTAATTGTTTTGTCTATAAACATTATTTTCTTATTCTAAGTTTTTTCGGAAAATTTTGAATAGGTCCGAAATGGAATAACTACTTTTCAGAGGGTAGATGGTGAAAGCGTTTGCGCCTAGGGTTGAGGGAAATATAATAATTTTACTGCAATCATATTGTAGTCGTATACATTGAATAATAAAGGTGTATTTTTTTTCATATTTTTACGTTCATATTTATACTAAAATCTGGAATGAATAGACAATGTGAGAAAAGTATTGTATAATACGTAATTTACATTACATACTGTATGATCGTTGGTAAGATGAAACAACACTCTTAGTTCCTATAACATATTTCATTTCGGTCCATATGATGATAGACGGTTTTGGAAATCGTAAAATATGTTTGTTACATTCCATGTTTTAGTGTGATAATATGTACCTTTATGCCAATATGTGGTGAACTGCAAGATAACGATTTTCAAAAATGTCATAGGTATGTTTTTTGTCAGTAGGCTAGTGAATAGCTAGTAAAAAATAAGACATCAGATGTAATTACTCAATAGAATTATGTTATTATTTCAATAATTTCGCCCGACTTTATTGAAAATTTAACGAGGTTCCTGATGGCGACTGGCAACATATGGCGAGATTCGACAATTCGCCACGAGCCAATAATTGCCTTCAAACCAGCAAAAGCAGCGTGATTGGCCACAAAATCAATTGAAAATAGCAGACCGCAAAGTTTTCAATAACAAGCTTCACACAATAAACTACATTGTACAATAATTATTACAGAATCATTATTATAATAATATATCGGAGTTATTGTGGGTACCCACTCGAAAATTCATTATACTCAGGTGATTCAGCGTTCATACAAAATGTATAGTTGAATTTCAATAACAGAAGTCTGATGGTAAAATAATTAGCTTGACATTTTGAACAATTTGTTGTACCACCCTCTTCGACCTTCATAATATAATTAAGTGTTCAATGTTCTGACGTTTCTGAAGAACAATACCTACAGCACAGCTGGTATACTATTTGTTCAGCTGAATTTGAGGGTTGGGCAAAGTTACAACATTGAATGTCAATACTTGAAGAACCTGCAGACGTTGAAGGCGGAAGCGTCTAAGAGGTGAACGATAGCAGATATCGAGAAGAAAATTTACAGTTAGGTACTTAGTTCTGTACCACTAGTATAAGTTTTCGATGATCGAATATCGAAACGATCATCGGAAGAGTTTCGAAAAATTCCATACAAAAATGATTGAATGATTCGATTCGACTTATGCAATTAGCTTTCGATTAAACTCGTACTAGCCCCAGTGCATCTGAGAGCCAACTAAACTTACTTAGAAGACCACTGTGAAAACAAAACTGATATTTTTACAAAATCTTCTGCTATTGCTTTAATATGTACTGTGTGAGTAAGAAAACGTTGAAGGCTGGCGAGGTATGTTTGTTTAAATAGTTTCCTGGCTAAAAATTCTTGGATCCGTGTTTGAATGTTGCATGCAGACTCACTTTTTATCGTGAAGAATGAGCATAAACCGTTAATTATGGCTCTGAATCATCTGAGAAGGTTTTCACCAAATTGTCAACGTTCTTAAAACCAAACTTTATTACGTAAGACCCTTAACAAAAGGGTTGAAATTTTTCTCTAATATTGCTGATGCTGGAGGTTAATAATGTGTTTTTTTTTTTACATTTAAACTTAAAGCATATATTAATGGTTTAATGTTTAAATTAATTGGTTGGAATATCCAACATTGATGTGATTTCTCGATGTCGAATTTCAAATTTTAGTCATTCTCTCCAGAAACAGACTATAGTCGTTACCAGATATGTAGGTACACAGGTAACTAATAGCCCGATTGAAAAATTGAAAAAAAATCGATGAACAATAAGTAATAAATAGTTGAGTTGTGGTTTCGAAATTCGGTTAAAAAAGAAACACACTATCACGCATACGCAGGTTCGAATCTCTTTGATGTCGGAAGACAAAAGTGGTTTAACAATAAAAATCGATTATTTATGGTTGGTTCATTATTTTTGAATGATTGATTTAAAGACTTAAAAAGGATGTAGTTAGCATTACTAAATTGTTTGGGAAGAAATCAATTTCTATCGTGATATTTCTCATTGTTGTTGAGAACTCGTAGGTTTTACTAATAGTGACGTGTATCAATTTGTTAATCGATTTCTTTTGTTGTTGTTTTTTTTTCGAATATTCAACCATTTTATTGCGTTTTTGTTTCCAACGATGACTTACCGATTTGTACAATAACATTATATAAAATTATAGTACCTACCTATAATAAAGGGTTAAAAAATTACAAAATTAGGTAACTAGGTATTTATAAACATAAAAAATTGTATATTGTTAGTAGGTACTTACCTAATTCTAAATAAGATAGATTCACTAATCAAGACGTATCGACAAAATCTTTTTTTTCTATATACCTACATAATATAGGTACACAGACAAATTCAAAACATGACAGCATGACCAAATATTTGAGCTCAGTATTTACTATCAGGAGATTTTCAGATACTTACAGTTATTCTTATATTCTTTACACATTTTTTTATATTCTTCGTTTACGATGGCATAACTGCTTTTATCGAGCCTTGGCTTCCAATCAAGTATGATAGAGGCCAGATTTGTTGCGTCCTTAAGCTCATTAACTTGAAAATAAAGGCAGAATTGATTGCTAAAGACTAGTTTAAATACATAGGTGCCTACCTACACATATTGATTTCCTAAGCATGGTCAAAATTCTCGCATTTAAATGTCATTTTGATTTTTAAAAACATGTTAGCTGCTAGGTATACCTAATTTTGTTGAAATAATACAAGTACCTAAGCTCGTATCCAAATATCGGGTTACTATCTTTCCACATACAACTATATAAGACTTTACCGACAAAACCACTTGAGTTTGGTAAACGAAACTAACGGTGTCGAATGATTTACCGAGGCGGCACTAATTTTGTAATTTATTTGTAATTAACTCAAACAAGAGAGACGGAAAACAACGAGGAATGCCAAATTAATAAAATGCGACAATTGGGCGTGAATAATCTGACCGAAACAGCATTAATTTACACCAGCACAACATTAACGTATAAAATAAATAAAAATAAATGACTAGTTAGTTCCTCGCTGTGGTTTTCCCCCTCTTGTTAAATTTATAATATTTATTTATAGCAGGTATGGCTTTTTTACAACACATCTTAAAATCTAGACATAAAACAGTAATAATTGCACAGATATCTGATTGTCAAAGGTTAAGGTCAATATTTAAAATGTATTCAGTTGCTGTGTCAGTCAGCAAGAGGAAATCCCTGAAATTCCCCGCGTATGATCTATTTTATAATACAGCCTTGTTTCTCTATTCAAAAGAGCATACAAAGGATCCATTTCCTTCAAATCCTTTTATTGGAGTCTGTCTTATTCTCTCTTATTCTCTACGATTCAAAATTAAGGCGTATTTAGGCAAAACTCAAAAGATTTTAGATGAAACGCTGAGATCTACCTAAGGAAGGCGAGAGTTAATCAAAAAAAGTTCCGTGTACCTAACAAACACGAGATATCGTCAGAGGAAGCGGAAAATATCTTCAGATGGTGCAGAAAGTGGAGGAGAAAATGGTATAATCACGTTCAAAGAATGGACAATACCAGACTTCCTTACATCAATAAACAACCAGCCCACATGGAAATCGACCTCGCGTAGGATGTAAGGACAGTAGAGTTGACAACTACATCACAGGAGGAATAACATATTTCCAAAAAATGCGGTTCAAATGTACTTCATCCAACTTACGATAATTGAATATTATCCCTTTTCGGTATTAAACCGATTTCATTGATATCTTCGATATTTTCTGCAAGAATTTCCCCAGATATTATCAGCTGTAATCGACGTTTTTGTATCGCTAGTTTTAAAATCTCTCAAGGTCTAGAAAACAATCTAGACGGCCATCTACAAGACCACAATGTACAGGTACTGGCATATGAGTAGGTATCACAAAACCTCTATTGCCACCTGAAAGTGTTTGCAAGGCGGGTAATCTGACGGATTTTTTGACATCAGAGTGACAAAGAAAATTGGTGCATCCGAAAAAATTTTCAGACACCCTTTGTTCCTATACATTGGAACAGAATGTCAGACTGGCAGATACTAAAGAGAAACCTGACCCCAAACCCCAAGGGCAGAAGAAGAATGGACAGATAATGGCTGGGATGAGAAGAAAGCGCAATGCATAGTAATAAACAGGAGACAGGCAGTCGAGGAGAGGAAGAACTTATTTACAACAAACCATGTCTCACTTTGGACTGTGGAGACATTGAAATAGTAGAATATTCCGAACTGTTACCAGAGTCTTTTCATTTAAACGCAACCTCCCCCAATGCCAAAAACTGCTAAGTAATGTAAGGTTAACCCACAGTCATCGCACAATAAGAAGCGTATCTCCGTGAAGCTATGCAGTCCAACAATGCCTGCTCATTACTAAGCGAAGAAAATCTTCTATTATTGAGTTAACTCAAAGACGCCGGCGTGATTTGTCGATTTCATTGACGGTTTCCTACTTGAAATCTAGGAAGGTAGGTACCTGCTACATTGATCTATGTAGATACTGCAAGACATCTGTTATCAACTTCATGTAATGGAGTTGTGTAGTTTAGATCAAAACTGCTACTGTTTGTGAGTATTGTTAGGTTGGTCATATTATTAGAAGTTCAACCATTCGAACATATGGTATGATGAATTCTTTAATAAAGACGTTTGTCTCTTTTTCTTAAATCATTGTTCAGATTTTTTCGCCTTTTGTAATGTTAAAAAAAATCTCAGTGTAATTTTGTAGGAGAAAAGAGCGATTTAGATGGTTAAACTGAGGAATGTCAACTTCTCCTAATTTTTTATTAGATCTGCTGTCCTGCTGTTCCTACTGCATTTTCCTCCAACTTTCCCTCTTGCCTTTGTGATTGTCTTGTAGGTATGCTTCCTATCATGTCCTTGGAAATTTTTCCAACTCTTGTTTTCTCCATTCTTGCGACATGGTCGTTCCAACCGTCATTTCTGTCTTCCCACCTTAAATCATCTTCGACTTCGAAGATGCTTAGATCTTTATCACTGAGTGTTTTCCGGAGAAGTTTCTCAGAGAAAGATTTGTTTGCTGGATTGGATTTTCCAAATGGAGCCTTGAATATTCTTATAGCTCAGTCAAAGTTTCGATTGTAATCTTCTGTGCTTGAGATCTCTGTGTCCTGGATTCGAAACACTTGTTCTACAGCTAAGAAACCTTATCATTCTTCTTATTAGCCGCAGCCATGACATGTGCCTTCTTCCAGCACAAGAGCTCTCGCACATTCCCAGCTTGACTAAAGAATAATTATGAATTCGAACCCAGGTCGGTCTAATGGGTTTTAAACTTATACATTGTAACAAATTGATGCATGGCAATGTTAAACAATTTAATTAGGTACAATCAGGTTCTTGATTGATAAATGCTTAGTGACTTAGATACCAATGTAACCAAATAATAAGATTAGATATTTTGACATTGACATGACAAAATGAGAGCTGTGTTGGTAATTATAAATGCTCGAAGTAATAAAAACCTGTTATTTTAAGTGTATCTATGTACCAACTTACGGATATACTTACATTGTATAATTATTATAGGAGAATTCGCACGGCCGTTAAAGTGGTAAGGTCAATCGAATCGATTGAGCGAATAAAATAGTCAGGTACACCGACGTGATATCAAAAATTCATCGAATATTTCCTCTTGACACATACCTATTATTATCCTCAAGGACATTGGGCTAAAAACGTTCATTTGCTATCAATAGTTAAGTGAAACAATCGTTGATAGTTCTGTGTGGAAAAAAGGAAAATAATTATTGAAGAAGTCTCCCAAAAATGCCACACTGAGATGAAACGTCGGAGAGGGAATCGTCCAACATACCATGGCCAAATAGGTGGGCGCCTACCCCGAAAACAAAAATATGTTTAATTTTTTTGGTATTTTCCTCTCTTTTTTTTTCTTTCTTACCCAATTCGCTTACTGATGAACAAGGTTTTTTTCAAAATTTCTGATTAAAGGTGGATAGTTGGACATCATACCTTACTGTCCAGACAGCTTTGTTGGCTGCAAGTTTTCTTTCTTATTAGTCCTACGAGGATTTGGTGCGACAAATTGTTGTACGGTCATGCAGATGATGACAGAGCCTCGTCAGTTTTCTAGCGAGGATACCAATTGCAAGTTAGGTTGACGTTGATATTTGATTCGGCGTGGTGTTTTTTCGACATCATTTCTTTCTTCCTCTGTAGTAGGTATTTGACACTTTCTCTGGTGTCTAATCATAATTTCTGGTTTTCTAATCTATAAGTCCTTTCTGGGGTGGTTTTTGTCTGGATAAAGTTTTGAGTATTGACATTTGAATAACAAGATTCCCGTACCCTGTTGCGCTGGGCCCTTTGCTGAAGGGGCAGAGCGCTTATACAAATTATTGAATGAGTTTCAGATTACTAATATGATTTATTATTTACAGGGAATAATAAAAAAGTGTATAAGACAATTGCTTCAAATAATTTCGGTATATTAAAGGTAATAATATGAATATCGAAAAATACAATTATTGATTATAAACTAAAATTATACATAGCTGTAATGATCCATATTGCGTGTAGTATGAACTTCCGCGGTGGTGGCGAGCTCTCCTGTACCCAACGAGGCAGGATGGTTGGCACCAGCCTGGAAGACGGCGGCAGAATCCGGTTGCAGATGGGATGGATCACACGAATTATGGTTGAGAATTCCTTATGGTGAAGAAACAGGATGTTCGATAAGTACCCACGAAATATGGTGGAGAAGTCCTTTAGGCGGAGGAACAGGATGATCGATAGTTACACATGAATTATGTTGGAGAAATCACACGAATCATGTTGGAGAAATCGAAATATGGTGGAGATGTCCTTTAGGCGGAGGAACAGGATGATCGATAGTTACACATGAATTATGTTGGAGAAATCACACGAATCATGTTGGAGAAATCGAAATTTACACACGAACTATGTTGGAAAATTCTTTTAGGTGAAGAAACAGGAGAAGCGATAATTACACTCGAAATATGGTGAAATAAACAGGAGGATTGATAGCTGAACAGTCTGGGTGAAGTCGACGAGAACAAACTAATATTTTTTAACGAAAAAAAAGAATTCGTATCACGAGCTTGAAGAACGACAGGAAGCGCGTGCGTCCAATATTCACCCCTTGAACTGACTGCCCTTGACAGGATCTGGGTTCGCCGCATTGCGCAGAACGATGGGGGGAGATGCGCGCGCACTCGCCACTGAACTCACACCACCTCGAATAGAAACGGCATGCATCACAATATACATGCGCCCTCTATTCCCATTAATGTGTAACATTCTCCTCTCTCGCCCCTCTTGAAAATTTAGACACCATAGTGGCAAAATTTTCAAGGAATTCGGCGAACTACAATTGTACAAAAAAAAATTAAGATCTAGGTACATACTAAGTGTATTCAATAAGATTAACTTAAAACAAACAAAATCTTAAAATTACCAATATCCCTACAGCCCGGTCATAAATTTTTTTTTTTTTTTTTTTTTTTCACTCGCGAAACAGGCCATTCTGGAAAAAAGCGCATTGTAATTTTTTCCAGTTCACTATTCACTGCACTTATGAATCACTTTTTTTTTTAATTTTTTTTATTCAACATTTTATACATAGTAGGGCTCCTACAAACACATGGTCATAATCTATTTAAAGTAGTTACAATATTTTCTTATCTATTACAGCATTAGCCTACAAAGTATACGGAACATTTTCTCAACAATAATATGGATGCAAGAGTTGCAAGGACAATAATTAAAGTAGAGTCGTTACATCGCGCCCTCACGACGGAGCGAGTCACATCACATACATACAAGGCTTCGCGCGACGAATAGTGTATAATAATATACCGATGGGTGATTTTATTCACAAGCAACAATTTTGTAAATACATATAGGTACAACAATAGAGATATTTCGTTATGTCGTTTTAACCCATACGACCAGAAACACTCATAACCTCGGAGATACCTCGTCAAGTCGTGTTAACCCATACGACTAGAGACACTCCCGACAAGATACACTGAGTACCCTGTACTAAAGAAGAATTTCGTAACAGGATCCCGCAAAAAAAATAAAAAAAAAACCTAAACATAAGCAGAGAATTATTCGTGTAATTTTCACAATACATTCCAAATTATCAGATACATTCGAACTCTCACTCTGTGCTCGTACAACCAGGTAGAGTTGGTAGTTTCAACATCACATAAAATCACAAAGGTCACTTTCACTATTACATGATAGTCGTGTTCGGATATCAACACCAACACATCATAGCCTAAGCACATTGATCCCCTCCACTCTTCAGGATATCTTTTATGTGGAATTTTCCACTTATACTCCCGTCCATAGATTCCAAAATATAAATATTATCAGACAACTTAGTCCTGATACGGTTTTTTACAAAACGAGGGGCCAGCTTGGACATGAATTCCGCAGCGGCGTTGGATTTTACGAAATTTCGGCGATAAACTACGTCCCCCGGACGATAGTCGATACGTTTACGCCGCAGATTGTAACGAGAAGCAGACTTCTTATAGGACTCTAGCAAAACGTCTGTAACCTCATTATACACATCATACAACACCTCCAGTTTCTGGCCGTAAGAGTCCTTCAAGTTGTCCGAATGGCCGGCATCTACTTCAGGACTCAAACTCTTGAAAAAGGAGGCATGCTGTACACTCTCGAACCCATGCATCAAGAAGTGGGGCGAATAAGTGGTCGCAAAAGACACACTGTTATTTAAACTAGCTTGGACTAGAGGAAGCTTCTTACTCCACACCCTATGGTTATTATCTACCAAAATTGAAAGAGCGGTAACGAGGGTTTGGTTGTACCTTTCTACGGAATTTGATTGAGGGGCATAGTAAGCAGAGTACAAAACCTTTTCTATCCCATATGATTCTAAAAAAGATTTAAATTGGCGTGAACAAAAATACGTGGCATTATCAAGCAAGATGCATTTTGGAACGGAATAAGGCAAAAAAATTCTCTCTTCGAGACATTTCTGTATAATGGCAGATGTACACTTTCGTAAGGGGAAAATCCAAGTAAATTTAGAGAAGACACACACAGCGGATAATATATAAACGTATCCCTCCACGCTTCTAACAAAGGGCCCGACTATATCTATGGAGAGGGTCTGCAGGGGCATAGAAACCAGCTTAGGTTTTTCCATAATTCCCCGTGGTCCAGCGGTAGCAATTTTGTGTGTTTTACATATTTCACAACTGTCCACAAACTCAGCAACGGAACGATGCATGTTTGGCCAATAAAAATAACGTCGTAGGTGTTTATATGTCTTGTACGTGCCGACATGGCAAGCGTCATTACCACTATGATAGTCTTTGATAGCTTTCAAGGCATCGAGCTTAGGTAAGACCAACTTCCATTCATGAGGAGATAACAAGGTGTTCGAGGACTTGGTGAAGCGATATAACTTCCCATCGGTGATCTGGTAATTAGGGTAAGCCTGTGGGTGGTCTTCGCATCCTTTCTTCAGTCCATTATAGACCTCATCGGTGGTATCTGTGATTTCCGTGGGCAAGGTTAGGGATCCAATTTCCACGCGACTAAGACAATCGGGCACGACGTTTAACCTACCCGGACGATGGGTTATATCGAAATCGAAGGCGCTCAGCCGGGTAGACCAGCGGGCTAACCTTCCAGTAGGGTTCTGTAACTTATGCAACCATTGCAACGACGAGTTATCCGTTATCAGATGAAAATGAACACCATCTAAATAATTACGAAAGTGAGTAATTGAGCAAAGGGCAGCCAGTAGCTCCTTTTCACAGATGGAATAATTTTTTTCTGGACCAGTGAGTTTACGAGAAAAATACGCTATAGGGTGCTCTCCATCATCCATATGTTGCATTAAAATACCAGACATGGCAAGATCGGAACAATCCGTATGCAAATAAAATTCTCTACCATAATCGGGCTGGATAAGAACCGGGGCGGATTGTAAGGCTAGTTTTAAACTGTCAAAAGCCACCTCACACTCCGTACTCCAAACAAAACTCTTATTTTTCTTGTTAGATGTCAATGTACTCAAGGGAGCAGCGATGTGAGCGAAATTATGTATAAATTTGCGATAATACGAACACATCCCTAAGAAAGATTTTACCTGTTTAGGCGTGGTGGGTGTGGGAAATTTTTTCATGGCTTCTATTTTAAGTTCGTCGGTCCGTAGTCCAGAACCGTCCACAATATAACCCAAATATCGCAGAGAAGATTTACAAAATTCTGATTTAGTCATATTTATGGTGAGACCACTTTCCTTCAGGATGGATTGCACGAGTCTTAGATCCTCGCAGTGTTGCTCGAATGTTTCACTCACAATCAGAATATCGTCAAGATAGCAATGTACACGACCAGGAAAACGGTGACTAAAAAGCTGGTCTGCGATCATCTGCATGTGACTAGGAATATTGCGTAGACCGAAAGGACAAACAGTGAACTGGAAGGATCCTCGTCCATCGACGAAGAAAGCCGTCTTGTCCTTGGAATCTGGGTGAAGTGGCAATTGCCAAAAGGCCTTGGAAAGATCCAAGGCAGTAAGGAATTTAGCATTGCGCAGGCTATCCAATATTCGGTCGATCCAGGGCAAACAGTAAGAATTAGGTTTCGTTACCTTGTTTAAGCCTCGGCTGTCGAGACAGAAGCGGGGTTCCCCATTTTTCTTATTCACTATCAAAGCAGGTGATTGCCAAGACGAAGAAGCAGGCTCTATCACTCCAAGCTGTAGCATCTTATCGATCTCTTTGTTCATTATTTCCTTCTTCGCATGCGGAACAGGGTAATGTCTCTGCCTAACAGGATCTCCAATGGTTTCTATCTTATGGTAAATTCCTTTTATGCGTCCGAGCCCTTTCTTTTCATAAGATACATCCTCATATGTTTGCTTGATAGTGTCGATGATGGCAACTTGTTCTGGAGTTAAGTGTGACTGTCCGGTCAATCCAGGATTGTTGGACCGAGGACAGGGTGAGGGGTTGTTAATAGGGGTTGTTTCCGTCAGTGAAGTAAGTTGTAATACCGGCGGAAGCGATCCAACAGTAGCTGGGAATAACTCAGAACATATGCCGAAGGCTCTCCAAAAATCTACTCCTAAGAGATACGGGGTAGTTATAGATGGCACTATTAAAAATGTAATATTCCTCCTTAATCGTTTGTATTCGACCGGTAAACAGATTGTACCCACGACCGTTTGGTGGCGGCCATCTGCAGTAAGAACCAGAGTAGAACAACAATTTATTTTAAAACCCAAGGAAAGAAACCTCGAGTGAGTGTTACAACCCAAAACTGACACAACAGCTCCGCTGTCTAGCAAAGCTCTATACGAATTACTGTGAATCACGATCTCTATAAACGGTCGTGGGTCTGCTACTCCTCGCCAGTTATAACCGTCGGTCACATCGGATACCCCGATTCGCCGCAGGTGATGAGACGGCTCTACTGACGAGGAGGGTTCACGTTTTTTGGAAAAAGAGGAGGGGGTCTTGAAGTGTCCACCACTGGAAGCGATCGTTCATATATTTCGTTACGTTCCTGGTTACGAGGGGAACGACGGACGAAAACTCTCGAGTTTCTGCTCTTACAACTCCTAGAAAAGTGGCCTGGCTTCCCACAAGAGTAACACACTTTGGGAGAACGGTGAAACGAAACTTCGGCCACACTATTCGAGGAGTATTTTTCTCGCGAGGGTTTTTTTGTTAAATTTTCGTAGTCGGTTACCACGCGTTCCAATTCAGCGACCGAAGATATGTCTCTTCCGGCAAGAACGGCTGCGTATCTTGCGCTTAGCCCTTTCCGGAAGACCTCCACCAGCTCCGTTTCCGCCAAGGGGTCATCCAAAGTGTTATTCACTTCTGTAATTCGCGATACGAAATCGATTGCAGTCTCATGATTCTTCTGTTCTGCCGACCAAATCTGAAGTTTCCTTTCTAACATAAATCCAGGGGCCTCAAACCTTTTCAAGAAATTAGATTTAAGTTCATTCCATAACAAGTTTTCTTTAAAAATTATTCTATAGTGAGTCAAAGCCCTATCTTTTAAGAATTCAGGTAAAACGAGTGTTAGTTGTTCTGTGTCGAATCTTCTAGAACGAGCAATTTCTTCCAACCTGGTAAAAAAATCTCTGACATTGGCATCTCCGTCGTATTGTTTGACCGGCCACGATCCGAAGTGAATATTTAATGGCTGGACTACATTATGTGGTGGAGCTTGTGTAGGTAGATATCGCATCATTGGTCCGTTTATGTTATTAACAGAGGGTTCTGAACCATTAGATTGTACACCCATGTCCAACGTCGTCTGAGCATTAGCACGAACCAGAGTGGCAACCGGGCCGACCCTTCTTCCGATTGTTTCTTCGTTATACTTCCTCGCCTGTTCTCTTAATTTTGGTAATGCATTTCCTTCTGGAATCAGTCCTCTGACGGTCAATGCTTTTTTGAGGGTCGCAGTGTTAGCCCTCTCCACATTTCGTATTGGAACTTCCTCTCGCAGTAATTCCTCGTTGGACATTGTGATTATGAAGGATTACGATTTTTTGATAAAGTATATCGAAAGTAGAGAAAATTCCTTAACGTAAGAAAATGTTTGACGAAGGTACTTACGAGATTTGTTTTATCACTATGTGTACACGTTGAAAAATAAAAAGGTCGCGAAGCGCAAAAAGGAAAATATGAGAAGCGACACTCCTCTACCTAGTAATATTTATAATCTTATATTTCTGTATGAACACGTAATTTTTTGCAATGCAAACAATAGTAGTTTCAAATGGTCAGTTATAAAAAAATAAGAGACAATTTTATAGTAAACAAGAAGCAAGACAAAATTTAATCATGCAAAATCAACAAAATAATATTACGAATAATTTTCATTTCTGAACCGGTTCAATTACAGTAAGATGTTCGATTCACCGCGCTAGCCGGAAACAGTAGTTGCGCGCATGTATGTATATATGTGTGTACGCGCTCCTTCGCGAACTGCGTATTTAAATTTTTAACGGACATTCTTATATTCATAACAAAAAATATGTTGCGTCCATTTAATCATTTGCTTCCACAATCACTGTGTTTGAATCTATGTACTATTAACAAGTTCAAATCCCGGATATGAGCCCCCAATTGTTGCGCTGGGCCCTTTGCTGAAGGGGCAGAGCGCTTATACAAATTATTGAATGAGTTTCAGATTACTAATATGATTTATTATTTACAGGGAATAATAAAAAAGTGTATAAGACAATTGCTTCAAATAATTTCGGTATATTAAAGGTAATAATATGAATATCGAAAAATACAATTATTGATTATAAACTAAAATTATACATAGCTGTAATGATCCATATTGCGTGTAGTATGAACTTCCGCGGTGGTGGCGAGCTCTCCTGTACCCAACGAGGCAGGATGGTTGGCACCAGCCTGGAAGACGGCGGCAGAATCCGGTTGCAGATGGGATGGATCACACGAATTATGGTTGAGAATTCCTTATGGTGAAGAAACAGGATGTTCGATAAGTACCCACGAAATATGGTGGAGAAGTCCTTTAGGCGGAGGAACAGGATGATCGATAGTTACACATGAATTATGTTGGAGAAATCACACGAATCATGTTGGAGAAATCGAAATATGGTGGAGATGTCCTTTAGGCGGAGGAACAGGATGATCGATAGTTACACATGAATTATGTTGGAGAAATCACACGAATCATGTTGGAGAAATCGAAATTTACACACGAACTATGTTGGAAAATTCTTTTAGGTGAAGAAACAGGAGAAGCGATAATTACACTCGAAATATGGTGAAATAAACAGGAGGATTGATAGCTGAACAGTCTGGGTGAAGTCGACGAGAACAAACTAATATTTTTTAACGAAAAAAAAGAATTCGTATCACGAGCTTGAAGAACGACAGGAAGCGCGTGCGTCCAATATTCACCCCTTGAACTGACTGCCCTTGACAGGATCTGGGTTCGCCGCATTGCGCAGAACGATGGGGGGAGATGCGCGCGCACTCGCCACTGAACTCACACCACCTCGAATAGAAACGGCATGCATCACAATATACATGCGCCCTCTATTCCCATTAATGTGTAACAACCCCTATTGCAAATATATCAACCACGCAACATTAGTGAGAAACTCATTTGAATTTTGTATGGACAGTTGAGCTTTTCAAAGTATTCTACAGGGGCACTAGACACGTTTCCATACAAAGTTTTGTTACTTCACGTCAGCGTAATGTCACGGAAACTTAGAATAGGGGCACTGATCACTAGCATAGTAAAAAATCGACCCAAGCGGATTAAAAAATTATATGAATACAATGTTAGCGTAATAGTCACCAGTAACTGGATTGCTCCTTATCGGATCAATGTGTTTCTTCATATTGTCAGAACTGTCATTCGTTAAGTACGTGTTCCCATATGCATTGTAAACCACTTTTTTACGAAGCGTGAATTTATCTCTTATTCTTGGTTGAGCGCTCAATTAAAACTAGTCGTTGTTGCCATTCGGGAGAGATGAGATTGTTTAGGTTGGCACTTATTTAAAACCTCTTTGACTACTGTTTACTCAACAAGTTTTAATACGTTAATGTACGTATTATTATTTTTATATTTTTGAACACAAGGATCATCTTCATCGTTCTCGGTATCTCCCAGTATTTTTTGCTATTCCCTTGTGTCCACAAATCTCCAGTTTACACTCCAACAGAACCAACGTCTCTGTACACCCTTAATCTAGCTGTATTTGGGTGTTTTTATCCATCTGGAAGTGTATGAAGAATTTTATTACCTAGGTGGTCGGTCATCATCTATTTGCTACATAGAATGTCCCAATAATCTCTCATTGCTTTCAGCTCAAAACCAAAAATTCAGCACCTTTTATCAGAATATAATATGGATAAAAATATTGAAATTATAAATTAATTACTTATTTTAATACCCTTTTTGGTTCATTACAGTAATTTTTCCAGTGCAGTTCGTCTCCATCTGTAAGAGATAATCTGCAAGAAAGATTTCCAGAGTCTACACATATTTCTACTAATGCTGTAGAGCTTATAAGAATGGTCAAGGATCGGGAAGTATACAATTAAATACTTAAAACAGGATTAATCAAAATATTTAGATTTCTCCAATCGAACCATAGACTGACCTAAAGTCTGACATCGTTTAAGCCAGCAGTTAGAGATGATGATCTCTTCAAATACAATATCTGTGTCCTAAAACCCCAATCCATCCTTCCCTCTCTCCCATCCCATCCACCTCCCTTTTACTTTTTCCTATTCTTTTTTGTTAGTGTTTGTTCCCTTTTTCATTGTATTGTTTGCTTTGTTCTTATTCTTTTTATGTTTTTTTAATTTATTTTCTTTATATTTGGGTTAGTTGATAGAGACCGCAGCTTCGTTGTGGTAAGCTCGCCCTCTGTATGTTGATTCTGTGATATCTTTTTTTTTGTCAAATTTTGTGTGTTTTTTTATTATTTTTCAATACACAGTAAATAATTAATTAATAAAAAATCAGGATCCATTGTGAATAATAAATGGTTGTTGGTGTTTTTAACCGTGTGAAATCGAAGATCATACTTTCACTCCTCTTCAGAAATTTTCTTCTGTTATTTATGCTGTTTTTGCCTGAATCACCGGTTACCTTCTGCATTGCAAAACATCACAAACCTACTATCACCTACGAGATCAACAAGGATGAAGTTTCAGAGGAAATTCTCGATTATGCAGTGTGGACTGTAATGCGATGGTGATGCGCACGCTGCGGTAGATAATATTTGAAATACCAGTTAGAGGCGATCAAACTGTGGGGAAGAAAATGTTTACCTCTTCTCTTTCTCTCTAAAGTACATTTTAAATAATATAATATCATTAAATATATCCAGTGCATACCTAATAATCTGACAAAATGATTAACAAAAAAAATCAATAGAAACATTTAAATGATATGTGTCGGATATGGGGACATATTCGGCTTGATGAGATGTAGACAGATTAGCACAAACCAGTTCTGTTACGTGTTACTGTACCCAAATGTCACTATTTTTATAATATCAAGAATTTTCTGATTGACTTGTTGTCCTTATCATTTGACAGCAGACATTGACTGTCTATTAAGTATTAGAATTGACCAGTAGCAAGCTAGCTTTCTATAATTCTATATACTGAACCATTGAAATTGCTGCCAAAACTGTTACGGTCATTTCATAATTGAACAGTGATCCATGGAAAATCAAAATACGGAAAATTTGTAATGAGAATATCAGAGGCAGGAGTAGAAATGCTAACGTTGCAGACAAAATGGAAATTGACCCTTCTTCACTTCTTTAGACAAGGAAACGAAGGATTTAGGCATCAAAGACTCCAAAAGATCAATGACACTACATCAATAAACAAATGATTATACAAATTAATGACCGACCGAAGGTTCGGCCAAAAAAATCTAGTTTCGGCATCAGTTTCTAGTTCGTATTGGATCGTAGAATCAAGAAGATTCCAGAAATTTCTCTATAGTGGAAGAATGTTCTTGAAAGTGATAGAAGGTTTGGAATTTAGCATAAAATTTTTAATATGTGTTAACTGTCTGTACCTATTGGTGTAAAAATAAGCCAAACTTCAGTAAACAAAAGATTTTTACCGCCTAATTTTTAAAAAGGTTTCCAGTTCGGCCGAAACTGAGACAGATTCGGTTTCCGTAGAAAGTCCTGTTTCGATCGGACACTGATGCAAATACATTCAGGGAATCTACAGTGCTCTAATTACTGGAATCTCTCCCATATCTATTACAAAAAATTACGCTATTGCCAGGTCTATACCTGCAGAACTGTAGCGAAAAGGGGAGAGGGGAAGGGGCGACTGGGGGCACATTTCAAAAAATGATTAAACAAAATGCAATTTTAAGTTAATTTACCTTATATATTTAGTTTTTCTTACTAGTTTTCACACTAATTTGACCACCAAGATCAGAGATATTGATCGCATCGTCTGTCAATGCGTAGTTATTGGCAAGTCTTGCAATTTATTTATTTTTTGAAAATGCACAAAGGGCATTCTTTTGTTCACACGGCAGATGGTTTAAGTTAGGTACTTGTTAGTGAGAACGTCCATTAACATTTATGTTAGTCTAAATCACATCTTATTTGTTTGATTTAAATTCATATCCACAGTTGAGGCGGAATTTCTTTTATCAAATCCGCAAATGACACCATGGTTCCAGACCAAATTTTCAATAGGTAATATTATGACCCATCAGGTAAAAGGGGTAACGTTGATCACTCTCCCGAGAGTGGATAGCCGCGTTTCAAAGCAGAAGGTAAAAGGAGTTCTAGAAAGGCTGTAGATAGGTTGTAGTAGGACGTTTTGATGGAGGAGTTGAGAAAACCTCATGTGCTTCTTGAAGTGACTTTCAAAGAGCCGTCCGACCAATCAAAAATACATTTCGTCCGATAAGAATTTATTTATCTGTGTGTATCACGATCATAAATTTTATTCTTGTCAATGCTATAGTTATTTATTACTAATTTTAAACACTCGAATAATTAAAGTCAGATAGTCAATACGTAATTTATGTATTTATTTCCACACTGACTTCTGTTTACAGATAAATTTATAGGCACGTAGCTACTGCACAACACATAGCTACTAGCATACGTGTATTGTAACTAAAAGTAAGTGGCACACCCGTCATCGTGTGACGGAGTTTGTCACTTGTTTTTCAGTGGCACAATACCTAAACTCTACAATGTTGAAATTGTTTAGATTTAAGGATTTTTAATGTATTTCAGCTCTATAATTTGTAACTGCGTTTACGTTTAAAATATTCTAAAAACATTTTAAATACCTACCTATGGAAGAAAAACAGAGGTTTTTATTACTTCTTCCTCAAAAGCTTAGCAAGTCTCACTAATTCTGCATGCCCACTAAAACACAATCTTAGATTCTTAAACCACGTGTCTATTTTACGTCCTATTCCTCATCTTTTCTCTATTTTTTTGTTTCAAAATTTACTGCGGGATGCCTATTTCTGAAGTATGCGGATTTTCTTCATGTGACAGTACTTATGGTCCATTGATCCATTCAAGAGATACGGACCATCCTTCGGGCCAGCCAGAGTACAAACGAATCAATGCTGTTCGCATCATACAATCTCATCTTCGGTGAGACTCAAAGTGACGAATACTTCCTCACTTGACGAGATATGCCTGTGAGGTGTGATATGCAAGACCTTATTATGAGTAACGACAATGCTGTTGCAGCTGCTGAGTATTGAAGTGGAGTGGTCTAGTGGATAGGCGATCGGATTCGTTAAGCAAGTAAGCAGCAGCTACTGGCAGAACGTACTGTATGGTTGAAAGAAGTTTATAGAAACAAATAAAACATTAAATTTGCAGAAAAACTACGGATAGCCATACAAATTTTTGGAAGGAACCATGCTGGGACTGCCCCTTAGGGGATAGACTGAGAAATGAAACGGTGAAAGGAAGATCTAAACATGATTCTGAAAATGGGTCGAAAATTTAATAATAATATAACACTTTTCTATACAAAGGTGTAAGTATAGCCGGCGGAACTTATTGCCTGAGGCAATTTTTTCCAGTCAACCGGTCCCGTCCAATCTGAGACAGGCCAACCCCGGTTAGAAATTTCTAGTGTAAAAACACCTTGAAAAACTCTGACCCGACCGGGAATCGAACCCGGGACCCCGGATCTGAAGTCCACGCTAGTACAACTAGGATACCGAGGTCGGTAAAATTTACTGCCATAAAGACCTCGAACGACAAAAAGAAGCTACCACATAAATAACAATTACATAAGATTAACAAAAAGACATTAACAAAAATTGATATATTCATATCCTGGCGCCAAATACATGACAGCAGTCGCAGTCTTTAAATTTGGTTGCTCAGATGTTTCAATGTTTTTCAACTTTTATCTCTATATCTCATTATTTATTTATTAAATATCTACTTGTTGTACGTACACATGAGATTTTTCGACATGTCGAACATGTCGAGAATTCTCCTGATTAAGAGTTTCAGAGACTTAAACATTACCACCCAATGGCGAACGTTGTTAACGTAAAGTGATCACACTAAGCCAGTCTTCGAAATAACAGTAGGAGACGGTCGTAAAGCCTCCTGGTTTGTTCCATTTAAAAATCGAAAATCAGTAATGAATTGTTAGAGTCATTAGTTGTTATATATTCCTTAGCGATTAAGATGGCGAGACAATGTTGAGCCGCATTCCGGGGTGACTTGCATGCAGAAAGCTCAGGATAGAACAACATGAGAGCAGATGGAGGAAGTCTTCGTCTAGGAATGGACGGAAATGGTCTAAAGATTAGTCTAAATAATTGTAAACTTGGGTGAATAATGTAAGCGTTAGAATGTCAGGGACTTGGGTTTTTATATGATCAAGAGTAGTCGTAGTGTAGTTAATACACCAGCGATCTACAAAGACATGACAACGAAGTCAGCCACCTTTCATATTGTCTGAATTAAAAATGTTAAAAGGCCAACCGGCAACCAACTTACACCTCTCAGGCAGGGTTGAGATAAGAACCGGAGAGACAAGGCGACGGTAGCAAGAAACCTGTCCCTGTCAAAATTTTCAGAGGTAAACAAACTTTTTTACATTTTTTTTAATGAATCTATGCTCATTCAAAGTGAACACAAATACACTCTTTGACTCTTTCACTGTAACTTCTACTTAAAGCTTGTGTGTGTCATGAAAGTGGGGTTGCCCAGCCAAGTCCATCTCCTCCACATAATAGTACCTAGAGATGATGAGCTCACGCTGGGTGCGCCGGCGTATAGCGTCGTTCGTGATGCGGTGGTACCATCTTATACCCGTATACATATGAATAAATAACTCTTATACCCGTATACATATGAATAAATAAATAAATAACATTTATTTACACATAGAACGAAATATATGCCATTAAATTCTCAAGCAGTGGTGGTCAGAACATCCAAAAACGTGAGAAGAACAACGAACAGAACAACCTCATTGCAGATGTTCTTGTTTACCTAATCATTGTTTGTTTTTTACAAGGACTCAATCGAACGCTCACGTAAAAAATATTTTGCTCTACACCCACTGGTTGACGATCGCGTCAATTAGTATAACATTGTCACAATTCATCGTTAGATATTTGACAGCTTCATAATACTTAAGCTCCATCTACAGATTGATATCGCATTGGACATGTTGTTTAGTTAAATTTGATATCATAAATTTCCTCTAGTCCAATGACGGAATTATTTATGATCGAGATAAAAACGTTGAAAATGTTATTTCGATGCCTTACAAATCGCTAGCGTTTGGACCTCTAATTGGATCAAAGTTATTATCTTCAGATGTGATCGAGTGATAGGCAGCCAATGAAGATGTTGTGCGCCTTTTGAGGCATTCCTGAGATTCCAGAAAGGTTATTCCCTCCAATTCCCTGCTTGTTTGTGTGTTCAAATACAGCAACTTATTAGTAGGTACGTGACTAAAGCTACGGCTACACTATGGCCCATGCTGGTCCAGGATGGCCAAATAGTGGCACTGGCCAAGCATTGGCAAGTAGCAACATTTGGCAAATATACTTGTACACCTGGCTACACTATTGGCCCAACTCTGACAGCTGGCACGAGGCTAGATTGTTGATTAATTCTTGCTTTTATACATCATTTTACATTCTAATCTCAAATTATTTGCTGTATACACAATGTTTCTATCACTGATTTATTGATTAATTCTTGCTTTTATACATCATTTTACATTCTAATCTCAAATTATTTGCTGTATACTCCTATCTGAGTGGGGAATTTCAAGAGAGTTTATCTACCTGGGCAAAAACGATATTTTAATATAATATCCAATTCACAAATATACCTACACAATAAAAACATTCATAATTTTATTAAACCTAACCTTCAATTTTTATTGATGTTTATTGTTTTGCAATAGGTATATATTTACCTAGCTCTTACAGGTTGATTTGGACTATAACATAAATGAAAATAAAAGATATTGATATTGAAAAAACAAGAATCATGGGTACATTACATACATACTCGAGTGGTTTAAAGAAAGCATCAACCACCGTCTTTGCCGTTTGCGTTTTTCATTATTTTTAATAACAGAAAAGCAGATGCCGCATGTATCACTGTATAGGACGCTGCAATTAATGGCATAATATGATATTATCATTGTCAACTTTCATTATTTTATCAGGATTATAAAAAAAATGTACAAAACACTATGAAAATAACAACATGGAAGACATGACAGCTGTCACATTGTTCCAATATTGGTGAATACTTGCGAACTCGATCGACAAGTACCTATACAAGTCAAATATTGGGCGATATTGGTCATTGGTGAAGCGGCCACACTACTTGCCCATGATGGGCCAGCGCCTCTAACAAATTTGTGATTTATTTAAAAATTATATGTTATTTTGCTCTTCTGTGACAAATCTTGTTTTATTTTATTATTTTGTCAACATAAACCAATGGACGCACTATTTGGCAACACAATATTAAACCTACTGTCTTTTTACGTATACTGTTTTATTTATATTGTTGTCTTTTGAATTGATATCGATTGTAATTACTAATTGTTTATAAATAATGAACAAAACTCTGAAAATAACAACATGGAAGACATGACAGCTGTCAACATTGGCCCAATATTGGTGAATACTTGCGGACTCGATCGACAAGTATACAAGTAACTTCCAATGTCAAATATTGGGCGATATTGGTCATTGGTGAAGCGGCCACACTACTTGCCCATGATGGGCCAGCGCCTCTATTTGGCCAGCATGGCCCATAGTGTAGCCGTAGTTTTACGGCCAATGTCAAATATTTGGCGATATTGGTCATTGGTGGAGCGGTCACACTACTTGCCCATGATGGGCCAGAGCCTCTATTTGGCCAACATGGCCCATAGTCTAGCCGTGGCTTAAAAAAAAGGATATGAAACTTCGACAATTATTTATTATGAAAATACGTAAGCTATGTAATCACATAATAAAATAACGCGAATGAAATCTGTTACAAGCCGTAATCTTCATTTTATTATTTACTAGCTTTCCCGACAGACGTTGTCCTGTGTTCCTAATTATGAATTCTGAATTCGAATTTGTATGGTGATGTATTAATAAGAACCTTCTCATGATAAAAACCAACACGACCAAAAAAGAATTAACGAAATCGGTCCAGCCGTTTAGGTGTGATGCGATGACCATGGAAAATAGCTCTCCATTTTTATAATAATTAAGACTAGCTGACCCGCCATCGAACTTCGACCTAACTCGGAATAAAAAAAAATTACTCCTGGTTTATGCAATGTTAGTTACATTTTAACCTTTTCTATACTTGTCTTGTAACTACCGTCCAAGGAGTGGTATTGAACTCATACTTCGCTTATCTTCCCGAACATTAGTAGAATAGATCACCAAAGTTTCATTGAAATACGTTCTCTAGTCTCTGAATCTATCGAGTAAACATAGACACGCACCCTCACACACAAACATTCAGTTGTTGTTCAATATTATAAAGTCTAGTACATTGTAAGCAGTAATTTCATTTTAAAAAACGGTCCTATCTTTTAACAAAAATTATACTAGGTAGGTACTTTAGAAAAGAAAGCTCATTTAAACCTACATAGTCATATCTGCACTGCTCTACGCAGATTAAAATAGACGTTTTGATGGATATACGAAATTCATAGACACTGTAATCATTAGGTATCATAATATTCCAATATACAGTGACAAAACCGTATTTCCACCAGTCTCCAAACTTTCCAAGTTTGAGACAAATCAGACAGTGTTATAGTTAAATCAAATTCTCTTGATAGAATTGTAAGTATTAATTAAGAGTATCCGAGTCTTGTTTTTGTATCAGTTATGATGATTATAGAAAATGGAGTGTAAAACATTGATATAACTAAAAAAACTATAGAACTCCACATAAAAATACGGCCTCTACTTATGGTATTTCAGGGGGTCCAAGGAAATGTTACGCGCAATATAAGAGCATTTAATGCCGCTTATGCGGTGGGTTCCTAGGGAACGGTCCGTCATCTGACAAGACGGTGTCTTTCAAAATTATATGACAATGTTTTTTGTTACTATGGAAACAATATTGACAACGTTCTCAACTGACATATTCACCGCTGTTAAAAGTAGCGGCGTATCCGTAGGAAAACAACCCATTATGCAGTGGGTTCCTAAAGAACGGGCCGTCATCTGACAAGACGGCGTCTTTCAAAATTATATGACAATGTTTTTCGTTACTATGGAAACCATATTGGCAATGTTCTCAACTGACATATCCACCGCCGTTTATTGTAGCGGCGTATCCGTAGGAACCCAGACCATTAGTCACTGCATTTCAACTCGACTTTCACCTACAAGTGGTGGACCCTGTTACGTTGGCCCAGGCTGAAACGGCGGTTACATTCGGTCCCTGTGGATGCTAGGGTCAACAAGCCGAAGAGAGTACGGGGTGCCTTGCATGGCTGTCCAACATGCAGGGCATTTCCTACACCTGAATCCAATCCTCCTGCCTTCTATGAGCCCTCCCATCCATATTCACCTAGTCCTATCATTCCGGAAGGAGAAAACCTCTCTGTCCAAAAATCCCCAATCCATGGTGTCATTCGATCCGTGCAGAGGGATGCGTGACTAACTGGTAGGTTAGTAACTAACGGAGGCACCTGATACCAGGCAACCTCAAGGTGACTTTTTCCCTTACTCCTACATGCAGGGATCTCTAGGGGCGGACTTTTATTTCCCTAGTTCTGGCTATGGACGATGTAAATGGCACTTTTATAGAGCCGACCTGGTGTGGTGGATATAATAGGTACTTCCGCATCAGTGGTCAAAGTAGACATAAGGTCACATGATCAAAAGCATTTGTTGCAACCGAGAGATAGGAATCCTGTTGGGACCTGTCTTTCAAAAAGAAGATTAAGGAGACCTTTTGCAGAGGGCAGGAGCCGGGAAGAGGCACTGTCACTCTGCAAGAGGCCTCTGGAGACGTGGCACAATAAGAGGTAGCGCTCCATGAATTCATTGAAGGATGTCACAATAGATCTAATTTGGTCGCGGTGACACAAGGGGCATATTATGGTCCCTTGACCTTCTTTACAAAAAAAAATGGTATTTCAGATTTTATTATGCAATAGACAATAGAAAAAAAACACGTCTTTATAATAATATGAAAATTCGAGAAGAATGGAGCAAACTTAATAGAAAACGATTAGGTAGCCAATTTCAAAAATGAATCTCACAAGTCTTTAAATATATCTATTAATTTTATTATAAAGACTCAAAGTTGATTTATTAGCAGAGTAAAAAAAGAAAATTTTGTTGAAAATCATCAAAATCACCCGCCAAAATTGACGATCCTACCCTCTGATATTCGCTCCTTTTATAGGGTTACTTTTGTATATAGGGAGCAGTGATCAATCACTCCTGTTACCGCCGCATACATTATACAAATTACTTTCATAGCGGTTGATAATATGACGTCCTCGCTATGTACTTGTCCGGCAGTCTGTCCGCTGTACGATCACGACGTGAAGTTAGTTAAATATTGAAGTGCTGTCATTAATAATCATCACAGTGACATTAAATTTAACACACAATCACCCCTATTACGTAACAGATCCTCTAAAATTTAGCACCTTCTAAAATTTGAAATTAAGCGGATCCTCTAAAAGCTTAATTCAAAAATGTTATTCCGTAACATCCAATATTAGCGGACCCGCCAAAATCTATGATTATAACACCCTCTAAAATCATAGATGTGAACATAGCTGCAGGTCGTGTGATTTCAAGTAAAATTATGAATATATGACGTAACCGCAGTCATTTCTATGGTTCAAGTGTCAATTTTGTCGTTCATCCGCCAAATTCAATCATTATTTTTACAAGAAAATTGATCGTTCATTTTTATTTTAAAAACGTTTTAAGGACAATTATTAATAATTATGTTGCGGTCACAAAGGATGACGAAAATGCAGAAATAAAGGCAACATTGTAAGCACAGTTGACAAAAAGTGGGAGGAATGTGTCATTTTATTGAGTCAAATGGCCCATCTCAAGTCATGGAAAGA
Source organism: Mystacides longicornis (assembly GCA_963576905.1). Lineage (NCBI taxonomy): Eukaryota > Metazoa > Arthropoda > Insecta > Trichoptera > Leptoceridae > Mystacides > Mystacides longicornis. The sequence continues at coordinate 7,631,926 of OY756434.1, forward strand.
TGTGAGTATCAATTAATATTTCAATGTGTTATTGCTTACTTATTGTAAACTAAAAATTGTAGGTAATTGTAAAAGGATATAATTTTTCAATATTGATTCATAAAAGTATGTTTATGAAGAATTTGTACAAAGTATAACTTTGTATGTAAGATAATTTTTATGTTCTCTCTTCATTACTATCAAAATATTTTTTTTCAGAGTTTTGGTGAGATGAATACAAAAATATAACGAAGAGCCAGAGATTCTATTTTTCATTAATGGAGCTGCGAATGGTGCGCCTACCATAAAACCTCTCAAAAAGTTATAACTGGATTTCCAGAAGTACCAGAATTAGGATAAGAAACATTGGATTGGCAGATTGAGTTTGGTCACTGAGGATGACCGTTTTACAGTATGAAAATATTTTGGCAATATAAAATATTCTACATAAGTGACATTGCAAAATTTTATTTTAAAAGTTGTAGAAAAAACATGAAATTTGGATTATTATATGTTTCACCTTGTAAAAATATGCCTACTAATATAATATGCATACTTCAGTTGTTTGTAAGAAATTTCTTGAGGCAATAAGCCTGCCAACTTGTGTTAATTATGTATTATGAATGAATATAAAATACTCTATTTTATTACTTGTTATAATTTTGTATAAGTATGTATTTTTTGTAATAAAGTATTATTGTTAATTAATGGTTTTCAATCTTACCCTAGTTTTCAATTGTACACCGCCATCTGCCCAAAATGGTAAGAAGCTTCTGTAGTCATTGATTTAACCGATACCGCTAGTAAATAATTATTATTCTCTCTAACAGGCCGTAGTGTTAAATTCAAGTTGATAGTGTTGTATATTGAAATTAATCTCAGAAAATGCAATAGTAAGTAATATGTACCTTCTTATTTGTAATATTTTTTTCAAATTATATCCTTGTTAACTCAGCTCCATACTTTTTCAAAATGATAAATAGGCCTTTCATTGCTCCTGTGTTATGGAACTGATATTTCTTCATGCATTGATAATCTTTAAATTTGTATTTTTGCCTTCAGAGATAACTAACAAATTGTTTTTGCACTTCATAGCAAAAAAAAAACAGCTCTAGTACAAATTCCACATATTATCTTGGCTGGGGTTCAAACCCGAGACCATCCCCTGAATGTAAATAGAGTGGGCATTTGCTCAGTGTATGTCATTTGATCAGAAATATAATTATCAATGTTAAATAAAATCAAGATCTGGTTCTTGAGGAGTAAATTTCTAATTAGATATCGTAGATACAAACCATTCTCAATCTTCAGCACATAAGATTTAAAAAAAATTACATCACACACCAACATCACCAGCCTGCCCCAGAGCTCTTGGTTCGCTACTAGGTGCAGGGTCCCACGCAATGCTACTGACATTTCCTCGCAAGCCCAGTTGCACCATCTCGTCTAAATCGAACATCATGATAATTTTATTTATTAAACAAATACATATCTTGGTTTGGAAAAACCAAATTATTAAAGAGAAACAAATAGGTATATAATAACAATAATTTTATTTCCCATTATGGGCACTTATTGGAGTCAAAATAATGCAGTTGATCAAACAAGGTACTATCTGTGGGACTGCTAAAATGTGAAAGGTGAATGAAAAGCTTCATGAGCCTAATGGATAACACAAACCTACGCTATATTCCAAGTAGTATAAATTAATCTTTCCGAGAAATTAGTTATAAAACCAATTATTATCTACATGATATTTTAATTGTAGTTTTGAAATATCAAGAGCTTCCCAATTCATCTGAGTGAATCCATTACATTTGATAATCATTTACTCTTTGAATGTAGAATGCAGTTCTCTCTGAAGACTCCCTTTGAGGTGGTGGTTAATCATTTTGTTAAAAATTTAATGGGGAGACCAGAAACCAGACATGGAACAGCATCTTCTTTCAGGTTCAACTTCTCATGTAGTATCACAATCAATTCATCTGAAATTAAAGCATATTTTCAATGGATATTAATTATTTATTTACACTTTTATGTACAAACTAGTGTTTTAAAGGCGCCCGTGGCGCCGACCTATGGCCTTTTCCTGCAAATTTTGCTTTCTCATAGCTGAATTCACATGTGAAACTTTTGATTGCAAACGTTGCATTCAAATAGCTTTTAGCATGTATGTATTTGATTGATTAAACTTTTGCATGCAAGCTTTGCATTTATATGGCTTCTCTACGCTTTTAATTCACATGAGAATTTTTAAAAAATACTTTAGTGTGTAAACTTTTTATTTCAAACATTGCATATGTATGGCTTTTCTACGCTATGAATTCATAAATGAGAATCTTTAAAAAATTACTTTAGTGTGTAAACTTTTTATTGAAAACATGGCATTCGTATGGTTTTTCTCCGCTATAATGTCATGTGTATGGATTAAAGATTCGTGATTTGGTAAACTTCTTCATGCAAACTTTGTTTTCTTGTAGCCGAATTCATATGTCAGACTTTAAAGCACTTGATAATAGAACTCTATGAATATAAAAAAAAACTTGAACTGTAAGAAACTTTGCATTTAAATGGCATTTATCATGAGTTATTATTTGATTGATTAAACTTTTTATCGCAATGGTTGCATTCGTATGGCTTTTCTCCACTATGAATTTGCGTGTGATTCTTGAGTTTGAAAACTTTTTATTGCGCACATTGCATAAGTAAAGCTTTTCTTCACTATGAAGTCCGGCTGTCTGTTTCCTGATTTGACAAATTTTGTTAGAGTCATGAAACTAATTAAATATTCTATAAATAATACAATTAATTTTATACAAAAAACTCACCTGCAATTTTTTTGCACTGATGACATCGTCAATTTATTAAACGCTTCCCACAAACAATATTTGAGGTTTAGGAATTCATCTCAGCTATTTGTTTTTATGTTCCGAATCACAAGGAATAGAGTGGTATACCTATATTTTTTTTAATTTACTTCCAGGTACACTACAAGCAAAAACCTGTAATAATTACAAACAACAATGTTAGGTTAGTTTAATAGAAGAAAAAATAGCATATTAGCGACATATACGCCTATTAATATAGAAATATAGATTTAATATATCAGAAAAAAACAAATTCATACTCTTAAAATCAATATTAATAATTCACTTACTTATTTGTCAATTTTAGTAAAGCTTCAAACCAACTTGGTTGGTTTGTGAATCAATGTAAATAAACGCACTTCTAAAATCCAAATTTCACACAGAACCCTTATGTAATCGCTGAAAATAACTATACACCAATATTTTATTCTGTTAAAATGACTATTTCTTTATTATCACACAACATATCAACAATTTTGAACATAAAACTCGAGACGACGTCAAAAGCGCGCGAATACAACACAGTCGTATAACGCCTCAATCTGACATAAGGAAATGACATAACCAACTGTATGAAAAAACATCCTCTAATATTTTAGCAAGGCCTTCTTGCCAGCCGCCAAAATTAAATCAATTAGCGGGTCATTTAAGAGGATTTCCGCTAATTTTAGCGAAAATGTCAGTTACGGAATAAGCTTTTTTAAAAATAGAGTCCTCTATTTTTTTGGCGGCAGTTAAATTTTAGTAGGTCATTTAAGCGGACTTCCTCTTAATTTTAGAGGAACTGTCAGTTATGGAATAAGCTTTTATAATTAAGCGGCCTCTATTTTTTTATCGGCAACTAAATTTTAGAGGATCTGTTACGTAATAGGGGTGAAAATCCTTTGAATTTATAATGATTATGAGGGACTGATTGATGACGGTTTTCAGATAACCGTATCGTCTCAAAGAACAGTGATTTTGAATAGTTTATCACTTACATCATATTATGGGCATTAATGTATCCCATTTTTTTTGTCTTCAAATTCCAATTAAGTATTGGCGACAGTTTTGATCTTAAGTCCCCCAATACCAGTATCCTAAAAATTTTAAACCTCGACATATTCATTTACATACTTTTACTTTCAGAAGTATTTCAAGTCATCTTTGCATTTACGACTAATAGTAAATTGCTTTACATAATCGTTTATAGTTGGCCAAACAGCACAAAGTTTCTATAGTTGACTTGAACAGACTACAAAACCTCTTAATAACTTTTCCTAGGTTAGTTTGCTAATTAAGTTACCAAAGGAGATACGTTTCAAATGCATGAATAGAAAATGTGCCTTAGAATTACCATGAAATTTCTTATTCTTCAATCTTAAGTATCTGTCATCTGTATCAAAAATAACAACGCATAAATAATAAAAAAACAACACAAATATCTTAATATATCTTAGAAAAAAAAGGTATTCGCTGACAGCAAAAAAATGCTATATATGTAGTTTTAGAGTAAGGGAATAGTTTTAAAGAACATTACTTCCAGATTGGGTGGTGTACCTACTTAAGAATGCTCCTTATGAAAGGTTTCAATTTATTAAATAAAGAATAAGTTGAATCAAAACAGCATTTTTCTATCCACATTCCTTGTGATGTGTCTAGAAATGCCGCCTGCTGGACATACGAAGAGCCTGGAAGACATTCCTAAGGCATCTGAGATAAGCGATATAAATTGTTACGTTCGTGTAACAACGCCTTACAATCAATTACTTACTGAATTGTGTCTGTATTGCACGGCCCGTTTTGGTCAGGTCACGTTTTATGCTGCTAATAATCATTTTTATGTTATTCGTAGTACTTATGTTAATTTTTTTTGCTACAATAAAAGTCCAATCCAGACATAGGGGCATAGGGAGGCAACAAGAGCTCTCTATTGCGCTCGATCTTGCGCAATGTTTATGACCTCCTCCCACACCATGTCCAGATTCCTCAGCTCTGCTTCGAAGTATGAGAGGAACACAGTATGAGAGGGTCTTCCCTGTCTTCGGGACCCTGATGGGAGGAAAAACAGCGCTCTCCTCGGCCAACTGTCATTCGGCATCCTTAACACATGTCCCAATCAAGCCCATCTCCTCCACATAATGATAGAAGTGATGGGCTCACGCTCGGTGCGCCGACGATTAGCGTCGTTCGTGATGGTACCATCTTACACCCAATATTCTCCTGACACACTTCATTTCGAAACCTGAGACTTTTTGTGCCTGGGATTTGGTCAGACAATAAAAGTAAATAGCAAAAAATAACTGAGAGACTAGCATCTGAAGAGATCATCTCATAGCTAATCGCAGCCCGTACAAAGAAATGAAGAGGCTGCATGGTTAATGACAGGAAATAATTTCAACTATACACAGGCAGTAGCTAATATGGGAATATAGAGAAGCAATTGTACGAATCAGCCAGTCGTTCACCCCATTCCAGAATATACTGTACAAATCCACGAATGCATAGAAAAACTTATGATACTCTAAATTCTCCATAATCATTGGCAGACCAAAGAACTGATAACAGTCTGCCGTACATTCATATCCACCCCTTGTTCATCAAAGAATCGTGGAACAGAAGTGGTACTGGGCAGATCTGAGGTCATGTGACACGTGTGTATGATGGCAGGTGGACATGGAGGGTGCTGGACTGGAGGCATAGAATAGGACGCAGAAGGTAGGTCTCAGACAAGATCGTCCGACACCGGAAGAGAGTCGCGTCCGATAGAGTTTTATGTAAGCTCAAGAGGGAGCCCTTTAATCAATACTGGACACAAGAAGAAGGCTGAAGTAAGTGAGTGCATCGCAAACTTGAAAAAAATGACGGGCACAGACTAAAACGGCGAGTGTAACTGGCCACTAAAATGTTTTAATTACAAGTAGGTACATGATATTAATATGTAGAGATAATCTAAAAACAAATATTTCCGGCTGCTGGGTTTAAAGTCACCGCCTCTTCTTCGTTTCAAAACGATATCAGCGGTGCTCAAACTGTGGGAAATGACGCTAGGTTTCGACAAGGTAGTGATGTCTACAAAAATAAAATAGAACTTCATTGAAGGATTTTGACTATTGTAAGAATTCAAAGTACCCACCTTTTTACTTAAAAGCTCATATTGGATATTTTAGGTAAGTAGAAGATGTAGCAAAAAAAAAACAGTTAAGAAACTCTACCCATTTTTTGTAGGTTCCAGTGTTGCTTCTCAAACATATAGCAAATGATCCTTTAATGTCCTTTGGATTGTCTGATTTGCCCTTTTACAGAAAACTTCTCCATTGTTGTTAGGTACATCCGGAAAAGCTGCATAGGTATTTTTATAGCATTAAGTACTCATAATTAAAAAATATTAAATGTTTTCAATTAGTACATTATTTTTTGCAAAATGGTCAGTTGCATCAGTATTCATGGCTTAAGAAAATTTTATCTTTCCTTCGTTGCGATGCAAATAAAATTACAAAATGTTTTTTTTCTTGGTAGGAATCAATAGACTGTAGGGTTATTCTCGTAGCGGTCTTAATACGCTCCTATCTTGATTGACAATATTAAAATAGCGGATTGGTATTCACAAAACAAGATATCTAGCAGATATCTTAAAAATTCGTTATGTTTGAAATATTAGTATGAAATTCTACGTAATCGACATTCCCGTAACTATCTTACAAACGTCTAATTCAAGGGCGACCTGATTGCGATCATGTCTTAATCTTATCGTTAAGTGATTTTTAAATGCGATTGATTACGGGAATAAGGCTCCTGCTTACAAATACAAAAATTTTATCTGGCATTGTGGTTAGTTAAGCACGTACATAACATTAAACTGGTCAAATCGCTCATAGACACAACTTTATAGGTACTTTTTCCAAAACTGTTGGTAAGTAGTGTTGCTTTGTCCTACCTGTTGTTGAAAACCCTACGACATTTTGAAGAAAATGTAGTTATTTTATTTTATTTGAGTTTAATTTTGTATGAATTTTACCATTTTTAAATCTTTTAACTCTTTATTTTTGTCTCTTAATTGTGTTATCTCTTTTTTTCTTTTTGACTATCTTGTTTTTATATTATTTTTGTTTGTAATTTGGGTTGGCTGGAAGAGATCCTTCGGGATGAGTCCGCCTTTTGACTCTTGTGTAATAAATTATTGTTTTTAAATTTCACACTAAAGTTAGGTATTTATTTAAGAAATTTTAAGGACTAATTCGAATAAACTCAATTACGAAATCATGTTTCGCAATTATTGTTTCTCTTACAATATTAACAACACTGTGGTTGACATAAATAAATAAATTAAAATACGTTGACAAGATAAGAACAATATTATTTTAAATCGATGGCTGTAAAACGATATCTAGCGTTATTTTAATGATCCAACCTCTTTTAACGCGTTATAGAGATAATTTAGATAAATTAACGATTTAGAATAGTGAAAAAAAAGTAAACACGTTCAGATAATATTATTAATAAGTAATAGGTATTATTTATTTATAAAATATTATTAATTTATTTTTATGTAACGAAATAAAGATAACATCGCAAACAGACCGAATCGCTTTAACGAAGAAGTGTTATAAAAGATAAAATCAGGTTAATAATAAAATGAACTATGTGTAGTGTTGGATATTATCTATAATGTTTAATGTTCATTAAAATATTTTATAGTTTCCTGAAAATCGTTTTAGAATTCAGTTTAGAATATTAAGATAATTATATTTCTCATATTATCTATAATATAAAAGAAAGTCGGGTTAGTGCGAACACTTATAACTTGAGATCCCGGCTTAACAGATTTTTAAGATGCTTGGTTTATTGGATTCTTCTACGCTCCGGATAACAGGATACCTAACTAATAAAACATCGAAAAATGAATACAAAATATTATAAAATATAAAATAAACTTTGAAAGACTCTTGGAGAACATTTTCACATCACTTCTTTGTACGAGTCTTCTTTAAAACGACCACTAATTTTGGATAACTAGCAATTATTCAGTTGATTGGTGTTGGATATCACGTTCAAAAAAGCACACTCAACTTGCGGAAGTAGCAACATTAATCTTTTTCTGTTCAGACTGACTTGGGACCTTATTCTCGAATGTCGATCGAATAGATTTTAAGACTAACGTATGAATTCTTAAAGAAAATGTAAGAAATAAACGAAAATTCTATCAGAAACCCATCGATCGACATTCAAGAATAGGGTGCTTGTTATACCTATGAGCCTATTGTTTCAAAGTTATTCTACTGACGGAATGCTGTGATTCCCCTTGTCTGACGGAAGTTTGTTCCAAAAGCGAGAACCATAAATCAAAAATGATTATTATTTGTACATTTTTAAGTATATGCATAAGTGTTGTGAATTTATTTTGAAGTGTTTTGAAGAAAAACTATCATGAATTATTAAGAATTAATATCTGAAATTTCAGGTAGGTAGGTATGTGCCATCACAATCACCTTTGTTCTTGGTCTAATACGTCCTCCATCTATCTAAGACTTACTGCATAGTTTATGCCACAAATCAGTACATCGGTAATTTCCTATAGGGCATTCATAGATCTTCAAAAGGCTGTCGATAGCGATTAAACTTTTAAGCCTAACCTAGGGAATATTCGCATTCAAGTATTAATTTTGTTCAGCAAATACACTTCGTTATAGAAATTTAACATAAATACGTTTGGGACATTATTATTATACAAAAATGTATAAGAATAAGACTTATGTCTGCAGATCAGGAACAGTCAAAGCGACCGCCTATCAGCAGTCGAGACTGATGCCTGCGTCTTCCTCCTTCGCTGTCTACCCCGCAAAGGGAAATGGTCGTCATGTGTCAATCAATCCGGGCTTACGGACAGGTGAAGTAGCTGCCTACATATTAAAGGTACTAACGAAAGTATGGACTGGTCTTTTCTACATACCTACAAACATATCGGGTTAAATAAAAGCTACACCCGGCATGTATTGACGGATTTCGTACTTATATTTTTAAAATATTTTAAAGTATTCTTACGAAAAACGTTACGTTCTTTATTCAAAATATTTAATGTCAAAATTTGAATAAATCATACCAGTGGAGAGCCAGTATTCATTAACGTAATTTTCACATTTAATAATTATGCGTACGTAATATACTAATGATGACGATAGACGAAATGGTATTGATTTTAATGGGATTTAAACAAAAATATATTCTGAGTTTATAAACTATGTATTATACTAAATTCTTCGACGAATCCATAGTCCAAAGCTTATATTCTGTTGTTAATAATAGTTAATCTCCAATGTCAATAGAAAAATTCCGCGCACGAAAATCTTCGACCGTAGAGTCATGTCGACTGGCGAGCATTTGGTCTATTCTTGACTTCACTCGCTACCGAATTTTCACTGTCGCATGTTCTTATTGGCAATGTTGCAATTTGGGGGCGTTTTCGCTGTTGTATCTATGATTTAAAAACTTCTTCTATGGTAATTATGATTGTCATTTACCATTAATGTTTTCTAACACTAAAAAAACATCAGCCACTAATTAATAATATCAGCACATAAAAAATTATGTTTCTCAGATGCTGCTGACGTATTTAAACATTCTCAGTAATATAGACATTTTTGACAGATGTGATGAGTTGAATAAAATTCGAATGGTCAAGTAGCACCCGACGGAAGTCGCAGGATAAATTATTCATAGAAAATTGTCGCAGCAGAGATTCAAGAATATCTACCGTTTTTTTGGGAAGTCATTCGCAATTCATAAAAATTATATTAGGAAACCCATCCATTGAAACTCGAGAAAAGGGTTCCTGATGAAGCTATTTCATACCCCTGCTCCGCTTTAAAAGAAAATATTAAAGTGAAGGTCGAATATTTCCCATGGCAATAAAGAAGTTACTAATGGACAGATATGTTGTATTATATTTCTAAGCCGTGAGACGGATGTCCGTCGTTGTTCGGTAGCAGAGATCTCGGCACCTCCTTTCAATGTTATCTGCAATCATAAATAAGACGCAACGTCAGAATACTATTTTCCATTCCATATTACGGACGACTTCAATATTTTAATGAGATTTCAAAAGAATATTTGAGTACCTACTTCATATTATTATCTACCTACTTTTTTTTTTTTTTTGAAATAATTTCATTTTATGTTGGGAAAAAATTGTTACCTAGAAAAAAACCTTGGTCGCTGATAATGGCTAATCTGAGATCTATATAATTGAAAAAAAAATCTTTTGAGTTTTTGAACAGATCCGATTAATTACTTACTACACATACTATATTATGTAACAGAGACTTCTAAGTTAAATTAAACACTCTGAAAAGTGCGCAAACTTATGTATGTGGGTATAGGCAGGTAGGTACCTACTAGAGAATTCTCTTTTTCTCTGATTGGGAGGAAATTCCACAAGACGTAAAAACCAATATCTTAAAATCATATTCAGAAAAAATGAATATTATAACACATTACATTCATCCTATACTTTTTAAAATAGACGCATTTGTTGAGATGTCATAATACATCAGCTGTGTTCCTAGATTTCTGGTTACTTTATGTGTAGAAAAAAAACAACAGAATAATTATTATTATGCTAGAAAATCGGCCGTAACACTATAAGAACGCAGTATTCTTTGAAATAATTACCAAACATTAGGTATCTAAGTATATTTTTTCTCTTTCACTGCCAGCAGTAAAATAGTGAAAGTGCGAAAGAGACAGTGTAAGCTTGACGTTTAGTGTCATTAAGCATAACTTGGATACCATCATAAACATGACGTCCACTGAAAGAAAATGTATGAATTCGTAAATGTTTGCATTATTAGTAGTAATATTATTGAAAATTAGATTGTTCTTTGTATAACGGTCGTTCATTACGAGTATCATCTATGTAGGTAGATCTAAACGACCAATGGTCTTAATTACAAATCTAGACTTTATCTTTGATAGGGTTATGATAAAAACATAGAATGACTGAAAACTTTAGATAGCGCTTTTTACATTTAAATATGCATCAGTTCTGTTAATGTCGACAAAAGGTTTGCAAGAACTAGCCCTTTTATGTGATTACACTCGTATTAATAATAACATTTTCTCTTGCATAGCGTTTGGTAGAGGCAACTCAAGGTCCGCCGCGATATTACATATTCCTGGTCCGTCTCCATCGCCGACGACTTTTATTGGGCCGCCTAGCCTGGCCGCAAAGACCTCAGACGTTTGAAGTATGCAGCGTTGATTGACGACAATACGTGACATGCGGACAGAACCAAATTCGATGAATTGTTCGTTGGTGATAATATGTGGAAATTCTTTTGATGTTTTTTGCCACTTTTTGTTTTCTTAATGCTCTTTTGTTTGTTCATCGATGGAATTGTTAACACTTTCAGTGGTGGTTTGTTCCATTCAAAAATCGAACATCAGTAGTAAATTTATAGAGTCATTACTTAGTTGTTAGATAATTCTTTAAGATCTAGTCCTAAAAAAGGGTCACAAGAATCTAGACATAATTAGAACGTTTTGTACCAACAGAGCCAATAGGCAATAAATATGAGACATTAACAAAAATGGATATAGTCATATCCTGGCACCAAAAACATGACAGCAGTCCAGTCTTTAAATTTGGTTGCTCTCTTGTTCTCAATAATTTAAAACTTTTATCTCTATACCTATTTCATTAATTATCTATTTGTCGCATACATGAGATTTTTCGACATGTTGAGCATGTCATGAATTCTCATGATTAGGAGTTTCGGAGACTCAAACATTACCACCTATAGCGAACATTGTTAACGTAAAGTGATCACAATAAGCCAGCCTTCGAAACAACAGTAGAAGACGGTCGTAAGCCCGTGGTGGTTTGTTCCATTAAAAAATCGAACATCAGTAGTGAATTTTAAGAGTCATTAGTTGTTAGATAATACTTTCAGTGCGTTGATTCCTAGATATGTACTCCAATTTCTACGAAGAATTTGATTTGATTTTTTTTAATAAATCCGTCCACACTCAAAGTGAACACAAACATACTCTTTGACTCTTTCACAGTAAGCTACTACTGTAAAATACTGATGTACATGTAAACTGTTTGTTAAGTCTAATTTATAGTGGAAATAAATAAATAAAAAAAAAAAAATCTTGTGTCGTGAATGAGAAATATGGTCGGCATCTGGGATCGAATCCACACACTTCAGTACGGAACAGTACGAAATCTGGCGTCGTAGCAGCTGGGCCACCAACCACGTAGAGACTTCTGGTGTCTTCAACATTCAATAAAATTTCAAGTAAAAAAGCAACCAAAAACAGACAGAACGACACAACTGGATCAAATTACAAGGGAATCCATATACGATGATACCAGTTTTTCCTTGGTACAAGACCATCAAACCAGGATTTTGCTTACTGATGCAAGGTTGAGAATTGGGGGTTGTCGGAATGCATCTCACCTGGCTAGAATTGGCACAATAACTCATGTTTTTTTAAAGCGAACATTTTTAAGATTATAACTGCTTGAATGAATAAAGAGGGAATGCTCCACATTCCAAATAATCATAAATGTCTTATGGTAATGGAGTCGACAAACCCTTACAACAATTAATTTGGGTTCCTTAAGTCCCATAGCAGATGGCTGTAGTGTGAGACTTCATTTTTTATATATTTTGATTACGCCGTAACGAACTCTGATGGGAGGAAAAACAACACTCCTCGCCCACCTGACATTTGTCACCATCTTTCTGCTAGCGGCTGATTCTTCTCCCTGATGGAAGGAAAAACATCAGTACAGACAAGTAGCTACATAGACTTTTCAATCCATACTGTTTTGTATAATTATTATTGTTCTATGATACCTACAAAATTGATAATTTATCCCATACTACTAACAAAAAAAAGTAGGTAAGTAGATGAGTAGGTGCTTGAAATATTTCTAACTCGATAGGGAATTGAACCCAGGACCTCTTGTTTAAAAGCGGACAGAAAATAAAATAAGGCCACGGAGCAGAAAGCAGAAATATTTAACAAAATATTAAAAAAAATATATATTTGGAAATTTGCAGGTAGGTAGGTAAGTACCTATATGGTTGTCAAAGGGTTAACACCTAAAAAATCATTAATACGAAATAGGAAACAATAATGATTTTAAGGGAATTACACCTTTCGAATAGTAATTAACACTCGTAGTTTTTTGGCGCGTTTCGTTCCATATGCATTAATGGTTATTGTCGTTTGCACTCGACCACGTACAAAGCACGGACTCATGCGTGCCATATTGTTGGTTTTAATGTAAACTTATTACGCTAGTAATGGGTTTTTTGTTTGTCGAAATGCATAAGCTATAATAAAACATTCCTTTTTTGAAAATGTGTTGTATGAACTGTCAAAATAAAAATTCTAATGTCAATTAGGCTTAAAATAACAATTATAAATTGGAAAATATCGAGGAAACTTTGGAGTAGGTAATCAGTAAACCTACCTACTTACATCATCAATTCAGGAATTTAATGGATATGTAACAACTAATGACTCTATAACAATTCATTACTGATGTTCGATTTTTAAATGGAACAAACCACTATAGACTTACGACCGTCTTCTAATGTAATTTCAAAGGCTGGCTTAGTGTGATCATTTAACGTCAACAACGTTCGCCGGTGGTAATGTTTAAGTCTCCGAGTCTACTAATCATGAGAATTCTAAATTTCAAATATTCTGAATGCGGGTCTGGTCTTAAGCGAACGCTAGGATGAGGCACAACCCCCGACATGAATAACTACATGACTGATGTACTTACCTACTATGTAAAGTATTCAGCGGATGAGTGGGTACAGAGTTCATTTTCATATAACTGCTCATTCTGACAGATGGGCAGCCATCTTGTTTCCCAGTGGACATTTCACTGGCTGTTCGGCTCGTGATTGATAAGCCATTGTTGTTACTTGCCGTGTTGCGTATTGAAGTTCTACGTAAAATGGCAACCATGACGTTCGTCAGTATCGAGAGTCGCGTTAGTTGCCAATAAACCGAAGCGATTCCTAAACAGAATCGGACTGAACTGTTTTGATTTTGTTTCACTGTGTCAATAAAGTCTTGTAAATATTCCACCCAACTTAAATCTATCCATTTCTAATTCCAAAGTGCTATTTGGAAATACAACTGCTAACTCATTGTTAGATAAGTAGGTAATAAAAAAAACATCCAGAAATTGTGAATATATCTGACGGTGAAAGTTTTTCAAATAAATTGAAAAGTTGTCGGCCAAGTTATGGTGAGGCATACTATAGCAGCCAGTTATGTGTCTCCTCCGGTTGTCTCGCACTCCTTTACCATGTAACGATTGACGTGAACGCTGGTCAGAAACTTATACATCCTGACCAGCGTTCGATTACACTGATAATTCATCATGAGAGTTTGTTGCAATTCCTAAATAATTGTGATATTTCTTTTTGTAGCTCTTTACACTGCAACCAGCATTGCTCTTGTATGATGTTCTTTTAACTGTTCTCTGCCTCTGTATAAACTATTAATTTTTTTCCATGTATATTTTTCTATGTCTGTGCTGTTTCTTATTCTCTATTTCTTTTTTAATTGAAAAATAATGTTCAAATGACGATTCCAAGTGTCCGAATGGACCTAAGGATGATAAAAGATACAATATACAATACATCCAGGTTAGTATTTGAATAAACATAATAAAAGAGATCGAAAGCCCGGAAAGGTTCAATCTCTCATCGATATTTCCAACAATCTACCACTTTATTTAGAAATTAACGATGAATTAATTTTCTTGACAAGTCTCGAGATGAACAAAGTTCCTACATACCTACTCCAAACATTGTGAGCTCTACAAAAATGTCCTACGTACTTAACTTTTCGTTTGGCTTTTTTTTTGGTTTTTTCTGGCTGCGTCAATTTCATCTTGCACCTGAGAGTCAGCGCTGCTAGCCAGGTCATTGCCTCCGGCTTCCTTCGAACCTTTTTGTTCGGCACTTTTGAAATGTCCTAGTACCTTATTGCTACGAGGGCAATCGAGGAACCAATAAATAGCACCTATATGTATAGACACGGCTTGAAAATATGTTTCGGCATACATTTTCTAGAACCAAATCATGAAAGAGAGAATCAGTTACGTAGGTACCTACTAATGTACAGGATATTTATAATAATTGGGAGAGGTATAGGTCGGTTAAAAAATGGATGAAAAAAAAACTCAAATCATCAAAAAATTAAAATTTTTGTCAATCGGTTGAATTAGTCGGTCCTGTTCGAGTCACCTGTCAAGCGTTGAGCTCGTCCAGCCTGTCGATCTGCGCCCGATGCTGTGCATCCATCTTCAGAGATATTTGAATAAATAAATAATATACGGAGACAACTCTTTACGGCAGACGCATGAGCGCGGTCCTCTTGCTTTGAACAATGTTTAATTGGAAATGATTACAATATCATTTGAATACATCTTCGGTGTTGCTGGAAATATAAAAGGGTAGCGAAATACTGGACTGGAATAATAAATGTTGGATGTATCTTAGGTAGCCATAAAGAAATATCCAACATTCCTCTTCCAGAAATGTTCCTATTACACGAGAACATAGTCTGGAGCGGTATTCACGGAATGGTCTAAATATTATTTATTTATTTATTTCATAGAGACACCAACAGAACACTGAACAACACAAACAAAATAAAAACATGAAACAGGTATCTCCCGCATAGCTATTGTACATAGTAGGTGGGTACAATCAACGTCTGAACATTATGATCCAATTGCGACCAAATTAAAAATCTTTGGCCATTCCGACACCATTAATCATAGCAAAATATTTTTTGGAACTAAACCTACCTACAGGTATCAAAATTACTACCTACCTAATATAAAAATTACTAAAACAATAATAAACCAACTAATAAAAAAGAAAATATGCCGTTCTATATTATACCAGATTTAGTGCTAAGCCAGAAGTGATTCTGTGAAAAAATATTTTGTTGACTTATTAGACCGTTCTGACTGAATCCGCCTCCAGATCGTCCCGAAGTTATGTATGGTACAAAAAAAATCCCTTATATAAAATCCGTAAGACTCCGTACTTTGGTCACACGATGAGAGGTGCAAAATACAATGTTCCACAACTAGTCATGAAGGGTAAAATAGAGGGCCGCAAAGAAAGTCGGAAGAAAGCAGCTTTCCTGTTTCCGAAACATTCGTAAATGGACCAGACTGAGAACTGTCGCATATTTGTTCAGGGCAGCTGAATATAGGGAGGCTTTCTCTCTGGTGATTGTCGACGTTGGAGGGATCCGACGGGACACCACAAGAAGAAGTTGGTAGGAAGGTATTAGGATTAATCAACACTATAATAATATCTATTAATTTAAATAAACTATAGACTATATAGGTAACTTCAGAGGGTGGTATGCATTTTGTAACCTATCTATTATAAGATGGTACCTACCTATTTACAAAGCTTTGTAGGTACCTAAGTACCTACCTTTTTTTATAGATCTTGGAACGTGCTTTAAGATCTACCAATGAATGGTATAAGATTTGCGTCCAATTAGAGTATCTTATTCACGACGATATACCTACCTACTTATAGGTAGGTACCTACACTGAAAATTAAAATAATCGTGATGCGCATACGTAATGATTTGCAGATCTAAAAATCGTATATGAAGTAATCAACCCTTTGTTCATGATTCGAGTGTGATCACAAATGGATTGGTATTATAAAAATGTGAAATTTCAAGAATTACAAAGTAGGGATAATCAACTATTTTTAATAAGTATTTCTGAAAGCTTCAGCACAGTAGATATTTTTAACACTAAAAGCAAAAATACATTTAAAAATTCACTGGTGAAATTGATGCATCGCGGTTATTAGCGTATCTCTCATCCCCCCCCCCGTTCCTAATCCTGGCCTAATCTTTAAGCAGAACATAAAAAAATGAAAGATACCTATATAATGTTCTGTAAGATTTTTTCCTTTGTTACAACTTGTTTGTTCGTACATGACACCTAAATCACTTGTATACAATATAACTAAGCGTGTAAACTTTGTTGGTACACTTATCATATATTATTATATTATTGTTTATTGTAGTTTTGTTATGTTTTGTAAATGACTGTGTTTTACATTGTTGAAAAAAAAAATAAAAAAAAGCTTGAAAGAAATTCAATCAAAAATCTGCATTCCAATGTTTTGAAACTCAATGGTTGTCAAGTAGGTAAATAAAAATTGTGTTATTGTTATTGAATTTTTCACAGATGGCGTTGTTGTCAGTAAATCCGTTCCATACTTACTTACATATTATATTTTATATTTTTGCAATCTATTTTTCGAATAATTTTTAATAATTATTATGTTGATTATTGCTTAAGGCTTGCGAACATCTGCTGTTTTGATCACTTTGACGTACAATTCTGTACCCGATGACAGCCAACTATTCTTAACTAAAAAAAATCCCATGACCTCGTTATTATTAATTCTCTATCTTACCTCTATGTTCAATTTTGTCGATAGGTTCCGAACACTTATTAATAATTAATTATCATTATCTCGGCACAAAAAAACATCATAAGGTCCGAAATAGATAGTTAAGTATCTACCTACTAATAGGTGCCAGCAAATCTAAAAAATATACCAAATATGTTTCAATCTATTAAATACGTGTATATTGATATTAAAGGTAAGTATATACCTACCTACTGTTGATCCTTGATGCGCTGATGGCTGCCTTATTACCTAGAGGTAATGTGAGTTCTCTAATTTAGCCGTGAAGATTACTGTTATTAAGTTCCACACCTCGTTGGAGGGCGCCTTCACTGCAGACACCTTTGAAAATTCTATGTTATTATTTTTTAGGTGTAAATACCTACCTAAGTATTAAAAAAAACTGTGGGTAGGTCTATGTAAAGAATTGATGATGTTTTAGTTTTTTATATAATAAGATACCTATTACAGGACTCTCATAAGTCTCTTTCTTTTACTAAGCCTGTTAATTTATTCCTTGCTTTGTTAGCCTCTCGTGACAAAGAATCCCAATTAGGCGCGTTTTCATTTCTTTGGTGGTCGTTCTAAAAGTCTATACCAGATTGGGGAACGCCATTACTTTTATCTTTTTCTCTATTTTCTTATCCATCCTCCTCATCTGAAATAATTGTCTTCAACATTTAACAGATAGGTAGGTAGGTACCTACTTACCTTCCTTAGGGATTTAATTATTTCTTAGTGTGCTTCTAGAGGGTTTACCGGCGATATTTCTGAGTAGGTATAGGTACCTACCTACCTAGATATTTTCAGTTCGGTGGTGATGGTGCTGTTACATTCTATAAGCGCTCGATTACTCAGGCAGATATATATACCTACCTACAATAATTTAAGGTAGGTATCTATTCCTACAGTTAGTTTAGTCATTTCGCTTATTGAGTTTAAGGAGACAATACAATACTCCCTTTTTTATCCCACTTAAGGGCAAAGGAAGGCAAAAAGAGCCTTCCACCGGCGCGCTTGATCTCGCGCGGTTTGCAGAAGGCTATTCAGGGGGACACTATAGCTGCTAAGTCTTATTTCTTTTATGTTTTCTGACCTGTACGATTTAAGGACGTTTTTTCAATTTCCTGTCTCTCTTAGAGGATGCTCGAAAGTCCAACAAAAAGATCAGAGGTGCTATTCTTTGCTGAAAGCCACACGGCTACGGTAAGAAGACAATAACTCCATTACAAATACGATGAACTCGATAGTCAAAGCAATTCAGTAGGTAGGTAAGTTGCTGTTATTATTTCAATAGGTACCTACCTATTTACTGAAAAAAACATTTTCTAATAACTTGTCAGTTTACTTATATGCGATTCTCTATGGAAGTTTTTATAAAATAATGGTGTCAAAACACACTTAAGTAATCTCTTCAATCAACTGACGTTCAGCAGGAACCGTAAACAAAAATGCAATAAACATAATTCAAATAAAAATTACTCCATTATTTTTAAAACAATAACAATAAAAATATTAAACGTTGACGTGTCTGAACATAATGATAGTTTCCCGCTCGTTTTGTTTATGGTCAGGCCGCCATGTTGTAGCGGGCGGCGCGCGGTCTAAACTCCGCCCAACGCCCCCTAACAAGTCACACCCATTCTGCAAATTGCTCTCAACACCGTCGTTGCACAAGTGCCCCGTGTCAAGTGTCATCGTGATAAACAGGAGAAAGTCTTCGAGTGGCATTTGTTTTCATAAGTTTTGAAATTGGAATTAATTCGATTTGGGGTGCTCGAGATTTAACGAGACAATCAAACACTTAGGTACTTACCTACTTAGGTATACAGAATTTTAATTTATTCGTTTATTTAGGATGTTAGGTATAAAGAGCTTTAGGTTTTCCCTTACCAAGTCCTCACATACTTTATTATATTATTTGTCTGAGGTATCTGCATTCTTAGGTAGTTCCTTCTCTTGCTGCATTTCATTGGAGTCCAAGGAGGCTAGGCATAATAAGGCAATATATTCTAAATAGGTACCTACTGTGGATATGTTGGCTGAACAATTAGTCGTGAACAATCATCGGAAATAATAATTACTTATTTAGTTTTCTACATAAATTATTATCTATTAACTATGGATTTCTTATTGGAAAAACGTCCTCAATGGGGACCCGAAATTTCTTTCAACCGCGGAGCATACAGTTTAGTGTAGCAAGGAGTTCATTAGCAGCCGCAGAGTAAACACGTTTGGTACTGCTTTATTATTTCTTTAATAACCTACCTACCTACGTATTTCATAAGTAGTCTGATTGAGCTAACTAGTACGTAAAACTTTCTAGGATCGTAAATCGTGATAGTCGCCGATGAAGAAAAAATGCTACAGCTCATCAGCTTGTTTCATTTCAAAAACAACACTTCTATTGATAGATATATCTTCCTAATGAAGGTTTAATAAATAGTTGATAAAACAGAGTTCAATCCATAGAACCCCGTGGTGTTGTATCTTGATAGAGATCCAACACATACAAATAGCCTCACATTAGTATGATTGATACCAACAATTTTTATAATGGCGTAAGTTCAAAGCGGCATCCCGTATTGAAGATTTTATTTGTGTTATTAATTATCAACTCTAAATTATGGTATTTAACAGCGTATTAATGATTTACTGTCTAATTTATATTGTAAATGTTATTAACCCGTTTGCTTGGTTTTCTCATTATTTATTTTTATTTAGTGTGTGACTATAATGAAGAAGTTGATCTCACCGATTTTTTTCAAGAACATTGATATACTTATGAATAGAAACGAACCTTCAATAGTAAACGGAAGTCGGGAAGAGGCTTGAAAAGGCCACCTAACAAAAGTTGCAATGGGTTGTTAGATTTAACATTTTTCTTAGTTTCCTATAGGTTTGAATGTAGATGCTTATGAAACTCCATAATATAGAAATACTCCGACATGGAAATCATCAGCAAAAGGAAAATTTATGAAACCAGTATACCACCCATTATGATAATGTCAGTGCTGGAACGCGTTTAAAAAGAGAAAACCTCCAGAGAAAGGATAAGAATTACTATTGATGGATACGAAAAATATAATGAAATCTAAGTACAAGGAGCATGTACTGGACTTATTCTGCTTC
This sequence comes from Mystacides longicornis, assembly GCA_963576905.1. Classification (NCBI taxonomy): domain Eukaryota; kingdom Metazoa; phylum Arthropoda; class Insecta; order Trichoptera; family Leptoceridae; genus Mystacides; species Mystacides longicornis. Next base: position 7,652,381 of record OY756434.1, read on the forward strand.
CATTAGAATACATTATACAGCTAAACCCGTGATCGACAACTCCCAGGCAGACCACAAAAAAGATGGACCGACATCTGGGAATCAAGGCTACATTCACCTCATATATTTTTGGAACATGTCATTCGGCTTAAAATAAAGAGAATACCTATATTTTGAACATCCAATGGTATTCATAAAAAGAAGAAAAAATTATTTAAAGTCTTTCAAAATATAAAATCAATGATTTTAGCAATCATGAAATATCTACGTAGATGAATCCTCAACATAACGGCGGTAAAAAAGGAAAGAGAGCAAGATCGGAAAAACGAATATAAAGAATAATAGAAAAATCAAATTGAAGATAAAGAAATTAACCGAAAGGCCTCTGCCAATAAAATAATAAAAAGTGAAATAAACAAACCTATTCGACATTGAAGATTGTCCATACATTGTCCTTTTGAGATCCCCCGCATACCGCAAGCCAGCCAGGATAAGACCAATCCACAGCAAACCTGACTCGCATGAAACCACCTCCCTAGCTCAATCGAAGCAATCAGACCAAAAAACCGGCCACACACAAATTAAGTCCGCCACGGATCCCCCCCCAAGCCGACCGAAGATGAAGATAGGGATATATTTTTCACTAAGCATGGAAATACCACTATTGTGCATGTGAGTTATGCTCGAGTAAGTATCATTATGGGAGCTTTGCTTTATGTTAAAGAAGTCAAAAGTGTACGATGTATTATCAAGACTATGTTCTGCGAGAGAAGTACTTAGTCTCCTGCGCTTAGTAATTTTAAAAGTTTTCATATTGGGCCATCGAGGTAGAAGGCAAATCTCCTGGCTGCGCAATATAATATACCTACCTAGTGAACAGAACTGTACCAGAAAGTGCTAAAAGAGAGACATTCGACAAACGGGCAGACCATGAGAGTAGCATTTTAGATACCTTCATCTGCGGTGGCCCTCTTACATAAAAATAATTTTCAACAAATGATTCATATCGGAGTATCATAATTACCTCCATAAAGACATTCATCGTCCATTTATTAAAACAAGTCGAACGAATAGAGTTTCTGCGGGTAATTATTGAAATAATTAGTCAAATCACACGCGGCTATCTTCAGAGAGGAGAGTCTTGATTGATATCATTTGGTTACGGATGGATTAGACCATCAAAAGACTCTGTGAATGGATGGATATGGTAGATAACTACCTAACACACAACTCTTGTGTCTTCAGAGATGAAATAAGAAATGTTTTGTTTGTCTACAGGACTCCTTTGATTATCCTTTAGTTGTTTGTTATTAATTTCTGTTAATCAGCATTTTACTATCATGGTAGATCCGAGATAGTTCATCGAGTACAGATATTTACTATTTATCAATTACAATAATAATCCATTACAATATTATGATATTGGCAAAAATATGAAAAGTCAGAGTGTCATTTTTTGACTTTGCTAAAAATGAAACTATAAGAAAATCATGCAATATTCCATATCAGCTATTTTCTACGGTGTTTGAAATATTGCCTTCTAAAGAAACAACCAAAGAGTTGCTAGAAGGCGGGAACAATAAGGAAACCATACGCCAAATCATTTTTTGATCGGAGGGGATGAACAAATGTACAAAGTGGTCTTACAACCTACTATTTTCATAGACTTTAACAAAGTAATGATAACATTTCAGCAGTGGTGATTGTGTTGCGATCTAAATGATTAGGTACTACATGTCCAATTTTTTTTTGTAAGTATTTTGTTCTGTTATGACGAAAATCTGGAAGTTGGAATAAATGCTGTAAAAATGACATCACTGCGTAGGATATGTGGAAAGAGACTGATTGATAAGGTGAGGAATGATAATATTAGAAAGGAGAGGAGAAATGTTAGCGTAGTGACTAGAATGAAAGTGAATAAATTAAGGTAGTTTTGTGGCATGTAGAGAGAATAAACGAAGAGAGAATGACTAAAAGGATATTATATAAATCTGAAAGAATGGGTACACGCAGACGAGGTCGACCTCAAATGACATGGTTCGATCATATCGGTTCAGTCTTAGAGGAGGGCCAAGTCAGGAGCAAAAGACTGTCTGTCTGAAAATCCGTAATACGAATATGCGTTTATCGGAGAGTTAGCACGTTGTCGGCACGTCTATCAACTGTCTCCAGGAAATGCAGATGATTTCTCCGGTCATACATCATAACACCGGGCGCTTTTGACCAGCACGTGGCTTTTATTTGGTACCTCGGCCCCTTTGTGCTCACCACCATCTTCTCAGGAAGATCTCTCCATTCACTACCAGCCCAGAACGTGAATATCGTAATTAAATTAATCTCAGCACTGATGTTATAAATATGATGGTTATCAGTCTTAAGCGCTGTTTGCTGATCCTATCACAGCCTTCTCTTCCGGTTATTTAGGTAACTACAGCCGCAACAATCTTCTTGCTGATCAAGCCAGTTCATCTCGAGTATAAAGAAAGCTCTTTTGTTTCTTTTCATCACTTTGCTTTTAGATAGCTATGCCTAGATTTAATACCGATGTATGTAAGTTACCTTTTAATTTAACATTATTTTCACTAGACAACGCAGAGAAGAAGAACTTATGTTAATCGTACAACGTATAATGTAAGATTATTGCTAAAGATTACATAATTATTGGTTTGATCGGAATGCGGAGGATCAGCGATTTCGAGGATGTCGTGCGATTTGGAAGAGACATTACTCCAGAGATCATCTCTATCTTGATATAATAGAACTATATTATCAAGATTTTTTTACAAAACTGATCGTTTCGATATATTTTTTCTTTTGGTATTTGATTATTTTTTGTCTTTCTTCCTTCATCTTTCTTTACATACCCTACCTTACGATCCACCCGATAATGCAGTTTGTCTATCTTTCTTTATGTGACATTATTTTTTATGATACGATTGCATTTCATGACAACGATGATGTTGTCCCATATTCTACCATTTTGTTCACATCCTCTTTCTCTACTTGTCCAATCTACTGCAAACAAAGAGTGACGTGTGCTCAGCATCATCTGCTTCTAAAGAGCCGTACAAACATCTTACAGTTGGACCTTTTTAAATCTTTTCGATGTACATATTATGTCCATAGATGCACTGTGTCATCCGAAAGCCCACCGAACCATTCTCTCTATTTTGTCATCTATAGAGATCTTGATCAATTTCTGAGTCCATCTTCCCTTTGGTGTGGCGTCCCATTCTTCCTTCTATTTTTGAATTTGAATTGTCGTGTCTCTTTCTCTGATTTTGACGTTTTCGTATAAATATTATGCAAAACAATAATACTTATATAGGTAGTTTGTATGAATGTAGATATACCTGTTGTGTATGTTATAATATGGTGTAGGTATTTGTAGATATATAGGTACATAGAAGCAGACAATATGTGTTTATTTTGTTTTTTAACATTTCTGATGTACATCACTCCTCACGTCTGCTTTGATCTTCAGCGCTTGACATTTGGAAAGGGTGACCATCCGATATATCTACATGTAATGTTTTTTTTTTTTGATGTATTTTATTTTTAATAGGTAGATACTACAGTGATATAGTGACTATAGTCAGCAATGTTAAAGATTCTACGGAGACTTACATACTTTTCCTTAGTCTAAAATCCTTAGCATCATATATTGATGATATTATTATGTGTGTTTACTAGAAATTTTTACCCGCGTTTTACTTTCTGCCACAGATTGCAATAGACCGTTTGATTGTAGAATATTATTTCAGGCAAACGTTCTGTCGGGTATATTAATATATTCCTTTTTTTGGTCAGATATAATTTATCTATTTTATGACTTAATTTGGTATGTACCATAAAAATTTTAAATACTTTTTATAGTTTCAAATAACCTGAGGCCATGAAGGGCTTGCGCCTTCGAAACATGTCAGGTGTAATAAAATGGTGGAAAGTCAAAGGGTTTTTTTTTTATTTTAGTTTGAATATAAATTACTTCCACCGAGGAAAAAATGCATGTTCAACAATTTATGAATAATTGTACCTACTTGTATGTACCTATGCAAATATTATTCTTTTTAGAACATAGGGGATATCAAAATTTAACGTGCGTTTTAGTCGAAGAAAGTTGACAAAGTTACATAACATTGGTTCTTATTTTGCACAAAATGTTTGAAAAGGCTAGATTGATGCATCGAAAAAGGATAGATATTTTGATTTTCTTGTTTTTTTTCGATCCGTTTATTTAAAGAATTTCTCAGTGTGCTAAACTCCAGCTCCCTCCACCGTCTCAAAGGCCTCCCCGCTCGTAGACGTCCATTTGAACCACCATAATATGCTATGCCAATGTGGCATTCTTGCAGTATCCATTCTTCGAATATTTTGGTACCAATATTAACGCTGCTTTCTCCCCTTGCCATGTCATCAACCTTGTGCTTTCAGGAAAAGACTGATTTGTATCCAAGTTCCTTCTCCTGTTACATTTTCAAAACCTCAGGAAGTTTGATAGCCTTGCGAGAATTCTCCTCTCTTGGACCGGCAGCATGCACTGGCGGTCTTAAAAGTGTTGAGAAATATTATAATAAATTATGTGAAAGCATGGTTCCCCTACATTCATAACAAGATTTCACGGCGCCATAATATCGTGAGATGACACCAGCGGAAGTGTGGAACTTTAAACAATCAAGATAAACATTGCCTATCTGAATATATAAAAATATTCATTAAAATTCGTTATCATGTAAGTACTTAATAATAATAATTATGTTCATGAATTAAATGTTTACGTGAGCTAGACGAAATCGCTCGAGAATCAATATAAAATTTCGTGAAAGAGCAATACGTTTTCTTTTAAATCATCGTTATAAACTTTAACCACGCATTGAAAATTAAATCTTAATTAAAATTTTATTTGAATCATCTCATAGATGCATAAACGATCACTATCATTTTTTTAAAGGTTGTTTAATTTCAGCTACGCCATTTTCCTAGACAGGTAGGCCGAAAAGATTGACCTACAAATTATTTTTAAAGTCATCTCCTTCATTTAAGGAAATCCAATTCGCCACACTTTTTCTTTAATTTGTTAATTTTCATTCTTTCAACATGCATAAAAGTTCTTAATTTGTCAACATCCATCCATCTTACGATGCTTTCTTCCTATTACCATAATTTCCGTCCATTTTCCAGAGTAGTTAGTCACTTTTTTAGTGATATACATACGTTGTATATAATTTGCGGCTGACTCAAGCCAAACTATTCGTAACAATTATTACTGAATCTTAGCAGGTCTCTTAGAATAGCATTGAAATAAAATTATTTTTTGAATATGTAACAACTAATGACTCTAACAATTCATTCTTCTTCTTTGAGTCACAATCCTAGGATTGGTCTGCACCAAGCATGCTGACTCTTCTTCTCCACTCCTCCCTGTCACTGGCCAACCTTTTCATTTCTTGGAAGGTGCTGCAGCGCATGTCTCCGATCACCTGGTCTATGTAGTTATCCCTGGGGCGGCCTCTGTGGTTTCTGCCTTCAACGATATTCCTTCGACGATAGTAAAGAGCAGACCCGGGTGCCTGATGTTATGGCCTATCCATTTGACACGTTGATTACTAATGTTCTATTTTTAAATGAAACAAACCACCACGGGCTTATGACCGTCTTCTACTGTTATTTCGAAGGCTGGCTTAGTGTGATCACTTTACGTTAACAACGTTCGCCATTAGGTGGTAATGTTTAAGTCTTGAAACTTCCAAAAACAATTGCTTATATTAGAAGATCTAATCCAATCCACACTCCCTTTAGACCCCACTTAGGGGCATAGGGGGGCAACAAGAGCTCTCCATTGCGCTCGATCTTGCGCAACGTTAATGAACTTCTCCCACACCATGTCCAGATTCCTCAGCTCTGCTTCGAAGGAGCGATATTAATATTAAATTAGATATTAGATCTTAGAAGATATTAATATTAAAAAATTGGTTAAAGAAATTTGGGTCTCTCCTGGTCAAACAGCTAGTTAACGCTCATATTATAATACCAACATTGATGTAATACCCTTACTTCTGACAGCATTGTTTTCTGTGCTCGATTCTTTGTTCCTCTTCATCCACCTATATATATAGTTTCTTATTCAACATCTTTTACTTCTTAGTTTGTTTATTCCTATCACATGTGTCTTCGAACATTCAATCCTGGATTTGAAAATGAAAGTCGAAGACTTTTGATTTAGTACCTATCATACCATAAGTGATGAGATATTCGCTGAAATCTTAAAAAACCAGACTTTCACCAACGGTTCCTAACTTTTAGGTAGCTCTTTTACATAGGTTATAACCTCGTAGATGTTGGTCAAGAACCAAATGTTTAAAAAAAATGATTTTATTTATTAATTTAAAATAAGATACCAACAGAACATTAAGTAGGTAGATATACAAAATAACCGATTATTACAAAGACATAAAGCCATTGGCTCCAGTAACAGGTGTCTGTCACGTCCATTGTATCATCCTACAAACTTACATCTACCAAATCTCATCAATATGTAAGTATCTTTAACCTTTACCTACCTTTCAGCCTTCTTCTTGTGTCCAGAATTGAACAAAGGCCTCTCTCTTGGACTTCCATACTTCTCTGTCGGACGCCACCCACTTCCAGTGCAGGCCGGCTACTCTTTTAACGTCATCAGACCATCTTGTCTGGGGTCTACCCACGCTTCTGCGCCCTGTTCTAGGCCTCCAGTCCAGCACTTTCTTCTTTTATATATTTATAAACTAGTTAAAAATTAACTTTTTTTTATATTTATTACAAATAGGTATTTTTTTAGTATTGTCCTAATAACGCCCAACATCACTTACGCAACATTATACTTGCGTGTGTTTGAGTGACAAATCATCGTACCAGATTGTGTGTACGCGTCAAAACGCAGGTTAAATGTTATAAATTAATTATCCTTCCACGCGGAATAAGCATACCTTGTAAGTTGTAAAAGTGAAGCCTGATAGGTCGTGTATATGAAGGTACATGTCTCTTTTGTACGTGCACTGCCCGTCATAAACGATGGATTAGAAATGAATTTACTTACCTGCGAATCACAGATGCACAAAAGATATGAGTAATTATTGAACAGTGTGATGTACCTACCTATCGTGCTTGATTTTGATAAAATTGTACTAACCTCCAATTTTGCAGATTCACAATAGCAGAGAAGGTAGATATTACTTAAAAATGATGATGCTTTGCGTATAAAGTTATTATTGGAATACATAATAATTATTGTTAGCGTTAAGGCAAAAAAAAAAAAAAAGATCCCACAGAACCTCAAAACGAAAGTATTTGATCAATGCATACTCCCAGTTCTCACATACGGATGTCAGACGTGGACCCTCACAAAGGAGATTGTGAATAAATTGCATGTCACACAGAGAGCCATGGAGAGGGCCATGTTAGGAATTTCGCTCAGAGACAGAAGGAGAAATGAGTGGATCAGAGGAGTGACAAGGGTCACTAATATTGTCCAGAGAGTTACGGAGCTGAAGTGGTCGTGGGCTGGGCATGTGGCAAGAATGACAGATGGCAGATGGACCAAAATAATCTTACAGTGGCGTCCATGGTGGGGAAGGCGAAGCAGGGGCAGGCCAATGATGAGATGGAGTGACGACATCGTGGCTTGCGCGAGTTTTGGCTGGATGAGAAGGGCGCAGACGAGAGAGAGATGGCGACAATTGGGGGAGGCCTATGTTCAGAAATGGACGCGAGAAGGCTAAAGAAGAAGAAGTTAAGGCAACCTTAGAAACAACCGTAGAAGATTGTCGAAAGTCCGTGTTGTGAAAATTCCAGTGGATATCATTTTGAATCCCAGACACAACATATAATGAGGAACATTATAAGTCGAAACGTAAAAGATTGCTTCGTTTTTGAATGCATGAACAGTAAGGTAAACAATTATTTATTTAATGTAGGTACATAGCTATTTAATGAAAAATAGATAATTCATTTTATTTTCTTGAAACAAACACCAAACTAACAAATATAGCTAACTTCATTCGTTACTTTGAAATTGGAAGGAAATAGCGAAACTAGATCGTTCTTAATTTGATTCATATCAGCGAGTTTATTTTTGACATTTCAACATGTCGCCTTTTTTAAAGAATTACATATTATTATTATGATTATGTACATAGCTCGTTTTCCTACGTGACAGTTTAAATAATAATAAAAATTATATTTGTTGGAACAGTTTGAAATTAATCGACTTTTTTAAACAAATTGACAGGTTGACAACCCAAGAGACAGAGAGAAAGAGTCAGGCATGCCAACATAAGATTTTTACGTTTCATTAAACACTAATAAATGTTGTTTTCTGAGATTAATTTGACGTTGGTTCCTATTAGACATGTTGTTCTTGTGTTCACAGAAACATGAACATGTCAACTTTATTTTGAATGATTTTTTTTCGACGATATTGATGACAAGCGTGTTTTTTTTTATTACTGATGTTGATTTTTTTCTCGTTTTTGTCTGTCATTTGTTTATTGAGCGTTCTTTTTTTAAATTAAAATTTGGAACAAAAAATAATTTATAAACAATACAACCCATACAAAAATATAATGATTTTGAAGTGGTCAGTAGCCGGCTTTTGTGTGAACATACCTACATTTTCAGTATCGTGGGTTCGATCCCTGCTGATTGTAAAAGATGTCAAAAATGTTTTCAAATTATAATATAGGTAGGTACTTAGGTACATGTTCATTATATTATGTGTTATAAAAAAAATCTGGATTATTTTTATGCCCATTTTGTGTTAAATGCAAAAAGTTTATGGTAAAATTAACAGGTTCCATCTTGCTTTAAGACATTGAACAGCCAAGATCATCCAATTCTCAGACACTAGTTTCCTTTCAGGAGAGAAAGCCAGGGATCATTATCCTTCGACAAAGTCATTTAAAGGATGTGGAAAGTGATGTGTGCTGTAAGCAATAAACATTGAAGAAAAAAGAAATATAGGTATAAAGAAAAGAAAAAGGGAAGGAAGATAAACCAGTAAGGTGTATGCGTGTACTTAAGTTTTTATGTCTTCCTTTGGACACATAACGGATGGACGCATAAATAAAAGCACACTGCAACGGCACAACCGCCGTCCATCTTGCTTTAACATTCACTGGTGTACATAACAGGCGGTTACACATTAAAGTAATTATTTAGTAATAATTTATTACACACAAGATCGTGCCCCGGGCCTTGCATTCATACACCCTGCATACATTATTCATTCCTATACAACGCTATCAACACTAATTTATAATATTATGAACCTTTTAAATTAGTCAGGGGTATTATAACGACAATTCGTGTTCGGAATAATAATAATAATGTTTAAATGGTCCTTATGGTTTAACCGGATTGTTTTAAATTATAATTACCCAACACTTCTTTATTTTATTTTTCAACATCCCGTTGTAAAACGATAGAATATTATATGTAATTCCATCTTCGGACAGGTTTTATTTCCGTTTCGTTCCGTTTGCAATATATTTTAACGATTTTGATCGGCTTTAAGCACCTTAAAAAATGTGAGGACTTACTGTAGATCGTTTAGACGTCCAAGTCGAATATTAGATTTTAATTCCCACGAAGGTATCAGTAGGCCTAGACAAAATGCATTTGGCGATCGACTACTTACAAACGAATTCTTCGACAATGTAGAGTAGGAAGAAAATTGACTGTCCACTTTTTATATTTTTATACAAGTGTCATTCCTTGGTTTGAATAATTTTTCATATGTTCCAGTGGACAAATAATTTTTTCGCACTATACATTGGCGAAATCTTCATTTGTAGTCGAACGCCAATTTGAATTTGTCTACGGGGGCAGAAAATAAAGTAGACGAGGCAAAGTGAATTCAAAACATCATTAGGTATATAAGAATAGCCCAGAGCACTGACTGATTGAATGACCGACTAGCGCCGCCTACTCAGCGATATTGGAAAATAGCATCACTCCATGATGATTTTTTCTTTTTTAAATGAATCTGTACCTACACTCTTTGACTCTTTTACAGTGAACTTCATAAAGCTTGTGAAAGCTTCATGAAAGACGAAAAAGGTCGGTACTTAGGATCGAACCCACGACCTCAAGTATGAGACAGTAAGAAAGCCGCCAGAGTACCAACCACTTATAATAATTTATGCTTCAGATATTTTTAAACAAAGGTAATGGATTTATAAGTGCGTGAATGACGATGGAAAAAAAAGAAAACATTATGTTATTAAAAAGCTCCTATTATTGCGAAGAGCATAGGAATCAGCAAAATGTGTGGACCCTGAGACAGATAGAGCAGGCAGGGAAGCAGGGACTGGTTTTCTTATGTTCTGAAAAGGGATATAGGTATTGCATAATCAAATTGAAATAAAAAAACTTTTTAACTATTCCACAATTTTATTATACCTGACATGTTTCGAAGGGGCGGATATATTGCAGACTGACGACCCAGAAGGAATGACTTCCGAAAATGACCAGTCATCTGGGAGACTAAACAGCCTCATAAAAGGAAGAATAAGATGACTTTCGATTTGATAAATTTATAAGTTATGGTTTTTGATACCCCCTATGACTGCAGAAGCGTCATGATGGCGTGAACGAATCGAAGAAAAACAAATAGACCTTCATATCAATACTCAACCTAACATGATTGGCCATTAATAAATTATCGCCGTCCAAGTGATTCACGAGCGTAAAGATATATAATTAAATCAATAATATAGGAGGAGGGAAGCATGGACCAAATAAACGACAGTTACATTAAAATTATTCCACCATTGGCAACAGCATAAATTTTAAAATTTATCGCGTCACTTCGGAAACTGGGAGTTGATTTATTCGTCCGTATCTCCGTAACAAACGTTCGATAAATGGCTTCGCTGTTGTACACCACCAGCTACCGACTTGGTCTCTCTATCTCACTCACTCACCAAAGACAGGGTTGAACACTTAAGTTTTCATAACAATTAAGTGTACTTTTTATTGTTGACATGTCGGACTGAACAAACTATAGCTCTTTTAACAGAATCTGAGTGGAAAATTTTAATCATAGTTTCTTTGCATGGTATATTCTAGTCTAGTGATTACTAAAATAATATTGACCCCCAGGGGTCTACGCGGATTTGCGAATATTCTGTCTTATTATTTTTCTTCTTCATCAGCCCTCTCGTGTCCATTGTTATAGACATAGATCTCCCCCAGAGACTTCCACAGCTCCCTGTCCTGCCCCCGTCGCATCCATAAGGAAATTTTCTCACTTCGTCAGACCACTTGCCTGAGGCCTGCCAATACTAAACATATTCGCCCAGTTCTCGAACCCTAATCAAGAACTTTTTTGGTCCATGATAATAGGTACCTATAGGTACCTACGAAAGATTGATTGTAATTATCTATGTAAACATTGTATCTATTTCTCTTTAAACCAGCTTCAAGCTGTCTGGAGAACATAATATTTGGTTAAATAAATAAAACATTTGCAAAAGTCCAAAAAGTAAAAATGGGGATCTATGAAATGAAATAGGGGTCAATGATAGCTGAGTAATCTTATACAAAAAGGTATAGTTTTCATATTACGAATAATACACAATACACTTGCTATGAAAATTTCACCTGAAAATGTAAAGACTTTCAACATAGAACTCTTCAAGGACATATTTTATCTGAGTACCTAGTAATTGATTATTTTGGCGAAAGCTGAAAGATAAAAGGCAGTTTTAATTGCTATTTAACATTTTTCTGTTCTAAAGGAAAAAAAGCAAACTAATCAAAATTATAATTTTGAAAACCGTGTGTCAGCCCTGTTATAAAGAGGCCACGGCGATTAATATCGAAGGTCTATAAATCTCAGGCTCGCAATAATAACTAGAGATGAATATCTCATCCAGCGAACCCGGTTAGTTGCAAATTATTACGATTCTATTAGGGATGCTTTATGACTCGAGATAATTAACATCAGCTGCAGATAGCCAGCCTCATGGCGTGTGCATTGATTATTGTAACAGATTATATTCAATGAAGTTTGATGTCTGAAGAAGGATTCTGGATGAATGCATGTTGGTGAATGTATGATGCTTTGAACAGCTGATTATCCTTAACAAATATCATTATGACTTACAGAAGTTTACTTACTCTTTTTCATCTTAGTATAGACCTTGTGACCTGTAATTCAAGAGGTGGGGTTGGCTTCTTGGCATATATTTTTTAATAACTAGTGGTTGACCAGTGCTCGAAATTCGACCATAAATAATTCGATTATAAGTTTGAACATTATTAAGGTTCCATTATCAAAGATTCAGCGAGTGGTTTTTCACAATTTTCTTTCAAAAACAATGACATGTTGATAATTTTTTTCTATTACAAAGTTTTTTCTATTATTATTAAAGACAAACAATATTAACCTTCTACTGCAGTTGTGCACGTCTGACAGACACCTCGTTACGAATTTATTAGATATCTTTCTTCCACCAATACATCCACACCCCTCACTTACAATACCTTCCTGTATCCTAGTGACCAATCAATCAGTCGGCATTGCGTTGTCGTTGTGTGTGCTGTGTTCCTGTGCTGGGGTAGTTACGTCTCACAAACGTCAGGACAGTAACAATGTGATTTTATGCATACGTCTAATAGTCGTTACCACGCATGTTATGTTTTTATGTCATTGAGTTTCACAGTCGTCTCGACTATTTTAAGTGAAATTTATTAATTTTTTTTTTCATAATTAGGTACATAATACTATAGTAGTATTTCACTGGTGTGTAAAGAGGGAGTCACTAGTTATATATAATTTATATAATGTGCAAATATCAATAGCAATACACTTATTTAATCCTCAAATATATTTTATTAGGCTTCAATGTATAATGTTTTTTTTAGAATGTCTTCTAAAACTGCAAAGAAAAGAAAACTATCCACAGGAGATGAAGCTGGTTCTTTTCATCGAAATCCGTTGTCTTATGATGAGCTAGTCCGATGTCTGGAGTATGACAGCAATGAAGAGTTCAGCGATTTTGAAGATAGCGATGCCGACCCAAACCCTTAGTAGAATCGGATCAAATCACGGAATCGGAGCAATTAGAGGAGAAAGTTGAAGATGTGAATATACAAATACCATTGCAGGATGAAACATACAATAATACCTAATGAGCTACCAGAAAACCAAACAATTGAAGCTGCCGAAACACAGTACTACGTGAATTCTTACTTGAAGAGTACCTACTTGCTAATTTTTTATGTGTTTATATTAATTATTTTTTTATGTCTTATTATTGTTAACTAGTCTATATACGATAAGGATTTTGTATTTTTTTATATATCGATATTTCATGTTAACCTAAAAACCGAAAAATATAAGTACCTGTATTTGTCATTGTATTTCTTAGACCTCATAATAAATATTTGTTTTAAAATGTATGTGCTTTGTTTTAATTTATAAATTTCCTATTATGTGCTTGTAAATAATCTATATTTAGTAATATTGGCTAAGAAAGTCGAAATATATAAAGCCAACATTGGCTATATATATTTCGAATTTTACGTCTGTCAGACTGCACCACTGTGCTAAAATTATAGAAAATCACCACAGTAGCTAAGGGTTAAATCTATTCTCAATTTGACGACAAAAGAATATATGCGTCTGTGTCAATGTCAAATACATCGAAGTGTGTGTGAGTAACAAATACATAACATTACAATAGTGTTGCAATGTTTTTTTTATTGATTTAGTGTATTATTATACATAACCACTTTAAAAAAATATTAGCAATTGCCACTCCTTCTCTATATAAACTATTAGTGTGTGAAATTTCATACTCCTCCGTCCGCGCAGTTTTCGTAAAAAAAGATCGCAAAGTTTTTGCTAGATTCAAGTAATAAAAAGAACTCGAATGTAGGCATCTGCTTAATGTATCCCGTCAAATGACTAAAAAAATCACATTTTAACCTGCCAACTAAAATTATAGAATAGGTAGGTACTGACCTACAGATGTATTTTTTTGGTTCCTACTTCTTTCGAGTCTCAATCCAAGCATGCTGACTCTGTTCCACCACTCCTCCCTGTCACAGACCAGACTCTTCATCTGCTAGTAGGCGATGCAGCGCATGGCACCGATCACCTGGTCTGGGGCGAACTCTATGAGAGGAATTTGAAACTCTGGTTCCTTTCTGTACCGCACAGCGTACGGCACAAGGACCGAAGGTGGAACGGTCAAGTGTAGGGTGGATGCTTGGCAACGGGATCTCACGCCTCTCTCCTCTTCCTCGCCCGGCCGCTCCGCGATCGTCTTCTTCTTCGCCCGGCGCCCTCGACGAAGCGATCTCCTAGTAGTCACGCAGGCCGTACTTGCTTCGGGCCTGACGCGCGTTCGAGAGATCGTTCGGTCCAGCGGTGTGTTCAGAAGCCGTAGTCAGGGTCCAATTGCATGGGTCGTGCCACGGTCCAAAGAGCCAGCCAGAGATGAGAGTCCAATCCGTGTCCAAAGAGAAGTCCGAGTCCAGTCCAGTGCAGAGTCCAAGCCAAGGTCCAAGTCCGAGTAGAGCGGGAGAGCAGAGAGAGAATGAAACACCAAGTGTAAACGAAGATATTCTGACTTTATTGGGGAAATGTACGTGCTTATATTCAAATCCGCGCCATCGATCCCAGCTCGCAGGCTGGTGCGAACGGCGCGGACACAGTAGGCGCACGCAGGCGCTCCCCACCACGTCATGCATCGCAGTGCTGCGTGGCGGGGTGGATAATTATCGATAATTTCGCCTAAATGCGAATTATCGTATGAAATCAAATGCCCACCTCGGTGTATTTGGTATCGTTGAGATCGCCTCACGATTTTACACCGAGGTGTGCTAATCAAATTAACCTACGAGTTAATATTGCACATATGCATTTATGCTGCACTGTCCGGCCGCCCAGAATATGATTCCGCAGCCGGCAGGCCTACATCTCATGCCGAGCCTCGCCAGACATCCATGTGCCCGGAAAGCACCCGTTCTAACACATCATCATGCCCCGTACCAAATCCCCTTTGCATAGGCCGCGCCACCAGACACCAGTCAGCGCGCTGGACTCTATGCTGGGGCTGCTGATGTCATTGCATCCAGCAAGCCCCCCAAATATTCCCAATCATGAGCCGTGATGCACGGTCGCAGTTTCAATACTGCAGACCGGCCACAGTCGCCCTACGCTAGGTTGCGCAATCAGCAACCTGCGTTCATCATTCATGTACCTCACGGTACTGGAATGAGCCGTGATGCACGGTCGCAGTCTCAATACTGCAGACCGGCCACAGTCGCCCTACGCTAGGTTGCGCAATCAGCAACCTGCGCATCAATCATGTACCTCACGGTACTGGCATGAGCCGTGATGCACGGTCGCAGTCTCAATACTGCAGACCGGCCACAGTCGCCCTACGCTAGGTTGCGCAATCAGCAACCTGCGCATCAATCATGTACCTCACGGTACTGGCATGAGCCGTGATGCACGGTCGCAGTCTCAATACTGCAGACCGGCCACAGTCGCCCTACGCTAGGTTGCGCAATCAGCAACCTGCGCATCAATCATGTACCTCACGGTACTGGCATGAGCCGTGATGCCTGGCCGCGACACGACCAAGCCACCGACACTACATGCCTGGCTGCACCAGTGTCTCAGCACTAGTGTGCCTTCATTCGGCGCATTCATGCACCTTTCATTGGCCTGCGCTGTGTTGCTCGGCCTCTCATAGCCGAGCCACCAACGCAGCATGCTGTGCTCTACCAGAATAAGCCTCTGGCAGGCATCCCAGATGTCCCCAGATATACATGAATTTAGGAAACAATATACAGGGATCATATGTACAAGATGTTGGCCCCCGCCTCGGCTCTTCAGGGACAAAACAATCCTTTATTAGCTGTCCGAGACGGGATGCACAACCAAATCACAAAATAATATATACACATATCATTAAGCTCACTTAACCTATGCATAATCAATCATCGGGTTGGGGGCACGAGGTCACATTCACGGGTAAATCACGAACCCGGCGGCCGCGGTAGTGAAAATGCGTCAGTCTCAGCGGACTGACATACACACTCCGCGGTCGTCATAAGCTAGAAGACCCCGTGCACCCACCCTTAATAGGTATAAATCAATGTCGCAGGCAATGCTCACAAATCAGTCATATTTTCAATAGTCCAACACAATCACGTATTGTCTGTAACATACTGCCGTCCGGTACACTCCCCTCTAAAATTCCGAGGGGGTTTTAACTTCATCAGCCGGACGACAGTCGAACCCCATGGCTGCATCGCTGTGGGTCCCCGGTTGGCACCTCCTCCTCGCCGTGATGTACTGCGCCGTCACAATCCTCCCTTCAGGGCGTCGCTGTCGCTCGTACCATCCGTCGATGCAGGAGCATGCTATATTTGTGGGCCGGGCCTTTCTGCGTGCCCGGCGCCACTGCGTTGCCTGTGACTTATCGAGGGACTTCGCCCTCTCCTTACTGGATGCGGCGGCCAACACAGGTGGGCGTAACGTCCAGTCATCAGACTGGTACCCCCTGGCCGATACCCTGACCCGCATCCTATGACGATGACGCCTAGCGTCGGGACGACGGCCTATGCATGGCGTCGTTTCTTTGCAGGTAGCTGGCTCCTCCCCTCGTGAGTTTACCGCCTTTCTGCTCTCTGATGTGCGGTGGGTGGCGATCACGCCCCCTGGTCTCACCGCGTATGTCGGCGGGAGCAGACTTCTGCCTCGCACCTCGCTGGTATCGGGCTGCCACACCAGTGACAGCGTCTTCTGGGCCATCGAATGTCTCGTCGATGGCCTGACCTCCCAGCTCTTCTTGTTTGGAGAGCAGGAGGGTTCTCCCCTCGTCTGGCGAACACGCCCACTAGCGTTTGACGGGGGGTGGTGGGTGGCGTCAACATTGGCTGACGTAGACGCCACGTCAAGTTTTCGCGGGCCCAAGTGACTGCCTGGCGCCTCCATATTTTTCTTCTGCCACACCAGTGACAGGATTGTCCTCTTGGCCACCGTGTGCTTCTTCGATGGCCTGACCTCCCAGCTCTTATGTTTCGAAGAGCAGGAGGGTTCTCCCCTCGTCTGTAGAACACGCCCACTGGCGTTCGACGGGGGGTGGTGGGTGGCGTCGACACTAGCTGACGCCACATCAAGGTTCCGCGGGCCCAGGGAGCTATCTGGCGCCTCCACGGATGTCTTCTGCCACACCAGCGGCAGCTTATTCTTGGCCGCTGACTTGCCCTTCAGCGACCCGTCCTCCCAGCTCTCGTAGTTGGAAGAGCAGGAGGGTTCTCCCCTCGTCGGTAGAACACGCCCGCTGGCGTTCGACGGGGGGTGGTGAGTGGCGTCGACACTTGATGACGTAGACGCCCGTTCGAATGACTGCGGGCCCAGGTAGCTACCCGGCGCCTTCTTCTTCTTGGCCACCGTTTGTTCCATCGGTGACCTGACCTCCCAGCTCTCATAGTTCGCGTAGCAGGAGGGTTCTCCCCTCGTGTGAAGATCACGCCCACTGGCGTTTGACGGGGGGTGGTGGGTGGCGTCGATCTTGGACGATATGGACGCCACTCCCAAAGACATCTCAGCATCACGCATTCTCACCCTGCACTTGTTCAGCACTTCGTGTAGATCATTCTGCAGGCTGAACACTGGCTTCTTCTCAGCTCCCAAGCTTGGCAGCCAGCGTTTGTTCTGTCGCCATCTCTTCTTGGACGACACGCCTCGCAACTCAGCGAGCGATTTTAATAATCGGCACTTCGCCCCGACCTCTGAGGGTCTGGTGGTTTTCGTGCGACGAACGAGGCACCTTCTTGTTCGTTTTTTCTCACCGTCGACCCGTGCAGGTTGTAAGGCTGCAACGGGCCACCCAGTTTTCAAGTTCGGCAACCAGCCGTCGAGTCTGACCCTCCATTTGACCACTGTCTTGGAAGGTTCTCCCCTCATGAGGATCTCGCGCCTTCTGGCGTATGAGGGGTGGTGGGTGGCGTTCACGCCTAATGGGCCCACCCTCAAATGCCGTGGGCCCTTGCTCGGCACCCATTGGGCATGTTCGCGGATCTCAGGTCGCAGTTTCATAGGTGCTCCCTTCCCCGCGCGTTTCCATCTGACTTTGACCCGTCCCATAGCGAGCCCTTTCGTCATCCTGCACTTTGCCCCGACCTCTGAGGGTCGAGAGGCTCTCGTGCATCGAGCATGGTTTCTCCATGCTCTCAGCTCACTGTCGTCCCGTACAGGTTGTAAAGCTGCAGCGGGACGCGCAGCTTTCAGATCCAGGAAGCAGTTTCCCTGCCCCCGTTGTGACATCCAGTCAAGTTGTGGGGTCACCGGCTTCAGCCCATATGACCCCGTGCGTCGCCCCATTGTCTGAGCAAGTCCGCTCGGACAAATCATA
Source organism: Mystacides longicornis (assembly GCA_963576905.1). Classification (NCBI taxonomy): domain Eukaryota; kingdom Metazoa; phylum Arthropoda; class Insecta; order Trichoptera; family Leptoceridae; genus Mystacides; species Mystacides longicornis. The sequence continues at coordinate 7,670,779 of OY756434.1, forward strand.
GGGGTCACAACGCGTTGCATTGTGCATACTGCAGCAGCTTCAGCACTTCGAGATTGGTCTCGCCTCACTCGTTGTAGTATATGCCCAGCAGGGCCACTTTTCACGCCAGGACATTTTGACACTTGTCCTGGTTTTTCAATCGAGAAACTCATCGTAGCACACAAGCACTTTAAACTCAATTGTCCAGTAGGCTGTCCAGTCACCGCAGGCGTCGTCGGATACAAGACGCGCCCGCTAGGTAACTCGCCACAACCGTTCCTGAGCTTACCGCAGTAAAGCTCGGCCCGTGTCACGGAACATTCCGTTCCCACACACGGATGGCACCGATAAGTGGTAATATCGGCGCCTACCACCTGCCGTACCGCCGCAAGCGTCGCCGGTTCACCGGCGCACTCGCTAGGCGGCCCCCCACAGGCGTTCACACTATAGGCACACGACAGCATCGGCTGTCCACTACCCGCTGTCACCCATCCGCGGGTGACGTCACGCGTTACGTCACAGTCTTCTTGTTCAACGCGCACACAATGCTCGTTCGCTTGCGAGCAGCCCGCGGGCCTCACTCGCTCGGCCACCGCAAATGTCGCTTCAGCGCATTCGCTAGGTGACCTTTCTGTAGCACCGGCTACGGGTTCATGCAAGAGGCTCTCGGGCCATTCCTGCTCAGTCACCGCAAGCGTCGCTCTATAGGCGCGCTCGCTAGGTGACATCACTTCGCGGAGATATGACAGCACCGGCTGTCCACTTTCCGATTTCAATGATTGTTCATTCACTAGCAAGGAGCTCGCGGGCCTCACTTGCGTCATCGACCATCCGGTCACCGCAGACGTCATCGAATCACCGATGCGCCCGCTAGGTGGGTTCTGGATGGCCGTGTATTCTGCAGCACTGTCCACGGCGACACTCGCGGGTGTCGTTGCGCGGTTCACTTTGGCAGTACTCGCGGGTACTGACTCGGCAAGTCCAGATTCACTGCCAGTTGGCCACTTAAATTCACTGATGACTAACTGTTCACAAGGTTCACTGTTCGTGTCAACACACGCGTGTGTTGACTCGCGGGTCACTCGAGCACTCGCGGGTGCTTGTTCGCGGTTCGCCGCTTTGAGAAACGCTAGCTCTGCCTGGTTGGCGGCTAGCGCTCCCCTCAGGTCATCCATCTGCTTCTGCAGGAACCGGATGACCGCTTCGTCCATCATGGTGCTGGTGGTGGATGAGCAGTCCGCAGACGTCCATGGCTCGTCCACTCCATCCTTCACAAGCGCGAACAGCATCCCGTTACCGATCCGGAGCTCGAAGGACCAATTTGTACCGCACAGCGTACGGCACAAGGACCGAAGGTGGAACGGTCAAGTGTAGGGTGGATGCTTGGCAACGGGATCTCACGCCTCTCTCCTCTTCCTCGCCCGGCCGCTCCGCGATCGTCTTCTTCTTCGCCCGGCGCCCTCGACGAAGCGATCTCCTAGTAGTCACGCAGGCCGTACTTGCTTCGGGCCTGACGCGCGTTCGAGAGATCGTTCGGTCCAGCGGTGTGTTCAGAAGCCGTAGTCAGGGTCCAATTGCATGGGTCGTGCCACGGTCCAAAGAGCCAGCCAGAGATGAGAGTCCAATCCGTGTCCAAAGAGAAGTCCGAGTCCAGTCCAGTGCAGAGTCCAAGCCAAGGTCCAAGTCCGAGTAGAGCGGGAGAGCAGAGAGAGAATGAAACACCAAGTGTAAACGAAGATATTCTGACTTTATTGGGGAAATGTACGTGCTTATATTCAAATCCGCGCCATCGATCCCAGCTCGCAGGCTGGTGCGAACGGCGCGGACACAGTAGGCGCACGCAGGCGCTCCCCACCACGTCATGCATCGCAGTGCTGCGTGGCGGGGTGGATAATTATCGATAATTTCGCCTAAATGCGAATTATCGTATGAAATCAAATGCCCACCTCGGTGTATTTGGTATCGTTGAGATCGCCTCACGATTTTACACCGAGGTGTGCTAATCAAATTAACCTACGAGTTAATATTGCACATATGCATTTATGCTGCACTGTCCGGCCGCCCAGAATATGATTCCGCAGCCGGCAGGCCTACATCTCATGCCGAGCCTCGCCAGACATCCATGTGCCCGGAAAGCACCCGTTCTAACACATCATCATGCCCCGTACCAAATCCCCTTTGCATAGGCCGCGCCACCAGACACCAGTCAGCGCGCTGGACTCTATGCTGGGGCTGCTGATGTCATTGCATCCAGCAAGCCCCCCAAATATTCCCAATCATGAGCCGTGATGCACGGTCGCAGTTTCAATACTGCAGACCGGCCACAGTCGCCCTACGCTAGGTTGCGCAATCAGCAACCTGCGTTCATCATTCATGTACCTCACGGTACTGGAATGAGCCGTGATGCACGGTCGCAGTCTCAATACTGCAGACCGGCCACAGTCGCCCTACGCTAGGTTGCGCAATCAGCAACCTGCGCATCAATCATGTACCTCACGGTACTGGCATGAGCCGTGATGCACGGTCGCAGTCTCAATACTGCAGACCGGCCACAGTCGCCCTACGCTAGGTTGCGCAATCAGCAACCTGCGCATCAATCATGTACCTCACGGTACTGGCATGAGCCGTGATGCACGGTCGCAGTCTCAATACTGCAGACCGGCCACAGTCGCCCTACGCTAGGTTGCGCAATCAGCAACCTGCGCATCAATCATGTACCTCACGGTACTGGCATGAGCCGTGATGCCTGGCCGCGACACGACCAAGCCACCGACACTACATGCCTGGCTGCACCAGTGTCTCAGCACTAGTGTGCCTTCATTCGGCGCATTCATGCACCTTTCATTGGCCTGCGCTGTGTTGCTCGGCCTCTCATAGCCGAGCCACCAACGCAGCATGCTGTGCTCTACCAGAATAAGCCTCTGGCAGGCATCCCAGATGTCCCCAGATATACATGAATTTAGGAAACAATATACAGGGATCATATGTACAAGATGTTGGCCCCCGCCTCGGCTCTTCAGGGACAAAACAATCCTTTATTAGCTGTCCGAGACGGGATGCACAACCAAATCACAAAATAATATATACACATATCATTAAGCTCACTTAACCTATGCATAATCAATCATCGGGTTGGGGGCACGAGGTCACATTCACGGGTAAATCACGAACCCGGCGGCCGCGGTAGTGAAAATGCGTCAGTCTCAGCGGACTGACATACACACTCCGCGGTCGTCATAAGCTAGAAGACCCCGTGCACCCACCCTTAATAGGTATAAATCAATGTCGCAGGCAATGCTCACAAATCAGTCATATTTTCAATAGTCCAACACAATCACGTATTGTCTGTAACATACTGCCGTCCGGTACACTTTCCTTCTGGTTTTTTGCAAAATAGACCCAATAATTTGGCCTATATTGACTATTGGAGCATTGGTGATTCTACGTTTGGGTTGTTCAGTGTTCTGTTTGTGTCTCTATGAAATAAATATCTTGTGATTTGTCCCTTTTTTTTCCCTCGGAAGTCATCCCTTTAATAATTAAACTCTATAAAAAAGAGATTTAACATTTTTTTGTCAGGGCTAATTTGCAAGGAGATACAATGAGACATTGTCAGTCAGGGTGTCTTTTGATGTTGCTGATATTAAGAGAGCGCCTGGAAGAAGGTATTCTCTACCATAAATGATGAATGACCGTGTCAGAGATTTCGAAAGTCCAAGATATTTTTGCGCCAGCTGACTATGCGCTAGGAAAAAGATGTCATATTTTTGTCGAAACAAAGCTAATTTTCAAATTATTATTTCAACAAAGCCTGAAAAAGAGAAAAAATGACGTTTGGAACGGACATTCTCCCGGTCACCCATAAATTATTGTGTTGTTATTGTACATTCAAAGAACAAACATCAGTTACCTCAGTTTAGGATTGCAGACTTTTAAATGCCTAGTCCACGGACAACATTGCTTGTTATTTGTTTTTCTAGTAGAAACGGTCGAATTCATACAAAAAATACTGTCAAAAAACTGTTCTTATTTTTTTTTTTCACACATTAATTTAGGTAAGTCACTACTTAGCTACTTATGGATACCACCACAACAAAGATGCACTTATGGTCACTGTTAGCGGTGCGTGTTATATGGCGTGGAGAGCGCTAAGAACAACCTAAAAGTTATGAACCGTTGGTGAAAGTGACCATCATTCTCAGAAATGAAGAATTCCTTGGAAAACTCATAGATATAACAAAAATAGGAGGATACGGGAGTGGTTGGTAGACCAGCGACAACTTTCGTGCGTAGGTCACTACAGGGTTATAAAGGTCGTGGTTTCGAATCCCGGTGCCGAACATTTCCACTTAGTCGGATGTCGGAAGTTTATTTGTGTTCGCTTTTAGTGAGTGCAGATTCAATTTACTTAGAAAAAAATTGCGAGAGGAAAAGCTGACGATTCTGGTAGGAGTATGGGAAGAGAAAAGACCCATTCAGACTGCCCCATATTTGATTACACAGCCATCACCATTGAAGACAACTCCCAAATAGACAACCATGGATAAACCGCACCTTATAAATTCATAATCATGTCTTTTAAGAAACAAAAATTTTTTGTTGTCATTTAATTTTTAAAATTTCTTCGAGGATCATGAACGTGGCACATACAATATATACCTACCTACATCGTTCTTACCTAAACGCAAATAGATCTACCGTAAAAGCTGAGTTGAAATTTTATACCAGTGAAATAGTTGTGACAATGACAAAGTGCTCTAGTGATTAATATATCCTCATCACTCTAACAGGATCTCTTCACAAAGATCCTGGCTACATATAGGATGATGGATCTACCTATCTATGCGTGACGATATAACAGGTCTACAAAGCGCCCCCTCACATCCCTACTTACTCCTGGACATTACATCATCCAAGTTTATTTCCCTTACATCTCTATACCTCATGTGATACTTAAGGGGGGTTAGGGGGGTGGACACTGGATACCATCGCCACTATCAGATTGTCCTCCCGCAAGTGGTAAAGTTCAAGTAGCTGCCCCCTTTGTGTTGGGCAACTGATGTGTTTTGTGGAAATCAGTGGGATAGTGGAAATCGCGGCTGAAATATTTCTACAATATTTTGTAATGAAAGGAAACATTATTGGCGTCAACTTTCAGTTTGTGTAATTGGTTCATTTTTTACTTTTAGTTTTTGTAATTAAGAGTATTTTTTACTTATTAACTTTTGAGTAGATAATATTTTTTAGTTTACCTTTTTAATTGTGTAATAACTTAAGCATATTTATCATTATTTAAATTTTTGCATACATACTTAATGTAAAAATTCTATTGATTTCTCATAACCAACTTAATAATTCCTCCCTTTTTAGTCCACTTAAGAGCAAACGGAGGCAACAAGAGACTTTCACTTCCATTTTGAACAACTTTACAATGACCACCTACCACACCATATCAGCTCTGCTCTGATTCGAAGGAACGGTACTCGGTGTGGGAGGATCTATCTCCTTCAGGACCCTGATGGGAGGAAGCATAAAAATATGTAATATTAAATTCTTTGGCTAGTTAAAATTTTTATAGAAGGAATAAATTTTGTAAAATGCAATTGCATTTTTCGGTAGGTAATCTGATTGGAGTAATAATTACATTGAAACTCCAGCCAGGAGACCAGGCAGACCAGGCAAGAGTGACCTAAAAGAATGCGAAGTGGAGCCAGAGATGGCGTTGGACAGACAATCTTGGCGCAACAGAACAAGGAGAGCCGACCCCAAATAATGGGACAAAGGCGAGGGCGAAGAAGAAGAATGTAATTGGAGTGATAGATTTAAGTATCCTGAAACTTAGAGGACACAAAACTTGTTCAAGTAAAGGAAATATCAGCTTCTTGCAGAATGTTTATTGGTCTTATAATATTATATTAAAGTTAACCAACCAATCTGAATATCACTTTTATTCATAGGTACATCAAGCTTTATCATAGAAGCAGTATGAAGGCGAATTCCACGAAGTCTCTATCGGCGGCTCAGGTTATTTTGATCACAAATAAACTGGAGTTATGATACGCAACCCTTAAAGATCACGAGCGATCTTGGTGACAGGGTATGTGAATATAAGTGACAGTTTCTGCCAGATAAGGGACGCTTGACAGCTGCTTCTGCGGTGTGTACAGGGCCGGGCTGAGGGGTGAAGTGACACGGAGAAGGGTGAGTGGAGATCCTGGAATAATAACCTCGAATGATATGACAATATTTGTGTCTATCTCGTGATGAATGGCTGCAACTTCTTGCGTGACAGTACCTACCCTCACCATTGTTGATATCACTGATGAAACCACCGTGATTTGCTAATTTCGTGTGTGTGTGGATATTAATTTATCAATTTGCAAGCGACATATATTATTATTATTGTGTGGATATTTTGAGGAGTAAGACTGTATAATATGGTTTAATCTTTTCGGTCGAATATTTGGTTAATTTTCGTGTCATTTGATTAATTATCATTTTGTTGTGTGCTATACCGAGACCAACGCTATTGCTGTCTCTTTCGCATAGACAGATTTGAAAACAAAATCAAAGTGACGTCACGCATTTAGGCGGTGTTGCGGGACCTCGTAGTTGGCGTCTCTTTTTCGCATCACTCTTGCGTATTTACAAAAGAGAGACAACAATCACGAAGGATTTTTTTTATTTTAACATTAATATACATACCTACAGTGAAATTGATACAAAAATAAGACAGTACATAAACAATTACGAAACTCACCCTAGTTAAGTATATACACACATTAAGGAATCACAAGTGCTTCGCAATGTACCTATCTATGCTCATTTTTTCTTTCTTTCTTCTACTAAGAAAGTATTCCAAGATTGTTTTTTATTTAATTTCATTTCTCCATAATACCTATTATTATTGTGTATTAGGTAGGTATATTACGTACTTTAATAATGTACCTATCGAAAAAATTTAATCTTCAGAGTAATCAACAAGAGAGATATTATTGAAATTCAATCCCGATTTCAATGTCAAAAGTCAATATTTTTTATTCTGTAGGTAAGTACTGACTTGTATAAATCCTTATTTATAGATTTTTTTTTTAGATTTCGTAACCACAATCTAAAGGATATTGTGGTTTTCATGAGAAAAACACATGTCAGATGGGATACCTATTATAGAGCATGTATTGTAAAGTCTTAAGGCTTTACATTTCCAAGCTTGGTCAATAGCACAGTGAAAGTGCGTACCTACAGCGTCCAGTTTTTTAACGAGTCTAGAAGAAGAAGAAGTCCTTTTTTACCTTCCATGTTAGTTTTAATTACAAGGTAAGTTAAGGATGTCCTCATAAAATACAGGTTCCATTCTTAAATCGATTAGGTACCTACAGACTGCATAGCAAATTATATTTTCGCATAGGTAATTACCTGCATGGCAAGATAAATCATTAGGATTGTACAGAGTGTTGCAAGCTATGAAACTATCTTTTTAATTGATCCCGACCATACAGGGTGAATAAATACCTGACAAACTACTAAATGCAGTGGCGAATAGATACTTCGCTATTGACAAACTGCTGAAATAGTGTTGACAACGTTTTCGAAAAATCATCGAAGTTTATTTTTTACGATTTCCGATGGTATTATTAAAAGTTCTTGAAATATTTCAATAGGTTTAAGTGGTTTATTAAACTCAATATGGTCGGCACCTGGAATAGAGCCCAGATCGAAGACACCAATAAAATACATAAGTAAACATTATTAGCAAGTAGGTGTAAAGTAAAATGCAGAATAACTTGGGTATATAAGATTACATGGATTCAGCTGAGGTAAATGAACATAGGCTAAGGGCGAGGCGAAGGGATGAAGGCTAAGGAGAAAGATGAAATAAGAAGTTATTACCTTGACGTCAGGTGTGACATTTTGCCTAATTAGAACAGGTTTATTTTGTGAGTTATGCAAAATTGCTAGACCTGTTTCGTATCTTTTTCCAAGCATTGAATTTTGTAAAATGTTACCTCGTTCAAAGACTTTGACAAAAATCTGGACTATGCAATTAACACCAACTAAATGTTATGGATTATCAAAAAACTTAGAATGAAAGATAAATAGCTATTCTCGGTGATCATCTGTAAAAAACCAAGCAATAGATAGAGAACGATTAAGTAACTCGATGGAAAGTGTCACCCTAGGCCAAAATAGAAGTTTATCTTAACTTAACTTAACTTAAGTTTAAGATAATTTTTATTTGCAATGGTTAATTAAATATGAACTTAAGCCAGCAGGGATAGTCACGAAAAAGTTTAAATCGAACTGAACTTATTTTTTTTTTCTTGGGGCCTTACCTATACCACTAAAAATCATATTTAGATAAATGAGACAAATTCGTATTATTATTAAGATTAATCTTCACATTTTCCGCATCATACGTTTCTATAAATATTGAATTTAATAAGTTATCGATCGAGATAATAATTAGAGAAACGTTTCTGAAAAAAGAAAATGACTCAAAAAGCATCCAAAACCTGCCACTGTATATAATTAAAGTTCATATTCTACAATAAAACATATAGGTAGTTTAGTTTCGTATGTAAATGAATCGCAGACTCATTGAGACATATGAAAGTAAATTCAGTTAGGTAGGTATGTAAGTAAAAGTGCAAAAATTGTGCACTCTTTAATCTCAAATATTTGACAACATAGCTCTAAACTTGAACTCTTTAGTCAATACACTTGCTGCTCATTCTTATGGTAATCTGTTTCATAATCATAATATTCAACTTATCAACATTCAACACCAATAAAGAGTCAAATTTTAAAATTATCAACATTCTGAATTTGAATTATTTCGAACGATTTCGTTCGATGAAAGAAAAAACTCGATTAAATTAGTTTCCCCACTGCGGCCATTATTCTACAGTTGGTAGAACTGCGCGGTGTGACATTACTATCCGTTGGATTTCTTTGAGAGGTCAGACATTGATTGAACGGTTGGCATTAGTGTTTGACACTGTGACAATTAGTCAAACGGGCAGCTGTCATTAATTCTAGCAAGAGGTTCTAGCAGCGGATTCACATACGATACGCCGATGACATTTTTTGTTCTATCTTCTGTCATTTTTCAAATAATCTGTCATTCTTTTTTTTTTTTTTTTGAAAATCATGATGAAGAAATATCTTAATCAGAAATAAGTGTTTGTGGTTTTTTTATACCTACTGTAATGATTAGGACTTAGTACGAGGAATTTAAAGGAAGAATGTATGTAAGTTAGCAATGGCGTCAATAGTAGCCGGTGATTCATCGCGAACAATTATTTATCGTCAATACAATAATTCATCGCATGTACAATTCATCGCGATCGCTATTCGATTCCGAGTTCTGGGTTTTTGTGCATAACTCTGTAGGTAATTATTTTTGGTAAAACTTCTGTTTAATCACTTCTAATAATTTCTAGGTTATTTGTTTTTATATACGATTTGAATAGGTAAGGTTAAGTTTGGAACATAGTGGGGTTTGGGGATGGGACCCCTATATCTTTTTGGGCCCCTTCCCGAGTGATAACACGATAATACTCCAGCGTATGTCAAAACTGCCACCGTCTTTAATTTATACAGTTTGACAGTTTAAAATATAGATTGATTAATTCTAATTGCGATGAATTGTGCCTGCGATGAATTTTCCTAGACCCGGTGTCAATAATTTACCAACATATCAACGACACTGTGAAGGTCCAAATATAAGAGTCAATCCATTATAAAATACTATTATCACGAAACATCATATTTTATCAAGCTGTCAAAACCTCCTAAACAATATGTCTGCCAAAATAAACCGAACAACGACATGGCTTTCGTAATTCCGAATCATCTTTCAACTGTCACCGAGCACGTCAATGTGTTTTATTGTACCACAGCAGTGGCGGAACACGGGCAGGTGTATTTTTGCAGTGCCAGCGCTCGTCCATTAATCCATGTCCACCGATAAACTGCCGCAAAGTTGCAATGTGTTATTAGTTTGTTGTTGTTGCTGTTGATTTGCTATCTTTACTTTGTGTTTACTTTGTAATTATTTGAATAATATCACTACATTAATATGGCATATCAGTGTTTTTCAAACTGTGCCGATGATATCAAAGATAAATTAATAATTTTATCTATAAGATTGTTTCAACTTCATGGATCAATCTCATACAATAATTATTAAATCGTAATAGGTATATTCAATTACTTTACATCTTGTTCCTAAAAGAGGGTAGGTAAAGAGGACACTTTTCATACAATTACTTAACCGTATGATAACTTTCCAGATTCGTACGGTCAACTGGTAGCCTGGAAGTTATTGCCTACGCAGGGAAAGCATAAGTCGTAGGTTCGAATCCTACTGGGATGTGAAAATTTTCAACGTGTTGAACAGAAACATATAACATCAATGTTGATATATTTTTTTTATTTATTCACAAAGATTTCTTTTCAATAACGCCACCTATGACATTGCGGGGTGCTCCGAATGTACAGCGACGGCCGAGAAGCCCTCGAAACGGTGGAGAAAGAGCTGGAGCTCAGCATCCCAAGAGGCTACTCTTTAAACGAACAGACTCTTCAGTCTACGAAAAGAGAAGAGAGATTTCTAGTTATAACTTAGTAAAGTAACTCGGTAGCTTAATTCTTTAAAAAAATCGGGTATATTCAGTATGTAGTTTTAAGATTCAAGTATAATTATGTATCTTTATTGGTCACATTAAAGGTTCTAGAATAATCAGTACCACTTGTACCTATAAGTTTTCGATCATCGAAAAAGTTTCGATAAATTTTCCATACAAAAATGATCGAATGATTCGATCGTTTGATTTTCGAACACTATTTGCACGCTAATAAGCGCTTATTAGCGTGCACTTAGCTTTCGATTAAACTCGTACTAGCCCCACCGGTCTTTTTAGTGGGTAGGTACTTTTAAGGTTCTAGAATAATCAGATATCTTTAGTGGGTAGGTACCTTCTTTTAAGATTCTAGAATAATCAGGTAGGTATCTTTAGTGGGTATTTTGAAAGTTCTAAAATATCCTGGAGGAACTTTTGAACAAGTATGTTTGTTATCTCGATCTTTTCGAGTGTAATCTTCTCGCAAAATAATTAATTATCGTTTCGAATAAAGACGAAATTATTGCGACATCGTCATTTCGAGTGATTGCGTATCATCTAATTAGGTCCCTATTCCTCCCCGTTGCACTGACAAACTTCCCCCATGTCATCACTGTTGCCGTTGTCAGTGTTATAATATAGTTATCGTGATACCGATGTCACCTGTCATGTTGCGTGTTCACACACACGCATAGTATACGTAACTGTGGACTAAATACAGTGAGATCATATTAAGTCTCTTTCACTGAGTACAAATATTATTAGAGAACTTTTTTGGATGCGCAGAACCTAAAATCGGTTCCTTTATTCAACAGTCACGTGACTGAAGATTAATCATTTCCTAATAATAATTCATTTAACTTTCAACCACAAACACAAGACAACACAACAAAACACATCGGTAATTTCTTTAACTAGGTAATTGTATACTTACTTAAGTACTTACTTTACGAGTCCGTGTAAAAGCTAAGCCGTTCCTATCCAATATGTAGCAGCAGCAATCGCCTTGTCATTCGCCTCATACATGTCGTACAGGTCGCACCTCTGTTCCAAATTCTGGCACACCAGTAGACGCTCATCATCCTGGACCTCTCCACAGTCAAGGTAATTGTATGATTAAAACATAAAGTGAATGCTAAAATATTAAAAGTAAAAATCGAAAGTCACACACCGCAACCGACAAACGTCACAGTTTGTATGAGTTTAACAGCAATCAGGTGGTACATGTTGGGACCATGCGCAGTAGCACATTATTTCTCTAGTGTTATTTCTTCTCAACGGTCTCTTTCGATCTCGGTGCCCTATAGTTGCTTAGGCGCAGAATTCTTCCAAAAGTCAGTTTTTTGTCAAGTGTTTTTTTCGATTGAAATTACTACTTGGTGTTGAAGTCCTGGTGTCTTTGATTGGACGGTAGCGATTGGCTGTTAGGTAGATGATATTAAAAGCATAGCATGCTGATGAAACAATCTTCTAAACAATCATAAAAAAAGAAAAAAGCTTTTGAAGAAGTTGACTAAAATGAAGATAAGCATTTTAGGCAACTGCAGACATTATTGGCTATCAACCACCCTGACATCGAGAGAATTAAATGAAATAAATCAAACTACTATGTAAAACTAACGCCCCGGTGGAAGAAAAGAGAAACAATAGAACAAATTTGAATTCAGAATTCTTTACTTCAATGAATAGTTTAATACTGTTAATTCGTGACAAGTTAAAAATAGAACAAGCAATAATGTATCCTATTGCGATACAGTAAAAGAACATTGATCAGGTCTTATTAATTCAGACTTATAAACCTTGCTGATCCCTGTTGAACAACAGTAGGTATTCCATTGACTCACACACGACGTGTTTGCACGACCAGCTGCAGTAGTCCTGGCTCGTAGTCCTCGTTTAGTTGGTACATAACACCAGGAATGAGTGCATCAACAGGGTTGTCTATACGGTTTTGAAATAAATTCACCAAAAATGGCAATTTTTTACATGGCCACATTTGAAGGTATAATTGATGTGAAGATCAATCCACGAAGATTTTGGTTTTCATATTTATACATTCCATAGGTATACTTTTAATACTCTTTTCTATTAGAATTTTCCACTCGGTCTTTTATCATGTCTTAACGATATCCACTTTTTAACTATCATCTTCCAAATAACATCCTTTCTATTCCTTCCATCCTTTATTTCTAGGAACATCCTTTCCTTCAGTTGTTACTCCTTTCTTTTTAGATACAACAGAGTCTTCATTGGGATAACATTAATCTTTTTTACCCATGTTCTCAATTAATTGTTTTGTGTTATTGATCAGAATGAGGGATAATATTATATCTGTCACAGATTGGTCTATGCAGGAGGTAGAAAGGTAAAATAACTAATTTATTTCGTTTGTTTTACTTAATGTTCGTCAAACGGTTTCCAAGTTTCTGAGGTACAAGTAGGACGTTTGTGTTTTCATGATAGTTCTTGTTTTTGTCAAATCCCTATGTATATTTGCAACATTCCATTGATATATTTTTAGATCTGCTACTTGTAGAAGTGCAGAAGATGATTGAGGTAGTCCAAATAAATAATTCTATTGAAATGAACCATAATGTAGTGGTATTGAACTGAGTTTCTTTGGTGAAATCGCTAGAAGGAAGCCTGGAACCATATTCAAGAATGTTGGTCAATGGGTTTTCTTATAGAATTTTTATGATTTTCGTGTGTTTTCTAAAATAACTCGATCAAAAGTCAACGTTTGATATTCGAGAAAAGGATCTCTTAAGGTGAGAAAACGGCAATCATGCGAATCAGCATCCAACCAGCCAAGAGAACCAGGGTTAGAGAAACCCAGACCTGTTGTCGACTATACGGGCAGCGAAGAGCAAAGAAATCGGGAAATGTTTGGTGTTCACAGCTCTCAAAAACCATGGAGCAAGACACTCAGCAACAAAGAATGGATATACGTTTATTTTTCATTTCATAAAATCAAACGGCATCCCTGCTTAACATAAACGGCATTTTAGCTCTTAAATCTACCTTCCACCCACAAGGAGATAAGCCTTTTCGTGACTGCATGTCAGTAGCTACAGGCATGCATACAAGGACGGGTTCATGTCCCCGAGGCCCCGACTGATATCCCCGTCTGATTAATCAGTAATCGGAAACTGAACCAAGGTTTTGACTCATTACCACGTCGCTGTTTATCTACTGCAGTTTGATCGCGTTATTTATTAGCCCCACTCGCGTTATATATTACCCCACTTCGACGTGTCCTTTTTGTATTCAATTCGTCCGTCTTTTACTCCTTTTTATTCCGTTTTTTATGACTTTAATTAACAGCTTCAATATGTTAATCGACAATTTATTATTTGAAATGGGTCCCGCTATTAAACCACACCTTATCTGTTTGTTTCGAATTGACAAAAAGTCACGATTTACTCAAAGAATTTGTATTAATGTGTACCTACCTTTACAAAATGTAACCGACTACAATACTTTGAAGCTGGGAGACATGGAAAAGAATAACAAAAATATTTAGAAATGGAATTGGCATTGTAATAGAATAGTTTGATTGTCCAATAAAGCAAAAAATATTTTTTTCTTAATTTTATGGCAACTCAACCTATAATATTGGTAAAACAATGGGTGTTTGGTTTGAGAAATTATCAGTAATAACTAGAGTAACAAAGCATACTTTCATGAAGCATATTGGCAGGGATACTATCCAATCGTTGGAAAGATAGGTGATAGTCGGTGTCCGCGGAGCTGCTATTCTAAACCATCCTTAAATAACCTTTAATCGGCCAAATTTTTTATTAAGTTTCCTCCAGCCACATAAGAGAAATATGGTTAAAACCAATCTGGACAGAAGAAACACATAATGTAAGCTAAGCGAAAGAAAAGAAAATAAATCTAATGTCTTTTAAACTAGATTTGAAAAACACAGAAAGGAAAAGATCTGAAAACATCCAATGCCACTAAAGATAAATATGTCTGAAATCCCACCTTTTCTGTCGTATTTTACAGGAACACATTTTTCCAGGGATCAAATATCAAGCTAAAGACATGATATTCATTGGATCTTTTTTTCTATTCATTACTGCGAATTGCGAAAGTCGTGGTGGTGATATATTCTCATCCGACACTCAACATCTTATCAATCTTACCCGAGTAATTCTCTTACGTCTCCACACCCACCCTGAAGATCTCACCCGGTGAGACGTAGAAGCAAAGTCACTTAACAAGCGGGAGAAATATCGGAAGAAAAATATTCTCGCATTATTATCACAATGCTATGGTTTTATAACTACTTTCATGATGTTTCGTTATAATATGGGATTACCAGAGATTGATAAACGGGGTTTTGGTGACAAAATATAATGATTAATTGTATGAATATTTTGTTTTTGAACGTCCATCTCATCGTTCAAGCATTAAGTTGCTTTAGACGA
The DNA here is from genome assembly GCA_963576905.1 of Mystacides longicornis. Lineage (NCBI taxonomy): Eukaryota > Metazoa > Arthropoda > Insecta > Trichoptera > Leptoceridae > Mystacides > Mystacides longicornis. Next base: position 7,685,819 of record OY756434.1, read on the forward strand.
GATGGACTACACAATATTGTAAAATAGCTGTAAGAGATGTTTTTGTAACAAATAATTGTGTAAACTAATATAATAAGAATAATAAATAATTAAAAATGAATAAATTTTATGAAACATAATGGGATAAATAATTTTATTCTGTGCAGCTTGCTCGTATTTTGTTTAATTTTCTGACATTAGTTAAGAAAATTAGATAAAAATACACAAAACATTATTTATTACAAACAACATAAATAGCATTACAAAAATCCAGTACCTACCATTGTATCATTTAAAATCAAATACCTAGCTTACCGTTCTATAGATTTTCTAAGAAACAGAAAGAGATTGTGAGTAGGTACCTATATGTTACAGCTATCGCAATAATACGTCTTGGTGGTAACAGATTTACTAGTGCCAAATTAAAAATCATTAAAAACAGAGGGGAAGAGAGAGAGAGAGCGAGAGAAAATAAACCTATACAAATATGCAGGACATTCTACATTATAATATAGGGAAACAACTACAAAAAATCAGTATCAGAATCGATTACCATAAATCTATACTAATGGGCTTAAAAATTGGTAAGTAGGTATATAGTTTTGCATTACAAAAAATCGGATTGTATTACAAAATAATGGTTAACCTAGTGAAAAAAAAACAGTCCCGATATAAAATACTGAGGTGAGTAAAAACGTGAAATATTTTGGATCTAACGTAAACACCCGTAGGATCTGAATAGAAGAGGTAGGTGTTAATAACTCTTGGCGCTGGGTGAAGGCTGCCCGTCCTCACACTCCTCTCCAGAATGTTGCCAGCATCTAGCTGAGACATTGAGAGAACGTCTGAGGGACATTTGCTAACTTGTCCACCCCAACGCTCATACATCACACTCCCTCCGTTTGACAAACGATCGCCATCAACTATACCGGCAATGACGACCCGAACCGAATCATATTAGGGCAAACATGCCTGAAAAATCAAACGAAATATGTATGAAATAAAAATAAAAAGGACTTAACAATAGGTGGATCTGCGTTAGAATAATATACATTTCAAGAACATGAATAACTTCTGAGGTGAAGTATTAGCGCTATCTCAAACCATAGCTCTTTCTGAATGATAGAAACCATCTTGTGAAATATGAACATCCAAAGGACGGTGAAAATATACAAGGCTTTTCCTTTAGATGGGCAAATTGGATCACCCTGATGGTGGCTATCACCACAGCAAAAGACAGTATCCTCGCCATGGTGATTTCTTGGGAATGGGTTAACCAAAGTTGTTTCCCGATGCCTTTTCTAGTGGATTGTATTTAGGGGATGCCATCTCTATATATCTGGTTGGTCCTGGTTTTAAGGCATGAGAAATTCGCTTTCATCCTCTCATTTATTTAAAAAATACTTGGTATCCCACCAATCGTGAAATAAGCATCCAGAGCCAAAACTGTCATGACAAAAAGTCTCCTTCGAACCAACGAAATGAAATTGAGAAAGGAAAAACATAGAAATCCGATGGCTTTGCGAAGTTGAAGACATTCTCATATAGAGACAAGAATTGTTATGGCGACTATGGACAACATTTCCAATCTCATTTCAAACTTCTCAAAATTGAAGAATGGTTGTAAGCAAATATCACAGAATAACAGGAAGCCAATTAAGGAGGAAGTCAAGAGGCCAGCAGGCCTTATAAATGAGATAGAAATTACAGAAGAAATAAGATGTGTTCCATCTTCTCTTCCATCTGGTATGGTCGATTAATTCATTAGACATACTTTATCTATTGCAGAGGTCATGTATTCTACTAGCTGGACCTGGAACACTATTCTCGAATGTCGACCGATTAGTTTTCTAACACAATTTTTATGACTTTCCGTATGTTTTTTTAAAGAACTCATACGAAAGGCATAAAAATTCTATTAGACAACCTATAGATCGACATTCGAGACTTGGGCCCAGATCTGTGCAGGAAGAATTCGCTTCTAAGTATTATTAACTTTATTTTGTTAGTTGCCATTTATTTGTAGAACATGTTTATTTTTATACCCCTTTAGACAAATTGAATACCTACTTTTCGATATCTTGATCCATCCCAGTTTGCAGCACCACCTGCCTATAGTTTGACAAACGAGCACCATCAGTCTAATGAATTAACGCCCTGACTTGTCGGGGACAATCCCTCTTTCTCTCATTCTATCACTAAATCTTCTTCCCTCTCTCTCACACCACCATAAACCACCCACACCCACCAACACACACCATCAACCAAAGAAGGATATTTATATTACGCGAGTAGCTACCCTAGTAAATCTCTTGTCCTCCAAGTCAGATGGGGTGAAAATTGTATTATAAATTACACTTCTACATACTATTGTAATATGTACTTGATGTTATCATCCTTTAAGATGTTATATTAACTCAGGTCATTGGATCTGTAACGTTGTCGAGAACGCGTACTATGTCATATTATTTCAGCATAGTATATTTTTTATTTATTTTGGTAAAATGGTAAGATTCGGATTTTGTAGTTTTATTAAAAAGTTGAAAATTGCTTATTGCTAGGGGAGGTTTCACCAGTAGGCAGAGAAAAATATTTTTGAATTTACACACTTGAGCCAGGTATAAGTTTTTAAGTATATTCTATTATCTGGAAACGATTGATAATTCCGTCACTCGGTGACGGGGAGACTCTTCTAGTATCATAATCATCCTACTCGGTCTTCATTTCTGGGATGATTAATGGCCACATTGCATCTTGATTCCTTTTTAACAACTAATCTCCATCTAGTGATTTCTTAATCCGTGTCACAATAATTTCTCTAGCAACTTTCTTAATTACTTTTTTATGCTTTGAATTAATTTTGATTTATTTATCAATTTTATTTCTAATTGACTTTAATTAATAATCTCAGATTGTTGGAACAGGGAGGAACTGACAGGGATTTAGAAATAGAAAGTAATAATTGCTTTATATTTTTGTAATAAATTGGATTAGATTGTATTTTTTTTTTAGTCCCCAGGCCTGATACTTTTCAAATGAGCTCTACAAGAAAGTATTCTTACATTCGCTCCAAGTGTGAAGCATGTAAATGCAACGATATTGCTGCAAGCTTCTACTTCGCGCCAGTTGCACAGCTTCATTCCAGCATATTGTAGGTCCGCAGATAGTTTTCTAAACCTTGGTCTTCCCATGTACCCATTATTCTTCCCACTGGGTGTCCCATAAGTATTTTATTTGGAGCCAAGGATGGTAGGATGAAATTGGTTAAGATGCGGATGAACTGCTTCAGGTAGCCATTATCGGAGGACAAAACATGTTGGAGAAGGCCTTTGAAGTGGAAGAAGCAGATAGTTTTATCTTGTTTCGCCTCTTGTCTTATCGTATCGACGCAAAAAATTATATCTCCTGTCAATTTAGCCGACGGAAACTAAAAATGTCTGAATTAATAATGATTTTTTTTATTTAAATATAAAACAAATACCTAAATATTTAGGTACAAATATTATTATTATTATGTTTATGGCATCCCATCCCTTGAGGGACAATGGTACAAATATAGCGAGTCACAAAAAGGGTGTCGATCCTTGGGATGAAATTTCCAGTGGATAAAGAAGTTTAGGGAGTAGACCAAGAACATTTGACTCATTAGTCAACTGAGATCCTATGTCGAATTATAAAATTCTCAATTTTAAAACATTCCTCGAATGACTCTCCGGTTTCATAATAGGTAGCTGATTTGAAGTTGTTTCAAAAGCTAACTTATTGTGATCTATTGAAATGCTATTAAGCTTTCCATAGCTCTACTACATAATATTTACTGTTACAATTTTATGTTTTGTTAGAATTGTGGAAGACTTTGGTTTATTTTAAATGAAATAATCCCGTTTTTTTAACCAAATCTGTCGCCTTTATTCAGTCTCCAATGAAATGTATGGAATAATCATTTGTTTTATTCCTCCTGAGAAGTTTTCTATTGAAATTGCATTCTTTGAAATGTTATATTTTTTTGTCAGATCCATTGTCGAAAATAAAAACATAAAAAGAAACATGAAGATAGTTTCTAAAGGAAGGTAAGTACAATATAGAAAACATGACTAAGGAGAAGAGAATGATAGAGAAGGAGGAGAATAAGAAACGTGGGATGAGGAAAAGATTGAAAAACGTACAAGCGATAAACTGTGATTTGTCCCACGGAAGCCGTCATCATGAGTGCTACCACATTTTCTTGTCAGACAGAACATTTCCAAACAAAACCACCCCTCCGACACAACACACCCGGTGAGCATCCTACACCCATACAAAACATTTTAACCATCGCCCGATCTTCCGTCTGTTGGCAACGGTGAATGGCGGGATTTCCGCCGGATGCATCGTCTACCGACCCTTCCAAATAGACCGCGTCAAATATAACTACGGTCACCATCATTTTCATGATCCAATACGGGACTTTTTTAATTTAATACCTAATTATTTTTTAAATTATCTAGTATGATAGTTTTCTTTTGTGCCTTCAGAGAGAAAGAACCTCTATTTTTTTCTATCCAAGAGTACATCCTTTGCTTTTTTCAAAACTTTACCATTTTTCATAACGTCTCTCTTATTTGCTTCTGACCTGGACCTTTATGAGTAAGGAATCGTTAGTATGATTCATCTCTTTCTATATCGGCCAATTTCTTACCTCTATTTTCAGCCTATATAGCACTTTTTGAGAAAGAAAGAAGAAGATAGGTACCATTTTTATTATTATATCAACACAAGTTTTTAAGTGTTTTGTCTCGTGATTTTTTTTTCATATTATTGTCATTGTCAATTAATGCTGACACCCATGATTCTCTGTCGTCATAGCAACAGTCGCATTCAATCAATTAATATCAACTTACTTACTTTTACTTTTTACAGATGGACGGCTCTATGTAGTGTCGTGGTGGGAATATTTTGCTTTATTTGGTCGGTCCATCGCATCGGAGATCTGCCTCTTGGTCTTGTACCAGGCGCTCTTCCGACCATGATTAACTTCTCAAGGCTGTCTTCCCCTCTACGAGCTATGTGTCCAAAAAACTTAAGTATGCGTTCGAGACAGAGAGACGACAATCTCACCGTGATGCGGAGTTCTTGAAGAATTGAGATGTTAGGTCTTCTTGCTGTCCATGGGATTTTCAGCATTCTTCTCCAGCACCACATTTCGAACGTGTCTATTCTGTCTCTATCTCAAATGGTCAATATGGTCAAATATGGTAAAAAAATATGACAAAAATAATACCAGATGCGATGCTCAAACATTAGGTATACGCGGATAGTCCCGTATGTACAGAACGTATGGTTACCCTACATTATAACGGACCATTTCCCGGATAAAACACGCCGAATATTAGAAATGTCTCAGTTCAGGATACTTAGGGTTAAAAGAAAATTTGATAGTTTTTACTCTGAACCTGGTTTTTGTGATGGGGTTTTAACATGACTTTTAACGTCATTACTCGCGGAACATATCGTTAATTTTTACACAGAGGTTTTATCGTTTTGTGGTCTTTTACCCTATCAGGTCCTTCTTTATGTTTAACGGGCTATTATTATATTTTGTGTCTCTTTTTATTTCGAAATATTTCACTGTTTATCTCGACTAAATAAAAGGGTTTGAACATGAATGTCAACATTAGGTATATTCTTTAGAAAAATATGCATACTATAACGTTTCTCTTTTTTCTATTTTACACAATATATGGTTAAACCATATAGGTAGATAGATAGGAGGTCCCTTTTTTTTAATGGGTTGATGGGAACACTTGCTGAATATGATTTTGGAATGTTGACCCCTTCAATTTGTCGCCCTCTTTTATTTCTTCTTAAATCAATAGTCCTGAATGTTTCTTCTTTATCAAGCGTATATTTAAACTTAATTACACCAAAAGTTGCGGTGTACCTTAACCACTTTATCTTCATCCAGTCAATTTTTTGGCCATCTGTATCAACAGACCTCCTAACCAATACATCGCCTTTTTTCAGCAACTGGGAAAAGGCAAAAAAGTTGGTTTGGTCCATAGGCACTACATGGAACCTTTTCCCATTTTTGGACACCACTCTGATAAATGTATACCAATCTCTCGGTGTCATGATTTGGTTATCAGGTCCTATGTTCTTTTTGGCTCGCTCTATCCTCGCATGGTCGCTGTCGCACTCTAGTCTGGTATGACCAGGCAAAAGGAACTTTTGATCAATAACGTTAATATTGTTTTTTAAAAGCATAACATAGCTAAACATTATAGCCATATTAATATTGCGGTTTTGTCCGCCACACGTGTCTGAATATGTCACAATATGGTTGACACTAACTGGAAGATCCAACAAATTTTTGAATACGCATGAAGCGATTTGGTCGGAACCTCGACCCCCGACAGCTTCATGCCACATGAAACATTTCGTTTCTTCACTTTTTTGACAATTTCTAATCGTAAGGTTATACGTCGATAGTAATCTCTTATAATACACAATGTTGGTCGAGAGATATGGTGCAGAAAGCACCTGCTGTAAATCGAAGACCAACACAACCTTAGACGAGTCTTGTTTCGCCAGCTCTTTGTCTTCTCTTTTTGATTCATATGCTAATTCAGCCTCTTGAATGTGTTGATCATGAGATGCACAAATATCCTGACGCTCCACTTCCGTAGAAGCTAGACGTTTCTTCAATTGAAATTCGTCACAACGTTTGCACGTATCGGCATACGGTTGTTTGAATTTTAACCCCGTGTTATTGAAAACATTACGAAATACATCGTAGCTGGCGACTTTTGAATGAGTATCTGAATGTTTTAATGCATATTCTTTGTATTCAGAATACATTTTCCGAATATTAAGATGGCTTGGATATTTATTGATAAATCCTTAGATTTGGCCCCGTTCTTGGATTAGCTTATTTGAAGGGACTTGTTTCCCCTGTTGTCCGCTACCGAAGATCCAGGGTTACAATTCTTTATTTTTTTTATTAAAATATCAACTTTGGATCTTGTAATACCATGTAGATTAGAGAACATTTTTTTACAAACATTCACCTGATCTAATCCTATTATTGTATGTGGCCGACACAGTTCGGTTTTTATTGATACTGTTTTTTCCTCGACCTTTCCTTTCAACAGACTTTTTTGATAATAATATCCTTCCACACAAAATTTCATGTTTAGCCTCTTTTGTTTTTGACAAATAGTTATCATAAATTTGTTGTTGCACTATAGGTGTACATTTTATGTGGCACTTACTCCTGCATAATTGGTGCAAAAATTTTAGCAGATATCAGTCTTCCTTTCCGATTTTTGTACTCCATTCCGCATTCTTTCTTTTTCATTTCTATATCCCTCTGCTTCACCCCCTTTGTACGTTTACGTCTAATTTCCGTCTCATTATGAATAATATTTGTCTTGAACACTGACTCACTGACTGACTGACTGACTGACTGACTGACTGACTGATTGCCTGACTGACTGACTGACTGACTGATGTCATTAACGCCGCTAGATGGCGCGCCACTCGCAAAAAGAGAAAAATAAAAACAAAGACAAATTTTGTTCTATTAATACGGCTGACAGCTGACAGTGACATAATAATATTATTAGGTATGCCTGGTGGCTGAGCACTTTTTATAAAGGTCTTGACGTAGAGAAAAACAATTTTTCGGGTTATTTAAAAACTCACATGCGAAGTCATTCATAAGAAAGCAAAGTGTACCAAATTAGGAAACTTTTACGCACAGCGGGACTTCATAGTGAAGAAAAGCCTCACTAATGCCATGAGTGCAATAAAAAGTTTGCGGTTTCAAGTAATTAAAAGAATGACATAACTCATAGCGGAGAAAAGCCATACGAGTGCAATAATTGAAATAAAAAGTTCTATCAATCAAATAATTTAAACAACCAATGACATGCTAAAAGCTATTTGAATGGTAAGTTTGCAATAAAAAGTTTAATTTCTTTTTTAAGTTTGCATAAATAGTTCAATCAACCGTGTGCTGTAAAGTATCACTTAAGTATTTGGCCAAAAAATTGACAAATCAGGAAACTTTTCCGCACAGCCGGACTTCGCTTTACTAATGCAATGTGTGCAATAAAAAGTTTGTGAACTCATAGCGGAGAAAAGCCATACGAATGCAACCATTGCGATAAAAAGTTTCATCAATCAAATGATAAATCATGATAAAAGCCATTTAAATGCATATTTTGTTAGGAAAAGTTCCAAATTTGTTATAAAAAAAATATATCAAGTGCTTTAAAGTCTGAAAAAGTTTACCAAATCAGATTCACAGACGCGATTTCATTGCCAAGAAAACCCTTACTAATGCAATGTGTGTAATAAAAAGTTTTTTTTTGCATTTTTATAAATAATAGTTATATTATCATAAATAGTCATAACCTATCATCGAGTTCTTTACAGTCACACAAATGAATTCGCCCATAAGAAAACAAAGTTTCCATGAAAAAGTTTACCAAATCACGAATCTTTAATCCACACACACGAAATCATAGCGGAGAAAAACCATACGAATGCCATGTTTTCAATAAAAAGTTTACACACCTAGAGTAATTTTTTAAAGATTTTCATGTGAATTCGTAGCGTTGAAAAGCCATACATATGTAAAGTTTGTTATAAAAAGTTCACGTTGTTTTTTGAGTTTTCATGAAGAGTTGAATCAACCAAGTATTTTGAAGTATCACATGTGAATGCTCACAGCTATGCTATGAGAAAGTAAAGTTTGCATAAAAAGGCCATAGGTGGGCGCCACGGGCGCCTTTAAAAAACTAGTTATGAATAATGGTTGTTGAACAGTAAGGCTGCATATACTATCCATCTCAACAGTGTTACATACCAATTCTGTGTACACCGGAGATCTCCTACCTGTAAAACAAAATATAAAGTTAATGTAATAAAACAACAGTAGTAGCTCTCTTAGTATTATGAATCTATGTGACTTTTTCATACCATTTTCTTCAATGACAGAAATGCTCTCAAATCCATTATTTGATTCCACAATATTCATAGCCTGTGAAGCAAATCCATCCCTTTGTTGATCTTGAGAAAGAGTAGTATTGTGAAATTCATTCTGAATAATATCCTAGAAAAAGTATAATAACTTAACACATTTTTAAATTACAAACACAAAAGGGTTAATAATCTATATAATATTTGTCTTGAACACTGACTCACTGACTGACTGACTGACTGACTGACTGCCTGACTGACTGACTGCCTGACTGACTGACTGACTGATGTCATTAACGCCGCTAGATGGCGCGCCACTCGCAACTAAAGACAAATTGTGTTCTACTAATATGGCTGACAGCAGTGACAACTGACAGTAACATAATAATATTATTAGGTATGCCTGGTGGCTGAGCACTTTTTATAAAGGTCTTAACGTAGAGAAAAACAATTTTTCGGGTTATTTAAAAACTCTAATGCGAAGTCAGTCATAAGAAAGCAAAGTGTACCAAATTAGGAAACTTTTACGCACAGCGGGACTTCATAGTGAAGAAAAGCCTCACTAATGCCATGAATGCAATAAAAAGTTTGCGGTTTCAAGTAATTTAAAGAATGACATGCGAACTCATAGAGGAGAAAAGCCATACGAGTGCAATAATCGAAATAAAAAGTTCAATCAATCAAATAATTTAAACAACCAATGACATGCTAAAAGCTATTTGAATGGTAAGTTTGCAATAAAAAGTTTAATTTCATTTTTAAGTTTGCATAAATAGTTCAATCAACCGTGTGCTGAAAAAGTATCACTTGCGAATTCGGCCAAAAAATTGACAAATCAGGAAACTTTTACGCACAGCCGGACTTCGCTTTACTAATGCAATGTGTGCAATAAAAAGTTTTGAAACTCATAGCGCAGAAAAGCCATACGAATGCAACCATTGCGATAAAAAGTTTAATCAATCAAATGATAAAAGCCATTTAAATGCATATTTTGTTAGAAAAAGTTCAAAATTTGTTTAAAGTCTGACATATGAATTCGGACAAAAGAAAGCATAGTTTGTATGAAAAAGTTTACCAAATCAGATCTTTAACTCACAGACGCGATTTCATTGCCAAGAAAACCCTTGCTAATGCAATGTGTGTTATAAAAAGTTTTTTTTTGCATTTTTATAAATAGTTATATTATCATGAATAGTTATAATCTATCATCGAGTGCTTTACAGTCACACAAATGAATTCGGCCATAAGAAAACAAAGTTTCCATGAAAAAGTTTACCAAATCACGAATCTTTAATCCACACACATGAGATCATAGCGGAGAAAAACCATACGAATGTCATGTTTTCAATAAAAAGTTTACACACCTAGAGTAATTTTTTAAAGATTTTCATGTGAATTCATAACGTTGAAAAGCCATACATATGTTAAGTTTGTTATAAAAAGTTCACGTTGTTTTTTGAGTTTTCATGAAGAATTCAATTAATCAAGTGTTTTAAAGTCTCATATAAGAATTCGGCAATACGAATGCAAAGTTTACATGAAAAAGTTTAATCAATCAAATCCTTAAATACCCACATGCCAAAAGCTATTTGAATGTACAGCTTGTAATTAAAAGTTTAAGTTGTAGGTATTTGAGTTTTCATAAAGAGTTGAATCAACCAAGTATTTTGAAGTCTCACATGTGAATGCTCACAGCTATGCTATGAGAAAGTAAAGTTTGCATAAAAAAGGCCATAGGTGGGCGCCACGGGCGCCTTTAAAAAACTAGTCTATATAATATTTGTCTTGAACACTGACTCACTGACTGACTGACTGACTGACTGACTGACTGACTGACTGCCTGCCTGACTGACTGACTGACTGATGTCATTAACGCCGCTAGATGGCGCGCCACTCGCACCCTCAAACATGTTTTGATCCAGCGGATCGGGGATGCTTCTGAGTAACCAATAGCGTTTTGCCGTTATGCGCACGCGCGTTGAACATACAGGTATACTAACTAATATTATTAAGTGTTGCCAACGTGGGCGATTTATCGCCATTTGGGATACTCGGAACGAGAATTGGCGACGACAAAATGCCCTTTTTTTGGTGAACTTTCACCTCTCCGGCCAGGGGCGCCTTTAAAAAACTAGTAAAATTAATAATGCTCTACAATACTTACTATACTGCTAGCTGAAAGAATACTTGCTCCTAATTCCAGGGACTCGTGAGTTGACATATTATTGATAACCTATAAGTAAATATATGAAAAGTAAATTAAATGATAATAACACACAGAAAAAGTATTGGACAATTGTAGTAAAAATACAAAAGTGCACTGAGAGAAAAGTAAGGGGGAAAAGCTCGTATTTCTTGAGTTTTTTCTCGTAAGAACTGTTTTTTTTGACTCAGAGTGAAGCATTGGTTTTTTCAATGCTCCGTCATTGAATTTTCATACGAGGTATTTTCCCGTACGGTTTACTGGAAATTAGCACGTATTGTAGAGGAATTAATCTATGCAATGTCATTGAATTTTTAAATGATAGTTCATTGGAAAAAGCAATGCCGTCATTGATATATCTAAGTAAGAGACTTCATATTTTCTATTAACGTACGGGAAAAAATCAATGCCGTACGTGGTATAAGCCGTTACATCATTGAAAAATCTAAGTAAGGGCCTGTATATTTTCTAGTAGCGTACGAGAAAAAACCAATGACGTACTTGGTACAACCCGTTACTTCATTGATATATCTAAGTAAAGTCCTTTATATTTTCTAGTATAGTACGAGGTAATATCTATGCCGTGCTTGGTACAACCCATTACTTCATTGATATTCCTAAGGAAGAGACTTTTTATTTTCTAGTATATTACGAGGAAAAACCAATGCTGTAATTGATTCAACCAGGTAGAAACCCTTTTCTTACCTATTACATCATTGCTATCTAAGCTCTCAATACCTACCTAGATCTAAAAATTCCACACATCCAGGTGATTGAGTTTGTCTTCTTCGTACTTGATACGTTTTCTCCCAGTTGATCAAAACAAGACACTATGGAGGTATTGATGACTTGATGAAATTTTTGCGTCTTCCTAGATTACATTCAGCTCGTTTTGTGAAGTTTCATCTAAATTATAAACTGATGAGTTGGTGACGCATAGTCTCCTTGAGGAAACTTGCCAAACACCTGGTAGAATACACCGTCTTCTCAGGCTATCCCTCAGTTGTCTACCGTAGGTATGGATCACACATGTTTACCTAACATCTACATGTGTTGATTTCGAAACTTGATCAAACGAATTGTACGAATAAAAAATTAACGATGAAATTGCGGAAGTTTTTTTGTAATATTCTTCTTTATTAAGACTTCACTTATAAAAGAAAAAGAAGAAGAATTTCCCAAAAAAAAAATCGCAATTTCATAGATATTTTATTTTGTCTTTTATATTTATTTATTATCCTTATACGGTCTTTAAAATAAAATAGAAAAAAAAAATCATTTCCCAAAAAATAATTACCAAATTCATTGAAAAAAAAAATCTGTTAAGTATACCTACTTATTTATAAGAAAATAGGTTGTTATAAATATGAACACGAAGTTTGAATTAAGGTATCTATTTCAATTTAAAGTGCCAATTGCAATTTCAACGTAAAATGTTTGTCTTTTGTTCGTACAATTCGTTTGATCAATAATTATCCAGATAAAGGTACATAATTTGTAAAATGATTTTAGTATAAACTTTTATGTAACGAGTAAACAAGTCTTGCATCTACGAGCTCAAGCAAACTAATGGTAGATCTAAGAGGTAGGTCGATTGCGTCTGGTAAAAAAATATCCCTACTCCGTCTGGAAATCACGGACGTACTTGTGAAAACCCCGTACGAACTTGGTTTTAACAGGTGCCGCACGGAAGGGCATGGATTTTTTCACGTTGTCCTTGCGAAATTCTCGTATTTACTTGTTTCTGTTGAAATTAATTATTGTCATTGGATTTTTCAAGTTTACTAGCTATTTTCCATTACCTACCAGCTCTTACCTAGTATCCTATTATTTGTACTGGCTTTACTCAAAACCAAAGAAATAATGGATTTTACAACAGAAATATATTTGACTTGCATAGGTTTTTGAAATTGTACGGATGTCCAGGAAAAAACTCCATGCTCCATCATTGAAAATACTAATGATGTTGCGTTTTCATAGAATCCATCTCCGTAATAGAAAGAAACAATTCCCGTACGGGATATTTTAAATTATTATAAATTGAATCATTGTTTTATTCCAGTTAAATTAGTTTAATCAATGACATACAGCATTTACATTATTTCTATTCTTACTGGAAAAAACGTAAAACAAGTAAACTTGTTTCTTTCTATGAATTACTTGAATAATTCCCTGATCCGAGAATTTCTGAAATTCCATTCTTGGGAATGGAAATAATCAGATAAGGTGAATTGATTATATCAATGATAATGGTTTTTTTCATAAAAGTTTATGATTTTTTCTTGTATTCTGCGGTTTTTATAAAACCATTTACTGTACGTGCCTTCATCATGACAAAATTTCTCTCAGTGTGATGTCAAAATACGGCAATCGCGGGCTAATTCAATTTTTCACGAAATTCTATATGAAACACATATCTATCGAATTTATATTCAGATTGGTAAATAAGCACGTTATGGATTGATTTGATAGCATTTTATTAACAATTTTTTAGATGAAAATCAATATTAAAAGTGCTTGAAGTGACAGTTTATTTTTTTATATGACCAGAAATACTAACCATATTATCATTTGCTTTAGACATAAGACTGATGTCGGCGTTTACAAAGGTTACGCATTCTGTTTTGTCTTCATTGTTTATAATAATAACATGGTTTTGGACGTCCTGCAAATGGAAAAACGTGTGTTAAAATGTATTTGTTTTTAAGTTTATATTTAGAGAATAATAGCTATAGGAAAATATTTACCATATTTTGACTTGACTCGTCCACAACAGTAACATTTTTAGTAGTAAAAACACTTTCTTCAACACTATCAACAAAAGACGTGTAGTCTTTACATGAACCCATATGTAAAATAAGAAGGGCCCGCGAGCCAAAATATTTGCATCAAACTGAACACTTCCACATATTTTATTGTTTTTAAAATTCTTTTAAATCCGAAATTATAATAATCGTTTTAAAATCCTTGTTTCAACAACCACGAGACAACAACTCAAGAACACAGACAACACAAACGAGCTTTTTAATGACATTTTGTTTCAACAGTGTTGGCAGTAAACGAAAATATTTCGATATTTTTCGTAACATTAATTTAGGTACCTAGGTATATCAAGATCTTATTGTAATGGTTTTCGAATTATAAAACATTGAAAATAAATAAACGCTCATATTTATTTAAATACTTTTCAAAATAAAAAAGACATACCTATATTTTGTCTAATAACTTTAAAAATAAAAAAAATATTATACCAATAATAGCTTTATTTTTCGCATGCCGCAACACCACTCAGCCTAATCCGCGTTGTGCCATCTTCAGGCTAGAACCAGCAAACAGCAATCAACAGGTAGGCAAAAAACGACTATTGACATATCGTGTTTTGTCTACTTTCATGTGAATTGAATGTTTCGATATAGAATCTGGCAAACAAGGTTATATAACATATCGTGCTTTGCAAACTTCTAATTTCTACAAAATTGACATAATATCACATATTGCCACAGCAATTTTCTCGAAGCATAAAATTCTAACACATATCAACTTTTGTAGATCATCTTGTAGATCTCGCTGAGACGAATCCAACCGTATGCATAACTCATATTCGCAAAAAATATGACATATCGTGTTTTGCCATCCTACCAAAGGTTTAACCCTCTTTTATAATTTTTAAATCTTTCAAATTTAACATGCGATAGATATTTAGTTTAATGCTTTGTTAAGAGAAAAATAATAATTTATTGATTGTACTTACGCAAGGGGAAACACGGTAAATGTAGGTATCTATCTATGAAGGAATACATATACAACAACAACACGTTATTCCAATTTTTTTCAACATTCGACCATTATTGGCTTGCGACCGTGTTCTACTGTCTTTTCGAAGGCTGGATCACTTTTTTAATATTGAATATTATCGAATATTTTGTATCTGAAAACTTAACATTTTCCTAATAAAAGGTCGTTTCAAAATTTTTCTAAAAAAAGGTCATTTCCAAAATTTGGTAGGTATCCGAAAAGCTATGATTTCCTAGCATTTAAAAATATCCTTTCAATATTTTTCGAGGGCTTACAAACATGATGTACCAACTAAATTTATAAGGAATAATATAATGACGTTTTGAAGAAAATATTCAAAGAATACTTTTTAAGTAGGTACAAAAATATTAAAATTGAAGTGATCAAACATGAGTTAGTTCATTTTGGCTGAAACATAAAGGTTTCGTATGATTTAATAAGGATTTAGCTAGGTATATTTTGATAAAACAAAATAATTAAAAATAAGGTACCTACATATTCTGCATCAATAACTCGAAATCATTCAAATCTGACATAGCGCATCTTGGCTGTAAACACTCGTGTTGCCCGGGTACTATTTTGTTTGTTTACAAAATTTTGTATGAAATGTCATCTTCATACATAAACACGGATAAAATATTTTTTTATAAATTAAGTAAAAACTGATCAGCGAGTCATACGTAATCTTACGATTAACGGATTTTTTATAAGTATCTAAGACGGATAGAGAAACAATGGGAACACAAAAGTTTTTATTCTCAGTTCGTATTTTATGATTTTTCTTGCACAAATTTACTCACTTACTGCTTCTGTAGAGAATTGAAACAATAATTTAAAGAAACAAAGGTCCGCCGACCATTTTAAGTCTGTGCAATCTTGGTGAGTAAACCCGAGCAAATACAAGCAAAGTCTGTTAGGACTAACAAGAAGTAAAGTGTCCCGGTTGGTTTCCTGAGGGAGGGGAAGACGACAGTGCTATCCCACGGGAGTAATCTTGTATATTGTGGACATCCAGTTGGAAGCGGGAGGCGGTTGTAAAGTCTCCTTTAGATTGATCAGATTCAATTTGTAAGGGATTTTTCTTTGTCAAATTTGACTCACCTTTGAACATTCGAATGAATGAAACGAAACACACATTAATAATTAATTCTCCTTCTAAGACCCCATCAAGGGGCAAAGGTACGCAAAGTTCGAGGTATTTTAAAATTTTATAAATAAATATTTAAATATAACACTTTTCTATACAAAGGTGTCAGTATAGCCGGCGGAACTTATTGCCTGAGGCAATTTTTTCCAGTCAACCGGTCCCGTCCAATCTGAGACAGGCCAACCCCGGGTGGAAATTTCAAGTGAAAAAACACTTAAGTCCTAGTTCCAAAACTGGACGAGTGAAGGATGATGGTAAAATGTAGGTAACATACCTATATTTATTCCTGAAACCTTCACAAAATTGAGATAACAAAAAATAAGGTAGGTAGGTACCTATCTAAATTTATTTTTAAAATTTATGTGCTAATCTTTATAATATAAAAGAAAGACGGGTTAGTGCGAACACTACTTATAACTCGAGATCGACTGAACAGATTCTTCCGATGTTTAGTTTATTGGAATCTTCCCCGCTCAGGATAACAAAATGACTAGGTACCTGCCTATTAAAAAGTTGAAAAATGTAAAATACGATATTACAGTTACTGTGGAACGGATTTATTGCGACGCCAACGCCATCTATGAAAATTCCATAACAACACAATTTTTATTTACCTGAAAACTATAGAATTTCAAAACGGCGCTAGCACGCAGATTATCTTTCAAACACTTGCTGACAGGAGACTGAGAGGGCCATTTACACCTTTTCAGCCTCGCCTACGTATCCATTTGTCTATTTCGTTGTGTACTTTTGAAGATTGATTCATGTGCGATTCTTGTTTTTTTACTATTATTTTGTATCAACTTTGTTTGAATTCATTAATGTAATGTTTTGTATCTTTTTGACGACTCCAAGTGCCTGAAAAGGCCTAGGGATGAGAATGATAAATAAAAATAAAATAAATAAAATAAATTCAGAAATATTTATTTTTTAACATTCAAACATAATAATTTTGTATAAATTACAAATTTGAAATCAATATTCATAGTAAGGACTACACAACATCTGTCGGGAAAGCTAGTACTGACTAATGGTATCTTACATAGATGTAGGTACCTAACGAAATAAAATTTAATGAAATTGTATATTTTTTAGTTATTGTAGATAGGGCTTTAGAATCGAATAATGTGATCGGGGTGGAAGGTCACACCCGAGGCGATAACAATCTCATCTTGAGGCCATACATATGTATTTATTGTTTCTATCAAACTACGTAGTATGTATATTGTATACATATTTGAACCATAGAGAAAGGTACTATGTATGTTGGGAAAAATAAATCTTTACAATCCATATAGCCTTATCCAGCTGAACATGCTATTCCTTATATTTCTGGAGAAAAATACCAAAAATATACAGATTTGCAAGTTTTTTGCGCAATTAAAGACACTTCGTAGCACTTTCATCCAATAAAAATATCCTTAAATATGAGAACCCGGTTTCGATTCCAAATCAGATTAGGTACAATATTTCTCACTTGAATTTGATCTTTATGAAGGTTTGCCGGGATCGTAAATTTGACAAAAAATCTCTGGTAATAAGTTTGGCTTACTACCATGCATAATTGATTACTGATTTAATGAACATGTAACCAATGACTCTAACAATTCATTACTTATGTTCGATTTTTAAATGGAAAAAACCACTACGGGCTTACAACCGTAGTGGTTTGTTCCATTGACTTTCAGTTATTTCGAATTAGCTTTCGATAAAACTCGTACTAGCCCCACTGTTGTGTTCCCATTGTTTCTCTATCCGTCTTAGGTACTTATAAAAAAATTCGACCATTGACCACGGCTCGATTATGGAGCCCATCACCTCTACTATTGTGGGGAGGAGATGGACTTGGCTGGGACATGTGTTAAGGATGCCGAATGACAGTTGGCCGAGGAGGGCGCTCTTCTTCCTCCCATCAGGGTCCCGAAGACGAGGAAGACCCTCTCACACTGTGTTCCGCTCCTTCGAAGCAGAGCTGAGGGACATGGACATGGTGTGGGAGGAGGTCATAAACATTGCGCAAGATCGAGCGCAATGGAGAGCTCTTGTCGCCTCCCTATGCCCCTGAGTGGGGTGTAAAAGGGAGAATTGATTGATTGATTGAGTTATTACATACCTATTAGTTCTGTTAACAATGAATTCATTGGATTTGTACTATGACCTATGTTTTGTATTATTCCTAGTGTCATCTTGACTCACCGTCAGCTGATGTCTGGCGGGCTGTACACAGAGCCGCGCATACATCAAGCATTAAGCTCGGAGTGCTTATTATTGTGCCAAGTGTACAGGAGGTGATAAATTAAGCCGCTTGACAGCTCCAAGTCACCGTGCCGCGCTATGATTAACGACCTCTCTTCTTTCATTTGTCCGAAGCTTTTTACCAGCGCTTCTTCAAAGTTTCTCCAAGTAATCCTGAAAATGTTCAATATTATGCCGCTTCCTATTAATTATATTGATAATGTTTGAGAATGATTGCTCGAAATATTTGAATTGTAATTTTATGAATAATTTTTTTTTTTTTGTTGTTTTTTTTTTGTCAAACCAAAACATTTTTCATTGTTGAAATTGGTAGGTACTTGGAAGGTTGGTACTCCGAGAAAATATTTACTTGTATCCTTCTGGAGAGAATCATAAAAAGAGTATAAGGTTTTGAATTAATAATTTTTTTTTTGTAATTGTTAATATTGACTATTTCATTATTGAATTGTTTAATAAAGGTATTTAACTGTGCAAAAAAAGTTAGCCCGCAGAACGGCAGGTAAAATAAAAAATAGTTTGAAGTTGTTGGTAGCCCAGCGCTTCGGTCGTTGTATTTCGTTCTGTAGTTGGTAAGTTCGATCCTCGGTGCTGATCTTCTTCCTCTTTCACAGAGAGTAAGCAAAATGTATTTTAGAGTTAAAAACTATAAAAGCAAAAAAAAATGAAATATATATACTGTTATAAATAGGTGCATAACAGGCACACAATCGGACGATATCCCAATTTCAAAACTATTCTGTGCCTTTAACCAAAAGAAACTAAAGATATTTTTAAACCAATTTGCGATTGAAAATTAATAACAAAATAAAAATAACCAACATATTCATGGTCTGGATTCCAGCATTCATGATGTTTTGCCAATACTCATCAGAATCAAAAAGCGTCATTCTTCGCATGGAGGAAAAGGCTGCGGTGCTTAAAATTCTCAAGAACTTCACTTTTTACTGGGGCCGGTCAGACCTTTGAAGATGTGTAGAAGACCTTCCGAAGCATTCTACATTTCAAATAAGAGGAATTCGCACACGCGGCTTTCAATTTTCGTTGTTTCGATCAACGGATGAAGATCGTAAGTAGACAAAAATGACATTTACAAGCATTATTTATTCACCTACATGACGTAGTCTCAATGTATTTCCATAAAGATACAAAGTTCTTTAAAATGCGCTACAACCCAAAATGGCTTGAAATTCTGCAGAGAGTATTTGGTTTCATACAGACAACCTCACAATTTGCCGATGTATAATGGTTTGTTACTTTAAATATCTTCTTCTCCCACAATTAACGATTTATCTTCTATTCTCATTTTGAAACTCTCCACTTTTTATAAAGCACCTGAATGTCTAAAATTTTCGCCGATCTTTCATACTTTCAACATTTAAGTATCTCATCATAGTTCGGGAATAGGCTTACTTAAATAATTATGTTTCAACAGCAATAATTCTTAGTTTTCATCTTTTATACACCCTTTTTGGACCCGTTACTTCTTCTAAAACCATCATGAGTTTAGGGATGAAAACGTTGTAAAGCTATCTTGATCCATAGTTCAGTGCAGTAGCAATTCCTTTAGTCATGTCTTCATTAAAAGTTTCATATGAAAAGGACCTTCATTTAATTTTGGACAGATGTGAATGACAAAACGGTATAGGTAATCATTTTCCAAAAGCATCTACGCGTCAAGCGGTCCCATTCAATCCGATAGGCTATATTGTAGAAAATTCAAGGCTATATTGTAGAAAATTAAACCATAATATTTTTTGGAAAATTCCGTTTAGACCTAAATAGGTTCTCCGGAAGACACCGCCCAGAATACTAAGCAACGAGTAGGGTTAAAGAAATAATGATTGATGCTTCTCCAACTAACAGAATATTTTCAAGGGCTTAGTGTAATTTCGCAACGCAATGGCAACAATGAGTGACGTGTTATACTCGACGGAGCTGGATGATTGGCATGCCGGGAATGGAGATGGTGGAGAAGTATTCCAGCCATCCTCTTGCATGTAGGAACGTCATCTTTGATACTCTTGCACCGTTGGAATATTTTGCCAACGCGATTCTTACACGCAATCTTCTGATTATAAAACATTCGGTTTTACATCTGACAAAGTTTTATTACGCTCATCATTTATGTTTTTTTTTTCGGCCTTTTCCAAAACTATTTAGGGTCTTTTATTATAGAACCTTAATC
Organism: Mystacides longicornis; assembly: GCA_963576905.1. Classification (NCBI taxonomy): domain Eukaryota; kingdom Metazoa; phylum Arthropoda; class Insecta; order Trichoptera; family Leptoceridae; genus Mystacides; species Mystacides longicornis. The sequence goes on from OY756434.1 coordinate 7,706,348, forward strand.
GTCGAAAATAATATTCGGTTTATATATTGGTTTGAATTTTTCGTCATTAACGTTATGATTATTCGTTTCTTCTTATCTTTTTTTTCTAAATAAATTGAGTACATTTGATATACTTTTGGTAATGGTACCAGACAATGCTTTTCAAGGTATGACTGCCCATTTGAAATTCTTCAACAGTTCTTTGACGATGCCTATATCAACTGCAAACTTTTAGATGTCTTGGATGTTTTTGTAATTTATTCCGTAAGTTCTGTGAATTCTATTGAGTTTCATTTTGTGTTCAACTACTAAATCATGTAATCATTAAATTTCTTCGGTGACTATTTCATTTTCATTATTTATATTAATTTTTGACAGTTAACCTTTGAAAGGCTTGGTGCAAGCACTTTGTGAATTCAATATTACCTAGTTTTTTGTTTAGGAAAGTTAGGATCTTCAAACTAGGTAATTACCTACTGACCCTCATGAAAAGTTCATCAATTAATGCCCCGGGAAATCACTATTCGAGAAAGGGGTCGGTGTGACTCGATATGGCAATCTAAGAGTAATATTGATGATTTTTCTTCCAAAGGCTTTGCATTATAACCGAACCTTGGGCTAAGGGAAAATTCAATAAGTTAACGTTCATATAGAAAATTATTGTTAACGGAGATTTTTTGGTACGATATTATTTGAGATTCTAACTGAGTTTTTATGATGTCCAACTCAAAAGACAACATTTTCATGAAATACATTTTCAACGTCAGTTTTTTTTTGTTTAATTTATTTTCTTCAGATGTAAACCCACCTTATTAAAACTCATAATGGTTATTGTAGGTATTCCCATAATGTGATCCATCAACTTTTGTTTCTTTATTAACATCGTCGGAGACAATAATCGTGAGTACGTGAAGATCTGCGAATCAACAACGGCAAGTACCTACTACTGTGGCCTCAAAGAAGTTAGTGAACACTGTACCTAATAATTACTGCGTGTCGATCGCGAGTCTTTGACCCATTGCCGTTCACTGTACACAAATGTATATCAGAACTACACTACATCCAAAAAGTACCTACCTATTTATTTATTTTTTTCTTTTCATATAATAGCATAACGGAAATTTCTATAGGTTTGTCAGTGTTGATTACTAGTGACATCTAGTATAGAATTAATAATCATTTTTGTGAAATACTTATTTACTTACTCGTTAAGAGCCAGAATCTAGACATAATTAGAACGTTGTGTACCTACTAACAAAGCCAATAGGCAATAAATATGAGACATTAACAAAAATGGATATAGTCATATCCTGGCGCCAAATACATGTCAGCAGTCGAAGTCTTTTGGTTGCTCTACGCAAAAATATCCAATAGTTGGCTATATATCTTATTAATTATTAAATATCTACTTGATGTATAGGTACCTACTTCGGATTTTTTCACATGTAGAGAATTCTCATGAATTGGAGTTTCGGAGATTTAAACAATAGTACTTACATAATGGCGAACGTTTTTAACGTAAAGTGATCACATTAAGCCAGCCCTCGAAATACCTAATAGTAGAAGATGGTATTAAGACCTTAGTGATTTTTTCCATTTAAAAATCATTAGAACTTAATGTTAATGAGTTGTTAGGTATATATTCGTTAAAATACTTCTCATGTAGGTATGTATTATTATTTTTTGAATTATATCTGAAATGGTGTAGGTACACACCTGTGTACAATGGACACAACGGGTTAAAATTTGCTGAAAAAAAATATACAGAACCGCGAGAGCGCATTACAAACGGTAATTATGAGTGAGCGGTAATGACACTTAATTACTCACGGGTATAACAAGATCACTATCCGCTATATAGAAGACATTGTAGGGAATATTAACGATTGAAGAAGATTTTGTTGATGCAAGTATAATGGGCTTCTTTCTTAAGAAGGATATGCGCCTAGTCGATTTGCGCCATATTTGATATTGTATGACAGCATTATGAATAATACCATTCGCAGCATCAAAAGGGAAAAGCAAAAAAGATGACATCGAAATTTCGGAAGACAGCTCTCCACGTATCGCCCTGAGAGGTGACCAAGGTTGCCAGGTTTTTTTTCAAAAATATACCGAACAAACTAGAACTAAAAATTTCCCCTAAAAAAAAAGAAAACGGTCATTTTCAAAATTTGCAGTCCGGAAAGTTACAAATTCACTAGGAAAAATAATGAAAATTATTCCCGAAAGTAAAAATATCGAACACTCCATAGTTCGGTATTTTTTTCATACCGAACACCTGGCAACCCTGGAGGTGACCCTAAAGGAAGGAGAGTCCCGCGAAAACCTCATAAGCGATGGAGAGACAGATGAGGCTAAATGGGCATAAAGCTCTTAATTCACGTTCGCTCCCTAGGTGGAGCATGTGGTCGCCATAAAGCTTCGCGAAGCATTTGCCCTGAGCTATAGATCCAGGGCGTATTCCGATGGTCTTCATCATACGCTCTCTTGATTGTGAGTCGGCCACGTTTTCTTTTACCAACCGATAGTATCATTCGATCTGCACTTTTCTTTCACCAATATTAATACACTCATCAAGTTCTTTCTGTTTTCATTTATGAAATTCTTGTAAACTTTTATTTCCTGCTAGTTCCTGTATCAGGGCTTCTCCAAATTGAGTTTTGGAGGCATCTGAGACTACAGCAGCCTTGGTAATAATTTGAACAAATATCTCAGTCGGTAGATCTGTATGCCCACATGACTCTTCTCCAAGATATTTAAATTTGGCGACCTGTTCCACGGAGACACCTTCCACTGATATGCAGAGATCCACCGGGGACCGAGAAAACACCGTACTTTCGTGGATTCAACTTCCTTAATATATTGAAAAATTTCCTCAGAGTTAAATTTTGTCTAAAACTGGGTGAATGATAAATGAACAAAAAAGCGTAGGTACCTAAGTTATTATACTTCCAAGCTTTGCGACGAAAAAGTGTGACCGCACGTTCGTCTCTTTGACTTGATGCATTTGAGTCGGAAACTCAACGTAAGCCTCAGACATGACACGATATTCAAACCAAAGTGACTAACATTGATTGATGGCCACATCGCATGGCTCTAGTTTATTATTTCGAATCCGAATATTCACTTATCGTTTGAAAGACACGCGAGAAGTTGTTTAATATGATTATTTTAATTCCCTGATTATGACAGACTTGGGACCGCTTTTTGTGCCCAGATAAAACTAATAAGCAGGTCTCTAGATTAAGGACAAACTCTGAATCATTAAGTGATTGCTAGATTTTTTTATAAGCGTAAAATTTTCAATATTGACTCAGACTATGTTGATAATATCAGACTATTCAAACAAATTAAAAAAAATAATAATAATGTATAACAATTAATTCATTATTTTAATAGACGATATTAAATTAACTTTTCTTTATAAGGGTTGGTTGAGGAACTGGTTGATATCAATCCTGGGTAATCAATACCTAAGCTTCCTACACAATATAAAAAAACAAAATGGGAAATAAACTATGGACCTTTTTCAGGATGATGATTTTTTAAAAGAAGAAAAAAGTTATACCTACATAATTCGTTGTATATATATCGACGACTTCAGTATTCATGATTCCTAATGCGCCAAATTCACTTTCAGAGGGTTTAGGGATCGATTACCTATCAAGTATGAACATTTTTATGCATTTCTCACATGGGGTTCAAAATTTGTATTGAATTATAATATTTAAAAAAAAATACCCTTTAATTTCATGATATCATCAAATTGTTGGATTTATGATACACCTCGAAAAACCCACAGGCAATGTCAGCTATGCCAAATTATTTTAATAAAACAAATAAGAAAATTAAATAATTACCTTAATTATTTTGGTGTTCATTTTTTGGGCTTATCCAAAACAAAAAAATCCATGTTTACGAATGAAAATAAGGAATACAGGACAGTAGAACTTCTATTAAAAAAATTGGTTCGGTACCTATACTAGGTGAAACTGAAATTAATTTGACTAGTATAGGACTGAGAACAGTGTTTACAGATGTCTATATATAACTTATCGAAGAAGCAGTACAATAAGAAAAAAGCACAGTAAAATTGGTCATCAATTGAAGAAAATCCAGTACAAAATGTGAGAAGTTTCAAAATAAATAAATAAAAGTTGCAGAGAGGACTGAAATAAGTTAGTGATGTAATTCGTTCATTCATCACTCTACTGATCGCTCACCAAATCATTAAGCTCACATCACACGGCTGAGAAGACTGTCCAACAGTTTCAACATTGTTAAGGAATCATCACACGAGGTAACATTAATAATAAGATCGGCGCTAATTGCTTGAATAACATAGTGATGTCGAACGATAATTTAAAAATTTACATCGATTCTCAAAAATCGATGATTTTTTGTCTAAACTAAGTAGGTACGTTAATTATACAACAAAATCAGTGCCCCGTTCCACCATCGTACTTTTCAACATTTCACTTTGCGTTTTGCAAATTATTCCCTCGTTTTTGTTCCACATCTTTTCGCAAAGCACGCGTTGCTAAATGCGGAGTGCAAAGTGGACGCCTACTGCAAAGAGAATCAACCGGTTTGTTCCACCATATACATTTTTCATAAAAAGCTTCGCAAACTTTGCGAATCAAGTGAAAAATATAATTTGACGTTTCGATTTTGCATTATAAGAATTGTTCTTTTTGTTATTAACTTTTGCGTAGCTTTGTCGTAAAATGTTGCGAAGAATTTTAAAGTAAATTGATGTAGAAGACGAGAATGTGAGAATTTACAAACCTCGCATTAATTTTGAGGATATTTTGCCTTCGAAATTTATTGAATACTTAATAATAAGTAGTACTCGGTGCGAATTATGCCTTGGGTAAGTTTAAAGAATTAGATATTATGTTTGTGGTCATGTTTTGTACAGTTACTAAAAATCCTTCAACCTGCAACACGGCTATTTTTTTTTCTTATTACGTCAATCCGGCTTATTTTTCAAAATAATAAGTTAAAGTTTAAAAATACAGCACATGAAAACTTTGCGACACAAACAAAACCAACAAAACGTTAGCACAAATACTTGTTTATGCGCGAAACGAAGTACTACCACACTGTTACCACTAGATGTCGCTAACTTCAATTGCAAACACTTTACAAAACGATCGCGACGCCGCAAAGTAAGGATTATTTCTTCGTGGAACAGAATTGCTTTGCGCTTTGCGAAGTTTGCTTAGTGTAAAGTGCAAATTGAAATGTTGAAAAGTACTATGGTGGAACGGGGCATAGGTTCATAAGATATAATGAAAAAGTTTCGCGCAAAAGCATTAAAATGAAAAGATCTTGAAGATGCTCTAGTCCTCTTCACTTAAGAAATGATAATTTAACACTACAAATCATTCGAATTCTACCCTTTTTTATCCTTTACTTTTTTGATTTTTTAATATTTGCAACCTATTAAGTCGCTTTTGATCATTGTCCCTGCTTTGCTGGATGTAGTTTGTGTGCTACTTCCTTCTGATACTGAGACAATTTTCTCAAAATCTTCTTTGCCCTATCCAACCCTATTCTCTTTCTGCCATGGTAAAACTATACCCCAAAATTAAGGAAAACCATCTGATTGGAGTTTGCCTAGCAATGCTAGCTATCCACAACCATTTCAGCCGAGTAATGTGGTCCATCGCTTTGTGTCTGTATCTGTAGTATCCAGCTTTTCAGACGATATAAATTCATCGAAGATTATTGCTTGGACGGATATCCTCAGGAATGCGGAGGTGCTGAGTAGGGATTTGCTTGATACTTGATAGAGAATTTCTGTCAAAAATTGTGATCTTAAAATCTCATATCTTAGCAACGTTCTAAGAATACGAAAACTTTTCGCTCATGCAGCTTATCTTCGAATGAAAAATCAAGGTAATACGTATTGTGAGTAAAATACAGGTGTCATGGCTCTGCAACATAAGGGTGTGGACTGGAATCTAAACTGTCTGGGAACTGTACCACTATTATAAGTTTTCGATGATCGAATATCGATCATCGAAAGAATGCTAATAAGCGCTTCTTAGCGTGCAATTAGCTTTCGATTAAAATTGTACTAGCACCACTGATGTATGAAGTAACAGACAGGGTCTTTGCCTAACTGGTAGTCGACGTCTGGGGACATAATGGGGAACATCAAGAAAAAAAACATAGGTACCGTTGAACGTCAATACAAGACTCGCATTTCGTTTAGATTTATATTGTATGACGATGGTTCTGTACTGCAATTTCATCGAATGCGTATTGTCTTCCCTAAAGCGAGGTGCTATTATTCTTCTCGGTCATCAATCTTCGGTTGTTGTCACTACGCGGCCGTATTGTATAGCGGAGACGCTTAACTTTCAAACAGATTTCACAAGATGACGACGCGCCTGACGCGCTCCGTCGAGCGACGCGGCCCGACGTGACATGACTTGACATCTCAAGTGACTCCGGGATCATTTCCACCAGTAACTTGATTAATTACTTTTTCTCAACTGAAGGGTAGCTACCTATAATCTTCGAGTCCGTTAGATGCAGTTAGCCGTTTTATTTTGTTTTCAATATCCCTCTGATGCTAATATACCTACTAAAGAAATAAGAAAAAAAAATACAGTTCTTTTATTTTGATTCATGAAATACAAAGCTCATAATGTTATTGTATGTCGTACATTTAAGTAGAACTTTCTAAGAGATGTTATTTATGGGATTGGAGCGCTCTGGGTTTCACGGTAAGACTGTAAGTTTATGTTGGTTTTTGTATTTTTCCAGAACTATTAACAAGTTGGGGGTCGGTTTCGTGCGGGTCGGGTTTCCTGCGGACTAGTCTTCTCCGGGCAGGATTGCGGTATGCGGAGGTCCTTAAAGGGAGAATGTATGTATGTATTAACAAGTTGATTGGTATACCAAACCAAAGTTAAACAAAAAAATACGTAATTCAAAGTCAGTAAGTCGAAAATAATCCACAAGAAATGAATGACTTTTAAATCAATCTCAAAGTATCGGACGAACTCTGAACAGTTGCTTACAACCCTGCTCAGTTATTTGTTTTGTTGAAAAAAAATATTCAAGAATTAAGATAGAATTCGGAACAATCTGGGTTCACCCAAAATAAAAATAGCCCTTTTCGGCAATTTGTGTCAAAATGGAAGACGCTGGACTCAAACCCATGAGTCGTCGAACGTGCTGAGTAAGTACGTAGGTTTTACCAAAAATATTCCAAATATACCTACCAACACATTTTCTCTATTATCTGCAACTGTTTGTAGGTAGGTACCTTTGAAAATTGTTGGTAGCACGGTTGTTAAAGCAGATAGTAGAAGTTTGTTTTGCCAGTGCATAAATCTCCAAGAAAAATGGACACAGTGAAAAGCGTTCTCATTGCAAATCACAAGAAGAATTATTGAGACGGTTCAACAGCCATTTTTCTTTGCCTTTTTTTATTCGCAAAATAAACTGTTGTGCTAACAGCAAGTGGATTTTTCTCCTAGTATATTTCCCCGTAGAGATAGAGCGTTTCCGCAAAATACACCGAGAGAGACAGAGCCATCCATTCGGAGGTAACAAATGACTGCGCCGCGCCGCGAGCCTCGCGGTATTGCTAGAAGTGGTGTACGTCGTGTTGTAAATAACAGAAGAAGAACTTTATCAGTGTATAAATTTTGCATACATTATTATCACCGACAATCTACATGCACTAAGCGAACAACCATACAGGGACGAGCGCGTTGAGAATGACTGAAATTTTTCTCTCTGTACACGTTTCTTCGACAGATCCCTAAATCTCTTTCAATGCGAAATTGAGTAAATTATGTTGAATGGCTCTGATATCAACCAACCAAGAAATTACGATAGGTACCTAAACATAAAATCATTCTAACAATTAATGTTAGTCATTAAAATTTAGTTAATTAATACTTTTTTTTTCTTCATATAAATAGTATAAGTAACAATTTTCTGTCTAGTTTCCATTATGTTTGAAAAATATATTATTATGTCGTCACAGGCATTTGCCTAGTGAGATAATAAATCCCAATTCTAATAAAATTTATATAGTAGGTAAGTATACCTATTGTAAGTGTTGTAAATAATTTAATTTTGGGAAATAAAATAAATAAAAAATATTGCATAATTAAAAACAGTTTTTTATATTTCTTTTTTTTTAACATACCTACTTACTGAATACCTACGCAGAGTGCAATCAGAACTTCTAGTCGGTAGGTATATACTTTACATCTCTAAAGGTGACCTGTTCAAACAAGTTGAATCTTTACCATCATGTATTCAAAAACGCCAATTCATTAGGTCCCTCAATAATTCAATATTTTTTTCCATCCCTAATGGATTTATGTATATTATTAACAAAATCTACCTACACTCTGAGAAATTACATAAATTTGGGAACTTTACTGGTGTCTCGTAGGTATCTACTAATAATATAATGTATCACTTTAACACTACCTACCACTGTCTATAAATTATTGTTTAAAAAAAAAACAAAACAAAATGACAGTTACATTGTTTCACCTTGATTCGATTTTGGGCTATATTGAAGTCTTTAGGTTCCTACCTATAATTTAGTTGAAGATATCTTGCATAAGTACCTACCTATATTTACCTAAAAATTATGCAGGTATGTACGTACCTACTTATTTAAATGTAGGTATTTTCTATATTTTTTTTGTTTTAGGTACTTACTCAGTAGAAACGCATTACTCCCTGTATGAAAACAAAATGCATCGTGAGTAAAAAGCCGCGCTACGACCGGTTATAAATGGCAGATGGGACAGATTAAACGTGCAGGACGGGAGATAAATCTTTTTCAAAAGAAGCCAAGTAGTTTAAAAATATATATACCTATAATATGTGTTAGCGCAGATTTATCAAGGCCGAGGCTGTTCATAAAGTTTATCTGCAGAAATTAGAGTAAATATTCAAAACATTAACAGGCAAGAATTTTTATCATACTTAAACTTCGTAAAATTTCATATCTGGGACACATCATGCGTGAGGAAAAGTAGGTATCGACTGATCCACCTGATACTGAAGGGAAAGATTGAGGGTCGCAGAGGGGACGGAAGAAGGCAGATGTCCTGGCTGCGCAATATACGAGAATGGGCGGGTTTCCGTACTGTGGAACAATAATTATTGTTCCTAGTAGCCCAGGACAGAGAAGGATTCGCCGCAGTGATCGCCGACGTTGGGAATACCTGACATGGCACCAAAAGAAGAAGATACTTAAACTAGACAATTAGTGAGTGTATTGTGACAAGATGACTGTTTAAACTAAAGTTTTAAACACCAAGATTTCGTAACGATTGAAGACTCTTTGTCTTCTCCATGCAGATGACGATGCAATGCTGTTAGTGACTTGAATTTGTACACAGCCCTTCTTCTAGAAATCATCTTATCCAGGCAGTTGGGTGTGAACTATATACTTACGTACAGGAGGTATTCTATCAAAGGCTTTTTTATAACATTCGAAAAATTGTCATATTTGCAGTAAGTATTTTTATATTTTTTTATACAAAAGCGTCAAAAAGCTTTGGAATTCAAAACCATAAGCAGCTCTACCAGTCAATCCTTCTTGTTTAAATTGAGTATTGGTTAATCCTAGTTCATTAGGCTTGCTTAATTTGATCAGTATATTAGGTATTATGTATGGTGAGAATCTATGACGTTTCATTATGACACAGGGTGCGGACTAGAAATCCCGAAGAGAACATGGGTTTTTGTGACACAATAGGCTTAAATAGATTCCAGAAAAATGAAAGGTTGACAACGTTCCAACTACCAATTTCGAGATCCCGATTATCATAATGGGAAGGCAAAAAAAGCAGCAACAACAGGAGAAAAGATGGCGGAAAACCAATAATTAGGTATCAGGAGAGCAAACAATCTTAACTGTCTTGCCTACGAGGAAATCGTTTATTTACCAAGAACAACAATTATTTAGAACGAGTAGGTACTTAATAATTATTAGTTATTTATTGAGGCCTGTAATCAATAATCAAGTATTAGGATAACATAAACATCACCTGTTAAAACGGCGAACAGGCATAATTTACGAGAGCGAGCGAGCATAAAGAAACTTTATGTTTCGATTAACGATCGCGGCTATAATTTGCATATCAGCCTCGTTTATGCTCGCAAGACACAGTGTAATATATTAATTCTCTCACATTATTACTTCAAGCTATGGTGATGAGGATACCTGCTTGCGTATACCGGTGTCGGGCGTATTAACAGCCCGCTTGATGTAACAAATAAATACGACGCCTTAAAGTAATCACACTATAAACCAGCCTTCGAAATAGTAGTAAAAGAGACAGTCTTCGAAAAAACAGTTGAATAGGGTGAAAATTCCATTGTAGTTTAAATTAACCATTCAAAATTCGAATATTATTAGTAATGTAAGTAACTTTCTACACCTTATACTGGATGGCCTACGCCTACTAATCTATGATCTGGCAGGAGACCGATGTCCTGGCCGCGCAATGTAAGGGAGTTGACCGGCATCCAAATGCATGTAGAGGAGCATTTCCGAGCAGTGCAGGGCAGGGAAAAGTTTACCGAAGAGTTTGCCATCGTTGGGAGTACCCGCCAGGACACGTTCGGGATAATTTAAATAAACAAACTCTTATACAATACTAAAGATAAAACGGATGCTACTAATGATGGAGGAGTATGGTGTGAAGACTGTTATGCCGGGACGTTGGCGAAACTGTTAGGCCAAAATCGACTAGGTTAAAAAGACATCAACAGGCGTTTCGAGGCTTGTCTGATGATTACTCTAAAATGGCGGACCATTGCATGGCACAGGACACAACTTTGACCTTAACATTGCAAAGGTTATACATTCAGAGCGAAGACTTACACTCGAAACCTTGGAGTTACAAAAAAATATCGCGAAAGTGGTTAACGTCCAGATCCCAATACCATCAGCTCTACTAAGACCGAACACTAGGTAATTTTTTGTTTATACCGATCACGCCGTTTCCCGAAATTGTGTGTAAAATAATAATAATATCGTGCTGTAATTCCGCACAAACAGTTGTTGTAACCAAATTTTCTGTAAATCGAGGTCCTATTATTACATATTTTTTAGTTTGAATTTCTTAGGTTAGTGTAGTAATATGAACGCCTAATTGAAGACAGCGCTCGAGCTTATGTAATTCGTCGTGAAAGTGCAACTACATACGGCGTTTCAATCTGTTAAAATGATTTAATTTGACTACTTCGTGTACGATCGTTCTATTAAGTAATGGCTAATTCCAATGTGTGGCTTAACCACTTTCAATAACTTTTGTCATAAATATCCGCAAGGACAACCATCCGATCCTTTTCACTATGGAATGAAATATTGAGCCATCTATTGAAAAATCTGCGAACTATTATGCAACTAAAGAGAGTGAGCTAATAATAGAGCAGTGGACTGTAGTAATACAACGAAGTAAAGAGATAGTTACGGGCTGAGTTGGCGCTCACGAGCGCGAGGTGTTGATATCTATCACCCTGGGGAAAGACAATGAGAGTCGCTCATTAAATTTAATACAGCGACGCTTGCTAATTGTATTACACGTATTTAACATACATATTCCTACATGCCTACCTATCTATCACCTTTTATACCTGTACCTACGTCATCCTGAGCATTAAATTACTTCTTAACTAAATTGTTATGAAGTATGTAAGTGGTGCGTTTTGATTTTCTTTTTCAAATTTTCATCGTCTATCCTTTACCTACAGTTTCTCCTCTCTCTTTTTCTCTAAGTGTGGTGCAGATTTGGAAAAAAACTGGACCGTATTTTTTCCTCCTGTCCACTCTTATTATGAAATCTTCCTCCTTAATCCCATCTATATATAAAACTGAATGTTGGGATGTGTATGTGTACTCGATAGATTTAAAGACCAGTGAACGTATTTCAATGAAACTTTGGTGATCTATTCTACTAATATCCGAAAAGGTTTAAGCGGAGTATGAGTTCAATACCAATCCTTTGAGGGTAGTTACAAGTAAAAAAGTTTAAAATGTAACACAAATTGCATAAACCAGGAGTAAAAATGTAACAATCATTGCATAAACCAGGAGTAAAAATGTAACAATCGTTGCATAAACCAGGAGTAAAAATGTAACAATCATTTCATAAACCAGGAGTAAAAATGTAACAATCATTGCATAAAGCAGGAGTAAAAATGTAACAATCATTGCATAAACCAGGAGTAAATTTGTTTTTATTCTGGGTTAGGTCGAAGTTCGACGGGCGGGTCAGCTAGTTAACTATAATTTTCATACTCATCCAGCCCACGTAGACAATTTGAATTTAAGGAACGACCACAAAGGAATTTTTCGTCAATGTAGAGTGCGAAAAAAATTAACTGTCCACTCTCTAGAACATTTAAACCAAACAAGACCCTTATTTAAAAATACACATCGTTGACAGTTAATTTTCTTCCTACTCTATATTGACGAAGAATGCTTTCGTGAAATTCAATTAAGCATTGAAAAGAGGTATTCAGTTGATTAAGATAAAAAAAAATTGAATATTATTAACTAATTCATATTTTGTCTATCATAAGGATAAATAAAATTAACGTTAAGTAAAATTGTACACACTTTCAGAACTAAATTCACTTATTTAATCACGGGACAATAAACCAACACTCCATCTTTTTTTGGCAACTGAAAAGTAGGAACACGCACACCTTTTAAATAACCATTTCACAACTTATGTATCTTTCTATTAGGTGAATTTCATGACACCTATCTTTAAAAATATAACATAAAGACATCTATATACAAACGATTCTGAGAATGAGAACATTATATTATGTTATCTAAAATCTTTTACTCCATCGTTTATACAACTGCCGTGGGGTCGCCGGCTAAGAATAGCACCTCTGCTCCTTTTGCTGGTTTTTCGAGCATCCTGTAAGAGGCAGGAAATCGAAAAATCAGATCGGGACCGTGAGGTTGACCACCTCACGTCCTTAAACCTCAACTGGTCAGAAAAGGCACAAGAGCCTCGGACGCCTTTGAGCTTAAGGCTCTTGATGCCTCCCTATGCTCCTGAGTGGGGCTTAGGTCTCCCGCATTGTGGGTTGGTTTGGGAGGGGATCCGCGGCGGACTTGATTTGTGTGGGGCCGGCTTTTCCGTTTAATTGCTTTGATTGAGCTGTGGGGTCGGTTTCGTGCGGGTCGGGTTTGCTGTGGATTGGTCTCCTCCTGGCTGTCTTGCGTAGAGTGGGGGACCTTAACGGGAGTATGTGTGTATGTGTGTTATACAACTAGTAGCAACAAAACATATCATCAATAATTCTTTGATGGTTCTTCAGTTACATTTTTCTTCAAAGGATCCCAATATTACTTTATAGAACTGAGAAGAACAACAGTTGTATCTAAGCACCTCTGCTCAAGTATCACATTTTTCATGGATACGATATTTACTGTGGACATTTTTATTGTCATATCGAATTATAAAAGTAGGAAAAGCATTAACCGTAGTTGGATTGGTTTTATCTTGTGTATGAAAAATATTTTGCGTGGGGTAAGATAGTTTCAAAGAAAATACCGAGTTGCGTGATCGAAGTTGCTAATTATGATAAAGGATGATTAATGAATAAACCAGGCAAAGTTATAAGTAGGTTAGTATCCATATGAGGTAGATCGCTAGCACGGATACCATTTGGTATCTATTATTTAATGGTATTCCATGCTCCGTTGTGTTTTGATCTTATCAGTACATTATTTACAACTCGCCAGATAGCCACTAAGATATTAATAATTTTGAAACAAATCTAAATGATATTAGTGATAATATACGTAAATATTAAATACATATAGCTACCAACCTTTTTTTTTAATCTAAAGAAGGAATCGGAAACACATGGCAACGAAGAAGGTTCTTGAATGCGCATTTGGGAAGAATATACTCATCCAGATTTCCTCAATCCACAGCTCATCCCATGAAAGACGACTCCTAGGCAGACCACTAATAGGGTTGGACAGTTGGAGGTTGTTTTTGCAGGTGACTCTTTATAAGTTACGGGCCATGAGGTCTTGATTTAGCAGAAGAAGAAAATACCTATCGAACATGCAAGGTTTAACTTCAGCAGAAGAAGAAAAATGGTTGGTAGCGTTGTGGCCCAGTCGCCGACATTCATACTGAAAGTACTGGGTATCATCTCCGATACATTTTCTTCTTCCATGGCGCTAGCATTTCTTACAGTATACGATGTCAAAAGTGTATTTGTGTTCACTTTTGGTAATCCAGATTCAATTAAAAAAAGTGTTCCTTTGCATTAAATTTTACACCTTTAAGTTTTCACACTAAAAGAAAATCTGATATTAAATAACTCAATGCCTCCAGCAGGATTTGAACAAGCATCAATGGCTGCCTTACAAACTGCGCTTCTAGAATGTCACCCACGCTAATATACGGGAATAATTTCATATTATTATTATGATTAGTGTAATCACAACTATCCATAGAATAACGGGTCTTCCAAGTGGTTCTCAAACATCAAACAAACGGGACAGGGGTATTTTTTTATCATAGGTTTGTAAAAGCACATTGGTAGTATACGAATTTTGATCAAGAAGTCCCGGTCCAGTCTTTTTTTCATAGTCGCGGCTGGAATCCTGATCCATTTGTCTAGTTGGTAGAGGATCCTTTGTTTTTACTTCCGTTATTGGCTAAACTGACGGATTTTTATGAGAGTGGCGTGAGCATGAGGAGGCCTATGTTCTGCAGTGGATGATCACGGACTAATATGATATGATGTAAATATAGAAGATTATTGTGATCAATAATGAACATATTCTGTGAAGCGCCAACACACTTGGCAAGCGTGACAGTCTTTGCTGTTAGTCTTTTTGCCAGTATTGTTACCAGTTTTCCCTTTCGTATGAAAAGCAGTGATAATGCCATAGCTGAGAGTACCTAGTTCAAGTATTTTCAAGCTCTGATTTCCTGACGGAATACTCCAAAGACCCTGATTTTTAATTTCAGCTTGTTTGCAGATAACTCTTGGTAGAACTATTGGAAACCCATAGCGTTGGAGGTCTTTAGTCAGTCAAACTGTTATATTATGATGAACAGAAATATTGTTTGGAAACAGTAGCTAGCTAACAAGATCATATTTGCATATTAATATTTATTATTTTTTAACCACCAAATGGCATATTTTATCATCTCCGTTTGTTCAAAGGTTTATGAAATAGGTATAAAAGACATTATACGTAATAAAATACTTCAAGAAAATATTATTATATTATAATTTAATATCATTGATAAATAAACACATAGACATTATTTTGCAGCTGCATATTACATAAATACAATTGACAGGTCAGCAATAATACGCTATTAACAGAATCCATAGAGAAAACAGAGGCTGCCATATGCGTATGCAAATGCGCAGATTCAGATAAAACTGCGAGACGAGTTCATCTATGGTCATAAATTATTATCAGATAACAGATTACAGTAAAATATTCCTGTCTGTTTTAGATAAGGGAAAGCGATGTGCATGCTACTTGGTCGAAGAGGCCATACTTTGTTACTAACTCCTACGTAATCTATAGTGTCTTTCCCTAACCATTATGTTGAAAATCAAGGGTTAAAAATATTTTTTTTCGATTTAAGAGATATCGTCAATCGCCTTTAAATTGTTATAGCCATCTTCTTCATATCAATAATTGCAGACTTGCTGGAAGCTTGTTGAAAAACCTGATTGATTGCGTCCAAGTATTTCTAAGCACCTGTGTCCAGAGAGTCGATAGAGGCAGATCCAAAATATTACACGGTATTACTGGATTACACGGAAGAGAACTTCAAAGTCATCGGAGTGACGAGCTGGAGGAGAGCGGCAGAGAACAGAGAGGAATGGAAAAGATTTCTTGAGGAGGCCAATGCTCGCAAGGGGCTATAGCGCCACTAATTATGATGATTGGCAGGCAATCTAGGAAATGATATCAGTTGCGAAAACAAATAAATAAAAACGAACTAACTAATAATGTTTTTAAGATTCTTATAAGGGACTATCACACTGTAAATATTTTAGCTAAAGTTGATCGAGTTAGAGCGTCTATTTTGAGTCGAAAAGTGCAAACAGCAGTTGGAAAGCTCCAGATGAAACCATTCAAGCTCCAGGTAGTTTAGAGGATCTATCTTATGTATGTAGATCTATTGATTGGTGTTCTAGCGTTGACCTATTGGTGTTCTAGCTAGAGAGAAATAGCTCTGGAGTAAATACTCAGTTCAAGGGACATCTCTAGATAGACAAGGTGTCTTCTCTAGTTACAGTTAGATAACTCTACAGTGTGGCATCTTTGGGAAGGATGATTCAATTTTAATAACAATATTCATTTTTACTAATATTCCCAATTAGGGGTTACCGTCACCATATTGTGATGCAATTACCTACAATTACGACACTACGCATTGGTATAGATGCCCAAAATTCCAGTCTATTTACACATTAATTTGATAAACGAGTAGCATGTTTCGTTAGGTATGACATTGTTTCTCAAAATTGACAACTATCTGATGCGATTCCTGTATATGTATATGTGTATCCGCTCGTTTCAAACAACATTTTCACGCACTACTACATAGACAGCGTTAGCACGTTTACTACTACTTCTATGGGTACTTCTATGACCCTAAGCAATATTAATAATTATTATGTAGATATCTACTAGTATGATGAGTCCTGTGAAAATTGCGTTCTCTTTGTGTACAAACGAATCCCCTTCATAATATTATTTTATGGAGTTTATCTGATAAAGAGGACAAGTTTCGCGATACTTTCGATACCAATATCGTATATAAACAGCCATATGCGAGGAGCTATCAAGATATCGGTTAATATCCACGGCTTCTGTATGTCCCGTGTTATAAATTATTACAGTATCTTATCAGTTAACCACAACACCTTTTTCAATATGAAGAGTTGAAAACATCGTTACACGAGATAGGGATCTTCAATAAATCTATGCCCACTGCTCAACTATCTGTGAAATATAATCTGTTTGATATTGCCTACCTACGAACTTACTGCACTATCAAAATAAATGGATTTTATTTTACACATTTTATAGGCAAGAATTAACGATTACCTACTAGCTGACCCGTCGAACTTCGTTCCGCCTCAGAATCAATAACCTTTGTGTTACCTAACGTCATATTATTAGCTTAATTTCACTATTGAGTATTGAATTTTCAATTTTGTTAATATAGAACATCTCCAACTACTGAATTTTCTTGAAAATGAAGGGCGGGGCAGAGAAATTTTTTTTTGAGATTTTACATGTTGTTTTATTCAAATAAATAATACCTAATAATAATAATAAACACTTTATTGGCATGAATATACAAAAATAACAAACCAAAATTGGCGGGCTTATTGCCTGGGGCAATTTCTTCCAACCAACCTATTTCAAAAATAAAACTACTTACTAATAAAAAAATGTTGTAAAAAAATTGTGGATGGTTATTTTTTTATTGATTTTATATTTCAGATACGGGGTAAGAATTTTAGTTTTTCTTTTACAATGTAAGATGGTGGGGAAAAAACTCGTAATATATTATCATCCTGTGCTTGTGGTATAAAATGTACAACATTTTTTCATTAGACGAAAATTGCTTAGATTTTACATAGATTTACGTAAATACGCATGTGTTTGTGTATGCGCCTTTTGGATATCTGTTTTTGAGTAATTCATCATTTGAAAACGAACTTGCCAATTTTTTCACACTTTTTCTTAATTTTACATGAAACGACATTAACATTTAAGATTTTTTTTCTGTAAATTTATTTCTCATTAAAATATCAGATTATTGTAATGAACTGGTAACTTTATATTTCAATGCCGATGCAAGGTTTGTCTTCTCACCCATTATCAGAGCGTTGTGATCTCTCTAATGATTTGCATGGTTTTACAAACAACTTCCTACGCATACTAGGATATTATTTGAATTTAATAATATGAATACTTAAAAAATAATAATTAATAATAATATATAACAACTAATGACTCTAACGATTCATTACTGATGTTCTATTTTTAAATGGAACAAACCACTACGAGCTTACAACCGTTTTTTACTGTTATTGAGAAGGCTAGCTTAGTATGATCACTTTACGTTAACGACTTTCGCCATTAGGTGATAATGTTAAATTCTCCGTAACTCCCTTTTTTTCTCGTAATTATTAGAATAATTCTCAACACGTTTAACATGTAAAAAAATACCATGTAATACCTTATGTAGATATCTATTTAATAATTCACGAGATATAGAGCCAACTGTTGGAAATTTTTGAGTAAAGCAACCAAATTTAAAGACTGCGACTGCTGTCATGTATTTGGCGCCAGGATATGAATATATCCAATATCCATTTTTGTAAATGACAAAATAATAATTAATAGGTAGTTTCATTTTTATTAAACGCTACCTTTCCTAACTCTATTTTTTGCTGTTACATTGGTATGCCTTTGCTTTGCCCCTGAATTCTTACGCTTTTTCTCTGGTCAAAACCGTCCATCAAAGGTTTGATGGACGGTTCCTTTCTCTGGGTTCCCTTTATAGAGTGTACCTTCTTGACACATTGTAATGGAGCATATAACTGGATACTTTAGAAACTTGGCTGATCTAAATAGGTTTAGCAAAATTGTCAGAACGCATTCGAAAGACGTTTAAATATAGGTTGGTCATTCTACCTTTTAAAATCATTTACAGCCCTAGAGAAACTAATCAGCCCTACCTTTGAAGAATGATCTAATAAATCAGCTTTTTTCACCTTATACTAGGTACCTATCTGGCAATATTAGTTTCTTCGTAAAAAATGTCTGATGTAATTGATCGGGATTTAGACTAAGAATCCAATTGAAATTTATCGAAGTTCTCTAGTAGGTTTATTCATTATTTGCTCAAGAGATTCATTTTCGAAGGTTATTTTGCTTTTTGTTTTTGCTTCGTCCCTTTCAAAGACCAAAACCTTTGTTTGCTGACATTAATTTTATCATTTTGCACCATTTTCAAAAACGCTTGTCACAAGTTCTTGCAAATCATTTTCACACACAGCCATTAGTGTAGGTACTAGGTAAAATCATCTCCACGCATTAGCGCACATACCATAATTATTCCATTCAATTCAATTGGATGAAAAAATATGGGACGTTTAATTGTGTTAACATTAGGTAAGTCAAGGTAAAAAAAATACTTGCCAAGGTACCTACTGGAGTATTTACTGTCGCGGTTTAACACATAAATATCTGAACAACCACACCACACGGTAAGAAAGTGTAGCTGAGTAAGTGAGCTTGTATCCCGGAGGAAAGAGTGTCCGATTCGACTCCCGACACGGCATTACAATGTCTGATATACAGATTGTTGGTTAATTAATTGTCACGAAGCGACCAAAGGAATGGTTTGGACACTCGACGACCACCGATATCAAATCTGCACGCTTCGGCAAATACTTACAATCAGGGTTGAGCATTTTAATTTTCTTATAATATGTTTTTTTTTATTTCAGAATCTATGATTGTAAAACCTTCCCTTTCTGCCATATTGGGGGCATAAGGTTATTCGATATTACATTTATAATTTTTTGGCATTGCATCTAAAATGAATGATCCAGCCAGATTTAAATAAAATCAAGTCTAAATAAAAAAATGTTAATACCTATATGAATATATAAAAATGAATATAATGTAATAAATCAAAGATCGACAAGATTGTTATAAATTCATGTTTAATTGATGAAATCTAATAAATTTTTAAGTAAGCAGATAAATACTAGAAAACCTTAGTTATCGAAGAGATAACAAATATCCAAAAAATTGCTCAGTGGACACTGGACACTATAAAACACGTGTTCCAGGGTTTCTACTACCCATTCGCATAAGCATTATGCATATTTCAAGCCAAATCTGAAAAAGTGACTAACAAATTATAATCTTGCATCTCCGAAATATATATTGACAAACATCGTCAAAATTCAGCAATGCTAGAATTCTTGAAAGAGCAAGAGATGTACCTGCAGGGAGTTATCAATGACCTATGTAAAGCGCCCAAATATTAACGTATTTGAAGAAAAAAACGCGCCATCTTCTGAGATGACGACAGAAAACAAAAATACTGGCATCATAATATTGTATATCTGGCTGAATAAAATTAACAAATTTTGAGGAGCTGTTTCAGGTCGCCCGGAAAAAGCCTCCTCTTGAGCAAAATCCAACGTCAAGGAGACCTGGACATTTCCCTTAAAGTAAAAGAAAGAAGAGTGTGGCGATACTTGGATGAAAGAAGTGAGCTAGGTAAAGGTAAAAAGGTAATTATTTATGGTAAGTAATTGATATTTTCACATCGTCTGCGTCAACCCTACTGCGATAATTTTCGTCGTGTACGTGAATCGTTGTCTTGTAAATCTCAGTATGCGCATTCAGCAGAACCTTTATAACCTACCCAATACCTTAATATCGAATGACTCTGAACCGAATGTTTGCTTTCAATTTTACGGACGCACTCTCTTTTTATGTATTATAAAAATCTCATATAACTATTTAGTTAGAGAAGGCACTATTTTCCTAGATTACTCTAAACTGTGGATACCTACGGACTTTTTCTCTACCTAGAAGTTTAAAGAAAGCTTTCCCCTTGAGAGACAAGTTTGAGTTATACCACAGAATCCCAAATGTAGAGTACCCACTGAATGTGGAGTAGGTAGGTACTTATTGAGTTTGGGTTCTGTGGAAATATATAGATTATTATATAAATATATTGAAAAGAACATCGTAGGTAATGATTTAGTAACTATATGTCTTGTACCCGGCACAACTACGTTTTAATCACAAAATTTATTGATAACGGTGGATGATTCATTTTGATTTGTTGTTGGCATAAATCATCCAATGCAAAAAAAAAAAAGTTTAAAGAAAAACGAAACCTATGAAAGTGTAATGGAAGCATTGTGACAACAATCCCTTTGAACACCATAAGGAGGCAACAATACATTGCAATTCTCCATTGCAATCGATTATGCTTATGACCTCTTCCTACACCATGTCCCACTCTCTCATCTCTGCCTTGAAGGGACGGAACACGGTATGAGAGGGTCTTCCGCGTCTTCGAGACCCTGATGGGAAGAAGAACAGCTCTTTCCTCGGCCAACTGTCATTCGACATCCGTAACACATGTCCCAGCCAAGTCCATCTCCTCGTCATAATGGTAATATTGATGCGCTCACGCTGGGTGCGCCGGCGTATAGCGTCGTTCGTGATGCGGCGGTACCATCTTTCACCCAAATTACTCCTGAGGCACTTCATTTCGAAAGCTGAGACTTTTTGTGCCTGGGCTTTGATCAGGTGCCAGGACTCACACCCATACAGGAGAATGGGCAACACACACGCATCAAACAGTTACTATAGATAATAACTATGTACATGTTAGGTTATTGGCTGCTATTAAAAATGATACATTTTACCGGGTGAAGATTCTAGTAAGTAGCTAAGATAATAAACTTCGGTTTGTAGAATACAAATAAAGTGCAAGACTTACTTCTGTTCACAGCTACTCGCCATTGTCCTTCTCAATATCCACCAGTTTGTTTAAACCTTTTGCTTCTTTTTCTGTCCTTATCTTGCTATTTTATTTTTTACTTTCTTTTGTAAATCTCTTAAGGCTGTGATAATGGAAATGGAATCACGTTCACTTGGACAGCGATTAGATACATAAAGATAGAGCGCAAGCATAAAATTGCCAAAATGTTTACTTTTTCATTAGATACCAACTGTAGTATATTATTATGAAATAAATAGTCAGACGAATATCAAAAACTTATTGATAAAACCTGTTCATCAAAAAAACATGAAGAACAAGTTGTTTTTAAGCGATTTAAGGAAGACTTCTAGAACGTTTCATCAAATCCCCGCCGCCTTCCTCATCCAACTTGTTTAAAGCAAGTTTTTAGTTGCGTCTAATGAAACACATGGTGTATTAAACTGGTGACTTTTTAGCTGATGCGGATTCGTGTGAACCTCTTTAAAGCAACTAAATAGTTTCTTTAAAGAAAATTGCCAGTGCTTGGGGGCCCTTTCTATCTCCAATGGCGCTACTGCTCACATCGAGCCCTTAGCATTCCTCTCCAAACTGAGTATAAAATATTATTAGATAACTTTTTTGAATGCGCAGAACCGAACGTTGGTTCCTTTATTCAATAGTCACGTGACTGGAGATAAATTATCAATAATAATAATTGATTTTAATTTTATTCACAAGCAGAAGATGGGGTATCTTGGGTTTTGTCCCATAAAGTATTTTGTTTAGTTTTTGTTTTTTTTTTCTCTCTTCTTTCTTCTTTGTACTGTTGATTTGATTGATGTTTGTTGGACCAAAGAGTGTTGTGACTGTTGGGTTAGGCTTTGTTTGTGGACTGTACGTATTTGAGTTGGTGGTTGTGCTGTTGTTCGTGTTTGTATGTTCCTTTTAATATTCTTTTTTTATGAACTGTATATAATGTTTGCCCTAGTACAGGCTTGGCCTATTTGGGCAGAAGTTAAATTTGTTATCCATTATCATTGTATTGTTATGTTTGAATAAATAAATAAAATAAATAAAAATAAAATAAAAGAAGATAACACAACAAAGCCCTCAGGTAGGTACTTTATTAAACTAATTAAATGATTAAAACATAAAAATCCTCTGTGGTATTTAACATTTAAATATTAAAAATAAAAAATTGGTTATCACACACCGCCACCGACAAACGTCACAGTTCGTATGAGTTTAACAGCAGTCACGTGGTACGTCTTGGATCCATGCGGAGTAGCACATTATTTCTATAGTAGGTATCATTTCTTCTCAAAGGTCTCCACCAAGTTCTGTTTTTTGCCGGTGTCCTTCAACTAGCCACCTTGAAGATCTGCGCTACATCTTTTTCGACCTCATCATCATCCCGGAGCCTTAAGGTTATCTGTAATTTTGAAATGGTTAGTAGCCTAGCAGTTCACTCGCTGGCTTTCTAAAAAGGTTGTGGGTTCGTTGTTCCAATTGATATTTGTTATAATAATAATATTATGTGAAAGATGTCAAAGGTGGATTTTAGTGGACGCAGTTCCATTAAAGTGAGTTTTTTTTTTCAACCAGAACCTCTCTACTAGTCCCTACACCATTCATTCACAAACGTTTAGGAGCCCTCTCAGGATTAATATATCTGTGAAGGTATTTGATGCATACTTACTTGCCGAAGCTGTATTCAGTGCTCTGTGGACCCAATGCAAATCTTACACTCGGGGTGTCAAGGGTCAAGCTTATGATTTGAATACCTTTCTGTTATTTCCAACGAATCATGGAATAAATTTTCATACTTAAAGATTTATGATCGCTGGACTCCCATATTTCATTTTATCGTTGTCTGCCTATCCGTGTATCCAACACTGCATTATCTTGGTACTTTATTTCCAAATGTGTTATTTCGACCCTTGATCAAACAAATTGTACGAATAATAGACGAAAATATCGATGAATAGGTATGTGAAATTTTTAGCCTATTTTAGAAGTTACAGACCAAAAAAACAAATACTTAATGTTACTATCACAAATTTTAATTCAATATTATTTTTTACGAAGTTTGAGTTAAAAATCCTCACTATCATTTATTTTTATAGATAGGTAGCTTTTTTGGCTTTCAAATGAAGTTAATTTAATCTAAAATTTAGATACAGAACGTTCTAATTATCTCAAGATTCTTGTGACCATTTTTCAGGACTAGATCTTAACGAATATGTAACAACTAATGACTCTTACAATTCATTACTGATGTTCGATTTTTAAATGAAACAAACCACTACAGACTTAAAACCGTCTTCTACTGTTAGGTATTTCTAAGGCTGGCTTACTTTACGTTAACAACGTTCGCCATTAGGTGGTAATGTTTAAGTATCCGAAACTCCTACTCATGAGAATTCGGTAATCATGAAGTTTCGGAGACTTCAACATTACCACCTAATGGCGAACGTTGTTATCATAAAGTGATAACACTAAGCAAGCCTCGAAATAATGAAGACCGTAGTGGTTTGTTCCATTTAAAAATCGAACATCAGTAATGAATAATTGTTAGAAATTTTTTATTCTAGTAGGTACCTACCGATTCGCACTTTACTATTTCCCTAATAAATAATATTTATATTTTTTCCTTAAATTTAGTCAATTCGATTAAACACCCGACTGCTTACAGGATACACGGTAAAAAATTAAAAATAATAATTAACTACTTTATTATTGCTGATTATTTAGCTAATTATTTTAAATAAGTAGAATTATGAAACAAAAATTATTAATTATTTTAAATAAAATTACCACAGTCCACAAAAATAATTTATCATCATTACCTACTACATTAATTATGAATCAATCAACAAACAAACCAGATATAAATCGACTTTTAATTATTATTTAAATTATTTTTATGGTTTCATTATTTTTAACTAATTAGCGATCTCCATGCATTGTCTTTCGACGCTAATAAATTTCATTCCTTTGTTTTTTTTTTAATTTCATACTTTTATTTATCTATATTTATTTATTCCGCTATCGTTCTCAAAATATAATTTATTACTTTGAATCGTTTATCAGCGATATTATACAGGGTGTCCCAGAAAGTACGACTAAACGAAATTCCAGCTACACCTTAAGGGCTATCTAAATACCTCAATATCTTATGCGATTTCTATAGTTTTTAGTTATAAATTATTTTAGTCTAATATCAATGTGTAGGTACTTTTTTGTAAAGCCCCGGCTTACAGGATATAAATGGTTACAGAGACACCAGTTTTGGAGGTACCTATATGCATTTTTTTCTGTAATAGCTGAATAGTACCTATATCTATCAGAAGGGATTTAAAGGCTGGTGGGGCCATGGGGGAACGTATCTTTCCGTGGGTGCGTGCCTATTAAATACCATGTAACGCCAATATGCAATTCAACCGCATACCTCCAACAAGTCCTGCACTTATAGCGTCCACGAGAGGTCTCTGACTTCGCGAACCCTGGGCAATGTGTCCACCTAGAGGTGATATGGCAGATGAGGAAGGGCGAGGGCGATTTTTCGGCGCCTCAAAATCGAATAATAAGTATAAGGGAAGGAAAACCCCGACCGAAAACCAGGCCATGGTTCCATGCCTCAAGGTAGCAAACCTACCAGGGACCTAGAGAGCGAGAGGTTGATAACTCCACCTCTTGAAACCAAACGATTTTGAAACCAAAAGAAAGAAGATCCGGACTGATCTCGGATAATCGACATTGCAAACGAGAGTGCGGGTGATGGACGAATTCTTGAGGAGGCCGAGGTTCACAGTGAGCTGTAGCGTCAATGATCACGATGATGATGACATCTATCAGAAACAAAAATAATTAAGGGTCTATCTTATACCGTAATGCCAACAAAAAAATTTGAATCTCAAAATAAGGTCAATTTAAAATTTAACAAATACTTTAAGGACGATTAAAAAAAAAATTGATCACATGACATAAATTTCTTTCTTCTTAATATTTTCAAAAACTTGCCAATGTATAAATCTAATAATTTGCAAAAAGTTTCAACATGCCAATGTCAAGCAGTGCCAAGCAATATATTATTATATTTTTACTCTAATCCTTGCCTTAGAAACTACTTATTGATTAGTTTATAAAATAATTATACTTGCTTTTGTATCTGTAATTTATAATTTAATTCAAGGTATTCTATTGAACATTGATTTATGATTTATTTATGTAAATACAGTCATACCTCGACTACCCATATAAGATATAGGTAACAAAAATGACGAATCGTAGTAGAAGAATATGCATTTTTGCGATTTACGTCTTTTTGTTAAGAAAAGCTTAAAGCGTAAATAATTCAGTTTTAGAAAATTTACTCGTTTGCGAGTGTTTTAGGCATTTTACCTTATATGAAACAGTGATTTAGACTACTTACTCAGGGGGCTACAGAATGCGCGTCGTGATGTAAGACGAAATTCAATAAAACGCGTAATCCGAAGTAGCGAATTTAGAGGTAGGTAGGTACTGTGTAGTGTATTCGTGGTTTGTGTTATTGAAAATTAATATGCAAGTAATTGAAACAATCGATATTTTTTTTTATAATTAATGTAAGTAGATAGCTTTAAAAAAAACCTAGCGTTATAGGATGAGAAAATATGTGCAAAACCGACCTCTATGTATGATGGTTATCTAGGCGCCGCGGCGCCGGGTTTTAGACAAATTTCGAAAAAGAAAATATTCAAAATTTTCTACTCATTTGATTTGTATTACACAAACGAATTTGCATGTGGTCACCTGCCTAATTATGCGAACAAAAGGTTTTTGTCTGTAGATTGTTTCGATCGGTTGAGGATTGGAAAATCAATAATTAAAATTCTTACGAATTTCGAATTCTCTATCGTTATGTTATTCGAAATTTAAATTATCTGTCAGTAATGACGAGGTAACGAGAACGTTCCTTCTTAGAAATTTTAAATTTCGAATACTTTGCTATTATGGTGAGGGACATCCGACATGTTGATGTTTGATTCATAATTCGTAAATCCCGAACATGAACGATCCATAAATTATCAAGATTTTGAATTTTGAAAATAGAATTCTCTATCATTGCGATCACGATGAGGGTAAAAGTGTACACCTGTATAATATTACATTTTACAATTATTTGAAATTCGAATTCTCTATTGTTTATGGTAAAGGAACAATTAGGAACCTGCTTCATTTAAATTTCATTCTCCGTCATTTATGATGAACAAGTTTACTAGGTAATACAGTACCTTTGTTTTAAAGTAGGAAGGTACTTGATAAAATTACAAATTATAATAATAGGTAAGTACGCGTGTACGAAAGCAAGTGTAATAATATATATTTAAAAAATAATAATAGTAGAGTAATATATATTTTTTACAGCGTATAACAGTTAACGACATACCTTTTATTGACTATAATTACAGTCTTGCATTATAAATAAAATACAAATGTGGCAGGACTGGTGTAATAAATAAGCTTGTTAATTACAGTTTCTTGTTGTTATTATTGTAGTTGCCTGCTTTACACACTGAGTAATCATCGCTATATTAGGTATACCTATACTTACGTATTATGCTTAAAGGTACTGACTCCATGCTTCGTGCACGTTCAAATAAACCCAGCGATATCTATATTAATGGGGTATTATTTACTAGTTGATCTCCGTCTTTATCCCGCTCAACACGTTTACTTTTTCAAGACGTATCTAGCAAAGTGAAAAATTTAGACAAATTCACTATTTTGGAACGTAAATTTGGATAAATACATTCCGTGCATCTTTTAATAAAATGATGACTGTAGGTACCTACTTACTAAAATGTTGAGAATTTATTGTTCGTAAAGACCTCTCAATTCAAACTTCCTGCACAAGCTCACTCTTTACCACCGGGGTACCTTCTACAAGCGTATCCACCCTCTTCAAACAACAGAACCCACCACTACATAGATGCTTATATGTTGTTGTCTGTCTCGCGGATATGGATATTAAGCTATAGCGTTAGTCAGTCAGCGTTCTGAAATGTACTGTGCTTTGGAATAATCATGTGTGCCACAAGCTTAAAGCAAGTGAAAAGAGATATTAACGCATCGGTAGCTTTGTCACATCTAATTGACAAATACCTTTTTAACATTTTCATCGTTCCAGCGCCGTAACTTTTTCATCATCATCAGCTTATCCATATAGTCCTAACGATCTGCCTTAGATGGAAAACCTAATAACGTTAAAATGTCACGATTGTTAATTTTTTTCAAGACACAAAGAGCTATGGATAGTAGTTAAAATGAAGCCTACCTACTTCACCTGAGTTTCAAAAATTTGTATTTTTCAATAGATATTATTTATTTGTAAGTAGATATAATCGGCGGAACTTTTAGCTTGAGGCAACGCTCCCGTCTAATATGAGAAGTATAATGTGACAAAAAAAAATTAATAGAAATTTGACCCGACCGGAAAACATCCTCGAGACTTTTCTTCTTCGTGAGATGTTGACAAATAAGCTATCAGGGTCGGTAATGTGATTGGTAGCCTAATATCTCAGCCGCCGAATTTCACTTAAACCTACTGACATAGGTTCCAGACTCAGTGCAAAACATCAAACGTAGGTACCTACCTACCTATTAATAACACACAATTTGCTTATTTTCACTGCGATGATGTCAAAATACAGGCATTTTAAAGTTCGCCACATAATCGTTCGAAATTCAAAAATCTAAAATTGAGAAATACCTACCTACTCTATAAATTTATATAATAGGTAAGTAGGTGTGTAATTGTATAGATTACACAAATTGTCTGGAAGTGCGCATCACTCATAGAATAGTGATAAATACATTTCGTGCCACTGCTCGCGAAACAGGATTCTCTCCGAGCTGCGGATATCGGTGGAACTATTATTTTATTTATTACTATATCTATTATTATTATTAATATGTACACCTACATTCTGCAGAAGTTGTTGTATTTAAAGCAGGAATCATCAAAATGTAGGAATTCACAAGAACAACAGGAAACATAATGATTATTATAGTTTTATAGTCAATTGAATTGTACAACCATTTCCGATTGCATAAATATTTTTCAAATTCCTAAAGACTTAAAAATGTTCATGCAATAAATTAATAATATAGGAATTCTATTCTCAAACCTCATCACATCGACTATGCAGTATCCAGTATGCACGTCATCTATTACATCTGGTTTCAACCTATAGGTAAGCGATTAGCTTGCTGCAAACTTTTTACGCTGTGCACATATCGTCATATTATTATCCCTTTGAGATATTGGTATCCCTGAATTGGTAGCTACTTAGGTCAATAGGTATTGTTGCGATTCGCTTAAGGCATTCTTTCCAAGAAAATTTCCTAATAGAGCTGATTTAAGAGGTTTCCTATCGTTATTTGGAACTTTCAAATTTATTGGATCTATATTTATTTTATTTATTACAATTACAATTATAAACCCAATGGCCTTTAAAAACAAATACAACAATGTAAAAATACAGAAATGGCATGCAACATGTGTCAAACATCGTTAAAAAAAAAACAGTTGATGCAACAACAACAATATATAAAATCAAGTAAGACAAAAAGGTCAATGCGCCAAATATAGAATCTAAAAAACTTTTACAGAATATATGCCTTAAAATAAGCAAAATTGAATCTACCAGAATCGCAGATTGAGCTGGCTTGGCCATACGCTCCGCATGTTCCACAATAATATTGAATTTCCAAAAATTTGGATGTGAAAACAAGCGAGAGAACTCGAGAAGCGAGAGATATCAAGCGTGTATTCTTAGCGAACTTTAAAGATGCTGACACGAAATGGCTTTCTGCTTGTGTCCAGATCCAGGGCAATTACCAATAATGGAGAAATTTATTTCGTCAAAATTGGACAACCCTACTATCGAAATAAAATTGTGCAATGTGCATCCCTTTAAACAACAATTGACCCAATCTCTTACTACTTACCCGATCATTTTCTGTCTGTAACAAAACAGCATTGCCAACAATAAATAAAAATAATTCAAACTTAATTCGCCCATAAGCATAAGCTTCTAAACTGTTGCCATGTTTTATAATCCTACACTTACCTAAGTCTTTATAGATTTTTATAGCTAGTGTTTCTTTATTTTATTTTATTTTTATTCTGTCTAACCTCTAATACTATTTTAATATCAATCAAATCAATCAAATCTCCCTTTGAACTCCACTTAGGAGCATAGGGAGGCAACAAGAGCTCTCCATTGCGCTCGATCTTGCGCAATGCTTATGACCTCCTCCCACACCAAGTCCATTTCCCTCAGCTCTGCTTCGAAGGAACAGAACACGGTATGAGAGGGTCTTCCACGTCTTCGAGACCCTGATGGGATGAAAAACAACGCTCTCTTCGGCCAACTGTCATTCGGCATCCTCAACACATGTCCCAACCATGCCCATCTCCTCTCCGTAATGGTGGAAGTGATGCGCCTGCGCCGGGTGCGCCGACGTATAGCGTCGTTCGTGATGCGGTGGTACCGTCTTATACCCAAAATTCTCCCGAGGCACTTCGTTTCGAATGCAGATACTTTTTGTGCCTGGGCTTTAGTCAGGTGCCAGGACTCACACCCATACAGAAGAATGGGCAACACACACGCATCAAACAGTTTAGATTTCGTCTCGACACTAAACGCCGACGCCTTCCATATCTTGGTCATGTTGTTGAAGGCGCCACTTACCATACCGATAGGTATCGGGAGCTCAGCCCCGAGGTCACCAGCGGTGGTAATGGTTGCTCCCAGGTACTTAAATTTATCCACCCGGGAGACCTGGTGACCATCGATGGTTATCGGTAGCTGTTTATCGGGGCAGGCATTATTCGCCATGAGCTCCGTCTTACTGGCATTGACTCGAAGGCCGAGGCGTCCTTTTATTTGTTTATAGATATTTTACGTTAACTCAATAATTCTTTTCTGTATCATGGTAAATATTAACCCAGTTATTATTGTTTTATTCATTTTCGTACTCTACTTTAAGTAGTTGTATTATGGCATTATAATTATTATTTCTTATAAAATAAGATTTTTAAAACATAACTTAGGTTAGGTACTGTTTAAAAATACGATCATGGTTCGTTCATTGAATAAATTTATTATGTGGTTAGTGTGTAATTAGCAACTATTTAAAATCACGTAAAACTGTCATGGAAAAAAGAAATTGTCAATTGTTAAAAAAAAAACGTTTTTTAATTAGTTACTTGAAATAATAGAAACTGTTTGATAAGTATTAGTGAGAAATAGACTTTAAAAAGCGTCCTTCCTCATTCGACTGAAATGAATTTCGATACCTGACTATGATGCAATGTCTGAAGAGTCTTGCTCGCAAAAAATCATATTTTTTGTATTTTGCTCCGTCCAAATCATGAAAACAATAACTACTACATATCTTTCAAAACTATAGGAAAAATAATAAATAAAAGAAATGAAAATTTTTGTTTCATACATGAAGTTACATATCATTTCAAATAATATGTAACTTCAGCCACATGATATCTATCGAAGTTTAAATGGCAGATTTCGTAAACGCCACGTTCGTAACACATTCTTCGTATTTAATAATTAAGAAAATACAAATCAAATAGAGAAAAACACGATTTTGAAGTACAAAAAACAACACACTGCAGTTAAATTTAGATTAAAAATGGCGGAGATTGATGGTCTTAGGAGACTGCCTGTTTATACCTACATGTATTCCCTAGATTCACACATTGCAGAAGATAAAAATAGTGTATTTCTATAGTAAGGTTGTTGTAAACATAACAATCTATACATAGATAAGTAATTATTGCAACTGAGTGTAGAATAAATAGCTAATTACTGCAAATTCCAAGCATGCTCATGTTTAGCGCATTGTACACATGTCTGCATTTATAACACGGTCGTACGAGCATAATGATAATTGTGTACACCATTGTGCGTATAGATTCATTATCTAGTAACAACTTATTATGAATTTTTGTTCTTTTAATTTCTGATAAAAGCACTTGGCGCCATTGCTAATAATACGTAACACATGGCTACTCCGATTCTTGGAAAAATTCTATGGATGAACGATCTTAAGGATTTTCATCATATTATTAATAAAATTCCTAATAAAAAATCAATGCATCTAGAAATTCATCGTTCTGTTATATAGATAAGTTCTAAAAATTATAAATTTTATGAATTGATTTTATGGAGAAAATATCTAAGTAATAATTGGAAAAAATCGAACATCAGTAATTTTTTTTCTTGATTACTGGCTTTCCGTCCGATTTCGGACGATTTGGGCCCCAGTTTAACAAAATTAAAGTATTTATAAATGAAATAAAAACATAGTTTTTTATCATAAGAAGAAAAATAAGTTAAATTAAAACATAGTTTTTAATCATAAGGAGAAAAAGAAATTAGATTAAAATTAAATTTTTCTGCACAAATATAATAAGTAATCTATTAACTTTGTTTGAGTTCAGACTCAGAAGGTACGCTACATTGCACGGAGAGAAATCGATTTTTGTGCTCTTAATAAATTGACAAGACGTCTCTATATATTATTAATTCAATGCGAAAGTGTTAAGAATTCGTGCGATATCACCATGGAAAAACAATAAAATACCATGCCATACGAAATAAATATCAGTGTAATGATATTTATTTCAAATTGTTTTTGTTAAACTATCATGATATTGTCACGATATTTTATATTTTGCAGGAGGAATGATAAATTATCATAACACCTTTCAAAAAATGCATTACGGACTTATAAACTATCATTACAGTGATGTGAAATTCTTGTGATCATGATATATTTACCTGAGTACTGATATTTTATAAGTACTAATAATTCTTTATAATATTTATCTTGTTATAATATGTGTACACAGTCACAATAATTTTCTTTTTGAGCAGGAGAACGGTTATTTTATAATGAAATTCTAAAAAAAACAATTTCGTGGATATAAAATATGTATACAGGAATGTGAAATTGTCATTATTTATGTAATATTTATAGGTAAACTGATATTTTCTATTTTTTCTGTGCAAAATGTAGGTAGGTACCTACCTACTTATGTTACAAATGTCTGTAATAAAAAAATTAATCATGGCTCGCCCTAAATACACTTGAAATATTTAATAGTAAGCAAAAGCTTGTGTTGAATGGACAAAAGTCGGCACAGGGGATCGAACCCACTACCTTCGGATTGAATGCCGCCGACTGAAACGCTGATGTAACAATAATTTTAATAATTAGGTACATACCTATATGTTAAATGTACCTAATATTATATCAATTCGTCATTATAAACTCTTTACATCCATTATCATTTTGCACACGCTACAGCTAATTTGACAGATGGTCATGTCAAATTCTCAAGACGGCAGAATAATAATTTTTATCCTTCAACAAACTAGCAAAACTAGCTAGTATAAATTTAACAGTCGGTGTGTTCGGACGCGTGCGTAGTGAATCATAATCATTTTAATGTTTTTCATTAATAATAGACTAATTTAAAGAGAATACTGTGTGCAAACGTGTTTTTACTTTTAATATTATAATATAATTGATGTAGAAACCATTCAGTTATTTAAGTGCTGGTTTAACTTCGTATTTAGAAAATTTTAAAGGTCGGTGAGTATATTTTTTTATATTATTATTGAAGTTTTTTTTTTTCATTTAATTAAAGATTTGCGAATGAATTATAAATGTTTATGTTATGTAATAAGGTAGGTACCTATTCGATAAATAATAACAATAGCCCATACAATAAAATTATTGTGCGATTGCGGCGTCACAAGCAAGTTTGAACAAGTTTGCCTTACCCAAGGTCCACAGTAGGTACCTACCTATCAAATTTATATTTAAGATAGTAGATTCATCAAATTTGCAAGAATATTATGGAAATTTTAATATATTAGTTTATTTTATTTCTTTATGTACCTACCTAAACAATATTATTTCTCCATCAGTTTGTTTTTTTTTTTTTAATTATATTGCTGCTCTGTATCATAGTGATATTTTCATTCTGTTTTATTATTTTTAATTTTTTAGTTTACTATTGACTTGCTCGTATATTTGTGATTGTTGTTCATTTTGCATGCATTTTATTTATGTTAATGTATTATTAGTAAGCACCTTATTATCTGCCAATATGACTTGTGTGTGCGAATATAGACAAAGAGATGCGATTGAAATGTTTCCTGTATAATTGTAAGATTTTTATTTTGTTAAGGGCTGAAAAAAAAAGGAAAAAATGTATTGTGCTTGTAGCTTGGTTATGATTATTGTTCATTTTTCATGCATCTTAATTGTTATAATTTATTGTTTTAATTTGATATTATTTTATTTATCTGTGATTCTTTGGATGTGAGTTTAAAGTTTGTTTTATGTGCTTTTATTGTGTCTGTCATATTTTATTTTATATACCTGTATAATTGATAAACATGTAAATGGCCTTGCCGTATGTAAATAAATAAATAAATAAATAATTTAAATAAAATATCTTAGTATTATCCAAATTATAAGATTAGTAGGTAGTTATTTACAAGTTGAATTGAAATTGTGCCCAAGCTTAATATTACTTAATATTCCGTTACAGAAGAATGTGTAAAAATAATTATTATTTCATTACAGAAGCTCGCATAGACATAAACACCATATTATTGATTTCGGAGCCAGAACTTAAAGAATAGATACCGGTATTAGGGGATCAAAATATCAAGATAATTTAAATAATTAACAATTTGACATCGGAATACTAGATGAACAAGAAAAGTCGAAAACAGAAGATTCCGGTTTATCAGAAATTAAGGATATTGAAGAGCTGCTACGAGATCCAATTTTTTTTTATAGTTGTATCTTTATATTATTTAATATATTAAAAGTTAAACTTAATTTAAATATTTTACTTGCATCCTATATGTTCCTCAAAACAATTTTCCCATTGTACTTATTAATGGAAACTATTGATATTTGTATTTAGTGATTTTACAGCTTTCATTTCAAGACAAATAATAATGTATATAATCCTCATCTCTATTTATTACCTACATAAACCTAATATGTACAAATATTTTTTCAGGTTTCGTAACATATTCATAGTATAGACACAGGTATGTATTTGTTCTTGTACAAATATTTTTGCAGTATTCTAAATACCTATATTCACAGTACCTAAAGACACTGGCATTTATTTTGTTCTTGTATGAATATTTTTTAAAGCTTTCTGAATTAATATTTTTACACTTTTCTGAATACCATGGTACCTATATTTTCTTTTGTTTGGATAGTCTTCAAATCTAATTATAATTACAAAACTACTTTCGAACGTGCGCTGGACATCCATTCTCAGAGGGGTGCTAAGTAAACCCCATTGATGATGGACTCTTTGAGTGTTCAAAACTTGTTAATGAATCATAATTAGATTTGAAGGCAAAACAAATAAAAATATGTACTATGGTATTCAGAAAGGTATAAAAAAATTTTCAGAAAGCTGCAAAAATATTCGTAGAGAACGAAGAAAATGTCAGTGTCAATAGTGTGAATATATTCAGAAACCTGCGATATTATTTGTATAAGAATAAATAAATTGCCAGTGTCAATGGTGTGAATATATTCAGAAACCTGCGAAAATATTCGTATAAGAAGGAATAAAATACCAGGTTCAGTGTTGTGAAAATATTCGTATAAGAACGAATAAAATGCCAGTGTCGATGATGTGAATATATACAGAAACTTGCGAAAATATTCGTATAAAAACGAATGTAAAGCAGGTGTGTACTGTAAGTTTAACATGAAAAATGAAGGAGATTTATTCAGATATCACGATAAAGCAACGGGAATTCTTAATAATTTTCTTGAGTGTTTATTAAGAATTCTTGTTAATATATTCGTTGACTTGTCATGTTATTTTATTAAGAAAGTCCTGTGTTTTTATTAGGAAGTGCTTCCTGACAATTTAACAGGACGAAAATCCTGTCAAATTAGTCGGTAGGACGCCAGTCACGCTTTTATGCAGAATTCTTAACAAGTTGTTAAGAATCTTAACAATTTCACTAAGCGTTTTTTTCTCCGTGTGATAGGATAATTAATCAAATCGTCAATATTAAAATACAATGGAACCGCACTTCTGATTGGGCAACCCAGAAATACGTGGTCCAGTGATTCCACATCAATACCACACTCACACCAAGGGGAGGAGACCAGGCCCATCTTGAAAAGATGTGAGTCCAACCTATGATGGTTATTCGTGATAAGGTTTTAATATAAGAACATCAGTAATGAATTGCTTGAGTCTTTAGTTGTAACTTGTAACTTGTAACCTATTCGTTAAGATCTATTTCTGAAAAATGGTCACAAGAATCTAATAGGCAATAGAGATGAGACATTAACAACATGGATATATTCAATATTCATATCCTGGAGCCAAATATATGACTGCAGTTGCAGTTTTTAAATTTGGTTGTTCTCTTAATTGTTCTCAATAAGTTCCAACTTTTACATTCATTATTAAATAACTAGGTACTTGTTGTATACATGAAATTTTCTGACATGTTGAACATGTCGAGAATTCTCATGATTAGTAGTTTCGGAGACTTAATATTTTACCCCTAATGGCGACCGTTGTTAACGTAAAGTGATCATACTAAGCCAGCCTTCGTACCTACTGGCTTCAACAGTAGGTAGAAGCCCGTAGTGGTTTGTTTCATTTTTCGCGGAATATTAGAAACTTTTAGAAAATTTTAAGTATGTAACCTTCTTAGTGTTTTTTTTTGAAGTATAATTTTGGAAAATAAATTTGGATGTAGGTAATAGGTACCTAATTAATTGATACAAATTCGAATTCAATATTCATAGTTTAGTTAGGACCCCATGACAACGTCTGTTGGGAAAGCTAGTAAGCAGTATAAATAATAATAAATGTATTATTATCAGCATAAATTTGTCAATACAGTCCTTTTAAATTATGGGCATTGTACATAGAACCTAGCAGTTTATAAGTGGCGTCTCATTGCTTTATTAAAATGATAATTATAATATAAAATATTCAAAAAAATAATATGATAGATCACAATTTAAATAAAGGTGACCTATTTTTCTAAATATATATGTGAGATATAGCTATTTTTAAATATTATTATAAATTTATTTGCACGCCTGTTTAGATTGAATTAATTTATTTTTTTAATGTAGGTATATATTATTTAATCGAAATATATCAGAAAACTTAATTACCTACATTCTTCTGACAGGTATATATTAATAAATAATTGAACGAAGTATAATGTAATCATTAAAAAAATATGTTATTTAAATATATCGATCGCTACTCTGATGCAAACCTCGCACAACTTAAATAACGCATGTTTTAAAACAAAAATAAATTAAATCATACCTATGTATACTTTTACTCCAATACGGTGGTATTCAAATTTGACATACATGTACCTACTGTATGTAACATAAAACAATATATCATTGTATGTAGGTATCCAAATTGTCTTTATTCAATATGTAAAGTCGAATGAATTTACTCTGATTACTTAAATAATAATTATAGCAATCAAACTATACCTAATCATAGCATCGATGATTCATTTTTGTATTTTTTGTGCAAAGGTCCACTCACTATGCGGGCGTTGTTGTTATTGATATCAGCCGTGTGTATGTGTGCCTGACAGTGAAGTGGTTGTTTACCCACAGTAAATGTCATGAGAAAGAAAGAAGTGTAAAGAGGAAGAAATTTACATTCTCTTTTTGTTTGTTTTTTTTTATTATTTATTACTGTATTATGTATTTAATTGAGTCTCATGTATTCAGTTGGAAGTTTTGCAGGATATCTTGGGTTTTGTTCCATAAAGTATTTTTGTTTAGTTTTTGTTTTTTTTCTCTTCTTTATACTATTGATTGATGTTTGTTGGGCCAAAGGGTGTTGTGAGTTGGTGGTTGTGCTGTGGTTCGCGTTTGTACATATGTTCCTTTGGATATTCTTACGAACTATAAGGATGTTTGCCCTACTACAGGCTTGCCCTATTTGGGCTGCATTTACATTTGTTATATATTATCACTGTATTATTCTGTATGAATAAAATAAATAAAAAAATTGCGTATCGCTTACCGCAAAGGAAATTATTCTGCAATCGTGAGCTATGGTTATTTCTGATGAGAAAATAATTAAACAAAAAAAAATAATAACCTAAAAATAATTAAAAAAGAACCATGTTGCGAATTAAAGAAAATTCGGACGAATAAAATGTACTTATTATAGTTTTTTTTCTTTCTAAGATATTGTCAATTTCCAGATATCAAAGCCCTTCAGGTGATTGAATAACTGATGTTGCAGGATTTGCGATAGAATAGAGAATAGATAGAGTAATGTATACTGTACCTACTTGAGAAAGTCACAATGCTTTTACAGTATTTCGTAGAGCCACTGACGACCTTTTATGTTTTTGTGAAGTAATATAGTATTGCACCAAAGCGACGATTTAATACAATACAATACGGTATGGAAATGGTAATGGAAAAGACCATACTCACATCATCCATATAAACGTAAAACAGTTGGTACCTCATTTCCTATTTCCGAAGATTTCAGAAAAATTTAGATTTGAAAGTGCAGCGTTGTATCATTGGTGTTACTACCAGTATTGAATTTTGATAAAAACTTTAAACAAGTGTTCGTTAAATCTCATAGTTTAAGGTTGAAAGAAAAAAAAATGAAACAGAATAGGACCATACAATTTTTTATCTATTCAATTCGTTAAAAGTTGTGATAATGACTATTAACGCCATCAAGACTTGCACAGTAAGTAGTAAACTGATGGATGAGAATGGTAAAACCTAAAAAAATTTAAACAATAATTGAGGCTTTTCATCCCATCAGGGTCTCGAAGACGTAGAAGACCCTCTCATACCGTGTTCCACTCCTTCGAGGCAGAGCTGAGTGAGTTGGACATGGTGTAGGAGGAGGTCATAAGCATTGCGCAAGTTCGAGCGCAGTAGAGAGCTCTTGTTGCCTCCCTATCCTCCTGAGTGGGGTTCAAATGGAGTTTTGATTTGATTGTTTGAGGGATTTATGTGTCCTTAAATAGACTCAAGAAAGCAGATGAAAAGATGTGTAATCGCTTTCAATCAACGTTTGTTTGTCTTTCAACGGCCAATATTTAAGTTTATTAAGAGGTTCTGTAGCTTTTTTACAACTTTTCTAGAACCTATTGTTTTGCTTGATTGGCTGTCGAATTTGTTATAAATTTTGTGGCACTGTCGGAGGTTGGCGATCATTAGATCAAACTTGCTGCGATTCATAGTTGTGCTTTATGATGCCCATTTTGAAATGTGAGTAATACCATTTTGGAAATGGCAATTTCTTTCTGGGTGGGCACTTTTATCAAGAGTTATTTAGTAACCGTTTGAATAAAGATTAAAAACAGTTGTTAAAATCTGATGGTCGAATCGTACCTATCGACTGACTACCTGTGTGAAAAATTTCATTAATAATAATTTGTAATGAGAATATAAACCTATGTTTAAGTAATTGAAAGTCCTACCTAACTAACGTAAAATTATAGGTCTTTTTTTTATTATATAGCTATTTTAAAAATAACCTCAACAACTTTGACGTCAGTAGATACCTACCTAGGTACCTAATATGATGTTTGTTATGTACTGCTTTTTCTACTTCCGTGTCCGCTCCCTAAACGGAGCATAATAATTCACAAGTCCTCGCCATGCTGCCCTGTCTCATGCTATCCCTACTGCTTCACCCCAGTCGAAAACGACTCCGCGAAGTTTCGCCTCGTTTAGTCTTCTTACGGTTTCGCAGAGTCTACCGCGTCTTCTGTTGCCCTCAGGATGAATTAGTGGAAGCTAAGATGGGTTAAATCTTCAGTGGGTTTCCTCAAAACCTAACTGCTTTACATAATTTCCCTTGAATAAGTACATTTTATAACGTGAAAGTAATGAAATTTTCTTAAGATTTTATATGGAAACGGCAGGTAAGCATTATTTAGTCATATAAAACGGTAAATAGTAACTATTTAATTGGTTTAGTTTCCTATGTATGATTAAAGTGGAATTGAGAAATATGGCATATCATATCAGATAGTAGTATATGGATTAAATTATATATTTATGTCATATTATAAGCATCACTCATGTATAATTATTTTTGTTTACGTTTCAGTCGGCTCACTCCCTTTAACTGTTAATTCCTAACCTGCTCTTTAGAGTGTATATTATAACCACCTACCAAGATATCATTACAATATGTTATTATTGTAAAATTTAACAACCTACATTAACCACGAAACTAATATTATACGGATAGGGTGTAATTTTTTTATAAATTATACGCATTTTATGAATAAATTTATCTTTTATAGTGGCCAAGCACAACCTACTTCAACACACAAATTGGACGTCTCCGTAGAGAACCCACACATTACGCAAAGTACGTCGTTTAGCATAGTGCCGTCCCCCGTCAATAATCACAGATTTCAAAATATTCAATAGGTATCTGGTAAGAATTTTTTTCTTGCATTAAAAAATCTATCATAAGCGTTCGTCAAACTAATGGTAGCTACCTACTACCTACCTACGTATCACTTCGGCTATCGTTGATACCAATATAGCCATGACCTGATCCAGACATCGCATTGGAGCACTTTACCAACCTCTCCTCCTCTCTACTTTGCATACCATTATTAGTTTTTCA
This sequence comes from Mystacides longicornis, assembly GCA_963576905.1. NCBI lineage: Eukaryota > Metazoa > Arthropoda > Insecta > Trichoptera > Leptoceridae > Mystacides > Mystacides longicornis. The sequence goes on from OY756434.1 coordinate 7,746,641, forward strand.
AGGCTGTTGGAGTACCACCTAGCGATGTGCCCGAAGAACAGGAGAATCCTTCCGACACGGAGAGCTGAGAGGCTTTCAACTATTTTTCATAATACTTTCCGGGGCCAAAAAATGCATCGAAAAAACATACAGTTTTGAAACTTCCCTGGACCATTATGTATCAGACATGAATAAAATTATCAACGAAACAATAGCATAGGCACTATAATTTGTATATACGAAGAGAAAAAAACGATTTATAATAGGCACCGGCAATCCATTATATTGCTCCGAGTTAATCTTTTGTTCAAAAAATGAATTATTGAACAATTCTGATGAAATATTGTATGATACGTTTTGATTAACAATGTTTATCTTGTGATTTCATCAGTTCTTCACAGTGTAGATACCTATCTCTTGTGTGACTACCCGCAATTCTGTTTACGTACAATCACTATTTTTATTGGTCGCAGGTGTGAACAATCTTTATATAGATTTTTTTTAAGATTTATTTTTCAAACCTTTTTTACCATCATTTTTAAAAGCTTCGATAGTGTGGTTTTTACGCCAAGTGTATGATTATTTTGTGAGTAATTCCCTAAAATCAAAATTAAAAAAAGTGACTTGTGTTTTAAGAACGTTAGATATTATATTTCTAAAATTTTTGAAATTTTTTCCTTGATTTTTTATTTAAAACATTTTTTCATTCATCAGCTGTTAGAAAAATGTATTTTTAGTTTGTAAAGTTATGTATTTTTCACAATTTTCAGGTTTAAAAAAATGGACAGTTAAAAATAAAGTTTAATATCTTAAAGTACTTGAAAACCACTAGCATTAGAGTCCGAGTAAATAGGTAAATAAAAAATTATTGTATATTAGCTCTAGTAAAACCCCTTTCAAGGAAAGGGTTGAATTGCAAATCACTCTGTATAAATAAGGATCGTTTTAGAGTAAACGAACAAAGAGCCAGAGCTTTATAGATAATTTATTCTTGAACTTTAAGTATAAACGAATTATCGCTTTCAGCAATGATAGCAAGAAACTACTGTAAACGAGCAAGATCCGAAATTCTGAAACTCGCGCTTAAGATTATGTTAATCACGAGTGCCAATTGTTTTTTGTTTTTGCTGATGAATGAAGTGTCTTGTGCCGATTGTATGTACATTGTGTCTAATTTTGAGAAGGATATTGTGATTGCAAGTTTCTCGACGTTTATATCAAAAGAGTAAGCATTCTTATAACATTCCATAAAATCTTAATACACTACTCTTACACAAGAAGAATTTTTTGATAGTTAGAATTAGATAGCAGATTCTTGTCGAGAATTCTCATGAATATATGGGGAGAGAAGAGCCCTTACGATACGGTTCTTCGTTGTCACTGAATTCCTCTGTCACTCCAAGAGTTTTGCCATTCTGAACACCCAGTGGTAGCTCCAAATTTTATGACATGATGGACTATCCCTGTATACGAAATAATAATTTTAATAATTCATGCAATTATCTCGAGGTCTATTAGCCCGTTGTGTTATTAGGTGTTATAAATTATAACAACATCTCAGAGATAATTAGTGGGGTTTTTTATCTCACGGATTTACATAAATTGTCTGTCATGAATCACGTCACAATGAAAAGATTAACTATAAATTAACTCATGAATCATAATTTATTTTACTACACTCATTCATGATCGGTTTCATGAGAATTTATTTTACGGTAAACTCTATGTAGATTAGAAATATCCAAATGGATAGTCGTTCCTAAACTAAGTTGAAGAACAAACCTGAATATTTTCAAAGCAGAATGCCAAATCTTCAAGAAACGTTTTATATAGGTTGTAGAAGGTTTCAGAACCTCTTGACAACCTTTAAGCTTCTTCTTCATATGATCGCTCTTCGCTCACTCCAGAGACCGAATCCATTAGATCGCGTCATCCATTAGGGCATACAACTCCTGCAGTCCATCTTTGAATGCGTACCGGTGCACTCGTTTATCAGCTGATGATCCATTGATTTGGTCATCCTACAAGCGCATGCTGGCGAGTCCATCCATCCCCATTTGTGTCATTTTGAAGCGTTGCACCTTCCATAACATCTTATATTATTCTGTTGACTTTACACCATATAATTCTAGGTTGTATTGAACCTGGTTGTTCTCTTGTCGAGTCAGTTACTATAGGTTCAGATTCCTTACTGACGATCATACTTGTGACATCTGACCATGACGCTATCGAAGGCCTTTTTAATGTCTACACATGCGAGGATCAGTAATATACTACAAGTCCTATATTTATTCTACATGACATTTTATAGATTCAAAAGATGATTCTTTTCGCAAGGCTGCTTGTTTCCTTGATTGACTTCCATGGGAAATATTATGTTCTCACATCCTATTCGATCAATTTTGGGACATACTGTATTAACATATTTGTTAAATTTTGGGACAGACTTTATTTACATTACTATGAAACACTCTGTACCTGACATGTATCTTTTAACATACTTACATAGAGTTCGAATGTGTGCCGTGTTTAAGTCGACGCTTTGTACAATCGAGTTAGCGTATCAGTTGCAATAAATCAGAAGGGCAGCTGCTAGTATAATATCGACGGTTAAAAGGTAATAGGGGATAAGCGACACTTTGGTCAAAAATGAGTTATGAATGCCATCTTACTTAAAATTTTCCGCTCTTTCGAATGCGCTCACTCCCACGGCTCTACGATGAATTTTTTGTCACTTATGCCCCGGGAAAAAAATGCATTTTCGTAGTGTCATTTTGGTGTATCCGACCGATTTTTAGGTCTTTTTTACCCTTAGGGCGCTTGTACCTGTGTAAAAATGGCATTATTTTTGGTTTATAGTCGGTAATGTCTGTTTACTTCTCCTTGGCATAGATACTCCGGGCACTTATGACTCTTTACCATTTCCACCTGTTTTGAAAGCTGGAACTTATGCGTCTTTACCTTGGTCGGCAAAAACATGATGCGTCGGGTATACCTTACTACCACCAACAAATTTACTCTATAGTTGTCCCTTATACCCAATTACTTATTCTTATTTGATGTTAAACTGTCGGTTATATCTTACTTTCGTTTACAAGTTTACAATAGAGCTGTCGCTTATACCCAATTACTAAAATCAAAATTGATATTGATATGTCGCTTAAATCGTACTACCATTTACAATTTTAATACAAACCTGTCGCTTACGCCGTATTACTTTATATTGATAATTTATTAATTGGTGCTTACAGCAATTTTTATCACATTTTTGTACTCAATTAGATATTTATCGAGGCGCTTATTTCATAGAACCACACTATTCACCGAGTACTATGGAATTTTGATGCGTTGCATGCAACTTTGCATTGCTTACGTTACAGCGCGTATTCAGATGTGTACACTTGTACAGGCCATTATATCCTCGATATGTTTCAATTGCTTAGCTTCTATGATAAGTTAAATCGTTTTAAAGACTGCTTAGTAATAATAGAAGACCTAGTTCCATTACCCCAAAGTAAAAGTTCTAATTACCTTTCTACCACACTTTGTGACTGATTATAATTTTTTTATTTACTTACTAAAAAAAATCGCCATAGAAGCTAAATAAGTACATGGTGAATGAATGAATGGTCACCGCACATAAACAGCATAGTGCTTAAGTGCGAGTAAAAATATTTTGAAAGTCTTTAATTACATGAGTAGTTGCCTTGAAGGCTGTTGTTTTTTTATCCAAAGATTCTAATTGCTTAGTTACTTTAGTACCACATAGCGCATATTTTACTAAATTTGAAAAAATCTCTATTTTTGTAAGAAGGTACCTATCATTTACAATATTTAAAATAATGAAACCTGCTCTATATTATGGTTAGTAGGTAATCCAGTAATTTATACATAATCATCATAATCTTCAGCGTTACAATCCGTGGTGGGTCTAAGCTGCATCCAAAAAGCTTCTCCATCCCGATCTGTCACTGGCTGCCACCCTCCAGTTTTGCTGCCCCAGAACCCGACAGTCCGCGACAACGTCATCCAGCCATCTTAGTTTTAGCCTTCCGACGCTTCTTCTACAGTTTGGGTTATTAAACAACACCCTTTTTCTGGAGCTCCAGATCCTCCATACGGTGCAAATGACCCAGCCAGCGCAGTCTGTTAATCTTAATTCTTTATTCTCTCTTATCAACCCGTAGGTCCCTTGCGGGACTCTTGGGATCATCACATGTTACAAATCATACAAAATCAGTATAGCAAAGAAAAATAGATAAACAAAATACATAAGAATTTAAATTACAAGGAAAACAAACAATATACATAAATCAGCACAATTCGGATAATATAATTTCAATAGGAAAGCACAGTAAAAAATAAATATAATACCGTAATTATTGTTTAATGCTAAAAGGGTGTAAAAGGCCCTTCTAGCATCACGTCAGAACAAAAATTATATAAAAAAGAGAAACAATATTCTGGCTATGTAGATCAGTGGAAAGGAACCACGTCAAGATGATACAAAGCAGTCAACAACACTTACAGGGACATGACAAATATAACGCCGTCACCCACACTTACAGCCATAGTACGATCAGAAAAAAATTGTATAAGAGAATCGATGCTAAACTAATTATTTATTTGAACCTGATTACGCTGATATACTTGTAGAGATCATAGAGTGTTGTACCTTTGCACTAAGTTTGACCATAATATATAGGGCAATGTATTCTGCGTAGGATTTTCCTTTCAAGCGCGTTCAGCCTGTTTTCGTCATACTTAGACAGTGTCCAGGTCTCTGAGGCATATGTTAGGACTGGTATAATTAGTTTCTTATTTAGAGTGGCTTTAGCCTTCTTGGATATAAGGCGTGAGACCGAAATAGCTACGGTTAGCTGTAAAAAATCTTCTCCCAATTTCCGCACTCATATCATTATCAATTTAGACATAATAGGCCTATGGTACCTACCGACTAAACCACAAGGGCAGGTCATTTAATTTCCATTACCTACTGCCTACATCCTACTCTAAATATTTAGTTTTTGTCTGAAAAGTACCTTTGTGAACTCTGGAGTCTAGCTAACGTAGATAATAAAGATACCGCATACCTACCTAACAAAGAATAGTGTGAAAAGAAACCTTTATATACGTATCTATGTACATTTATTATTATGTATGGACTTATCAGAGCTATACAAATAATTATAATAATATATGAATATGTTACAACTAATAAAAATAACAATTCATTATGTACTGATTTTCGATTTTTATATGGAACAAAACATTACGGACTTACGACCGTCTTGTACTGTTATTTTGAAGGCTGACTTAGTGTGATCACTTTACGTTAACAACATTCGCCATTAGGTGGTAATGATCAAGTCTCCGAAACTCCTAATCATGAGAATGTCGAAAAATCCCATGTATACAACAAGTAGATATTTAATGAAATATAGAGATAAAAGTTTTATTTAATTACAAATAATTATTTGATTAAATTATCAGAAGAATTGTGGGTGTAAGATGGTACCACCGCATCAGCAGCCGGCGAACCCAGCGTGAGCTTATCACTACAACCATTATGGAGAGGAGATGGACTTGGCTGGGACATATGTTAAGGATGCCGAATAATAGTAAGCCAATGAGAGCGCTGTTTTTCCTCCCATCAGGATCCCGAAGACGAGAAAGACCCATTCATATTGTGATCCGCTATATCTGAGGTCATAAACATTGCGCAAGATCGAGCGTATTGGAGAGCTCTTGTTGCCTCCATGTGCCTTTAAGTGGGGCGTAAAAGGAGTTTGGAATAGATTGGATTAGATTATTCAGACGCTTAGACGTTGCGTGTCCGGTGGGGCACCTGGGTGTTCTCACCTGGGCCCAATTCTTTTCATCATGTAGGTACATTAATGATATTATCCAGCAATGCCTGATTTTCTTAACACAAAGGTACCAAAGGACAAGTCATTTTAAGGACGCGAAATCTTTTCACGTCGACCTCTTTCAATACTATGCTAGAAACCAACTGTTCCTCAAAGTTGATGAATGAAACGCGATATCCTTCACAAGACGAAAGGAGCCCCTCCATAGCACTATAAAATTAATGAAATTTCCTTGAGGAGATGTCTCGTTATCAGGGATCTCGAGGCACTGGTGGACAGCAAAATGACACTAAGAACTCACATTGATATGACCACGAACAAGGCATTTTAACAACTGGGATTTGTTATAAGAGTATCTAAGCCATTAAAGTCAATAGAAAAACTAAAAATACTTTACATATGTGTGAAGTTATCTCGACTTTGCTACTGTGGTTTGGAGTCCCCAATACATCACGTATATTGACAGGTTGGAGAAAGTACAGAATAAATATTTATTGTAATTAAGATTTTAGATGCTTCTTATAAAATAATGACCTTAGAGAACAGGCGTACGTTGCCTTCTTTCTTATATAAAATAACCCATTATATAATCGACAGTAACATCTAAGATATTTTTTTTTTCAACTGCCCAATCAGATTGACCAGGACGACACTTACTTTTAAACAACCGAGGTGCACCACTTATTACCTGCAAATTTTTTTCATTCATCTTTCATCGGATAATTCTAACGCATTTTTTGTATAGACATCTTTCATGTATCCCTTTCTATGTTTAATAGGTCCATAATTGGATCCCTGATAGGTTCTGGGTCATATCGGGCATAGGCCTCCTCCGATCTATTTTCGTCTTACCTTTTCCTCTTTCCTTATCTTCCCCAATCCCCATACTGGTGTCCATGTTGTATACATTATGATGAAGGTACTGATGCCGGGTGTCTGGAACCCGTCATGGCAAGAGTCGAGGTATGCGCCCTGGTGGGTTTTCGGGCTCGGCGACATGCCCGTCTAGTTTTTAAGTGTTTCTCTTTTTCTTTGTGTAGGTAGTGTATATCAAGTAAAAAAATAATGTTGGCATAATTTGCTGGTTTTATGTCTATTTGTTATTATGTATTAAAAAAACTGTGTGTTTACAAAGATTTTAAAATTAAAATGAAACTAAAAAAATCAGATTACCTTCTAATAAAATAATCCGTTTATGATTTTGTATGACTCTTTAAATTCAGACCAATGGGTAAGTCTTATTTTAAAGAAAAAACATGGTGGTTGTGATTTTATAATTTTAAAGATGTGGCGTTCAATCCACATTACCAATTTGTCCAGATAATGCAGTACGTTGGATGTTCCCATTTTCCATTTGGTATAAAAATCTTGATGTGCGGATGTACCTCTTTACCCTTTGGTCAATCCACTTACAGTGCCGCTAATCTCTAACTACCTCTCGATGTTCTTTATAAGCACTGTTTCTTATGCTCCATTACCAATTGGCACAATGATGTTAATCGTCACTTATCCTTCTTTACCCGTTTAAGTTATTCTACAGTCATGTCGCTTATGACCTATTACCTTTTGGTATGAGGATGTCGAATGTAGCTAAGTCTTCTTTACCCTTAGTTATTTTCTGTGATGAGGTAACTTATGCCGAATTACCTCTAAAGAAAAATAAGATCAATTGATCTAAGCGACATAAAACCACAAAAAGCAACTTTGAATCAAAGTGATGAAATTAAAAATAATTATATTTATTTTTTTTCATTCGATAACTGTTTCAATTTTCTAAATATGACAATAAATAAAAAAGTTATGTGCATTTTTATGAAATTTCAAACTTTAAACTGCTCTCCTGAACAATTAGGTTTTTGTCGCTTATCCCCTATTACCTTTTGACCGTCGATATGTACTGTACTGACACCACATCCAGTATAGTATGTTTATATGCGCAATGATTATCTATCAAGACGTTAAGTATTACATTCGTCATACAATAAATCTTATGCCTTCGGGTATCAGCAACACTAAGTTATACACGAGCTAGTATCCACTATCTACTTATCCAAGTATAATTCATTAAGTGTAAGCCTATACATAGGTACCTACCTAGAAATACTTAAGTCCAACTATACATTTGTTTAACTTCTTATTTTATTAAATTCATTTATATAAATGACACCAACAGAATAATGGACGGCACATAAACGAATCACTTAGGTGAGAATAAAAAATTGAAAAAAAAATACCAAACTAAAATCGTTCCAGAATACAAGTGTCTATCGCATAGCTTTAAAATATAGATTTGTCGTATATATATAGCTCCTAAACATGAATTTGATATGAAATAGGAATATTGTGAAAGGGTATGGAATAAATACACTGGGGCTAGTACGACTTTAATCGAAAGCTAATTGCACGCTAATAAGCGCTTATTAGGGTGCAAATAGTGTTCGAAAATCAAACGATCGAATCATTCGATAATTTTTGTATGAAAATTTTTCGAAACTCTTTCGAAGATCGTTTCAATATTCGATCATCGAAAACTTATACTAGGGCTACAGAAATTAAGAAGATGCGATAAAAATTTCGTTTGAGGACGCTTACCGATTATTTGAAAATAAAAATAAAAGCGTTGGTGGACTCATGTGATTCCAATAAAGAAGCCATGTTAGTGCAAAATTGTTCGAAAAAATATTTTTTGTGCAAGTGAATAGTTTCAGATATGTTGAAATATTCTCTTATCCTTTCTGCCTCTTATATTTAGACAATATCATCTCGCAATACCTCTTCTTCGTCTCCATCCATTACTGAACATAGGGCACCCCCTGTCCTTCCAATCATTCCTGTCCTCATCCATGAATACACAAACTGGCAGTAACACAAAGAGCCATGGAGAAGAAGATGTTGGGTATTTCTTTAAAAGACAGGAGAATAAACACATGGATACGAGAGAATACATCATTTTTTGACGCTACTTATTTTGGTCAAAACCGACTCCTATAGGTATCTTTAGATGTCTGTCTGGGAGTTGTCTTCTATAAGGTCAACCGTGCTATGCACTGTGAGGGGTTAATTCTGAAGAATAGCAGAATTTTGAACTTTCCCTCCACCATCTTACTATACCTTCGACCTTTACATTTTCCGTATTATTATTGTTATCAGCTAATCAGCTGCCCGTCAGCAGCGTCATCAAATGATAAAAAAGTTAAAAACAATAAATTAGTATCAAGATATGAAAAATGGATAAAAAGTTGAAAAAAGGTTCACATTACAGCTCCAGGAGATCACAAAACACTATCCAATTCGTTGAGCCATTGCAGAGCCTGTGGGGTAGCATTGTGAATGTTCATAAATGAGCCATTAAAAGTTCTTCGAGGGCACTCCTCCACAATATGTGCGATAGTCTGCGTTGGCTCATCATAGTCGCGTGCGGGAGACTCATGTATTTGTCATATTATGTAAAGCATTTGAGCGCAGCGTCCATGACTGGTTCGGATACGGTTTGTATTGAAACCCACTGGTTTTTCGGTGGGTTAAAACCAGGCATCTGAGAACATTTCCGTAGATTCTTTTTTCTTAATTTTTCTCTGAGGGCATTCCAGGCAAAACGTTTTTTAAAGAAAAAATAACAACTAATGACTCTAACAATTCATTACTAATGTTCGATTTTTAAATGGAACAAACCACTACGGGCTTACGACCGTCTTCTACTGTTATTTCGAAGGCTGGCTTAGTGTGATCACTTTACGTTAACAACGTTCGCCATTAGGTGGTAATGTTTGTCTCCGAAACTCCTAATCATGAGAATTCTCAACATGTTCAACATGTCGAAAAATCTCATGTATGCAACAAGTAGAAATTTAATAATAAAATGAAAAATAGAGATAAAAGTTGGAAATTGTTGAAAACGTTTTTTATTGTATATGATATGACGAAAAAAAATACTGAATTCATATCAAACTTCGATTCGTAGAAAATCCAAAAGCAGTCACAACATCATGATTGTATAGTTCCGCGTAGGTACCTTTAATCACCTCTTTATAATAGACCTCACATCATTATAAAGCTGTCGTTAGACAAACCGCCCTTTATAATGGCCCCATCACACTTGCCTCTCATTAAGGATACTTTGAAAATAATTACAATAATTTTTGAGGATGAAGGAAATAGACACCATCAGTGGACTCGTCAAACTTTTTACCAAATTACCGGTAATTACACCATGGACTATCACTATCACGAACACGCATCACGCCTCTCGAATTACCGTCCATTTTGGGAGATGTTGTTGATTCATTTAACAAGTTTGGATTAGATCTATTAGTGCTTTGTTCAGTTTCAAACATGACTGAATTTTATTTATAAACAGCTTTTATATTCACAATACCTTATAAAATAAAATAACGCATATTATTAGGTAGGTAGGTACATATTATTTTGTTATAGATATTATGTATCTAAATCATTAACAAATTTAATACAGAGTGGATATATAGGCACGTCTTTCAGTTTTCAATAATATTAATATTTTAGACAGCCAAGTTGCTCAGCCACGGACATCTGAACAAGAGGTCTAGGTCCGATAGCCAGTCTCGTTGATTTTTTGAAGTGTATTTTTTCTTATGAAATATTCTCTGGAGGTTCAAACGGCACTGGTTGACTGGTAGAAAATTAATATTTTCATACTTTCGATACTTATAACTTCACTATATACTGTCTTATGATATTGTTTGAAGTAAGTTGGTATGAGTAAACCCACTTACTCTCAACTAGAATACTAGAAAAAGCCAAAAATCTAGAAACAAGCAAGGAAAAGTCTCGAAAAACTCCCGTAGTATTTTTGAAATAATTGAGAATCTTCTGTGCTAGTTTGTATTTTTGACCAGTGAACATTAGGTACAATAAATTGTACATTTTTTGCTGGTACAAGTATTACTGAAGTAAACCTACACAATGAAACCTTCATTAAAAAAAACAATAGAAAATGATTTTTTGAAAAGAATCAGTAGGTACCTAATTGTTTCTTAAACAAAACAATAAAAGAGACAGACACAAAATTTGAAATTAAAAGAAAGAGAATACAATATTATGGTAAATCACGTCTTTAAAAGGTTGAGGGTCATTAGTGAAAGACAGATAAAGATAAATGTATCCGTATTATGTATGTGTGTGTGTGTGTGTGTTTGTCCCGTGATCAATCATCCAGTCAATCGGTAATGTGTTGTTGGGAACGCTGGTTGTTGTTGACACGCTGGAAGACATCAAACAGCTTGATGAATGATATACCCGCATTGTGGCATAAATGTTCTTTTCTCTGCTAGTAAGACTTACAACTCTTAACGGTTAACTCCCATCGAGCAGTTAGCTTATAGAAAAAAGTCATGCTTTTTTTTCTTACAGGAATAAAGATTTCAATATCTAAAGGTGCATTATTTTATACCAAACGAACAAAGACCCAGAACTTGAAAATAGAGTAGGTATATTTTCATAGCGCATAGCTGGGACATGTGTTGAGGATGCCGAATGACAGTTGGCCGAGGAGAGTGCTGTTTTCCTCCCATCAGGGTCCCGAAGACCCTCTCATACCATGTTTCGTTCCTTCGAGGCAGAGCTGAGGGAGTTGGACATGGTGTGGGAGGAGGTCATAAGCATTGCGCAAGGTCGGGCGCAATGGAGAGCTCTTGTTGCCTCTCTATACCCTTTGACTGGAGTTCAAATATAGTATTGATTGATGTGATGCACAAAAGCCTAAAATAAACCATTTTCAACACATAAGTCTTATTGTAGGTATATTCAACAACGATATTCAAAATACTCTTTTTAATGTTCTAATAAATTGATTGATTGCGCTATTCTTTTTGTAGACAAGGTTGAAAAATCTCATTAAGCTCACTAGGTTGGAAAAGATTATCAAGAAGTTTTGTAGGCTTTGACAACCTTTCTATAACCAAGCGGCATGAAATTATATAATTATCCTGAAAAAGATTATCTCATGAATTTTTATGAATCAATGAATTTTTATGTCAAATATTTATGAATATTTGAAAATAATTTTGCTGCATTTAAACCTTAAAAAAAACAATGTAAAAGAAAAGATAGATACCTTTTTGTTTGAATTATAAAAAAAATCATATGTTGTATGAGGATAGAAGTCCATACAAAACATGAAGTTCTAGAAAGGTTGTTGAGAAGTCGTAGAAGGCTACATAACCTCTTGACAACCTCTTATAGTACATCTTGCCTTTTCGAGAGCCAAAACTTTATTACTTCCTGATGAAACATCTGGAGAAGAAAATTATGTACCCATATGCAAATGAATTATAGGTAGGCTAATATAGTATACACACATAAATAATAATAACATAATATACACCATATACATATAACACCACATAACAAACATAAAAATAATAAATGTAGTTGGTAACGCTACCGTGTTATTAATAGAGGCTGAACATAAATTTTTAGGTGTAATTTACGAGATTAGTATAATGGGTTTTGAGTTTAACAGCTAACTACGCGCACCTACGTTAACTCACTCTCACCCACCGTACACAAATGTGTACACAATTTAAAAAATTAGGTATACCATTATTTCATAATTTATATCATTAAGCACGAATGTATATTAAAAATTATTAAATTTGCTAGATATCACTTGTCACTGGAGATTAGTGGCATTTTTAGTAGAAAGTGTAACAAACATTAATGCAATTCAAATATAGAAAAGAATGTCGGGTTAGTTAGACCATTTATACCTAACTCGAAACGGGTGTACCTACCGAGTTTATGATTTTTGGTGTGTTGGATTCCTCTAATACGCTCCGGATAATGATGATGAGTTATGTAAAAATATAATATTAATGTTAGGATGGAACGGGTTTTCCTGGATAAAAACGCCATCTGTGAAGAATTCCAAAACATTACATTTTTTTTATTTAGGTACCTACCTAGCTAACATTCGGTTTGAAATATAGATACACTGATTTTCGATAGAATTTTTTCAATTTAAACAAACACACGATTTTTTTTATTTATTTCAAGGTGGGACAAAGATCGTCGGGTCGGGTAGTATAAATATAAATTAAAAAATGAAATTGTGTACACATTTGTGCACAGTGGGTGGGAACGGGTTAAACAAAATACCGACTTGGTTAACTAAAATGTGTTATGTTATTTCTGGCCATTTCTGAGTGGGATTCAATGAGATTAAGTATATTTTAACATTAATTTCGCGACGGTATACCTATCTGTGAAATTATTTTAATTTATTTGGGTGGTAACTACCCAGTACCCACTATATATTTTTTCTACAAGTTTTTGTGTTTATTTGAAAACAAAATCTGTAGGTACCTATGTATTGTTTTTTAAATAACTCCAATATTATAAGTAAATTACCAACCAAATTCTTCTTTTGAAAGTAATTTACCAACCAAATTATTCTTTTGAAAGTAATTTACCAACCAAATTCTTCTTTTGAAAGTAGTATTATATTCTCTGATGATATGACCCTAACTGTGTTTCTGCCTTTAAGGGCCTTCAAATTCAAACACTTTACAAATATTCAGTTACACCGTCCCTCCCAACAAGGCATAGCCTGTTCTAGGGTGAAAGACAATAGACTTTCGACTTTCGTCTCCAAAATTTTCAGCAGGATTTTTGAGCTATATAGAACCAGTCTATATAGCTTGTTCATGCAAAATGTTACTTTTTTATTCTAGATTTTTAATCCAACGTCAAAAGATCTTCGTATCCTAGCTTTTCCAACCTGACTGTGCCGCCATGTAAAGCTGTTCCCACTTTAAAAATCCGAGTGTGACCACTTTAAGAATCCAATGGTCACCATGTCCATAAGGTGGTCAAAATATGATATGCCTCAACTCATAATTGGAATATTTGATATTTTCTAGATCTTCCACTTTGAGAAGCTTGCCTCCAAGAATCTTAGGGTATCTACCTAGATAGATAATGAATAATGAATAATCATCAGGGGGCAAGTTATGCCTAATCAAGTGAGGGGAATAAAATTGGAACAAAATAATAGTCGCATTTGTCAAATTTAAACGTTTGTTCCACCCTGTATGAACAGTTGTCCGTTTCTGAACGTTAATAAAAAATAAAAATAAAAACAAAATAAAATAAACATAACAAATAGAAAGAAAAAAAAATAAAAGCAGGACGACGTCGTTGGGTAATTTTTTATCCGTCAGTGACGTCAAATTTACCCGACTGGAAGATTAATTGATTTGAAACGTGCTATCGCCCGCCAGTTAACGAGTTAAATTTATGGTCAAACCACGCCAACTCCGCTAAATAAAATTGTTAGTTCACGAAGGAACGGACATATCCAACATTAGAATTTATGTGTTAAGATCCGTAATATCGCGTTTGTGAAATATTAACTACTTTAGTTAAGCAGGTACCCTAATGGTTAATGACTTACTTACTTCATGTTAATAAAATCTAAATGACTTTTAAGGTTTTTCTCTCCTTCGGTTTGGGGTGGTTCATATTATTAATTATTTGGTGGTAACAACTTCTTCGGGACCGTGGGGTTGACCACCTCACGTCCTTAAAACAATCGGTCAGAAAAGGCAACAAACCATCGATGGTCACAGGTCTCCCGGGTGGATAAATTTAAGTACCTGGGAGCAACCATTACCACCACTGGTGACCTCGGGGCTGAGCTCCCGATACGTATCGGTATGGCAAGTGGCGCCTTCAACAACATAACCAAGATATGGAAGGCGTCGGCGTTTAGTGTCGAGATGAAATGTAAGCTGTTTGATGCGTGTGTGTTGCCCATTCTCCTTTATGGGTGTGAGTCCTGGCACCTGACCAAGGCCCAGGCACAAAAAGTATCTGATCATTTGAAATGAAGTGCCTAAGGAAAATTCTGGGCGTAAGATGGTACCACCGCATCACGAACGACGCTATTCGCCGGCGCACCCAGCGTGAGCCCATCACCTCTACCATTGTGGGGAGGAGATGGACTTGGCTGGGACATGTGTTAAGGATGCCGAATGACAGTTGGCCGAGGAGAGCGCTGTTTTTCCTCCCATCAGGGTCCCGCAGACGTGGAAGACCCTCTCATACCATGTTCCGTTCTTTCGAGGCAGAGCTGAGGGAAATGGACTTGGTGTGGGAGGAGGTCATAAGCATTGCGCAAGATCGAGCGCAATGGAGAGCTCTTGTTGCCTCCCTATGCCTCTGAGTGGGGTGTAAAAGGGAGAATTGATTGATTGATTGAACAACTTCTTATTGAATATTTCACCCTTTAAATATGCGAGTGTTTAATGGACAAATTTCAGCCACATTTTAGTAGAGTGGCTTAGTTTTATTACTAACATGTTGTCGAAGGTTCTGCAATTTTAATTGCCCGATTTATTATGAGAGTTTTGAATTAAAAGGTTGTTACAATGGGTTGCAAAAATTTCAGATCACTGTCAGGAATCGAATCTCAATGGCTAGATATTGGCTTATTTGAAGCAACACAAAGCTTAATTAATTGACGATTTGCCGAACTACTCGAAAACGTCAAACACATTATTTTCAACTTTGTAATACTTAGTCATTATAAATGTTTATAAATACAACTAATTGTTGTACTGAAAAGATAGTTTTATTTATCGAAAACGAGTGTAGCGCTTAAAAAATATGTCAATTTTTGTAGGCAAAAATGATTTTCTCCAAGTAAAAACAATTGAGTTCGAGGAAAAATAGTTTTTATCCGAATATTCGCGTATATTTTTTTATATTTTGGTTTTAAACGTCAATAATTTCGGATTTACATATTATATTCAAGACCACCTCACGTCTTTAAACCTCAACTGGTCAGAAAAGGCACAAGAGCCTCGGACGCCTTCGAGCGCAGTGGAGAGCTCTTGATGCCTCCTGAGTGGGGCTTAGGCCTCCCGCATTGTGGGTTAGTTTGGGGGGGATCCGCGGCGGGCTTGATTTGTGTGGGGCTGGCTTTTCAGTTTGATTGCTTTGATCGAGCTGGGGGGTCGGTTTCGTGCGGGTCGGGTTTGTTGCGGATTGGTCTGGTTTGCGGGCTGGTTTGCGTACAGTGGGCGACCTTAACGGAAGTTGATGTACCTATGTATTCAAGACTAGTTAATAGGTTGGTAAAACTATATCTTCAATACTTATAACACATAAAAGTTCCTGTAAAATATCCATTTTCAATAAAACTCTGTTAAGTAAATGACTTAGTTACGACTCACCACCGATGTCGTTCTTTTTTAACACACGTCGCTAAACAATAATTATTATTGCACGCAGGTTTTATCTTAATGCCAATCTTAGGGTGTTAGATCTTAAAATATTAAGCTGTTATGGCCATATACATAAAGTAACGGTTGGGTTTTATTATGAATGTGGAAATAATAGTGGAGTAAGATCTAGCAAACATCAAGCAACAATCACATTTATAGATTTTAGAATTTCTGTTGGAGTGAAAATGGTTATAGATAGGTTGATTGAGAAAAGGTGGGCTGATAATTTTGCTACGACGCTAGCAGAAACATCTTTCTGATATCTTTCTTTTCTTTTTAGGCAACAATGGGGAAATAAGAGAGTTGTAAAATTTGGAAAAGACCTGGGTCTGAGCTGCACGGTTACTCTTGAAACTCGATTCCAATCCTAAAATCGTAAAATCCCAAAATGGTACTCTTGAAATGCGACGCTAGCGCACGATTGGATTCAAATCGAGTGGTGATTTGAAGAACATGTGAAATCGTGTAAAATTTGAAAATTGGTACTCTTGACGTCGTTTTGACAACTACTCGATTCCACGGAATTGTGTTGGAATCGTCTAACTGTCATTATTTACAAGATCGCAAGAAAGTAACTTTTTTGAAATCGAGAAGACGTATTTTAATTATATTACTTTAAAAAATGGCTCGTCTTGCATTATTTTTTAACATTTTGGAAAACGCGCGTCAAGTCGATATGCGTCAACGAAATAACTTGCGTAAAATAGCAAGATATTCGCAAAATGCGTTTAGCATGAGTAGTGGGGAATTTATGTATAACAAATTACAGCGAATATCAAAAGAGATGTTTGAAGAGTTGTGCGGGATTTTGGAACCTCATATGACAAAACCTTAAAGACGAAGACAAGACGATCTGTGTGCAAAACATGCAACTCGACATCATTACCATTGGAAGACATGAAAATGATAATATAACCATACCCACAGAACCAACAGTTCTTTCGGCAGCTCATGACTGAAGCCAGATATATGAGTTAGTTCATCAGCTGTGGAATTCACATCATAGGCGAATATGAATAATTTAAGAGAGCTTAAGAAATAACCATTTTATTATAAAAAGCTTCTTTATTGTGAATTCTGTTACACGTTTCATGTATATAATAGTAGGTATATGTAAATTGTCAAGGTTTGTAAAAATAACAAAATTGTAATATAATGTCATACATAATAATTTTATTGACTATTATTTTATACTTGATAGTTAAATTATAAAAAATACAATATACAAAATAAAAAAAAACTATTAAAACTATTTTCTGTTGGATATTGATGCCTTTGCAATTTCCCTCGAGGCTGCTGCCGCTTCAGCAGAGCCTGAACGAATGGCAGCAATAGTTGCGATTAAAATTCGGCACACTGCCCCATTTTTTCTGCAGCTTCTTTAAACGGAATTATTGCTGTTAAGCGTTCTGCTTCCACCCATTTTTCTTCCATTAATGTGAGACGCTCTCGTTCTTTCAACAAATTTAAAAAATATATACCTAAGATTAATTTTGATAAATCAGCAAATAAAATAATGCTAGCATTTTAATAATTATAATAAAATATAAGTAAACAAACAACGCACACTCTAATACAGAAACGTCAAAATGTTTATTTGAAATATAAACGAGTGTTTCCATTTAAAGAAAAGAAATCCTTAAATATTTAAGCAACGTCAAATTATTATATTTGTTAAGTAGGACAACTGTCCTATAACTATTAGTAAATCAAATTCGACTTATTTTATGTTTAAAAAAAGTATACCACTCACGGATGTCATGTTTACTTCCTTACAGTTTCTTTGAGAATAACGCGACATAACAGCAATTATCAATTCCTAATTTACATCGAAAATATTTTCATATTGCAATAACAAACTTGAAACGAAAACGTTTTCACGGCTTGGAACGCCAATCTCAAATCCGATTCCAATCGCACGGAATTTGGTTCAAGAGTACGGTTTTGAAACTGGAATCGAGATTGTGATTGAAATTGGAATTGGGTTCGAATCGAGTGTCGAGAGTAAGCCTGCTGATGAAGTTCCGTGAGACTCTGACACTTATGCGTTTAGTAGAAGCAGATCTGAAAGAAGCTGTTTTGGAGAAGATAGCTAGAATTGCGCAGGATCATACCCTTGCCGTTTTCCCTGTTGATAGTGGTTTGAAGCCAGTCATTCATGAACAACTCACCTCAGCAGCTATATCTTCAGACCATTTTTTTTAGGTTTGTCAACATCTCTCTTATTCTACCAGGGTCTCAATCTAATCTAAAGTTGTAGGGGTTCTCTCATTTGTGTCTAGTACCATATTATTGTCTTTCCCATTGCCATATTTTTGTTATACAATTCATGAGTCCACTGCTTTATTTCTTCGTTTCTCATTCTATCTGTTTTCCTTGGAAGGAATTTCCTTGCCATCATTATGTATTTTGACAGTGCCAGTAAGACGCTTAATGCAATCATTCTGATCACATGGTATAGAAATAGAATAGCAAATTCTTTCAACTTGGACGAGAAAAACTCGTCATGTCGAGTTCTTGAATAGGTTGGTAATTTATTCATTGTCGCCTTAATCGAATTTTAATGTTCATATTTCCGGATATAGCGGATGACGGATGGTGACCCCTGCTCACATTAAGTTGTGTTTTGTATTAATACGTCACAGCGAAACAATAAATCATTATTAAATGGTTCGTTCACGACTCGTATTGCTTTAGTGATTAAGAAATCATGCGCCGTTTAAGCAAGGGCTAAACGTTCATACATCAATGATTATCCTGGATAAAGTCAAAAATATCCTAGATATGGTGAGATAAAGAATTAAGAATCCATTTTTAATCCTGGATGAAAGTCAGCAATGTGATTTTTAATACCTATCGTGGACGTAACACTCACAGCTGATACTCTCCCAAATGTCAAAAACCGCAGGACTTGTTACATTCAAGATAATATTGTGAGGTAAAGTAAAGAACAGAGATGTCACTGGAGAGTTGAGAGAACACATTATTTTCTTCATCGTTATGAGCAGCGAATTTCCGCATGATAAATCAGGCACCCTGATGACCTTACCACCCTGTTTGTCCATAAAATTTGGAATTAAATATTGCTTGTCTAGGTTTTTGAAAAAGCATTTTATGGGTTAATTTTAGAAGTTAAATAATAATTCTAGCTAGGAAATCATAGGATTGAAGACACAGGGAAAAAGTTGGTAAAAGCAAGTAAAAAGTTAACGATGCAATCATTTGTAATTTGATTTGATAAATTTGAGCAGTCACTCGGATATAAATGTGTGTTTGAAATGTCTTGTACACATTTAATCATAACTCAGTACCTGCCTACGACTAACATTAAACACACACCTGATGGAAGGTACAAACGTACCCCCCCATCAACTAGCTGTCGTCCACTAGAAGCAATAAAAGTTAAGGTTAAGTGTATTAATTTGAATCTGCGATCACCCAAAGTGAACACATACACTATTGTCATCTTTAACAGAAATTGGAAGAAGTTCGGCACCGGGGTCACACCTATGCCCTATGGCCTTCAGAGAATGTTGGCGACAGAAACGATAGACTAAAATCCACTTCTAAATGAATATATTATGAATCTTTGACTAGGCATATCTTTAAGAGATAGGAATACCATATTTTCACAACTAGCAAAGACAACACGAGAGTCATTAATGATACGCAAGAAGTCATTAAATAAACGTGGGGATAGACTGGCAATGCAACAAGAATTACCAACATCAGAGGGACAAAAGGATACCCAAATGATGGCCAAGAACTTTTTCGAAAAAATCGATGATCTACATAGAAAATATTCCATAAAAAAGTATGCTTATGGTGGAAGGAAACGGTTGGTCCAGAATATGGGGCTGTGGAAATCTAGAATACGACCTCAGTCCAAGAATTTTCCCCAAGTAGCCACCTGCATGAACACCTCTTTTTCTTTCTTGATGAAGGCCATTATTTTTGGCTCTTTTGATTGATTGATTCTCAAATGTCCTTCCACCTTTAAGGAGATCTTCTGCTGGCTTCAGTTCCATGTGGCTGATAGCGTAATGCGATGTTAGGAAGGCGGTATTGTCCTTTCTTTGATATGACTAAACCATTCGCTCCTTTGCTTTCACCATTTGATCTTCAGTTTCAGCAGAAATGCGGCAAGAACCCTCCTTTACAATATTATTGAATTCCTCCGTATTCTGGCCATTTTCCTCCAGTTCTGCTTCGACATACAATGTTATCGAATCACCAATATAATAAGTGTGATGGAGATTCGAATAGACAATGCACTTTGTGATAAATTACAAGAGATAATTATCATTTTAAAATTATTAATGTGTCTTATTAATCTTCCAGTGTTACTTTTTCAACAAAAACTTACACGATATCCGTTAATGTAACTTGAGCACAAAGGGTTTGCCATAATTCACAATGTCTTGACTTTATTATGGCTTTAATATTTTTGAGATATTGGTTGAACTGGCTCGTGTGTTTTTTTTTTAGTTTGTTAAGAGGTTTCGTGGCTTAAGCAAAATTGTCCCTCACTTTCCCTCTGTCTTTTCCATTCTCCTCGCATATTCATACCAGAATTGTCTTTGCGTCCAATATTTTTAATATTACCAATTATATTCCTTTTATCAATATTTACAGTTCCTTATCTGAAAATATTCTCGGGATTGCTTCCATGGGAGTTGACCTCCCGCAGCAATCTTCTCCAAACCAGGTACCCAATCGACCGTCCATGTTTGACAGTCACAAAATCTTAGGCCCGGTACTCACTTGCGCTGCGAACGTGTAACGTTGCATCAATTTTATCAAAACGATGCACATATTCCGCTCGTGTTCGATTTTCGAAACACGTACAGAATAAACCTTTTGATTAAATGGATACTACGTTACACGTTCGCGGCGCAAGTAAGTACCGACCATTAGAAAACTTAGGTTTCATGGCAGATGCCAGATATATCGGCCAACAGGCGGAATCAATACCGAAACAAGCACAAACACGAGTAAAAAATACATTATTTTAGTTTTTTGACATCTCAACTTATATCGTGTCAATTCACACACTGGACAAAAAATATGGTAGTTGATGTTTAAGAATATAATATACAATTATTTGTAAGTAAGCAGTAAGCACGTCTTGGCGTATAATCTGATGTAATTATTGCACTAAGGTCATAACCCCGATTGCATTGATATTAAATACATTAATGCGAAAATACATTAAGCGAACGAGTGTTAACCGGATGAATTACGTGTTAGCACGAATACGTGGGATAAGCTGTTAGTCAACTGTCAATAATGTATGTAATTACCGTCACACCTGCCTCGCGATATTATTGACGATCAATTAACGTCAGCGAAACGTGAAAGTCGACAAGTCCCAGTTTTCTACCTGCCTTATAGCATACCAACTCTATCGCTAAGTTGTTTACAAGATGTGGAAATTCTTAGTTTTACAAAAATAGCTGTTATACGCTGTGAGATCTTGGACTAATATTGTGTGAAATTTGTGTACATATTATTATTTCAAAATTTTAGTTTGCCTTAGTCGGTCTCCCTCTACCAATCCTATGTTCTGTCCAATTGAGAAAATATTTTAATATCACAAATGCAGATCTAAAAAAAGTCGACTTTATCAAAACTACACGACAACTTTATCAAAACTATCTACCTGGAAGACTATTCTTTCAGTTTGTAAGGGGATTCGATGTAAAGGTCACAAGAATCAGATCATTACGACATGAATTCTTACTGTTTTTTTTTTCTTTACTATTATTTTCTTTTTTTGTAGCATTGGCTTTCGTTTATTACGACCGTTCTATTTTTTGTTTGTTTTTTTTTTTTTATATTTTCTGCGCTAATTGCATTTTAGTTTTCTTTTATAGTGTAATATTTACTTATTTATTTATTTTATATATTTTATTATTATGTACTCCTCTAGTGATGATTCCTTCCACTCCCTCTCTCCATCCCCTCCCCCCTCTCCTCCCAATTCCTCCGTTGCTTCTTTCTACTCCAACAACTCGTCGAATGAGTCTGACGATCTCAACACCTCAGGGAACAATCCCACGTTAAGGGACAATCTACTATCGGTCTTCCAAAGAAACTCCAAAGACTTACATATAGCTCATATTAATGCACAGAGCATTCCTGCACATTATGACGACCTTCTCATCAACTTCTCCAACGTCAACCTACACGCCCTGCTGGTGAGTGAGTCGTGGCTGAAGCCCTCCCTGCCCTCGTCACAGTTCGCCTTGCCGGGCTACCAACTCATTCGTAATGACAGGACTGGCAGGGGTGCGGGCGGTGTGTGCGTATACCTACGCGACAATATTCCATACGATATTGTAGAACAATCTCCCTCTAACTACGCAGACGGCCCTGAGTATATATTTCTCAAAGTACGTATTCATGAATCTTCCATTTTACTCGGAGTTATGTATTGCCCACCTTGCATCAATTATTTTGAAAAATTGGAGAAAATTCTTGAGGATCATCTTCCAAACTTCAAAGATGTTATCATCATGGGAGATTTCAACACGAATCTCCTTAGTAACGACGCCCGCAGCTCCAAACTAAAAAACTTAATCCATTCCTCCAACTTAAACACTGTGTCACATTCACCCACTCATCATACTAGTACCTCTTCAACTTTGCTGGACTTAACCCTACTATCTGAAAACCTAAAAGTGAAAAATCATGGTCAGTTTTCCGCTCCGGCTTTCTCCCACCATGACCTCATATTTGTGAGGTACATGGTCAAGTGCCCTAAGCCTAAACCTAAGGTAATCCCACTTAGAAGCTATCGAAGGATAGATGTTGGTGAGCTGCAAATTGATTGTGCAAATATAAATTGGAACGAGATCTTCTTAGCTACTACAATTGACAAAAAGGTAGAATTACTCAACACCTTTCTTAGAGAGCTATGCGACAAACACGCCCCACTAAAACTCGTCCGTATCAAACACCCAGCAGCACCTTGGCTCACAGTGGAGATTCAAACTCTCATGAAAAAACGTGACAGAGCCAAGGTTAAGTATAATAAATATGGTACATCTTATCATTGGGAAAAATATCGAACTCTCCGAAACCACTGCAATAAATTGTGTAGAAACTCAAAGCGAGCGCACTTTAAACACTTATTCGTTGATCGGCCATCGGTCGATATCTGGAGGAGCCTGAATGCCACGGGTTTGAATAGTAAGGGCTCGTCAGATAAAACTACGCACTACGACCCCAATGTTCTAAATCGACACTTTGCAGCTGCGCCCTGCGACTTTGATAGAAATATTAAAAGTGCTACTTTATCCGGCTTTCAAAATTTACCTCCCCTGCACACACCAACATTCACCCTCAGACATGTCTCCAATTCCACAGTCCAGCGACATATTAATTCTGTTCAATCCAAGTCGGTCGGTACTGATGGCCTAAGTATTATTTTCGTCAAACTTATAATCGAGCATATCTCACCTGTCCTAACACACATAATTAATTTCTCGTTTGACTCAGGTATCTTTCCGACTCCCTGGAAGGAAGCTTATGTCATTCCACTTCCTAAAAAAACATCACCATCATCAGTGAAAGATTATCGTCCAATATCAATACTACCCATTTTCTCTAAAGTTATTGAGAAGGTTGTGCATGAGCAACTGTCCGCGCACCTGTCATCCCACAATATTTTGTCTCAGTACCAGTCCGGATTCCGAACCGGCCACAGCACTACAACGGCTCTTGTCAAGGTCACGGATGATGTACGAGGAGCTATGGAGGATAAAAAACTCACACTCCTTGCTCTGCTTGACTTCAGTAGTGCTTTCAACTCAGTCGATTTTGACATACTACTCGCTAGACTAAAGTACTATAAACTCTCAGACATATCTCTTATGTGGTTCGACTCCTACCTAAGAGACAGGCGACAGTGCATTAGAACTGCCAACAGCGCCACTTCCGACTGGGTGTCGTTGGAGTCGGGAGTCCCCCAAGGTAGCATCCTTTCACCCCTCCTTTTTTCACTTTTTATTAACCCAGTGGTCGAACATGTGAATGCACACTACCACCTCTACGCTGATGACCTTCAGGTATATTCGCACTTTAACCCGGATCAAGCGACGCCTGCAATCGATCACATGAATGGTGTACTGAATCGCATATCCCGCTGGTCACGGCAAAATGGTTTGGTTCTCAATCCATCTAAAACCCAAGCCATCTTGATGGGTAGCTCTAGATTACTCTCCAAGGTCAAGACCAACTCCTCACCTGCCATAACACTCGACGGTACTATTATTCCTCTCTCCAAGAAAGTAAAAAATCTTGGCATATACCTCGATCAATTCCTATCATGGGGCCCCCAGATCGGTGAAGTCTGTCGCAAATTCTTTTATAGCCTGCATTCACTTAAACGCCACCAGAACTTTCTGCCCAAATCAACCAAAATTTTGCTGTCTCAAACTTTGTTACTTCCACTTTTGGACTATGCGGATGTATCGTACATTGACGCTACAAAGGAGCAAATCATGAAACTTGAACGTCTCCAAAACATTTGTATCCGTTTCGTATACGGTCTACGTAAGTTCGACCGTATCTCACAATTTAGGAAAGAACTCAAGTGGCTAACAATCTCGCAACGTCGCAACCTCCACGTCCTTTGTCTTCTCTACAATGTCTTGAACAGTCCATCCACACCAAATTATTTGAGGTCGAATTTCGTTCCTCTGGCATCTCACGGCCTGCCTCTACGCTCGGGAGCCCAACGCACCCTAACGATCCCAGCGCACCGTACAACTTTTTTTACGACTTCGTTTTCCGCACAGGCAGCTCGTTTGTGGAATGGCCTCCCAATAAATATCAGACTTTCACCTTCAATTTCCACCTTCAAATGTAGATTGAAGCAACACTACCTTAACAATCCCTGATCACCCCCCCCCCTACCCCCGCCCCCCAACCCCCACCCCCTCCCGAACTCCCTCTTATCTCATAACTAGTTTATATATTATTATTACTATTACTATACTCTTGCTTATTTATGTATATTATGTATTTTTTTCTATATCTGTGTATTATGTATTTTTTTTTTATATTGTATTGTTTTTAATGGATAAAGTCCATTAGTTTGTAAGCTTTTAATGCGATATGTTTAAAATTAGATAACTGTTTTTCTTCACCTAGGGTTGGTTGGAAGAAATTGCCGTTCGGCAATAAGCCCGCCCTTTCCACAATAATATATTATATTTGTTATATTTTGTGCGCAATAAAGTATATTTTATTTTATTTTATTTATTTATTTTATTTAATTCTTTGCCATTCCCTAGCTTGTTTGTCCAAGTTTTGTCTCTATAAGAAAACACGTAATTCTGGAGTCTACGGTTAATCCGAAACTAGCGGATACCAGACGTAGGTAGGTACTACGAATATTTTTAAAGAAGAAAAAAAATATAGGCAGAGATTTCAATGCCTCATCCAAGAGACATACTAAAGAGCAAAATCCAAGTCATTAATACATTGCCAGGCATGAGGAGGGGCACTGTCTATTTCATAATATGTACCTATGCGCCAGGGAACGCTCTCAGGGGGCAAGATACGTTGGATGCTCTGTCATACAAAAGTCATAAAATATCTCCCATCCAAACACCCAAAGATCGACATTCGAGAATAAGGTCCCATGCCCCAAATACCTAGATCTCTGTTTAAGGCTTGCTATTTTTTTGTAATTAGGTAATTTTTTCGTAGGTAAGCAGTTTACTTTTCAACAGTTATTGCCACCTGTTGAAATTTTTATGAAATATTGTGTGTAAATAAAATCGATACATTAGCTAGATAGGTAAATTAATTAGTTTGTATTAACATAGTCAACGAGGTGACATAATAATGACCTGTATTTTGTTAAAAGATAATACTAATAATTATAATTAATTTAACCTAAAGATACTCATAACTTAATTTAGTTAAAATTGTATTCCGAATACTTAGCGCAGTATTATTTAATTAACTAGTATAATGAATATCTGATCATTACACACCTACAAAGATATTTACCCAATCAATTAAAATGTCAATGAAGAATATTGCAACGTGCAATTATTTTGAATGCATATAAAGGTTTTTTGCTTAATTTCTCAATCATGTTGTCAACATTGTCAATAATTTTTACATTGTTGACAAGCATGTCAATAAGAGTGCATCAGTTGTAAGTATTTAAAAGTACATTTTTGCCGACCTTCATTGTAAGTGTTTTGAATTGACTTCATGTGCCATATCTACATAATAATTCAGAAATGTTTGTCTGCTTTCTATCGTATATGGGAGCATCACGCTCAAAATACAAAATGGTACGTCAGATATTAATATGCCCAGAGCCGTACAAAATGCTGGAGAAGGTTCTTAAATACAATTTGCTGTATTAACTTTAATATATTTAGAGCTATTTAAAAAACTCTATTTTTTTAGGATCTTCATACAAATTTCTCAAAAAGACAGTAAGCCATCTTTTGGAAACAAAATTACTCATGTAAACGTTGAATGGAATCTTGGTATTACGGTATGAAAATGTAATAACATAATTGTAGATTGATTTGTTATACATATAAATGTTATTCAAATCTTATTATTCTCAATAAATAAAGATTTAATGAAAAAATTTGCAAAATGATTCCTCCATTTTTAAGTTTGACAGATAGCACAAATCACCCTCTATGGGTGGAATGCCTAATTAATTATCACACATTAGAGGGTGTAGTGAATGTAGCTAAGATTCAAACCACAGAGCTCTCTCTCTATGAAAACTTGCAAATTATGTCGGTAGGTTCGTATAATATTATGAGGTCGGTAAAACAAAAATTGTAAAAGTGTCATTCTTCTTTTCTGTGCTTATGTCAGTTAAGCAATGGGAAGTTAGACTAGAACCTGTTTAATTACCTACCGATCAAGCCTGACAATCGGAATCAAAAACGTAAAGCAAGACGGGTATAATCTAGTAAGATAATAAATAATTTACAACTTTCAATTCTTTATCTCATTAATCATTAAATATCTACCTACTCGTGTATACATGACATTTTTTGAGAATTCTCATGATTAAGAGTTTCGGAGACTTAAACATTTCCACTTAATGGCGAAAGTTGTTAACGTAAAGTGATCACACTAAGCCAGCGATAGAAATAACAGTAGAAGACAGTCGTAAGTCCGTAGTGGTTTGACCATTTAAAAATCGAATATCAGTAATGCATTGTTAGAGTCATTTGTTGTTACATATTCCTTCGTGACAGAGTTAGAAAACCGGAAATCCAAAGATCTGCGATGTCGATGGTTAGGGAACGACCACGTTTCAACAATGGAGAACACAAGAGCCATAAATGTTGCCAGAGACAATATAGGTATCAAGAGGACGCAGACCACCAGGACAACTGCTCATATGCTGGAGGTATAGTTGAAAATAGGTTCCCAAGAAGACAAGACAGCAGGAATAACATGCCAGCGGGCCTGATCAAAGAGGAGATGAAGGAGAAAAAAATCTCTACATTTAAAAAAATGTTAAAATTGTCGAAGATTCTCATAAATGGAACTTCGAAGATTCAACGAAATAGACCCACTAGGTCCTTGATGCAGAATATTGGGAACGTAAAATTATAATACAGCCTTCAAAACAGGATAAAAAGTTGGTTTAATTTTGATTTAATGATTGCATCGATTACTTACGTAGTTGTTCTTTAAGAAAATATTATGTACCGTCAATGAAAGAAACGTCATGGGTAGAAGCAATTATCATTATGACAACAATGCTTGCTATATTAATTGCTGACTACCAGCGCATTATGTAAATATCGAGCCTACCAGACCAGGAAAGACAATGTCGCTATTTATAAAGCCAAGTGTATTTTCTTATTCAAAGTGTAATTATTACACACCATAGTGTTAGATACTAATCGAGTTATAAGAGCTGTGAGATCTTCGCGTTCCGTGGAAGCCGCCTCATCCATCAATCCATCCCGACTGTAGAAGAAGTGATGTTCATAATTATTATTGGTTAGCGTGATACTGCACACGAAAGACCTAACTCAGAGTTGTCGCTCACTTAGCAATATATTCGTTATCCGATCTAGCGTCTTTACATAATCTTGAGGGTTACTCGCGATCACGATCCAATTTCAATCACAATAAAAATTTCATTGAGATATTTAGATTTTGGTCTCAAAACATGAAAATAGTTCCTTGATTGATCTATTTTGAATTTGGTTTTGCCTAAAAAAATGGTATAAATAATATTTTATACAAGTAGGTACTGATCCTATATTAGTATGTATTTTACTTATATCCTTTCATGAATAGTATAAAAATGCACTCAAAATTAAAAAAAAAAACCATAAAGGTGGTCCTGAAACAAAACAGGCTTCTTAACTTTAAAAAAGTCTTAATAATACTAAAAAGAATTAAAAATATCAGACGAGAACTAAACGACTATATTTAAAAAAGCGGAACTGCTATTATTGTGACTGCGGATCACTGATACAGACCAGGACCGAAATACCTACTTGGATCTAATATCTCTGATCAAACTCAAATCAAGGAAACCAGCCCACAGAAGATCCTAAAATTCATTCTCAAGATCCGACTATGGGGAGACCTCTAATAGCAAATCCATTCAAAATGAACTAAAATAGTTGACGTGAAGAAAGCATTAGAGGGTTAAAAAAACAGCGGAAATAAAGAGCTCAAAACAATCCAAAACATTATACACAGTCATATAGAGAAGAAATCCCCAATGCAAAAATCCGTCTATCCTTTTTGGTAGAGGACGTTCATAAATGGATCGAAGATAGAAGATAAGAAAACCGCTGATCTCCGGAAGACACTCCAAAAGATAGCAGGAAATCTAGACATCCACAACCCAAGAACATGACGGAGGTTCTCAAATGAACAGATAGAAGATCTCTAAAAAGAAGAATATGATGGTGTATACAACTCGTGCGAGGGACGGGCAATAGCTATCCACCTCAAACAGTTTGACGATGCTGACGATGAAATTGTTCCGATGTTGAAACTTTTAGGTGGATCACGCACGGATCTGCCTCTCACTCATAATGACGTATGGCCCGTAACGTGATAAACAATCGCAGCTCATTTATTATCTGTCTGTTGTTTGGCAGACGGCTGGCAGGTGTCATTTGTCATTTTCCGCCGGGGTACAATCCCACCCTACCCTGTGTGTGTATATTACTGTAGCTGGTGCGCTAACTGGGTGGGGGCTGGGGTACTACACTTCACCCCGGCCGTCACTCAAACCGTCGGGGTTCAGGGGTCGGATATTGAGACGGTTAATTCAAAATTTATGAAAGGGTACCGTTTTTTTTACCTTTTGTTTTATACCGTGTTGTTTTTTTTTAATATGACATGCTATGTTTGTCACTCAAATGCGGTTACATAATATAGCTTCGTAAGTGCAGTTTTTTTTTAAATAATCACTAGCTTTTTTTTGAAAAACCCAAAATAATGATTATAATATAAATGTTGACTATTGATCTATGTACATACAACGGTAAACTATTGAAATTCGATAAATCATACAAGTCTTTTTTTAAATAAATAAAAAGGTTCTCCAACATACATTCAGCTTCATATCCTCGAAGATGATACAATTTCCTTACCTGTCATTGTCTTATTTTAACTTCACGTATCCGGTTAGAATTAAACAATGATGGGTAAGAAAATTAGATAAGTCATTAGAGAATATGGTGTATTTTCTAATGACACGAGAAACTCATTCAGTGATTTATTCAAAGTCGCAAAATAATCTTCCTTTTTCGATATCGGTGAAATATGACGGGACTTTTTGCCAGTGGTGGGTCATATTACATTATGTATTGTTACTCTAAACCGAAAGCATGTAGGTACTGATTTAGAAATTTTCTTCAGTTAGGTACATATTATGTTGTATATTAAGGAGCTTGTGTTCTATTATTTTCTTCCTTTAGCCCTGTAGCGTTTTTGGTTTGACGTACAGCTTTCTCTCCCTCCAATCGCATCAATCTGCTATCAACAATTCTTATTTTGTTATTATCCGTCATACTTGTTCAGTTCTTGACTCTATTTCTATTGCATAAAAAGGATAAACAAAATCTTAAAATGGCTAGCCTTTGGAAGAAAAATATCAAAATTAGTTATTCAGACGCTGGTTTTGTCAGAATATTGAAATCCGTAATATCATCAATACAAACTTTAAGGCTGCATTCGGACACAATGTGACGAATTGTCTGCTTCTCCACAGTCACATACAGGAGAATCCAACTAGCGGATGAATTTATTGACATAAACCTGTGACTATCAGGCTTACCTGCTCAAATTATTTGTAGCCATTTAAGACGTATTCAATCAAAAGGTCCTGAAGTGGACAGCATGAGTGCACTATGCTCTTTATGAGGTCATTCCACAAAAGGAAAGCAATGTCATAATTCCCCCTATTAAACGAAATGGGGTGATGACATCACAACCATGTTTGAAAAGACCTGTGTCCAGTAGTTGACATAGGCCTCTTTGTCAACTGCTGGACATAGACTCCTTCAAATAGGACTGAAAAAAGTTGGAATGAGCTTATTTAAAAGTTAACAGGGATTGTCCGTGTTTATAATATCTTTATTTCAGGAATATAAGGGCAGAATGTAAACGCATCTTTTCGGTTAATTATCTTGCCAAATGTTGCTCATCCCTTAGTGTTCCACATCTCTTGGGCCACAGGTTGAAAGTCTTTAAGGGTGGTGGGGGATTGATTGATGATACTTCCTCCTCCGACCTCAACCCTCGGCTGGGTATCTCCGTGCCCCATTCCACCCCATGTCTGCGTGATGGAAGCCACCCCATTCTTTATAGTGTCACGTTTGACGGGGTCCACCTTCACCCCATATCCGCAAAATTGACGTTAGGATATTGAAGATTCTATACCAAGTGTTTAATAATGCTCGGTAAAAAAAAAGAAAAGACCAAATCAATTTTATGACAGTGTGACTCAAGATGGCTTTGTTTTTTATCATAAAAAAACATTTTTTGCTCCAATATTTTTGTAATAATGTTAAATTTGGTTAAACAACAAAAAATTACATGAAGATTTTAAGACGTAGTTTTGACGACAATATTTTCCCTAAAGGCAACAATAATATAATATAGAATGTTAATTCAGAAATTTGAAAAATTAAACCATAAGGACGCGAAAAGATTTGACGGCTTGAGTAAATCGTTCACGATCTAATCATGGAAATATCAAATTTTAGTTTTATAGATCCTTTATTCAAACTTACGGAAATTTTGTATGGGCTGCGGAGCTTTCCGAAGTTATCTATAGGGGCGCTATACACGTTTCCATACAAAATTTTGTTACTTTATGCCACCGTTCTTCTTCTTCTTCTTTTATTAGGCAATCCACCCAGGGGGGTGATGTGTGCCATTATCAAGATTAATAATATAAGAGTTCATAGGACAAATCTACAAAGATAAAAAAAAGAGAAAGGAAAAAAAACAAAACAATGTCATATCTTAAGGTTGTTCACCGAAATAAATCGGCAGATGTCCCTGTATATGTCTGTATTACAAATATTCAGTAAATATGCTGAATTTATAGGACCATTAACAACAACATGCTTCCTACCAAAGACGATATTCAGAGGAGTTCTTAGCGAGCAATCGAAAAATATATGATCTAACGTCTCCTCATCTTCCCCGCACTCGCACAAGGGACTGTTTTTAACGTTAATTTTAAACAAGTGATTCGAGAGGCAATTGTGACCAAGACGCATTCTGCAAATCGAGCTTTATGCCACCGTTAATGTTACGGAAGCTTAGAACAGAAGTACATAATATAAATCTACAAACTTGGTATTTGTCGATTTATTACCCGTTTTTTAGTGAAAATAATGAGATAGAAACATATAAGTATTTGAGAAACGCTGGTGTGTAGAGATCACAATCTACAGGGCGCCACAAAATAATAATAACAAAAATTCATTAAAATAATTTATTGGGCTTTAAAGCGCTTTATTTGGTCTAAGCGCTGGCTATTGTACGGAGTCGGTCATTAATAAAGCCACGTTATTAATCTTGGTTATGTGTGTTTTTAATACGCGCGATAATTCTCCGCTATGACTGAGTGTTATTATGACCGGAGTAATTATTAACGAACCGGCAAAACATACATACGAGAATACAGTAATTCTTTAAGAAAAAAAAAATATTAGTATCAACACAGTTTTTAAGCAGTAGACCCTGGCCTTTCTATCTGCAGAATACCCAGTTTGATGCTAGCTTCTTCAATAGATAAAAAAACGAATTTTGTGAGCCAAATACACACACTATCAATATAATCTATAATAATAAAGGAAAGTGCCTGACTGACTGACTGACTGATTGACTGACTGATTGACTGACTGACTCATCAACGCACAGCCCAAACGGCTAATCGTAGAGAAGTGAAATTTGGAAATCAGGTAGGTCTCAATACAAAACCTTCCACTAAGAAAGGATTTTTGGAAATTCCACCCCTAAGGGGGTGAAAAATAGGGTTGAATGTTTTTCAAAGAATGCGAATATCTCGGAAACTAGACATGGTACGAACTTGAGATTTGGCATATGAATTCTTCTATAGAAATGAGTGTTAGCGTATTCGGCAATTTTTCCAAAATTTAACTAAAAGGGACGAAAAAGGTCACATATAAAAAGGGATGATTTTTAAGTGCCTCCTAAAAAGTTTAAAACTGGTTTTATCGAAATTTCAAAAAAATGATTTCTTTAGAAAGAGTCAAATTATACTATTTCGTTTTCAAAAGATATCATTAATTAGAGGGGAGGGGGTGAGGGGCACTTTTCCAACGTGTATGTGTGTGTATCCGTCCCCTCTTTATAACTTTTGATTCGCTTGATGCACAGATTCTAAAATTTCAGAAAATATTGAATACTTTAAGCATACAAAATTTGTATACTCAGAATTTTGAATTTTTTTTTCAGTCAGGGGTTATCAACCTTTGAATTTTTATTTAATTTTTCCATATATCTCGAAAACCATAAAATCTAGAACCCTAAAATTGTGTATGTATATAGGAAAATACAATATCTAAAATATAATTTAATGAAGAAGTTCCAGGATTTCTCAAACTTTTTTTATAAAGAAAAATATTTTTTTTATGACAAATTTACGAGTTTCAGTGCCTATATTTCAGAATTTTATAAAAATATCGAAAAACGCCGAAACGCTACAACTAGATAATTTATTTTTCTATAAAAAATACATACATCATAGCAGTACATCTCAAACTTTTCTTAACAATTTTTGTAAAAATTTAATTTATTGACGACATCGTTTCATACAATAAACATACATACACCGCGAGCTGGTCCGGTGCAGCGTGTATGAATATATACGTAGGTAGGTATACCCAACCCATCCTACTTTCTCCAATACACGTGACGAAACTATTGCGTAATCTATAATAATAATAATATAGTTTTGAACTAGCCGACCCGTCAAACTTCGTCCCGCCTTGGAATATAAATAATATGTTCGAGATTTTATGTATAACTTTAAGTTGATTTCAGTTTAAAGTTATTTAACACAGGCGACGACGTGGTCCTTATATTATTGAATTTGAATTAGTATAATGATACAATTCATTATTACCTTTTTAACTACTGTAACCGCTGCATCTGTTATAAAACATATCATTATATTATTTACTATAAGCATTCCGTGAATCGTATCATTCATCAAACAACTGATTCCTGTCAAACGCCTGATTTAATTTCAAAATTAGAAAAAATCTAATAATAATATGGAAGTTTTATTTTTATTCCGTGCAACTTTTTTCTTTCATAAGACCCTTCGGACAAAAGCAAACACGACAAAAAAATGGGCGATATAAGTTCAGCTGTTCTCATAGGGTAAGAAACACGTAGAATGCCGATTCTGACTAGCGCCAACCGGCGTAAAGAATGTTACTATGCATTTGAATGGGGAAACCCACAGAAAAAGCAGGAACCCGCTTCCCGAGATGCCCATTTAAATGCATGGAAACCATAGACAACAATCTTTGAGCTGGTCGGCGCGGATCGTAATCGGCTTTCAACGTGTTCTTATCCATACGATGACCGCGCAAATTAGCGTTCCATTTTTATATAAGAGATAAATAATACACTTTCCGTGAATTCAGACAAACACTTTACGTACCTACCTACTTCAATATATTTTTCGTACCATGCATCCTGTACAGCGATTCTGAATTGTTTTTTTTTACGATCGACATTAAAATCATTATGTAGGTACCTACCTATTTTAGTAATTTATTATCTCTACTAAAATAATTTACGGTAAGTTCACGAAAAGAATCTGGATTGTATTGCAATTCTTTATGTCTTGATCTGTCAAAATATTTGAAGCCATTTCATAAAAACACTAGCAAAAAAAAACTATGTGAGTAATCTTGCTTTGAATTTATTGCGTAAACCATGAATAGCAAGTTGATATAATATTATGTTGAAAAAAGGTAAATAGTATTATGAAGTCAATAGGTAAATTATTTTATATCAAATGTAGTAAAAGTGCAAAATATTAAATTTTAAAATTATCTACAAAATCCTCACATCATTTAGGATAGATCGTAAATAATTGTTTTGAAAACACTGGCAAGTCAATGACCATATCATTTCGTCACTGTATAGTGCGAAAAAATTAACTGTCCACTGGAACGTATAAAAAATAGAGACGAAAGGGATAGCAGTTAGCCGGATATTATGACCTCCTCACACACCATTTCCAGATCCCTCAGCTCTGCTTCGAAGGAGCAGAACACGAGGAAGACCCTCTCGGTATGAGAAGATCTTCTTTATCTTCGGAACCCTTGCGGGAGGAAGAAAAGCGCTCCCCTTAAAATATCGGTGTTTTTATTTTCAAAAATTTATAAAATTCGTAGAATGCTAAAGAAGTCCTTACTAGAGCCCGGCCAGTGCGTAAATTACCATGGGTACAACGCATGAATTATGCTTACGTAGGCGGTATAAACAAATTGGACTGACTCCGTTGCCGGAACGTTATTGTTCCAAAAATCGCGGAAACTATCTGCATCTTCAGCCAGGATGATATATGACGAAACGTTGTTTTATTAAACTTCCCTTACTTACGAAGACCAGCAAAGCTGCTGTTTTCCTCTATATAGTCTAATAGTCTATATAACGAAATATTATATAGAATTACTCTCCATAATTTACCTTATGCTTGATAATCAATTTTCAAAGTTGTAGAATTTATTTTGTGATTATAAGGTGTATTTCTTAAGTGATACTTTAATAAACAAATCAATGAGTTATCCAAACATGTCTCTTTTTACTATTTGGTATCCGGCAGGATATTATTTACGCCGCCGGACAGACCGGATATCGGATAGTTGCCGATATCCGTTTCATCTAATAAAAAATATAAACAGTGGACAGTTAATTTTCTTCCTACTCTACATTGTCGAAAATTCGTTTATAGTCGAACGCCAATTACTTATACCATTAGAATACTGAGGTTGACCACCTCACTTCCTTAAAACTCAACCGGTTAGAAAAGGCACAATGAGCCTCGGACGACTTCGAGCGCAGTGGAGAGTTCTTTATGCCTAACCTATTCTCCTGAGTGGGTCCAAGGCCTCCCGTATTATGGGGTGGTTTGGGGGGAACCGCCACGGGCTTGATTTGTGTGCGGCTGGCTTTTTGGCAATCGGGCTAGGGTTTGGCTTTGTGCGGATCGGGTTTGCTGCGGTTTAGTTTCCTCCGGGCTGGCTTGCGGTGAGCGGGGGGGGCTTAAAAGGGAGAATATTACGTTATTATAAAAATGGAGACCTACTTTACGTGGTCATCGCATCACGCCTGGAGGCCAAGTCGAAATATTAACGACAGCTCCAACGTTAACAATTTGTTGTTATTTCCATAGAGATAACGTAAAAACTGTTGTTCAACGTGCGTTAAACATTGCTGTTCCAAATTCCGAACCAAAAAAATAATTCTGTCAGTTATTCAAAATTAACGTTAAACGTTACCTCAAAATCTTTGGAATTATTACGACGCTGCTATTATATTGAAGACGAAACGCATTTTTTTTTGTTTGGAAACCATTTTCAATTTGGTAAACGTTAACGTTCGGAACGTTAACAGTTTTCACGTTTAACGTTATTTATTTCGACCTGAACGGCTGGACCGATATCGTTTATTCTTTTTATGTCGTGTTTGCTCAGGATAAGCACGGTTACTCTTGAAACTCGATTCCAATCCTAAAATCGTAAAATCCCAAAATGGTACTCTTGAAATGCGACGCTAGCGCACGATTGGATTCAAATCGAGTGGTGATTTGAAGTCGTTTTGACAACTACTCGATTCCACGGGATTGTGTTGGAATCGTCTAACTGTCATTATTTACAAGATCGCAAGAAAGTAACTTTTTTGAAATCGAGAAGACGTATTTTAATTATATTACTTTAAAAAAATGGCTCGTCTTGCATTATTTTTTAACATTTTGGAAAACGCGCGTCAAGTCGATATGCGTCAACGAAATAACTTGCGTAAAATAGCAAGATATTCGCAAAATGCGTTTAGCATGAGTAGTGGGGAATTTATGTATAACAAATTACAGCGAATATCAAAAGAGATGTTTGAAGAGTTGTGCGGGATTTTGAAACCTCATATGACAAAACCTTAAAGACGATGTGATATCTGTGTGCAAAACATGCAACTCGACATCATTACCATTGGAAGACATGAAAATGATAATATAACCATACCCACAGAACCAACAGTTCTTTCGGCAGCTCATAACTGAAGCCGACATGAGTTAGTTCATCAGCTGTGGAATTCACATCATAGGCGAATATGAATAATTTAAGAGAGCTTAAGAAATAACCATTTTATTATAAAAAGCTTCTTTATTGTGAATTCTGTTACACGTTTCATGTATATAATAGTAGGTATATGTAAATTGTCAAGGTTTGTAAAAATAACAAAATTGTAATATAATGTCATACATAATAACTTTATTGACTATTATTTTATACTTGATAATTAAATTATAAAAAATACTATATACAAAATAAAAAAAAAAACTATTAAAACTATTTTCTGTTGGATATTGCCTTTGCAATTTCCCTCGAGGCTGCTGCCGCTTCAGCAGAGCCTGAACGAATGGCAGCAATAGTTGCGATTAAAATTCGGCACACTGCCCCATTTTTTCTGCAGCTTCTTTAAACGGAATTATTCCTGTTAAGCGTTCTGGTTCCACCCATTTTTCTTCCATTAATGTGAGACGCTCTCGTTCTTTCAACAAATTTAAAAAATATATACCTTAGATTTATTTTGATAAATCAGCAAATAAAATAATGCTAGCATTTTAATAATTATAATACAGAAACGTCAAAATGTTTATTTGAAATATAAACGAGTGTTTCCATTTAAAGAAAAGAAATCCTTAAATATTTAAGCAACGTCAAATTATTATATTTGTTAAGTAGGACAGTTATTAGTAAATCAAATTCGACTTATTTTATGTTTAAAAAAAGTATACCACTCACGGATGTCAGGTTTACTTCCTTACAGTTTCTTTGAGAATAACGCGACATAACAGCAATTATCAATTCCTAATTTACAGCGAAAATATTTTCATATTGCAATAACAAACTTGAAACGAAAACGTTTTCACGGCTTGGAACGCCAATCTCAAATCCGATTCCAATCGCACGGAATTTGGTTCAAGAGTACGGTTTTGAAACTGGAATCGAGATTGTGATTGAAATTGGAATTGGGTTCGAATCGAGTGTCGAGAGTAAGCCTGAAGATATTTATGAACTAAATTTCGAACCTACGACCAGACAAACAACAACAAATCAACGTGAAAGATATAAATTGAAATGTTAAAAAAAACGTCTGTAGCTTGAAAAATGCCCAAAGCAGATAGAAATAAGTGTTTTAAAGATCACTAATTTCATTGCTTTTCGAGACCTGAATATTTTTTTATTCATATCCAGCAATATAAAAATTGATTTCAAATAACGTCATTTGATGGAATAAAAGTTATTCGAGTTATTTTTTGGGATTCTCCTAGAACAATGTCAGTCAAGTTAGCGAAATTTTTAAGTTCGCGGGCTGATTCTATTTGTATAAGAAGCACATATTTTTTAAATACAGATTAATAACGACAAATATAAATAAAAATATAGTAATTTAATGGAAATTTTAGAATATATATTTAAAAAAAGAAATGTTGATGATGTTTCTTATTATTATTAATTTTGATGCGAATATAATTAATTCTGCATTGTTTAGGAAGAGAAAGCAAATACAGTAACACGTGAGCGAAGCCACGGGTAACTAGCTAGTTACCTATAAATAGTACTATCCAGCCAGACTCATTGAGTCAATTCCTTAACGTTTCCGCTAAAATTTACCTTCCGTTATTATTTTTTGTCAGCGCCGTTTAAATTGTCCGAATGGCGAGACATTTTAGAAAATGAAACTGTCTCTGAACACTCTCTTTTTTCAAACTAGTAAGCATCGCTAAAACAAAAAATCTTCGGACTGGATCAACTCCGATGTGGGACCTTCATGGTCTATATGGAGTCGCATCTTGGCTTTACATAAAGCGAGTAAAAATGAATCTCTTAATAATTTGTTATATATAATATTCGTGAAGTACCCCCCTCCCACTATTCCTGGCTTATCTCGGCAGACTTTTTTTGTTACATAGTATCTTACCACAATCTAGCACTAGAAGACATCCTTTTCTACACAAATAATATGAAGCTATATTATTATAGCTATGTATTTTTGCCTTATACTTAGTAAAACCTTCGTTTTCTCAACGATGAGTCCAAATTATGTTTTACAATTTACTAACTAGAAAACAGCCGTTTATACTAAGACGTAGTGTAGGAAAACCTTCAAAACCACGACACAGTAATTTAGTTCACAACAAAAAAAAACAATTATTTTTATAAATTATTATTTTATAATATAATATTAGTTTGATTGTTATTTTGTTATTATTTTATTATATTGAAACTGTCTAAATAATTTAAACGCCTGCCAGAGGCAATAAATTTTATAACGCCAATTGGTTGACGGGCTTATTTTATACTTCTCATTATTATTATTATTTTTATATAAAAGTATTTTTATTTGTTTATATTGTTATTATTATTGTTCTTGGTGTTATTATTGTAAGTTGCCGGTACATAACAGTGATTGCGTATTATAAATGTGTATCGGTTGGTTGAATTGTTTAATAATTACTTTTATCACTCTCAGGCAGGGAAGTATAATAAATGATATAATTATTGGCAGTTGATTTAATTGTTTTATCAATAGTGATTGTAAAAGTTTTTATTTTGTTTCTTCACGGTCTAGTTATTTATTACCAAACCATTTTGTTAAATAATAGTCACTTCTTCTACGTGGGGTAATCAGAGAAAGATTGAGTGGTGATAATGCACATTCGATTTCGCACTCTGATGGCAAAATTTGAAATAGAATCTGAAATATATATTTTTAGAGCCTTAAGCCTTCTTGGAGACACAGAAAAAGAATAATTCTTCTAAGGTATGTATTTTGTTTC
Organism: Mystacides longicornis; assembly: GCA_963576905.1. Taxonomy (NCBI): domain Eukaryota; kingdom Metazoa; phylum Arthropoda; class Insecta; order Trichoptera; family Leptoceridae; genus Mystacides; species Mystacides longicornis. The sequence continues at coordinate 7,786,354 of OY756434.1, forward strand.
TTAAAAAAAGCCTAAAATAGAAAAAAAATCAATGCTAGTAGTTAGAAATAATATAGAAAAGACCAGTTTTCAGAGATAATTAACATCTACAAACTCTAAAAAATATGCCTACCAAGTAGGCACTACATATCCCTACCATTGTCTTTTATTGATTTTGACCCATTGAGTGAAAAATGTCTCAAATTAACACCTTGATTTAAGCGGAACAAGCATAGCGCCCTTGAGGTTTGGTAGTAATCACATAATGGTATTTCGCACACGAAAAAATTAGCAATTAGGTACTTATATTAATATTAGAACCATACCCATGTTCAGGTATTATTTATTTTTTCATCATCGATCGTGTAAAAATAATAGCTTTAATCATAATAACGTATGGATTAATCCGAAGAACAGCTTCTAATGATGGCCTATAAGTCAAATAGGTTCATTAATAATAATTCAATTACTTTTTTTTTTCATTTAATATAAATCGATTCGTGTTGAACAATGATCACGATTAGCTCAAAAGAGGTTGTATTATTGCTTTTTCGGGTCTTTGAGAGCCCAACAGTTATTTTTTAAATAATTGATTAAGTATTCTCTTATCTCGAAAATGGACGGTGAGAAAATTAATTAAATACTTGAGGCATTTAATGTTTATAATGTTAGCATTTATCCGAACATGTTAAAATGTTTTTAACTATTTATTTTCTATGCGTACAAACGTATCTTTGTTGTCATCTAAATATATTACTGTATACTACCACTATCATGCTCATCAATAATTATTATGTTGGTTGGTAGCTAAGAATAAATTTATTTATAATACAGTCACAAAACGACTTAAACATAAATTATAAAATTTTATAAATAATAAGAAGATAGTAAAATATTAACATGATTGGCTAGGGTCGTGAAGTCAAAAATACAACTCTACCTAGAAATACTTAAATCTTATCTTTGAAGTTTTTGCTAGTAACAATACGTACAATATTCCCTTTTACACCTCACTCAGGGGCATAGGGAGGCAACCAGAGCTCTCCATTGCGCTTGATCTTACGCAATGTTTATGACCTCCTCCCACACCATGTCCATATTCCTCAGCTCTGCTTCGAAGGCGCGGGACACAGTGTGAGAGGGTCTTCCTCGTCTTCGGGACCCTGATGGGAGGAAGAACAGTGCTCCCCTCGGCCAACTATCATTCGGCATCATTAACACACGTCCCAGCCAAGTCCATCTCCTCCCCACAATGGTAGAGGTGATGAGCTCACGCTGGGTGCACCGGCGTATAGCATCGTTTGTGCCTGGGCTTTGGGCAGATGCCAGGACTCACACCCATACAGGAGAATGGGCAACACACACTCATCACAATAAAAGAAATTTTTTAGGAAAGGATTAGGTTAGTATTAAAAATAGTAAATTAGCAAAATGAGCAAAGGGTAAATTTTCCTGCATGTTATCTGACATGTCTAAAGTATCGATAATTTGTATCTATCTATCGTGATCGTTCGCTCCATTGTCGGTTAGGGTGAGGAAATTTGAGAAACTGTCATTTAAGTTTTTTTTTGTATAGGGTCGCACCCAGGCATATCTGCCCAAACACATTGGTGTCCGAAATCCAGGTACCTTTCGAGTTCAGTGTGGATTCTATTAAAAACTGATCAGATGAAATCTTCTTGTTGTCTGTAGTCTTCAGTAATGTCACGGACCTCATTCTCGAATGTCGATCATTGGCTTATCCAATGCCTAAAATTTTATGACTTTCGTATGTTCTTTGAGAGAAGTCGTAAAAATTCTATGCATTAGAAAATCCATCTATCGACTTTTCAAACTAGGGTCCCAGTTAAATCTTTACATCTAACTACGTATATAATTGCCATAAAATGACATCGTTTATCTAAATCATTCAAACTCTAAAATAATAATCTTCGTTATGGCTACATTTTTTTTACAATTTTTAGTGGATAAAAATATTGGCCTTCATCTGATTTTCAACTTTTTTCTAGTAGGTAGTCTTCAATTCTGTTTAGATATCATAACCATACTGACTTAATCGGAATCTCCCCATATATGTAGAAAAAATCTTTACAAATGACAACTAGTACCTACGTATATTAACCGCATTATAATGATCTAATTAATCAAGAATATAGCATTATCTACACATACGACAGTGAGACCCAAATAAAGAAACCGGTACAAAATTAATTGAATAAAGAACTAAGTGATAATTTTCTCTTCGACAGGTTCTTGTGTGAGTGTGATGTCTTAAATAATAAATTCGTCCGATGTGCGCCCGCGGCATGAGCATTTTTAATGTGTTTTGTAATTAACTTGTCGTTAAAATGATCCTAGAGGGGCCCTGCTCTACCACCTTAATAGATGAAACATTAAAAATAATTTATAACATTAAAATTATTCCAAATAAAGATTTCAATGTTAGATTATTTTAAATTATGATTCCTATCACACTTAAACTTCAATGGGTGGGAAATCAACTTTAATAATAAGTAATGGCTTATTATTTGAGTTCTCTTGTCAGTTGTGGTTTTAAGAGATTTTAGGCCCACCATTTACGAATCCCTCCATCTAATGTCACTCCAAAAAATGAATCTGTGCTCACTCAAAGTGAACACAAATACACTCTTTTACTATTTCACAGAAAGCTACTTTTATTTTTATTTATTACTAGCTTTCCCGGCAGACGTTGTCCTGTAGTTCTAAACCGACGTGGCCCGTTCATATCCTCATAATGTGCACAGCCGCCAGAAAAAAAAGAAAGTTTGAGTGAAACTAATAAAATAATAACATAAAAATATGTTGTGTTCGCGACTGCACTGCACTCTGTGTAGGTATGTAAGTAGCAATAATCATTGCAACCTATTTATATTTTGCTACTATTAGTTATTTTTTACTTATTCTTATCTTGTAATAACTTATAAAAGAAGGTCTTAATAATAATAAAAAAAAAACATTAAAATATTTCCAAAACATCCATATTTCATTCGTAGTAAAAGCTCAGGCGGGAATATACGCGCGCGCAGACATTCTTCCTCGCCTATGAAGTGCCGATGCTTCGTGTGCACATTATATTTTATATTATTTCTTATCCATTTTTCAACTTTTGGAGAAGAACGAGAAGAATCCAATAAATCAAACATCGAAAGAATCTGTTCAGCCGATCTCGAGTTTGAGTGTTCGCACTAACCCGACATTCATTTATAAGATTCATTTATAAGATTAAGGAAGAAGATGTTCGGCACCTGGGATCGAAACCACGACCTCCAGTTCGAAACAGAGCGAAAGCCGACGTTGTAATCGCCAGATACCAACCACAATTTTGCAAAATGTCAAATTTTAAGTTTATTTTTTGTGTTTGAATATGCATATTAAATTTAGCAAACCATTTCTTGTTTTAAATAATCATTAACTGGGTATCAAAATCTAGTGAAATAAAAATAAAGCAACCTACGTAATAGGAAACACTTCTTTGTTTTAAAAAATAATAATGATTATAAACAAACGTAATAAAAACATAAAAAAGATAAAAAAAAAATTAATAATTATAGTGTAGGTACTTGCCTATTTAGATAGGAATTATTGTGGTTAGCCCATTTTTCTAGTACTTAACTACCTACATAAAAACAATAATAAATAAGTAGATTTATATTATATGTAGGTACATAAGTAGGTAGATACTTTTTGTGATGGTTTTATATTTTTATTTTAAAGGTCGTGATAATAGAGATATAATAAACTCTTTATCATTGATTTGCTTCTGACCTGGGGCTTCCACTGCACCAGAGCTGGCGCTTGATAGAGTTTTGGCGAAATAGGACTAGGTATAGCCTACCCCAAATAATGGGACAAAGGCGAAGGTGAAGAAGATGATCTTTCATTCTAAGATCTTGCTCCATTTTTAAATAATATTAAAATTATTAGGTACTTAAGTATTTATTTATTTTTAAGATTTGATTTTAAAATGTATCTTTAATCAATATGATAAAATAAATATCGAATATTTATAATGACCGTTTGTAAGATCACGACATATACACCTTGAAGGCACCATAAAGCGTTGCGAGCGTAATAAACTCTATGACTTTATTAGATACTCAAAAATGATCTATGGATGGATAATAATGACTTTTTATTGCCAACCAATCAATATGCCGTAGCCTCCACGCGAAAATGGCAATACGAATAACAACCTTGATTGGGAAATCAACTGTTATTTATGGCTATATTGGGCAGTTTTGTTTGTGTCCATCTGGGATATGATCAGCGTGACTGGTATTCAGAATTATTATTGAGTGATAAATTATATCGCTCAATATTAATCGTTCAAAACAGTCAGTTTATAACCTTCCATTGGCTGCATTTTACAATAATTTTTGTAATATTGTCGTGCTTAAAGGTGGGATTTGTAGAAAATGTCTATTTCTAGAAGGTAGTGGTTAGGTTTTTCTGACAATATCATTTCAACTATACTTTCTAGCCTAGAATTATTGTGCCTTTTTTATAAGGTCAAAGTTCTATAATATGCCCCTTACTGTGTCACTGCTACCGTGCAAATCAGATCTATTGTGACATTCTTTAATTCATTCATAGAGCGCTCTCTAATTGTGCCTCGTCTCCAAATAGTGACAGTGCTTCTTCCCGGCTTCTGCCTTCTGCAATAAGACTCCGTAATCGTCTTATCTCCCGGTTGCAATCATTGTTTTTGGTCATGCAGAAGTTCCCATTATATCCACCACAACAGGTGTCACGTATATCTTCCATAGCCAGATCTAGGGAATAAAAGTCCACCCCTACAGGTCCCTGTAGTGGTAATCCAAAAAGTCAAAAGGTTACTAACCTACCCGTTAGTCACGCATCCTTCGGCACGGGTCGAAGACACCCTGGATTGGGGATTTTTGGCCAGAAAGGTTTACTCCTTCCGCGGAATGATAGGACTAGGTGAGTATGGATGGGAGGACTCACAGAGAGCAGGTGGATAGGTACGGAACAGGAAATGACAAATTGCAAGCAGGCATACCTACTTACATATTTGCATAAAAAATAGGTAGGTTCTCTCTTTTCTCTTCGAATCTTTTCTCAAACCTCATAAATTAAGTTTGTTTTTTTTCCTCGGAAAAATACTTACACAAACTGTAAGTAGGTACGTATCTCACAAGATTGTCATGTTTTTCTATTATAAAAACTAAAAAAGAAAGCTAAAGATATCTTTTAACTAACTATGTATTTAAAAAAAAAGATAATAACGTGTTTCTGTTGTTTTGCCATTATGTTTATTTTTCTTGAATCTATCTTTATTATTTAAATTGTATCGTTATTGTAATTTATTTATAGGATAATATTTTATATTTATTATTATTTTTTTATATAATGTACCTATATTGTTATTGATGTCGGGGGCCAATCGATAATTCAAATTTACGCCCACGAGCAACAGACATTATACAGGTAAAACATTAAATCATTCGCCGAAAGATTCTTTTGATTTTCATATCGGGTGTACCGTTGAGATTTGGTCAGAATACATTTAATATTAGATACTATCACATTCATTCATTCAGTTAAATTCAAATACCTCTAGGAGCAACCATGCACTATTATCTCTGGCTGATCTTTGTATAGCAGGTGGTGCTTTAACAATAAGACCAAGGTATTGGAAGCGTCGAAGTTTAGTGTTGAAACTATGAATTTGTTTGTATGTGTGTTGTTAGCCATTCTTTTTTAGGACGGTGAGTCCTGGCACCTTACCAAAGCCCGGAAAAAAGTCTCCGCATTTTAAACGCAGTGCTTTAGAAGAATATTTCGGACATAAGTTTTGATACCACCAATTCACGTAAGACGCTTTAAGCCGACGCCGCCAGCGAAGGCCCATCTCTTCCACCATCGTGAGGATGGGATATGTGTTAAGAATTACAAATGACAGTTGGCCGAGGAAAGCCCTCTTCTTCTTAGATCATGATCTTGAATACAAGGAAGATCGTCTCATAACGTGTTCCGATCACGGTTACCAGATTTTTTCCAAAAAATAGCGAACCAGTGTTCCTACTTGGTGTCCGAAAAGATGAAAGTTCACCAAAAAAAATGCCATTCTCGAAATTTGGTATCCGGAAAGGATGACAAAAATACAGAACAGTCTATATTTCGCTATTTTTGTCATACCTTACACGGTGCTAAAATACCGAACACCTGGTAACCCTGGTTCCGATACTTCGAGGTAGATCTGAGGATTCTGAACGCGTATCATACGTGTAGGAAACACACAAGTCGTTTGTAAGTGCTTGGTAGACTAGCGGCTTTCATACTTACGTGCAGAGGTCATGGGTTCGATCCTAGGTGCCAACCATCTTCGTCTTTCACAACACAAGCTGTAAGCAGCTTATTGCGAAAGAAACAAACAGTCAGTGGGGCTAGTACGAGTTTAATTGCACGCTTATAAGCGCTTATTATAATAAGTACGCTATTGCGTGCAAATGGTATTCGAAAATCAAACGATCGGATCATTCGATCATTTTTGTATGGAAATTTTTCGAAACTCTTTCAATGATCGTTTCGATATTCGATCATCGAAAACTTATACTAGGGGTACTGTTTGTGTTTACATTGAGTGAGCGCAGATTCATTTTTATACAAAAGAGTATCCTCGTGGGAGAAGGCGTATATCTTAAAAGACCGATCAAACAAGTATGTATTTGAAATCTTTTCTTAGCCTACCCACCTAGAGTTTCAAATGATAATGATACAGTCGGTATACCCTGTATTTGGTTAACACAGTGTTAGCCGGCTCAAGTTTTGTAATAATTATCACTTTGTTATAATAATATATTAATCACAGAGCCGGTGTATGTGGATGTGTGGGCAGGACATTAATATGTCAGTAGAATGTGCACAGAGTCGTGGCTGGTGAGACGTTCGTGTTAATAGTGCCGCGAGTGTATAAATACCACTATTACCATTTTAATGGATGCATTGAGGTCAACGTATGATGAATTTATGATGATTATTAATACTCAAGCGTATCTTAATATTGCAATATTTAATTAATGAAATACTTCCGTATTATGAATATGTATTTTTAGTTAGACAGACAGGTCAACTCAGGGAATAAATTTTGTTTATGAGCAATTCTAGAATTAATATCAACATGGTTTTTAAAAAGCAAATAAATGGGACATATGGGATCGAAGCTAGAGCTGACACCGTACGAACAAAACAGCTTCTTAGAAAGTCCGAAATGAAAACGTTGCGACCCATAGCAGGGAGATCCCTAAGAGACAGAGTCCCCAATGATGAGATAAGAAGATCCTGCAATGTCGACGACATCGTAAGATGGAGTAGACAGAGAAGAAGGTTCTGGAGGGACCATGTCGAAAGGATGGAAGAGAGCAGAACTGCCAAGGTCGTGATGCAAGGGATACCAGATGGACGCCGGCCACCAGGACGCCCCCTAAAGAGATGGAGAGAAAGCTGGACTTAATCGTCACAGGAGCCCGATTTGAGCACTTCCTAAACAGATCTTAGATCTAAACAAAGAGGAAGAAGAAGAAGAAATAAATTCATCATCATCTATAGTACTCCGTCAAGTCTGTTTCTGTGACACAAATGTTCATATTATATCGGGCCACCTTTTGCGGGCTTTTCTTGAGGTTCGGAATCCGTCATTCACCACTATACTAAATCTATTTCCACGTGATCTCACAATTCACATATTTTTAACATCCCACCACGTCTTCGAATTCTCAGTCTTCAAAAAGTATTTGATTCTCGATAATTTATTCTTTCGACCATGGCTACTTGGTGGAACATACTTCGAACTTATTTGAAAGAAACAAAATATTTAGTTTTTTCCACAATATTTATTAAGCTAACCGGTTTTCGAAGACCGAACGTCTTCCTCGTTAGGCTAGTAGAGTTAACATCTACTAGCCTGACGAAGAAGACGTTCGGTTTTCGAAAACCGGTTAGCTTAATAAATATTGTGGAAAAAACTAAATATTTTGTTTCTTTCAAATATTTGATTCTCATTTTCTTAATCTTTATCTCAGTAGTTTCTGGGAGATTTCAGCTAACAAAACAACTAAAGATGTTAAGTAATATTCTTTCAGGTTACAAATAAAAATAAACGAAACTCGAAGACCTGTTAGATAAAAGATGATCTAATAGATATATTAACCACAGCAAAGCTAGAAAATGGTTCAAAAGAAAGCGATTGAGCAGAGGAGGTTAATATTTTTTATCACAATACTCTTCTTGTAACATAGAATTATTCTAATCATTACAAAAAAATACATCAGCTTTTTCTGAAGACGCCTCTGCTCTAAATTTTAACCCTTGAGCGTCCAGGTGGCTATTTATAGTATTTTATTAATTGATTATATAAAATATTACCCCATCAAATGAATGTTCCTGTAATAATTTATTAAGCATATTTCAACTATCTCATTCTGTAAAACGAATAGATTAAAACAACAAGGCAATGTAGTTTTTTTTGTATGTATTAAAACATTAATCACTATTACCCCAAATTAATCATTGATTTATAGATACAAGCCGGGATGTGAACCCCAGGTATAATGCTATTTTGTACGACTTTAAATTTAAATTTGGTTAACATACATCTAAATAAATGTCTCTCTAATGAACTTGAATAAACTTAGGTATTTCTTTCGCCGATTATATCCATGAAACTATTTAGGATGGAGATGTATGGCAAATGAGTTGTCAAATTCATCAAGATTAAATGGACATTTCTATTTTTTATGGAGCATCAAAAAACAGTTTTGTTCATTGAAAAACTTATGTAGATAAACTATTGAAAGGTTGAAGCTGCGAAGGTTGGATGGTTTTTGCAGACAGCAGGCATTTGGGGCAAAGAAACTGGAAGACGGCAATCGACAAAAGCAAGTTTTGGATACGTTTCTTGGTGACAGTACAGACCCTTATACTTTGTTATAAGATAAAAAATTGTCAGTACCTATAGGTATATTATATAGCGCTTGAATTGCAATCTAGTTGAAAAGATATCTTAAAGGGCGGCATGGATAAGGATCGGACCAATCAGGGAGAAAGAGGGAGTGTCTGCAATACGATGTAGCCAATCATGGAACGATCATGACACTCCCTCTTTCTCTCTGATTGGTCCGATCCTTATCCAAGCCGCCCTTTAAGATATCTTTTCAACTAGATTGCAATTCAAGCGCTATATAATATACCTATAGGTACTGACAATTTTTTATCTTATAACAAAGTATAAGGGTCTGTACTGTCACCAAGAAACGTATCCAAAACTTGCTTTTGTCGATTGCCGTCTTCCAGTTTCTTTGCCCCAAATGCCTGCTGTCTGCAAAAACCATCCAACCTTCGCAGCTTCAACCTTTCAATAGTTTATCTACATAAGTTTTTCAATGAACAAAACTGTTTTTTGATGCTCCATAAAAAATAGAAATGTCCATTTAATCTTGATGAATTTGACAACTCATTTGCCATACATCTCCATCCTAAATAGTTTCATGGATATAATCGGCGAAAGAAATACCTAAGTTTATTCAAGTTCATTAGAGAGACATTTATTTAGATGTATGTTAACCAAATTTAAATTTAAAGTCGTACAAAATAGCATTATACCTGGGGTTCACATCCCGGCTTGTATCTATAAATCAATGATTAATTTGGGGTAATAGTGATTAATGTTTTAATACATACAAAAAAAACTACATTGCCTTGTTGTTTTAATCTATTCGTTTTACAGAATGAGATAGTTGAAATATGCTTAATAAATTATTACAGGAACATTCATTTGATGGGGTAATATTTTATATAATCAATTAATAAAATACTATAAATAGCCACCTGGACGCTCAAGGGTTAAAATTTAGAGCAGAGGCGTCTTCAGAAAAAGCTGATGTATTTTTTTGTAATGATTAGAATAATTCTATGTTACAAGAAGAGTATTGTGATAAAAAATATTAACCTCCTCTGCTCAATCGCTTTCTTTTGAACCATTTTCTAGCTTTGCTGTGGTTAATATATCTATTAGATCATCTTTTATCTAACAGGTCTTCGAGTTTCGTTTATTTTTATTTGTAACCTGAAAGAATATTACTTAACATCTTTAGTTGTTTTGTTAGCTGAAATCTCCCAGAAACTACTGAGATAAAGATTAAGAAAATGAGAATCAAATATTTGAAAGAAACAAAATATTTAGTTTTTTCCACAATATTTATTAAGCTAACCGGTTTTCGAAAACCGAACGTCTTCTTCGTCAGGCTAGTAGATGTTAACTCTACTAGCCTAACGAGGAAGACGTTCGGTCTTCGAAAACCGGTTAGCTTAATAAATATTGTGGAAAAAACTAAATATTTTGTTTCTTTCAAATAAGTTCGAAGTATGTTCCACCAAGTAGCCATGGTCGAAAGAATAAATTATCGAGAATCAAATACTTTTTGAAGACTGAGAATTCGAAGACGTGGTGGGATGTTAAAAATATGTGAATTGTGAGATCACGTGGAAATAGATTTAGTATAGTGGTGAATGACGGATTCCGAACCTCAAGAAAAGCCCGCAAAAGGTGGCCCGATATAATATGAACATTTGTGTCACAGAAACAGACTTGACGGAGTACTATAGATGATGATGAATTTATTTCTTCTTCTTCTTCCTCTTTGTTTAGATCTAAGATCTGTTTAGGAAGTGCTCAAATCGGGCTCCTGTGACGATTAAGTCCAGCTTTCTCTCCATCTCTTTAGGGGGCGTCCTGGTGGCCGGCGTCCATCTGGTATCCCTTGCATCACGACCTTGGCAGTTCTGCTCTCTTCCATCCTTTCGACATGGTCCCTCCAGAACCTTCTTCTCTGTCTACTCCATCTTACGATGTCGTCGACATTGCAGGATCTTCTTATCTCATCATTGGGGACTCTGTCTCTTAGGGATCTCCCTGCTATGGGTCGCAACGTTTTCATTTCGGACTTTCTAAGAAGCTGTTTTGTTCGTACGGTGTCAGCTCTAGCTTCGATCCCATATGTCCCATTTATTTGCTTTTTAAAAACCATGTTGATATTAATTCTAGAATTGCTCATAAACAAAATTTATTCCCTGAGTTGACCTGTCTGTCTAACTAAAAATACATATTCATAATACGGAAGTATTTCATTAATTAAATATTGCAATATTAAGATACGCTTGAGTATTAATAATCATCATAAATTCATCATACGTTGACCTCAATGCATCCATTAAAATGGTAATAGTGGTATTTATACACTCGCGGCACTATTAACACGAACGTCTCACCAGCCACGACTCTGTGCACATTCTACTGACATATTAATGTCCTGCCCACACATCCACATACACCGGCTCTGTGATTAATATATTATTATAACAAAGTGATAATTATTACAAAACTTGAGCCGGCTAACACTGTGTTAACCAAATACAGGGTATACCGACTGTATCATTATCATTTGAAACTCTAGGTGGGTAGGCTAAGAAAAGATTTCAAATACATACTTGTTTGATCGGTCTTTTAAGATATTTTTTATGGAGCATCAAAAAACAGTTTTGTTCATTGAAAAACTTATGTAGATAAACTATTGAAAGGTTGAAGCTGCGAAGGTTGGATGGTTTTTGCAGACAGCAGGCATTTGGGGCAAAGAAACTGGAAGACGGCAATCGACAAAAGCAAGTTTTGGATACGTTTCTTGGTGACAGTACAGACCCTTATACTTTGTTATAAGATAAAAAATTGTCAGTACCTATAGGTATATTATATAGCGCTTGAATTGCAATCTAGTTGAAAAGATATCTTAAAGGGCGGCATGGATAAGGATCGGACCAATCAGGGAGAAAGAGGGAGTGTCTGCAATACGATGTAGCCAATCATGGAACGATCATGACACTCCCTCTTTCTCTCTGATTGGTCCGATCCTTATCCAAGCCGCCCTTTAAGATATCTTTTCAACTAGATTGCAATTCAAGCGCTACGAGAATAACCCTGGAGGGCTATTAAGGGCAGCAGAAAACTCTTCACTGCGCTCAATCTCACGCAGTTTAAATAGCCTCATCTCACACCATATCCAAATCCCTCTGTTCTGATTCGAAGGAACAGAACCTCGGTGTGAGAGGGAGAGAGATGGAAACATTTTCTCAATTCTGACATGAAGTAACTTAATCGGAAAGTACCGTACTAATAGAACGTTTTTCTTCGAATACACGCTGAATACGCAAAAGTGCTACTTAAAAACAAGGAATAAGCTATAACAAGAATAATTTTCATCCCAACTTTATTCCTGGCTAACCCCAAGTATAAAGAAGTAATAGCGAAGTTTGATGAGTCAAACTACCACTGCACTCTTCATATTTTGACACTTAACATACGAAAACTTGCAACAAGTCCGAGCTGCCAACGAATCGAATCGACCTTCGGAAATATTCGTACCGATTCGTACATACTCGCGATATTACGCACACGAACATTCTCCAGAGTCCAATGCAGGATTTCTTAGAAATCAACCCCGTAGTATGGAACAACCACAAGCTTCATTGATAAATGCGAGGATGCCAAACTATTCTGCAGTACGGTTATGATATGGAATAGGGATGATTATTAGTAGCGCGTGGTATAAGCGATTTATGCCGTAATAACAAACTATTCCCGTCATAACGGTGTTATAACGCAGTTTCTATTAGTAGGTACCATTGCTTAAGTCTAACATTTGAGGAATTGCACTCGGAAAATATCTATGTAAGTTTTCAAGAAAAATTTAAAACGCCCTAAGGATGTTTTCATATTGACAACCTTGAAATTAATAATTATTGATTAACAGTTTTTATTCAGTTTCAAAATGCACTAACTACGTCCATAAACAGAAGCCGGTGGAGTTAATCGGTTTGAATATAAAAACAACTCACAGGCAGAGAGGTAGTTAGCGGCTGTGAGTTAGGATGGGTTGAAAATTATGCAAATTGTTCGATCGTCATCAAAAACGGGGTCATTATCTTTTATGGCACCTTGTAAAAACGATGTTTTTTTTTCTCTCATAAAAATCCATTTTATTAATATTAAATTTTAAGTGAGAACGGAGTCGAGAAAGTTCCACCTGTCATTACGACGTCGTCACTTTGGAAAAATATAATAATAAAATAATAATAATATAATAACCAAATAATAATAATGTGGCGTACATTATTATGACACCTTTTTTATTATTAATGAGAAATTTACATTTTATTTACGCGATGTTCATAATTCTGACGTGTTTTTGTATGGCCAGAGTTGTTGTTTCTTTAAAATAATAATAATAATAATAAATAGTTGTTATTATTATTATTTTTATTATAAATTTGCGATCCAACAAAATTGGATGGAGTTTTTTTTTTTAAATAATTATTGTTATTTGGTCGTATGTATGTAATTTAGGTTATTATTTTTTTATTGCAAAGTCATAAAATGATATATTATCTCCATAGTAATTTAAACCGAATCGTTATTTCTCGTCCAATCAGGCAAAGCATAAATTATATATGTGGATACTTAAAAGACAAGACAGGTCTGACCTAGTGGTATAAATCACTTCCATTTTTTTTAACTCTTTATTATGTAGGTATTTATCTTGCGCTAAGATTCTGCATGTTTCTTCTATAGATATCACCGCATTTGAATTATAAGTGTCAAGGGATGGTTATCATATCATGTAATTTGGTTACCTGGAATAACATAAAAATGTTACATCTGAAATAATATTATGGTTACAGGTACCCACGTAGAATTTATATTTGTAGTGACGTAATAATAATGTTAACGTGAAATAAAATAATATTTTTACTGGGTTAACATAATAGGTATGGTTATGTGGAATGACTTTAAGTGGATTCACGTATATTTTATTCACATAACGCGAGATATGATACAATACGGTTACATGTAATGACATCCTTTGGAAACCTAGAATGATTTAATATTTTTAAGTGAAATGACATAATATGGTTTTAGGGATTGACATAATATTATTACGAATAATAACATAATATTGTTACTGTTACGTAGAATAACATAATTTGGTTACGTGGAATGACTTAATATTAATATTACGTGGATTGACATAATGATGTTACGTGGAATGACAAAATACGGTTACATGTAACGTTACGTGGAATGGCTTAGTATTATTGTTACGTGGATTGACATAATGATGTTACGTGGGATGACACAATTGGTTACAGTCATGTAATGTTACGTGGAATGACTTAATAGTATTATTACGTGGATTGACATAATGGTGTTACGTGGGATGACACAATAGGTTACAGTCATGTAATGTTACGTGGAATGATTTAATATTATTATTACGTGGATTGACATAATGATGTTACGTGGAATGACAAAATACGGTTACATGTAACGTTACGTGGAATGGCTTAGTATTATTGTTACGTGGATTGACATAATGATGTTACGTGGGATGACACAATTGGTTACAGTCATGTAATGTTACGTGGAATGACTTAATAGTATTATTACGTGGATTGACATAATGATGTTACGTGGAATTGCACAATACGGCTATATGTAATGTTACGTGGAATGACTTGATATGATTATTACGTGGATTGACATAATGGTGTTACGTGGGATGACACAATACGGTACAATGTAATGGTTATTAAGTGGATAGACTTAATATTATTACGTGTACTGTGATAATGACAATATAAAATGGTTACATGTAATGACATCTTACGGTTACGCGGAATGATTAAATATTTTATTACGAGTAATGACATAATACGGTAAAAAGAACTACCTGCAATGTGCAGTGCAATTGTTATTATTTCGTAAAATGATACAATTCTGTTACGTTTTATCACATAATACGTGTTGTTACGTGAAATGACGTAATATGGTTATATGGAATGACTTAATATGCAGTTTCAGAGACGTCTAATGTCATAATACTGTTACGTCTAATGTATTTTATTGTTAGGTACGAAGAACTGGTATTATAATGAATTATGAACTGAAACTGAAATACACATCTGCCAGAATTCTGAATTATTTTCCCCGAGCTAATAATCAGCATATTTGTGAATTGTCACATTACCTATACCTAAGTATTCACAATAGCTTTGCGGGAGATATCTGTTACTTGAGCACTGGAGGTTCTTTGTTTTTGTGTCATGATTTGTTTTGTGTTTTCAATGTTCTGTTGTCTATGCATGGACCTATACAAGAACCCACGTATTGATACTCAATATAATAATTCATTTACGAACTCGAAACTACTATTACTGAAAATTCATTTTTTATTTATTTCATGATTTGTTTTGTATGTGCTGTTCAATTTTCTGACTTAACTTATCAATAGTTATGTCACAAATAAATAAATAACTAAAAATCGTTTAAACCATCAAAATAAAAAACTGTTGAATTCGTTGTAATATTTTGATGCCTTTTTTTAAGCCACTTTCTTTCGTCGCCTTAAACCGACATAACCCAGAACATGATGATAAAATTACGTATTATTACAGTAGGTATATAGAAGCACAAAAATCTATAAGAAGAATGAAATGTCGTTGGATGTCAATTTTCGGAAATAATTTTAAGTAGGTAGGTACCTACTAATAAAAAAAAAAATATAACATAGGTTGTACCTATGTCTGATCCAAAAAAAAAATAAAAGCTTTATTGGAAGAACAACCAAGAGGTATCCAGGGTCTCCATCTCAAAATCTTTGGAGTCCATCTTGTGGGATCTTGTCTGGCAACATGTCCTGCCCATTGCCACTTTAGTATTGCTTTGCGATCCATGATGTCTACCACTCTGGTTCTATTCCTAATTTCTATAACATTTATTTTTTTGTTAGTTCTATAACATTTACATTATTTTGTTGGTAAATAATGAAATAATTATAAGTAGGTAAGTATACCAACCATGTTTGCCATTTTGAAACTCTCGATAAATACTTAATGTTAGCCGATCTATTGACGGAAACCGTCAAATAATGTATGCAAAATCACTCCATCAATGATATCAACATCAACTATGAATAGAAATGAATGAAAATATTGTACCTTATATACGACGAATTAATTATTTTAATGCTTCCTTAAAAATTACATAGATATTTTATTTAAATACGAAATGTCGGCCTAACAAAAAGGAAAACTATAAAAATAGTTAACAATATTTAACTGTTATTAAATTTATAGAGAATGTGTTTTGTTGAATATTAATTAATTATTTTTATTTAAATATAATTTTGTTTTTTTAAATAATTTCGGAACGATCATAGAAGACTCCGACTGTATTATTTGGTACGTGACAATCGTACGACACAGCAATAATTAATATCTATTATTATTGTTATGTTTATTTATTTATTTAGGTACAATCATAAAAAAATATTAATTCTCTTTATATAGGTACCTTATTAGGATATAACAACAATATTATAATAGGTATACTAAAAAGTGTATGTCAATATGATAATATCAATCAATCAATTCTCCCTTTTACACCCCACTCAGGGGCATAGGGAGGCAACAAGAGCTCTCCATTGCGCTCGATCTTGCGCAATGTGTATGACCTCCTCCCCAATATGATAATATAGGTAATAATAAATTCAAGTGAAATAAAATTATTGTGATCATGTACACATTCACGGAAGTCTTTGCTTAGTGTGAAAGATGTCAAAAGTGTATGTATGTTCGCTTTAAGTGAGCTCAGATGCATTAAAAAAATACCAACTAAACATAATAACATAACACTTTTTACATGTGAATTTGGATCTGTTGTTGTTGAACAATACTGTTGTTTTGAAGGCTGACTTAGTGTGTACCTATTCATTTTAACTAAATTTAATTAAAAAAAAATGAAAAAGATTTGATTCTGGTATAATATAATCTCATAGTATATAATCTCAACTGGTCAGAAAAGGCACAATGAGACTCGGACGCCTTAAAGCGCAATGGAGAGCTCTTGATGCCTCCCTATGCTCCCGAGTGGGGCTTAAGCCCCCGCATTGCTGGTTGGTTTGCTGGGGGTAGTTCGCGGCGGGCTTGATTTGTCCGGGGCCGGCTTTTTGGTTTGCTTCGATCGAACTAGGAGGTCGGTTTCGTGCGGGTCGGGTTTGCTGCGGATTGGTCTCCGCCGGGCTGGCTTGCGGTGTGCGGGGTGCCTTAAAGGGAGAATGTATGTATGTATGGGTTATGGTACACATATTTATATTTTCTCATTCTTAATTTACCTCTCCAAAACACGAGTTTTTACTCACATTGGAGAGCAAACATTCAATGATTTATATTGCATTATTTATTTGTAAAATTGTAAATTGCCTTGATTTGTAAACTTTTTTCTGTGACATAAAAATGATTTTTATTATTAAAAAAAAATTAGATTGTCGAATTTCAAATCCCTGACTGATCATGACTGCTTTCAACTTGTTAAAAAATATTGGAAAAAATACCGTACCCCAGTAGAATTCGAATCTACAATCCAGGCTATGTCGAACCGAGGCGCTGATATTATTTTCTATTTTTTTTAATGAACTGGACTCACCCAAAGTGAACCGAAACACACTATCGACAATGATAAAAGTCTTCCAATATTTTCCCAAATTGGATGGTCTCTTGTCGTGAAAGTGGAAATAGTCGGCACCGGGATTTAATCCAACGTTCTTCAGTACCCCTATTCTGTAGCAAGTGTAGGGTAGTCACTCGAAAAAAGTGACTATTAGGCGATACATTTTGTATGAAAAACGTCTATACGTATCGAATGCGAGAATCGCATATATACGTTTTTCATACAAAATGTATCGCCTAATAGTCACTAATTTTCAAGTGACTACCCTACACTTGCTACGGAATAGGGGTCCAGTACTCAGTGGGTACCCACGAAAGCCGCCAACTGAACCGTTGGGCTCCCGCTCATTATGTAGGTATATTTTATTTTACTTTTACGAACTAATGGATTTTAAGATATTATTATAACACACAATATGCATCTTTCTATTAATAATAAGGCAAACATATTCTTATGATTATTTTATTAACGGATTTACCAAATAAATAATATGTATTTTTTTTTGTCTATTTCATAAGGTCAAGTAGTAGATTTATCGATTTCCGTTCTTTTATACCTATACATTATTTATTTCTTTAAAACATGGAAGCTTGAAGTGATGATCAAACAATGCCGCCAAGTTTTATAAAACTGATCAACACACAGCTACTATCTTCAAGTTCCGGTCTGGATTCAAATAGTGTGTAATATTTAAAAGATATATAAAAACCATACCATATTTTATTGAAAACTTGGTTCATGTTTCATTGATTCCTAGGCACTTACGTGATGCCAACTAAAGCTACATTAAAAAATGAATAAGTGATCCATGATACAAAATTTTACCTAAGGTTAAATGAAAGGCACCAAAAAAGTTTCAATTATTCCTCTTATAATATAGACTACCTGACAAAATGCTGGTCGGAGCTCTTTACACTGCGACCAGCATTGCTCTTCTATCATGTTCTGTTAACTGTTCTCTGCCAGTGTATAAAACATTAATTATTGTTTTCCATCTACATTTTCTATGTCTGTTTTTTTTTTGTTGGATAAATGATGTTCAAATGACGATTCCAAGTGTCCGAATGGACCTAAGGATGATAGAATACAATTATTCAACCTTCTGCAAATAAAATCTCTACAATACATAATCTTATATATAAAAATGGCGAGCTATTTCCCGATGTCATCGCATCACGCCTAAACGGCTGGACCGATTTCACTAATTATTTTTTTGTCGTGTAGGCTTTTATCAGAAGAATGTCCTTATAGAAGAAAAATAATGCATGGAAAAATAGAAAATTAAAGAAAACTCTACGTAGACAACCTTATTAGTACTTTTTACCTTATAATTTTACTCCAATTTTGAAATTTTGACACAAATTGTCAATCGGTGCGATTGACAGAATGCGGATGGAATATACATGGTTTAAAACAGACGCATCGTTCGGAATCACATTGGTCAAATGATGATTCATCACCATACGAATTCGACTTCAATATTCATAGTTAGGAACACAGGACAACGTCTATTGGGAAAGCTAGTTAGTGACTTCAAAATTTTTATAAAACATATTTAGACAAATGTTATATAAAATTTTTAATTCCCTCTTCCACATAAGGAAATGGGGGAAGAGGGAATCTCCTGAGTGCGACTGTGGGGCTGTGTGGAGGAGTGTTCAGGAAGAAGATACGAAGGTACGAAGGAAACTGGACAGACATCCACAGGTCGACCACGGAGGCGGTTCAGTGGCTCCTTCTGGACGGGAGCCGAGAATCTAATCTAATCTCAAAAGACAACAGGACGCAGCAATCTTGCTAAGAAGATAATTTCATGCCGAAGCCATACAAAAAGTAAAGTAACGTAAGTAAGTACCTAGACAAAATATGCAATCATAAAAGGATTCAAATACTGCAAAATTCAATTAGATAAGCCTTTATTTAGATAATTATAAGAAATAACGAAGATTACATTCATTTCAATATTAACGTCTCGCATAATTAATGCAGACCCTGCGCATGTCTGCATTGAGCCTTGTTCATTCAGCGGCGGAATATGCGTCACCTGTGTGGATAAACAGTGCTCACACTGGCCTCGTGGACGTCCAACTAAACAACACGCTGAGGACTGTCTCGGGAACATTAAGATCCACCCCGACATACTGGTTGCCCATTCTCAGTCATATTGCACCCCACGATATCCGAAGGCAAAATGCACTTGTACGGGAATACGATAAATTGTTGAAAACCCCTGAACTGCCGAGCGGACCAGACTTTGAATTCCTCTTAACCTTTTCCCAGCGGCGGCTGACTTAAGTCATTCACAAATGCGTGCCTACCACGCGGCAGCTGACTAAAGTCATATCGGCCGAAACTCGACTATAGCGTTCATATTATACTGTGAATTATTATGAATATACCTTATATTGATGCAGAAATCAGTATAGCAGCGACCTCTGTGACAAACTCGGCAAAATGTTCACTAAATTTAATTAGAAAAGAAATTCAAGGAGTTGTCGCCTCAATCGAGGGATCACTCAATTCAAATTTCCCGCCAAACGAGGTGATGTCATACCACGGCGTATACGGCCTTGTGCGTAGATGATCTAATTAACAATACACATATTTGTGTGAAGTGTTATGTAATTTGAGGTTTTATTTATTTTGTTTGAAAGTACCTCATTATTTTTTATTTATTAATATCGTATTTGAATGTAGGTACATATACCTACTTTTATTATACAATTAAACCACAGCGTCGATTTAAATTTTCAATTCGAGTATTATTGCGTTATTTGTATTATTTTCTTCGTAAATTTCTCTAATAATATTTTTTTTTCTTTTTTATAATTTTTTTTTCAAAACAATTGATATATTTTGTAGGAAACGTGCGAATTTATATTTTATATTTGTGATAAAAAATATTTTATTTGGATAACCATAATAAGTTTGTCAGAGGAAAATATTACAGAAATTCAGCAATAGAATCGAGCAATGATGACTGTTTAAAAATTGTGTAATGTTCTTGACATTGTGTTGAAAATATTACAAAACTACCTTGTAAATCAGAAAAATAAATACATTTTTAAAAACTCTGCATTAAAAGATATTATAGTTTGAGTAGGTACTTAAAAAAACAAATATAATTTATAAAGCAGGAAAAAAAACAATAATAATTTATAAAGTGTATTTATTTTAAAATATCATAATCAATCTCAAGTACGTGTAACTAACTAAAAAACAACGCAGGGTTCCAACATTTACTACCACAAACAAAATGCCGACAGAGGGCCGCTCACCAATACATGTAAGTCGATCCCGGGTTACTTGTCATGCAATCGTTGTGTCGTAATTTTAAATTTTGTTTGTATTATTTAATGTCCCAGGATGTAAGATGAGATATGATATAAACACCAATAGAAACGTTATAGTTTTGTCTTTAATATGGTATGTTCAATCAATAAATAAAGTATTGTTTTGTCACTAAATATGGCAGATAAATCAAGGCATGTCAATAATTTAAGAGTCGAATTTAAGTCCGCCGCGTACGCGCATTGTTACTTGTACAAGTCTTAGCGGGGAAAAGGTTAACCAGCAATAGACTAAGATCAAGAAACCCTCCATTGAAAACAGCCAAAAACCTTTGTGACTCTAACTTCAATAGCACAGACACATGGAAAGCCAGGTGGGAGGAGGCTTCGGACCCGGTAAATCACTGCCTGCCCTGCATAACAACGAAACCGCCTGGATTCGACCAGCCACGTAAACTCTGGTCCGCATTGAACAGGATCCGAACAGGGCATGGCAGATGTGCCGATTTTCTCCACAAGTGTGGATGGCTGGATTCCCCTGGTTGCGACTGCGGAGCGGAAAAGCAAACCATGCAACATATCACAACCGAATGCGACCTCAGATCATACGCGGGGAATTTCAGGGATTTCCTCTTGCTGACTGACACAGCAACTGAATACATTTTAAATATTGACCTTAACTTTTGACAATCAGATATCTGTGCTATTATTTATGTTTTATGTCTAGATTATAAGATGTGTTGTAAAAGAGAAGCCATACGATAAATAAATAAATAATTAAAAGAGAATTATGTCCGCTGAAATATAGGTACCTAGCCCGCTCTGCCGTACTACAGTATGGACTCCTGCCTCCTGCTAAACCCCGAATTTCAAGGAAAAATAAATTTTGGAAAAATATCGCATTATATTCGGGCTAATACGGTAATATAAACAATAGTATGGGCTTTTATATGTTTGAAAGATAATAGGTATAAGGTATACCCAAATGTTTGTTTGTATACTTGTGAATATGCATGTGTCGTATATGCATAAAACGACAGTAAATTCAAGCATGACATAATATCTAACGCAAACATGTAGGTACTATATAGGTAGGTATGTGGGGTTTAGACATAAGCAGGCTGTTGGTAAACAATAAAGGAAGACATTTTTATTTGGCTTATATTACCAAGTGTCGGCAACACTTTTATGTGTGTTTTTATGCAGATTTGCGGCTTTTCACATGTCACTACCCAAGTCCTTTCAAGTTTGCCGACTGTACGCGACGCACGCTCTTGGATATACTGACACAAGTCAAAATTTAAGAAATACTTAGAAATCATTAGTGCGTTTTTGTTCACTGCTCAACAAGAAATCTCAATTTGGATTTCACATAAGAGAACTGATGTCAAGTCTTTGTAACTCCTTATCTTTATCTATGACTTAACCCTTAGTCAGTTGTTCCCATATTCTCCCACCACGAACCTTCAAATCTTCTTCAAAATTTCTTAGCATCTCTCTACTTTTAGTCGAATGTGGAATACTTACATTTATTTATTTAATTCTTTATGCATATATTAAAAAATAGTTTTAAAAAAAGTGTAAAATAGTGGCATTGACGGGATTATAGCCGAAGCAATCTCTAACATCCAACCGCAATATTAACTTAGTTGATCACTTGGTTTACCATGTGCTCAGGCGATCTGTTCTTTATATTATTCATACGATTTTGTATGCCTTTATCTCAGATTACTACTTGTATTTATTTTGTCGTCTCTACGCTTCCACGAATTTGAGCGCTTTTTATCTAGTCTAAAGACACTCAATCAACCATATCAGCATCCGCACGAAATTCCTTTTGATTATTTTAAATCAACGATTGTGGATAGGTACACCATCACATACTTTCGTACGAATAATTCTGGCTTATTGCACATTTTGTAGCGTAGGTAGGTAGGTTTTTTTTTTTTTATTTTTTTTTTGTAATTACATATTTTTAATGATGTTCTCCTATTGACAGCCTGCAGCGATTTCAATTACCTGCGAACTAAGCCGGTGGTACTTAACACATGTACTCGCATAAGTCATAGTCATATAACCCTATTATATTGTATTTATCATATAACAACATAGGATCGGCCATATTCAAATAAAATGCACACTAAAATTTACCACTTTGTGTTTATGTATACAATAATGACTGTTTGCAATTTCAAAGAATTAAAATTTCGCAATATTTGAACTATCAGAATTATAGATTTATTGTTTTTCTTAGATAACTTCGGTTATAAATCATTATCTATCTATCTCACTCAATTCTTATGGACACATACATACATTCTCCCTTTAAGGCCTACTGCACACCGCAAGCCAGCCCGGAGGAGACCAATCCGCAGCAAACCCGACACGAAAACGACCCCATAGCTCGATCGAAGCAATCAAACCAAAAAGCCGGCCCCGGACAAATCAAGCCCGCCGCGAACCACCCCCAAACCAACCAGCAATGCGGGGTCCTAAGCCCCACGGGAGCATAGGGAGGTATCAAGAGCTCTCCATTGCGCTCGAAGGCGTTAGAGGCTCATTGTACCTTTTCTGACGTAGTATAGTAATTATTATTATTTCTAACTTGTCCACAAGGACCGTATATAAGCACGAGAAATCTTACAACCAAAGTTATTTTATTTATTTATTTATTTAAAGCCAATGATACACTTCAGAAAATCTCAGAAAAACAATCGGATAGTAGTTACTTCAAATAAAGAATAGATTTTTACCAAAAATATCTGTCTGTGACAAGATCATCTAAAAACAAATTAGTTTTAAGTATCCTATTTTGGCAACCCTTAAAAACAGTGCATTCTATTGGAACGTTTAAATAGTGAAAGTACTAAAAAAATCATGATACAAAACTGCACAAACATAGAACATTTGCTTCGAAACTATTTAGGAAAATGAAAGGATGTATTACTAATTAATTTGGTCCATAAATTTACACATGAGTCGTATTTTGTGTATAAAAACTAACGCAAATACGTCCTTATTACAAACATAAACTAACGAAACACTTCGGTACCTATACTTACTGAACGTCTTTATTATTTTACCAGACAATTCTTGCTTGTCCATTTCGAAGAAAAACTGTCTTACATGGTTCGACACATTTTGCCAGAAATTCTGATACTGTACTGAATAAACATACTTTGTTGGAGCAGAGTGGTCTTATTTTTTTTGAGTTCCTTTAATTTCATTATCAAAAATAAAACAGCCCCCGTAAACTATTTGAATTTTGCGAACGAAGCTTTCGTCAATGTAGAGTGCAAAAGAAAAGAATTGTCCACTGGAACATGTAAACAATCATTTAAACCAAACAAATACTTAAGTAGGTATAACATAACATTCTCCTTTTAAGGCCCCCCGCACACCGCAAGCTAGCCCGGAGGAGACCAATCCGTAGCAAAGCCGACCCCTAGCCCGATTGCCAAAAAGCCAGTCACACACAAATCAAGCCCGCGGCGGATCTTCCCCCAAACCTGCCTCCCTATGCTCCTGAGTGGGAGGCCTAGGTCCCACTCAGGAGCATAGGGAGGCATCAAGAGCTCTCCATTGCGCTCGAAGGCGTCCGAGGCTCATTGTGTCATTGTGCCTTTTCTGACCGGTTGAGGTATAAGGACGTGAGATGGTCAACCTCACGGTCCCGATCTGATTTTTCGATTTCTTGCCTCTTACAGGATGCTCGAAAAACCAGCAAAAAGAGGAGAGGTGCTATTCTTAGCCGGCTTGAGTAGGTATTCATGAGTTTTTCCAAAGAACCACGAATGAGTTGTTCCAAATCGAATAATGCACGAAAAAGATTACTCCGCAAAAGTTATTGCTGAATATTTTCGTTTTCAGTACACAAATTAAAATGAACAAAACTATTAATTTTGATTACTGAATACTATGAAACAGTATTTTTCAGGTCACTGAAGATGTACGGATTTCCGAAAACGTTATAACCAATATAGTTACTCATAATTAGTAGAATTGACAAAGTTTGTTTATTATAATTATTCTACAAAGTTCTACTCACGGCAAAAATGTTTGAAGATTTTTTCGTTTTCATATTTGGAACTTGGAGCATAACCTCTTTTAGAAAGTAAGATTTAAGATAATTAAATAACAGCATATCATCCGTTAACATAATTTACATAAATTTGTTTCTTATTGTATGAATATATATGTTCCACAGTAGGTACCTACCTAAGTGAGTAGATAAGTTAGAGTGAAAATAATGAAAAAAAAAACCGTCAACACAAAGTCTCATTCAAACGTCATTTACAAAAAGCGTTTATATTGTTATTATTTTTTGTCGCGAAATAATATATTTTTGGGTCCTACTCGCAAACAAGGAGTGTGTACCGACCTTTATGTTTTGACACGACATGACACATTTCTTTATGATGACATGACACAATGACTTACTCGGGATTGGTTTCTCCTCGTGCAAACGTATTCTTGACATCCGCTGCGTGTCAGCCAGAAAACCTGTCAACTGCGTCGTGTTACGAAAATAATATCATTTTTATCCCAAAATATTTCGCTATACGTAAATCCTCATTTTCATGTGTTATCTATCTATAACGTTCATAATAGGTTTCTCAGATATTTTATATGGATAAGAAACGTGAAAATGGACGAAAAAAGAAGCTTGTCGTACAATAAATGCAGTAGAGAAGAGAGAACGAAGAATATGTAGAAAGACTCTGTGGGATATGAAAAGGAATGAGAATATTATTAGGAGGGAATATGGAAGTTAGTGTTGTCACAAAGATGAAAGTCAATATATTATGTGAAAAGTCATGTGAAAAGAATGGATGCAAACAGATTGACAAAGAAAATCTATACCTAAGCCTGAAAGTAAATGGGTAATATAGCGTGAACGGCCGAGAATGATGTGGTTGGAACACATCGATTCCGTCCTAAATGAAGGACATAATATCAGAAGTAAGAGAAATAGGAGAGGTTATAATAATAATATGAGAAATGGTATATCGGTGGAAGAAACAAAAGAAGTGTGTATGGATAGAAGAGTGTGGAGGTCCGATCTTTCTGCTTACCACTTATACATACTTAACACGCGTGATAGGTAAAAAAAAAATAATTCGAGCTACTTTGTGAACCTGTATTCTGTGTATATGACCATTCTTTAAACTTTGTCTCCAAGAAATCTCACCTTTAGATACTGTCATTCGTATGTAAACCAAAATTGATATTCGTTTCGATTTTTCATACCACTTGATGTCCAATACCACTTGAGAGTATCGATTTTGGGCAGTTCTTTAGCGCTCATTAATCATTCCTATCCACTTTTAGATATGGCTCAACTGTGTACCTGTCTCCTATCACCTCGTTGATCCTAAATTTTCCCTAAATGAACAGTTTCAGTAGATCAATATGTCTCCACTCAGAACACAATCAACTTGAACACCTTTGAAGTCTAAATGTTGATCAGGGACTCCATAAAAGTTCAGATTCTAACAAAGAACAACAACAAAGAAACCACCGCTAGTAAAAGTTTTAGATGATCGAATATCGAAACGATCATGGAAAGAGTTTTTTCCATACATGCAGAGAGAAAATTTCCATACAAAAATGATCGAATGACTCGATCGTTTGATTTTCGAACACTATTTGCACGCTAATAAGCGCTTAAGTAACTATCTTTCGATTAAATTAGTACTAGCCCCACAGTAATATCGTTTTGATTAAATCAATTTAAATGGATGAGGAGTAGGCACAAATTATCATCACAAGATTGTTTCACTTACGTTAACAACGTTTGCCATTTGGGTGGCCAATTTCGTCTAACTACGAAATCAAGGGAATCTTCGATTTGTTCAACGTGTTGAAAAATCCCATACCAGTCCCAAAAGCGACACATACCTATTAGTTGAAGCATCGCTTCGTTTCTTTATTTCGAAGTCTCAATAAGCGAAGAAAGACATGCAGGGTGATCTACTCAAGATAATATCAAGAGAGCTAACTGATGCTATGGAATTTCAAAATGAAAAGGATTTGAGGTATTATAAAAAGTGACCCTATTTGCGAAAAAAGTATATCTTTCCAACTTTTTCGTCTCCTGCTTGTGCCATATCAGATCTCCTTGACGTTGGCAATCACTCCTGGAAGGCTTCTGAATCACACGCCACCTTCTGAAACAGTTCTTCGGACCATTCTCTCACATTGCCCGTCCAAGATATCTGCGTTCGACAATGATCTCATTAACCATCAATCAACCTTTCTCATCAGCAAAATATACAAGGATCATATATTTATCCCCATCCACAAGTAGTAGTGTCCCACATTGGATGTTTTTCTTAACACCGTGTAAAGTAACTATCTGCTGCCGTTGGTTCTCCATTCAGGAGATTTTTGATTTGGTAACTGTGTTTCCACAATGTTCGAGTAACCACAACTATGGATATTAACCAACACCTGGGGTTTAAAATCCACTGGTCAATGCCATCAACAGCCATAAAACTCTCTATAAGCAGCTGTACCTCACCATCGTGACATCACCAAACATTCTAATCGAGTTTGTAAAAGGCTTGTGTAGTACATTACAACATCAAATTGATTTTTTTTTACAAGTGACGTCCGGTGAATATAAATCAGCCGTGAACCGGTAATGGTAAATTGAAAGATCAAACATGATCTAAATACAATTTCCATTGTGAATAACTTTTAACTTATGAATCATTATTTAAATATTGCCTGTCTGTCAATCATGTGTCGAAAGCGATATTAAAAATCATGTACGGAATCAATCATAACTAATTAAACTATCCGACACGGTGTATTATTAGGTGAGGTTATTATTTTGTAGCCGTGTTATTTTTTTTTATTTTTGTAAGTACCTATGTTATTTTGTATTCAAATTTTTGTAGGTGTGTTATTTTTTTTTTGTTAGTATGTTTTTTCTTATTGTACTATCGTATTACTTTACTTAATTATTATAAGTTTTTAATATTAGTATATACTGCAGTTTTCTTTTTTACATTTTACACATTTTCTTCGTTATTATGCATTATGTATATTTATTGACCATCATTACTTTCCAAATATCAGCTTTATTACAACGCTGTCAATATTGCTTTGTCAAAGCAATTGCAAAGTGGGTTTGAAAACTGAATGAAAACTTTAACGATGAAGAATGACATGAACGTCCAAAAATAACGTGGTTTGATTGCATCCATTCAAGTCCTCAAGTAAGGTCATAGCAAAATTTAAAGAAAGAAATTTACTAATTCCAGATACTTACACTGGAGATAATTTAATATAAGACATCCCTTCATGCTCTCCTAGAGTTTGAGTTTGCTGATCGACCAATCTCCTAAACACTGTATTTTGTACTATAGGTACTCTCACGTCGATTTTCAAAGATAGAGATCCTAGATCCTACCTGATTCCATCTGAAATCCGTTGCTTGATCATAATGGTAATCCTCTTTCAAAATTATCAAATTTATCATCGTAATCAGCGGTGTCTCTCGTCAGTTGGTTCACCATTTGCTGTGCTCATTTTTTAGTCTCCAACTGTCTTCTTTTTTTTTTTTCAAGATTCTTGATTTAGTGAGCCGTTAGACCTATTGTTTATGGAGAGAACATAATGTTAAGAACGAAGAGTTTTTATTGAAGAATTCGGGATGAAATAAGCATGTTGAACACCATGGCTGGAACATGTAATGAGAAACGAAAATTTGCTCAATACAATATTGGACGTAACAGTTGAGGGTTCGATTGGTAGAGGACGCCCGCGCCAGGAATATTTGCAACAGATATGCCAGAACATGGAATGCTGTTCATACATAGAAATTAAGAGAATATCCAAGATCCTAGAGGAGTGGAGGGGTAGATGTTCACGCTTACTGCCAAACAACCCACAGGATTGGACCACAGAAGAAGAATACTTGTATTGATCACCACTTTATCAGAGAAAGCCTTGACATTCTTCCATCAATCAGTCCATACTTTTCGAGTTCAGTAGACTAAGAAAGACCTTTCGCACACGTTGCCGTAACTTAAGCGTATCGCAGTTTTATGGCTGTTGATTTTACCAATTTTAGACAATTGGTTTTTGATTCCGCAGTGAGTTGGTAAGAAACAATTTTGGGGAAGAGAACGAAAGGGTTATTTAAGAGAAGATCGCTATTTATAATTCCTTGAAGCTTTTCGATTCTGAGATTACATCTACCTATATTATCCTCCTTCGCATATGGCGTCAAAATGTAAGCATAATTATCGTTTTGGACATGTACGACGTAGGTACCCGTATTGCTCTCGTTTTACGATTACGTTAAAGTCGTGTGTGAAAGATTCAAGACCGCTTACAAAGCGTCAAATACAGATAACAATTAAACAACTGGTGTAGAACGCTGTATCATACATAGATGGCCTGTCATGTATGAACAACATCAATCATCGGATAACCAATACTAAATATTGGACACATCAATCATGTTACGATTCAAACGGAAGGCCGAACTACTCGTCTCCTTTTGAATCCAATCAACTCTCCATACGTTGCGTGGGCATTTCTAAAAACCTCTTATCTTGAATAGTCACTGCTAGTGGCCTTGTATGTCAGTTACACTAAAGGT
This sequence comes from Mystacides longicornis, assembly GCA_963576905.1. Lineage (NCBI taxonomy): Eukaryota > Metazoa > Arthropoda > Insecta > Trichoptera > Leptoceridae > Mystacides > Mystacides longicornis. The sequence continues at coordinate 7,815,836 of OY756434.1, forward strand.
GACTGCCTCAATTCCCATCAGGCGAGTATAAATCATGCATTGATGGCAAAAAGCTGACAAGCATAATACAAATTTAAAGAGAATAGTGTTGTGTTTTCAGACGGCTTTTAATAATTATGCTTCTGTTGAAGTACTTCAGTAGTATATTATATTGGTCAACTTTTTTACTGATATAATATGCCACGTTAAAGTAGTAGGAAAGTCTCAATAACTTTTTTTTAAAACCTTTCAATAACTTCATGTGATATTTGGGTATTAAATAGGCAACAATGGATAATTAGATTTAATTAATAAAAAAATACCACTGCAGGATTGAACTTAAAACATGCAAATTTGAATAAGGGAGATGTATAGAATACTAGTATACTTTCCTTGTTCACTTTTAAACTAAAGCTTTTGAAATTATGACGTAAACAATCAACATTTTTACCCAGTCAATACCGATGGAGGTTCTATAAAGGTTTTAAAATGGTTTTAGAAAGCTACAGAAATTCTTGACAACCTTTTCTGGTCTAATATCGTACTTTGGTACGGATATATGACTTTTTACAACGCGTTTTTGATCGATTAACACAGCGTTTTGAACAACCATAGATTCTTGCGTGTCGAGAGTCTTACTTCTACTTTTTCAGTTCATTTCTCTACGAATACAACTATTCATAATGTTGTTTTGACAGCCTCGGTTCAAAGTTGTTTTGGAAAGTCAATCTGGCCACTGTGGGGGCTTATATCAACGCAAAAACCAACCATCTGTTTCAGTTTTGTCATGTTACTGACGTATACTTCCGGTATACTAAATAAATAGTAGGTATTGACATTAACAATAGTTTTAAAAATACAACGATATAAGGCCAAATTTCGTAACTTTGAAATGGCATAGGTTGAAAGGTACGACAATTGCACAAAAATATATTTTCTTATTCTGTCATTTTAAGCAGAAAACAGGAATCTCCGTTGTGGTTTAAAAGGTTTGTCAAACAAAATGGGAGTTTGACTAGTCTATGGCCAGATTAACCGACACCAGATGGAGACCAAGAAAGTTCTTGAGTGGCGTCCGAATTTTAGGCGGGGAAGTTCTGGCAGGCCTCATGCAAGGTGGTCTAATGGCGTGAGAAGAGTTGGTGGGGACAGGTGGATACGGTCAACGCACAATTGAAGGTGTTGAAGACGCAGGGTGAGGCACATGTCCAACTATGGAAAAAAAAAATGAAAAGACAATGAAATGTGGGAAAGTTTAACAACGAACTTTGTTAACGTAAAAGCCAGCTCGCAATTCTATAGTTGAAGTTGCTATGCTATGACCTATTTTTTCAGGAACATTTACTAGTCCAGATATCTATGCCTCTTTCGACAGTTGCCCTTAGACTGCGTCTCTCTGGAATCTCCACCATTGCTGCTCTGGATGTTCTTAGAGGGTTTATCATTTAGACGGGATTCTTCCTAAATTGCCTTAATTACCTCTTGCCTCTACTCCCTCTCACCATGCTGTAGACTTTCATGCAGATTTGGCGGATTTGGTCCATCCTTTCTCAAACAATTCTCTCAACAATAGGTCCCAGACATTCCATTTCCATTGTTCTTAGTAGACATAATTTCCTTTACGCTGAATCCGATGCTCGTGTTTCGAATCCAATTATGTAGTTATGGAATTTTTAAAAGTCGCGGTTTTATAAATTCCATAACAAAGGAACGTCGATAAAGGGACAAAATTTCCGGTGACTTCCTGCGTGTGGGAATCATTACCGAAATAATATTAGGTATGGTATTGACACAGCGCACTTCCATTAAAACCACCTCCTTCAAGCAAATAAACAAACAATAGCACCATAGACACACGCACATCAACAATATTATAGTCGATAGTCGTCCGGCCTGTCAAACTGTCAAAAATAATATGACATACGCCCAGCTGTTAACCGGTCAAAACTGTATTTATTTATTTTATTATTATTCATATTATTTACTTTCCTGTCTTATTACAAGGTAAATTCTGTTATTTATTTATTATAATTCCAGATTATCTAAGTACGTATTTATTTTATTATATTTGTTGTTGTTGTTGTTCGACTTCTTTTGGAAATTTAATAAAATAAATTATTTTTGATTGAAAGTGTTTTTTTAATATTATGTTACAGGATTGTTATACAACAGTGCGCTCTTTTTTATCAAATTAATTTGTGACACACAATCGTCTTATAAAAATAAGTGTTAAGTTGCATTTGATCTGCAATCGTTGTATAATAATATTATGTATTGCCAATGCATGTTCAAATCCATGTCCAATTTAAGCAAAATTTTAGCGCTATTGAGGTGGCCTTAGCTGTCACTAAACGGCGCTTAAAAATTGTCCTATTATTATTATGTCCGAACTCATCAATCGTTTTCCGGTATAGGTACTAAGAAAATAATGTGGTTAAGTACACAAATGAAATTAAAGAGTCTCTATAGACTTGCGATCATGATTTCGTTCAGCAGGCCCCTGGTCAGATGGATGGATGACCTCGCGAAGATTGCAGGTCGCGCATGGAAGAGGAAGGTTCAGAACAGGAATAATTGGAAGGAAAGAGCAATGGACGGAGACATTCTGATGAAGACAAAGAAGAACGTTCCCCATTACGTGATCAAACCTCAAATCCAAGACCTATTATGTGTGTTTTCAATATTAAAAAAAAATCCATGCTTACTAACGCTTTGATATTTTACATTGTAAGCATTACAATTTCCGTGTCTCTTGTGTAATTTTTATGTAATCTACAAACTGTTGACTAGACCAAAATTATTGATCTTAATATACTCTCTTGTTTAAAAAAAGACGAATATAACTCAATGCTCTCTATTGATCAACATTATTAGTTAGCTAATAAAAAATTGGTCCATATTAGAAATTATAAGAAATTCGGTCCATATTATTATCATCTACTCTAAAAGAATGTATAAATTTGTTCTAAAGATGATTCCACTTAAAGATCATTTCTGTAGAAAATGATTAATGACAGTCTGTTTCAACGATATTATATCTAAAATTACTATAACTTATTCAAAACTGTCGGTATTTTTAGAACACACTGTACTTATCATCAATCGATTGTAAATGATAACCTCCTATGTCGATTAATCAAAAAAAGTGAGTACATTATTCATTTTTATGATAACACGCGTGTTTGTGGTTTCAAAAGAACAGCTGCTCTGTACGTAGGTACTGTGAAAATTGGGTTATTTTTTTATAGGTACATTTTTTTAGTCCAATGAATCAAAATTTCGGCAAAATTTTATCGAATTCGATAAACAAACAAGATTAATAATCGATAATTCAATAGGTACTATTTGTTTTTTGTACAATTCGTAAATTATCTACTGTATAAGTTGGTATTGATATACGGGATCGTATTTCATCAATGCTAAAAATATTCGACTAAATCTGACCGAGAGAACCAGATTAATGGATCTTATTTTCTTTGGCTTTTTGAACTATATAAAGGACATTGATACTGTTCTGATTCATAAATTGTCATTTCAGAATATTTTCGGTCTTTCTAACTTTGCACATTTTTGTATCTCTGCGATTAAACTCTATCAGAATGATTTTTGGGAGCATATTTTATTTTATCGGTTAGCAGGAGATTTTTTGCCCCCTCAATATAAAGTTTCAATAATTCTAAATGATATTGGATGTTTTTTTTTAATGAAATTTGTTATCAAGTATCTTGGTATAACGATATCAGAAATTAGTAGGTTCATTACTCTTTGATCTGATTGGGAGTTTCGGAAACTGGTGATCACACTAAGCCAGCCTTCAAAATAACAGTAGAAGACGGTCGTAAGCCCGTAGTGGTTTGTTTCATTTAAAAATCGAACATCAGTAATGAATTGTTAGAGTCATTAGTTGTTACATATTCGTCATTACACTTATATAACTAGAGACAAAAAATGGCCTTCCTCAGGGATCTAACTTAGAACCATTACATTCCATATTTTTTTAATCGCTGTTATTTTTTAAGGGTTTCAAAATGTGAATGTTATTCAAACGGAAACGACTTCAGCGCCATCTGACGTAATGAATAGTAAACGACGACATTACTCATCCATCAATATAATAATAATAATGCTAACAATTCTTGTAACGTACAATGTTGTGTCTCATAAATCAAAATCATTCTTCGATGATGGACGATAAGGGTGATTCATTCTGTCTACAAAATAACTCAGTCGTCATTAGTAGGGAGCGAACGTCTACATCTCTATACCCTGTTACTACGTAGGTTGCAAGCCCGTAAAGTCCTGTCTGGCGGTAATCAAGACGGCTGATATAATTTATCATAATCATTAGAGCACCTACCTACCTACTGTCAAGCGCAATGTTCACAGATTACAGAAAAATAGTGTGAATATTTTGTTTGCTCTATGCAGTGACGAATGGGATACTGTGCCTTTTTCCAGGACTAGATCATGCATAATATAGGTAGAACCAACTATTTGATGCATACAAAATCAATAATAAATATAGTGTTCGAATTAAAGAGGCTGATTGATTTTCGCTCATTCAGCTTCATCTGTTTACTACATACTGAACTAAGTAAATGTTTTTGCTAATGCATATCGAAAACAACGAAATGACCACCGGACATAGCTTTGACATTAGAATAAAAAGACCACATTATTCGACATGTAAGTATTGCAGTGTTGCCTTCTCTAAAACATTTTCGACAGCATACCGATGTTTTTGAAATACATAGTTACATATTAGGTAATTTTCAGAAGATTATCATAGAATACCATCTTCTTACTGTGCTAGACAACTTGTCTTCCTTCCTTATTCCTAAAAATGAGAACGATTAGGTATCTATTTATTTTGCTACTTAGGTGAACGTCCTTCGGACAAAAATATTGCACCATTATCTATTTCAATAGATATCTAGACGCCAAATCAATTGATAATCATTGAAAATAGGTAGGTATAGGTACCTACTTACCTACTTGTAGTTCAGTCTTTCAATCACAGCTATCATTTTTATATAGAAGATTGAGATATGAAAAAGAAAAAAAAACACTGTATATACACACAATAATAAAATCTCCATTGTTCCAATAACAGTCTTGAAGTGGTGGGTAGACTGGCGGTTACAACGCCGGCTTTCGTACTGTTTGGTGCGGCCTGCAGACGTCGTGGTTCGATCCCAGATGCCGACCATCTTCCTCTTTCACGATACAAGCTTTATGTAGCTTACTGTGAAAGAGTCAAGGAGTGTATTTGTGTTCACTTTGAGTGAGCCCAGATTCATTAAAAAAAAAAACAGTCGTTTTAGGTTTATCGCATACCTAGTTAAAAATTTACTGAAGAATATAGGTATGTTCAACGTGTTATGTTACGAGTACATATACATACCTACATACGTTCTCCCTTTAAGGCTCCCCGCACACCGCAAGCCAACCCGGAGGAGACAAATCCGCAGCAAACTCGACTCGCATGAAACCCTCTAGCCTGATCGAAGCAATCAAATCCAAAAGCCGCCTCCACACAAATCAAGCCCGCCGCAGATCCCCCCCAAACCAACCCGCAATGCGGGGGGGCTGAACCCCACTTAGGGGCATAGGGAGGCACAAGAGCTCTCCATTGCGCTCGAAGGCGACTGAGGCCTTTGGTGCCTTTTCTGACCGGTTGAGGTTTAAGGACGTGAGGTGGTCAACCTCACGGTACGAGTAGGTACATTTAAAACAATAATTCAAGAATCGTAATGTTATATTATGCATTTGATACTCAAACACACTTCGATTATTTGACATTGACACCGACGCATATATTATTTTGTTTATCTGTGGTCAAATTGAGAATAGATTAATAGTGTTTGTCTCTAATAATAATAGAAAAAACTTTGTACCTACATAATATCAACATTTCAAATTTGACGAATCCATGTCATTGTTTTTTTTAAAGAAAATTGTGGAATAGTGCTCGCCCAGTCTTTGACCTTAGTCATGTTCAAACTTATAATTTAAATTAGTTATGGTCGAATTTCGAGCACTGGTCGACTAATAGTTGTAGGTAACAGTTAAAAGTTTCTAGAAAGTGAGAAACTGAAGATAAAATTTTATTGCAATATAAATTTAAAAATAAATCGTTAAATCCGACGTCATTTTAATTAATATTATTTACGACCTTTAATTGTCTGTTATCTTATAATTAAATAAATCCAATAAAAAACAGTTTTTTTATGAGCTGTCAGATTTTCAATCAGTGATTTTCAATGTTTGGGAAACAATGACGGTAAAATTTGAATTATAATATGTATGTTTCCCTAGGTATTGACTCTCTCAAAATTTTGCACGACCGACATTATGGAAGACAAGAAGAAGCTTTGTAAGGTAGACCATCAAAGTAATGGAGATTGCTGAGAGTTGACCTCGACAGAAGCTAGCCTCACTTATTAAGGACCCAAGTTAAGATGAAAAAATTACCTACCTATCAATATGGACATTGGACGTACATCTACATAATATTTAATCTACACTTTGCAGTTATTGAAATAAGATCATCGCGTTTTTGACCACCGTTTGTTCTTTGCACACAAATTTTTGCACATCCAGCCAAGAAATGTCAATAATCATTGAGATTTCTCGTTAACAGTATCATGTACCTAGCCGTAAAAAACGGCTTTTTATGCCTTAATGTTTTTGTTTTTTTCCATACATAGTAAATTTCACGAAGTGTTATGAAATAGCTAAGTATAAAATTGCAAGGATGGAAGGTCAATCGTACCACTAGTTATAAGTTTTCGATGATCGAATATCGAAACGATCATCGAAAAATTTCCATACAAAAATGATTGAATGATTCGATCGTTTGATTTTCGAACACTATTTTCACTCTTTATTAGTCTTAGCTTATTGCGACACCATTAAATCTTAACAAATTATTGTTTAGAGAATCACTTCAACTATGAAAATCTAAATCGGTTGCGGATTTTTTTACGGTTCTGCACATGCTGAGTACCTACTTACAAAAATAAACTACTTGTACAAAACTGCATTAACAATCATTAAGTCTACTGATAAAAAAAACATGTTAGGTAAAGATAATGGGAGAAGAAATTCCATCAACCAGCAGATCTACTAGACGCCTACCAAGACGATGGAAGGAGAGCTGGATGTCCGCGTCCCAGCATCCGATTAGTATCCGAGAAAAACCGGAATTATCTAGTCCTATAATAATATATTAAGAAGAAGGGGATTCTCAAAAAATAGCTAGGTATGTTTTGTTAAAAATAAGTAAATGGTGTCTAAAAGGACTTGGATTTGAATAAGATCGCAGCTAGATCGTATTTAAACCCTTTCGTGAATACCTCTCCTGCAGGGTGATTCACAAAAATGTTGAAGTTAGTCGACTAACGGCCGGTTTCAATAACCTATCCGTAGTAATCAGTTAAACGCTATCCGTCAATTAACCACAGTTAATATTCTATCGTTATCCGCGTTTCAATAAACAAACAACAGATAGATAGTATTTATGTCAGTTACCATGAAAACTATCCGCGTTTGATCATAGAAATTGTCAATACTTCGTCCATGTCAATTTTCGAATATATGTCAGAGTTTCAATATCAACAATATTATTATATTGTCTATATGAACAATATAAAACAAATAAATATATTTAAGGCTAGGATGATGTAACTCGTAAATTTGGCATTATTTCGACCAACAAATCATTTACGACGGTTTTGGTTAACCGAAACCTGACAAGAAAATCTTTGTTCGACAATATCGACATGAAATTTATCCTAGAATATAACATCCGGGGTTCTTCGTCCTCGTCAGAGTCGAAGACTCCGTCTTCAAATAACTCCAAATCGCTCTCGTCACTTGAAAAAGCCATTATTTTCAAAAAAAACTTGTTGATATACCAAACACTTGCCGTCGAAATCGGGGGATAGGAAAAACAAACCGTCGAAATCGGGGGATAGGAAAAACAAACCGTCGAAATCGGGGGTTAGGAAAACCATAGAAAAAACAGTAATCACATACACAAGCTACTAGAGATAGGTTATTGAAACGCTTTATCGCCGATTTCTATACAAATCATATAATGAAAGATAGATAGAAAGTTTAGATAGAAATTCTATCTATCCTTTGTTAATTGAAACACCAAGGTGTAAAGATAGATAGATTTTTAACCATAGATAGGTTATTGAAACCGGCCGTAAGGGACTCATTCCCTTAAAATAGCCTTTTTTGCACATTTCATAATCGATTAAGTATACTAACTTAATGATTCAGCGATTCATAACATACTGAAATGTACGTTTTATTATAAAATGAACTTTAATTAAATAGGTATAGTTTAGTTGGAAAAAATGTGAAAATAATGTTGGAATTTGTTTCATTCACCTGAAAAGATTTTTTTAAGGAAAAAACACTTTATTCAAATAATTAGTTGAGTTCTCACTAAACTTTTTCGTGAATTAGGGGGCAGGTGTTTCAATGCTGAATTTTCCTTAAATTTCTAAAGTTCTTACTACCTACTATACCTACGGTGAAAATAATAAAAGTGACAGCTATATTTTAAAGGCCACCAATTGTACCTAAGGTAAGAACACGTAGAAAGCTGATTCCGATAGGCGCCGACCGGCGCAAAGCATGTTTCTATGCATTTGAATGGGGATTCGCACAGCAAAAGCAGGAACCCCCTTTCCGGCATCCCCATTTAAATGCATTGAAACCATACACAACATTCTTTGCGCCGGTCAGCGCGGGTCGGAATCGGCTTTACGTGTTTCCACCCTATAATACAAGTGTGCAAGCATGCATACCTTATCATAATCATGTATGAAAATATGTGACCAATTCTCTAACCATTTTTTTAATTGCAGGGTAAACAAAAAAATAAAACACTAAGTAGGTGAGGCCTCTCATCAGGGTCCCGAAGACGAGGAAGACCCTCTCACACTGTGTTCTCTTCCTTTGAAGCAGAGCTGAGGGATTTGGACATGGTGTGGGACAAAGGGGAGCAATGGAGAGCTCTTATTGCCTCCCTATGCTACTGAGTGGAATGTAAAAGGGAGAATTGATTGATTGATTGATTGAAGTAGGTATCTAAGTATCTGAATATTGTACCAATGTAAGTGTTGCCTAAAGAGGCAGTAAGATTTCAACAATACTTACACATATTATGTAGTGCATTCCGATCTTTATTAAATTCTCAAATGGCGTTAATTGACATTCTTAATACTTATTACGAATCTAGTCACAAGTTAATTTATAAAATTACTTGGTCGTTATAAAAAATGTCTATTTACTTGAATTTTGCAATAATACGCCAAACGCTGTAATGAACTGTGCTTATGGCGAGGTGATAAAACATATACCTAGGTAATAATAGGCACCCATAATTCTATAGACATAAATCTAAATCTAAAGTAGGTAATAACAAGAGAATAACACCATCAAAGGCAAAATAATTATTTGAATAAAATTGACAAATAAAGTCAGAAACTGAAGTAGGTAGGTATAAAGATTGCAAATAAATGGTTCTGAGTGTAAGATAATGAATAATTTTTACCTTTATTAAAAAACTAGGATCACTTAGATACTAATATTGGATCCTTGAGAAACTGTCAAATTGTCGTTTGTAATTCATAAACTGCGGGGAATTAGATACCAATTGCAATACATAGATCAAAGTACTTATCGTGATGTCATTTTACATCCATGAGCACATGCTCATACAGGGTGACTGTTAATTCGATACATTCCTTGAAAGGGGTTATACTAGAATGAGTTATTCGGTTATACTGAAACTGTAGTAAAATGGAAACCGTTCATACGTTTTCGGAAAAATCAATTTTTGGTTAATGGGAACAAAATTTTTGCAATTTTGCGCTAGTATAATCCCTTTCAAGGAATGTACTGAATAACCAGTCACACTGTATAACGACTGTTTTATTGAAAACAAAGAGATTACATAACCTGAATGTGTTTAAAAAAGCACATATTATTATCAGCTCAATAATGGTAGATGAAAACTTTGAGAAACTATGATCCGACTCTTAAACATTATTCACATAAAATAAAAAAAACAGTTTTTTTTATACTATAATGGTCATTACGCACATGTTCAAATCACATAAAAAAATATTTTATATGCAATAATTCAAAACGCAATGGTCAGTAGGTACATCGTCAATTATCTGTAGGTATATTCGTGTGAGGTATACTTGCAGATATGTAGGTACCTGCGTAATTATTCGACACCTAATTGATGAACTAAACATAAATTTAAAGACAAAATAGAAATAAGTAGGTACCTACTGTACTGTATGGATAGTTTTTATAAGTGCGTCAATCAAACAATTCAACACACTTACCTTTAATTAATTTGCATAAATATCATAGGAATCAATTTCGGCAGACAATGAGTCTGTTAGTTCTCAATCAGTACATAGGGATAAAGGATTATAAGCTTTTTGACTGAGTACAATAATTATATTTATATTTAATTTAAGAATCGTTGAAATGAAATAGATAGGCTTAAAATGTTGGTGGTAATACAAAAATATTGTGCAATGCCATGTGAGAGAATCTGGATGAGTGCATACTAGATCCTTCTTCATTGCCTACCCCATCATTATATACCTACTCGACATCGCTAATTATGTTCCTTATCCTCTTGTTTCAAACTCTTTATCTGAGGGTTTTCCTGTCTATGCTCCTGAGAGTTGATTTCTGAAACTCTCACATTTCTGAGGGGTCTTTCACTTTCTATGAATCTCAATCTTGTTTTTTATTGTCATATCAGCATTTTTCCATATGAAGCTAACTACTTGACTAATAGTATCATCTCTCTAGCGTTCCTCTTTTTCCTCTTGGATTTTCGCTGCTACGGTGCCATTGGGATTATTTTACAACAAGGGATATCTTTCGCTGCATTTTTCGCTGACATAATGTTAGTAAGTTTTACCAGTGCATAAGTTGGGGACTGGTTAGCAGGGAGAAGTCGGACATTCAAACTACAATAATCGCCATATATTATAGTCACACCAATATTAATTAGTAATTAATACTTTAACCTTCTAGTTTCTTAACGTAATGTGAATGCAAACATGAATGCATTCACACATTCCATGAACTGAACATGGTTTTGAGGCAATGGCGGCTAATTAATCAATTACATTGGTGCAACAAGAGGTGACTGAATGTGCGGGACTTCGCAACATTATCTTTAAATTATGGTAGGTAGGTACCTACGTTACCTCTATTTTCTTATTGAATTCTTAAGGTACTTTTAAAATGAGTTCGTCCATTCATTCGTCGTAATGTAGTATCTCAAATTCTGGTAGGCTTAAAAAATGAACTATTCCAAAACCAAAAATGCGTGTACCTACTGCTGAACAACCAAGACCAGTAATGATAGATACAACGGTTATTGAAAGAATTGATTCATGTATAGCTTAGGCATTTAGTAATGCTTGGTAGAGAGTAGAGACAACCAAGAAGCGGAGGTTGAATTTAGACGACGTTTGGCGTGGGCTGATGCTTTTGGAAAACTGTCCTACTTTTTGAAGTCCAATCGATTCGCAAACCACTTAAAGAAAAGGGTATTTGATGTTCGGATCCTCCCAGTACTAACATACATACGGTTTTGAAACTACCACTTTCATAAAAAGATACATGCGAAAACTCCGCATAACCCAATCGAAGTATCGCTAACTGCTTTTTTATGAAATGAGACCCTCAGAAGCATTCGAGATTCTAGAAAGGTTTCGAAACGCTGCAGAGGCTTTTATCATTATTTATAGTCTAGTTTACTTTGAGTAATGCTACAAATATTCTGCGAAATCAAAACTTCTGCAATGGCTTCCAAAAGGCTATAGTTAGGGGTGGATATCTACCCATGGTCAAAGAATGGCGGATTTTAAGTGAGTTGTACTTATTAACCACCTTGGTGGGAATTATTCTAATTTGGTTGCATCGCAGAATTATTCAAAACCTATAACTTTTCAATATTAGTATATGGATACATACCAAATAATTTGCTTAGAGGTTTTGATTTCTATATTATATCATTATGTTTTGAGATAGCTCTTTGTACAAGTGTTTTTTCGGTCATGATAATAATATGAAACTTGATGTCTACCCGTTTTTTGTTGTCTATTTTTTAAATAACCTAACTATTTGAGAAATATACTATAAGGTATTATTATCATTATTTGAAAATAGAGGCTAGTCATTAACTGTTTAGATAATATTATATGAAAAAGCTAAAAATTTTTTGTTCAGCAAGTGACATTCTGTTAAGTCTTGACTCTTTTTATCACCAAAAGGATAGGAGACAAACCCAAATAGAACACTACATTTTGAATAGGTTGTCAATAGGTTTTGTAGCCATGTACAAGATTTTGTTCAACCTCAGGTGTTTGGACAATACCAATAACCTAATAGGTATGTGATATTAAAATGTTAATTAGCCCCAATTGGTTCCTGAAGGGTTTGGTTGCTAATATGACACATGATATTATAATAAAGTAGGTAGGTACCTACCTGTTGGTATTTAAAAACCCCTTGCACACCGCGTGGGCACATTATTACCCCAAATAAAATACCAGTGCTAGTTTTAATGACTTAATTCCATAGTAATGTCTGATATAATTTTACGCTCAGTCGTGCACACCTAATCGCATCTTGACATGAACGCGTGATGATTTTGACAGTTAAATTGCATTCTTTTGTTGCCGTTGATATATAAAAATTTTAATAATTATTTCATTATAACAATACCTACTTACATTATTACAACTACACACATGTGTAAAATAAAAGTAGATATGTATGTAATGTAATTATTATTAAATAAAGTAAACATTTGGTTAATTATTTTTATAGTGCATAATGACATTTACTTTTATTATTGAATTAATATTTTCGGAATGTCACTGCGGTTTTTACATACATTCATTCGAATGGTATTTTATGTTCGAAATTGTTATTTCGTGTACCTAAGTAGGTATATGAAAATAATAAGATTTTTTACAACAGTGTCATTAAGAACGAATTTCTTCAGAAGTGTCAACCAGTCAACCTGTTTCGTTCTCACCAAAACCGAGACCATGCATGCCAATGTCAAATAATTGTTATATGAGTCAGTAGAATTATTTCTTTTCGAGTTAACTTTATTACAAAAATACAACGTTATGTTTAAATAAGTTTTAATAATTCTTGGTTTAAACTTTAAAGTCTAAATTGTTGGAACCTGCCTTTTTCGCACACGTACAGTTGTTACACCATGACTAGAGATTGATATGATTGTGAAAGTGTGCGTCATTTTATCTCTCAGACAGTTACAGACCTAAATTACATTTGATTGATACATTCTTATACGTGCTCTTTAATTATTTTATGATTCCAATAATTTATTTTTCTTATATCTCGACTATAAATTAAATAAATAAATTTCTCTCCATGAAGAGACACATTCTCACACATAAGCTTTTTACGACCGCTTAATTTTGCCCGTTATAATTGAGATTAAAATTTATTTGCATCTAGCTGATAGTATCAAAAACATAAAAACGTAATACAGATTTCGATGGCCCGATTCTTTAGTTGAGAGAATTGATGAGAACAGGTATTTATAGAATAACCTAAAAAAAACAGAATATGTAATGTACCTACACCATGAAAGGTCACCGAGTCTTGAAAATTAATAAAGAGACACCGCAGAAAATGTACACATATTTATATCTTAGTCTAGAATTGAAAGAAAGTACCTATAGGTATAAAAAAACAAATAATACAGAGATCCGCAGAAGGATGAAACTGGGATGAACGTCTTTCAAAAAAAAAATACAAATTCTGGAAAAAGATGATGCAGAAGATGTGAACAAATTATAAGTTATAAACTGAGTTATGGAGAAGGTTATGTTGGAGATCTCGCTTAGAGAATGGAGGAGAAATGAATGAGAGGAGTAACAAAGGTCATTAACATAGTCGAGAGGCTTAGAAGCCCAAGTAAAAACAAAAACAGTTTTGGCATATTTCATACCAAACAAAGTTTTTTCTCCTGAAAGAGGGTTACCCTAAGTTACTTAATCATTGCTTCTTTGTCTTAAAAAGCTTCTATTTTTTTAAATCCCAATGTTTGATCTCTATATACTACAATAACCAACGACGAACAATCCAAGACCTTCAATAGGTACGGACATAAGTTACTTAATCATTGCTTCATTCCTTTTTAAATCCTTTTCCTCATATTAGATCTCTACCTATATGGTAGGAACCACATACAGCTCTCTTTGAAATGAAAGAAACAGTAATTTCAGGAGATGAAATCTTAAGTGGTGATGGGAAATGGACAAAGACAATCCTGAAATACAATGAAAAACGGAACAGGATGAATACCCTAAGACAGAAAATAGTTAGAACATAGGAAAGAGGAACTGTTCCTTAGAATAGCGGAGAATTTATATGAAGGTTATAACCGTCATGATAAACCCAGAACAATATGCAATTTTGAGGTATCAGGATTTTGTCAACATGGTTGAATCAGTTGGAACAAAAGATGTGGATGTTAAGCCTTCAACTAAGGGTAGAGAATGACCATCAATTTTATTTGAAATTTGATCACCAGTTTTGCTATGTTGTTTGAAAAAGTTGGGTGAATACGTGCTTCGTTAATCGTTAACCTTGCATTATCTTTTGGCTAATAATTAAAGGTCTAACGAATGCTAATAAATGCTTTATGCCACGGATGATAATACCATAAATGATCCATACCAATTGTTGCTAAAACGATGATTTGTTAATTATACGAATGATTGCAATAACAATTAGTATTATTGTTGGTTCTGTTATCATTTTTGGTGTGGCATTGTTTGTTCGGAATAAAAGGGTTAGTAATATGTGATGAATCCAAATTAGGATTTTTGATAACAGTATTGACACAAGGAGCTGATAATCTTTTGATATTTTAATCTCGTCAGGGTGTTTGATTAGGACTTAGTGTGTAATCCTGATAGACTAATTGGTATAGTGTCGGGTACTAATTTTGCATCTTCTATATACCTAACAATACCTGTGGGAAAGCTTTTGGACGAAAATGTTACTTTTCAACCTGTTCCTTTCTTCCCAAGCAAAGAAACTAAATCTCCTGTGTTATTTAAAACATTTTAAAATGGCAAAAACTTTTGGCCAATAATTTACATTTTATCCATAATTTTCAAATAATAATTTTCCTACTGATAAATCTATCATTAGGTATTGGATTTTTTACTATTTAAGTTCTTTCACTTATCCTGAAAAATTGAAAGTAAAATTACAAGTTAAAGTAGGTACCTAGCTTGAAATAGTTTTCTAAAGGTACACAATTATTGAAATTAATAGACAGTGCTTAGTGATTAAATACGGAAAATAAAAACAATAAGTCGGTGAGAAAAAGGAGAAAGTTCACTTTTGAAGAAACGGCAATGATCAAACAGACCATAATTGTGATGAAATTTACAAACAGAATATTAAATTGGATTTTTTCAAAGACAGCGAAAAGTGCAAGACCATCACAGGGAAAATGGAAGGAAAAGAAGATAGACTTAATGAAAATGCTGGTTACTCTACAAGTCTACACAATTGAAGACGATGGAATAAAGTTGAGACGTAAATACCCTACATCTATAGAAAATATATTTTGTTCAACGTAATCTCTTATTGTTCTGAAATAAAAAAGAGTCATTACCACCCACAATATAGGCTTGATGTGTTTTGACGTAGGCTGGACGCTGTTACCGATTCTTTGTATTCCATTCCCAGCGGGACTGGTCAGTGGTCAGTACCAGTCATCTGTCGCTCACTAGCGGCCCCTTACACCGAGACGAAGGGAATAATCATTATAACATTTTGCTGGTAATAAAAATAACCATTTGCCTGTATCGTCTGTAGGAAGGCACTGATATTGTTAATAACTTATATCTTGAGAGACTCTCAAACTATGAGGCTTGCAAATTCCAAAAAAAATAAGAGCAAGTCCAATTGTACAAAAAAAAAAAACACGGTGTGCCTCAGGGATCCATTTAAGGTCCATAATCATTCAAGCATGTAAATAGGGAATGACTTAGCAATTTTTTTTGCGAGAAGATAAGTCGTTTGCCTTATCAAGTACACTGTTCAAGTGTTCAACATCTTAAAGCGCAAAACTGGAGGATCTAGGCAATGTTCAAGGATGTCTAAAGGTGAGTGAACACAAATGGAAGGGCAATATTCTAATTTAATAATAGTGCCATCGGAAGAAGATACATTGTTTTTTGTTACGTTCAAGTTTACACAAATGTTGTTTTACAAAACAATATTAAAGATTCAATTAAGTATGTATATCAAATAGGTAAATAACGATTTATAAAAAATGTAGAGTTTTATTTCAGGTTTTATTCCTCATGTTAGAAAAAATTACAATTTACCTTAAATAAAGATGGCTCTCTCTCTTTATACCTTCATTCAACGTTAAAAACTCGACTGATATAAAAAAGCGGTGTTTAAAAGTTTGAGGAGTGCTGTGAGATGGTACACCTTGAGTCACGCGGTTCTACCGACAATATAATAATATAATAATTAATGATCCCGTCAGAGGCTCGCTCATCCATCAATGTCCCGGCTCGCTTTGATTGATGTTTGGATATTTGCATTGCCTTCATATCTCGCTGCCTGCCTGGCATCTACCTGCCTGTATACCAGCTATATAGTGCCTACACGCATTATACTTACTTATTCCATTCTTGCCATCTACTTAACTTGCTTCTGAAATGTATTACTTCACAATATTAAGCTCAAACTATCGTACCTAGCAAAGTCTATAGTTGGATGTTTAACATAACACCTTTTTATACCTCATTCATTTCAAAATAATTGGACTGTCAAGATATCCACTTTTGTTACATTTCGATCTCAAGGCCGGGGTGTGTCATGTGTCCCACAATCTGTCTGTGTGCAATCAGTCTCGTTATCTGAGATTTCAGTATTGCCCCTCTGAATGCCTGAATTTTTTGTGGGCGAGAATATCGCAGAGAATTTGAATGCGAATTTCGTTAACCATTGAGTTGGGTATCACAAATAGATACGAGGACTCAAATTCAATCCCGATTCTAATGTCAGCCGATCGTGTTTGAAATTGTCGTGCTGTTTGAATAAAGAATTACAAAAATTATATTCTCAAATCTTGTTGTCCGTAACGTCACAAAACGATAATATTATTATCGTAATATATTTTTAAATGGAATAAATTTAAACAGAATGACAAAGAGAATTATTCCTAATGCTGAAAGGAATGGTGTTAGAAAGCCTGGCCGACCCAAAATGACGTGGATCAAACACATCGATTTCATCATCAAGTAAGGCCAGGTCAAAAGTAAGAGAAATAGAAGCGGTTGTATGAGAAATGGTATGTCAGTGGATGAAGCTAAAGAAGTATGCTTAATTGCTTGGATAGAAAAGAGTCAAGGTCCGCTCTCTCTGCCTACCCCGTACGGGATGGATGGATAAAAAAATAAAATTAATAAAGTACCTATGTGCAATTTTTATAACATTCATGAAAGAATGGAAATAAAATACATAATAATATGGTAGGTATTTGTAAAAATCAGACCATCAAAAACAGACCAATAGTGGAACTATTTTCGTGATTTGCAACCAAAATCTAAATGTCACAATGATATCGTTATTGATTGCAATCGAATTGGAACTGCGATTTTAATGACGTAAAGTCGAAAGACCCCATCAACTCGGAAATCCGCCTTATGATAGTTACAAAAAAATAATGGAAATTCTGCTTCATCTTTCACCTAGATCTTTAGTGATTTGTCCGATTGTTGAGAGTAACCGTAGCCAAAGATTGATCTTCATCAAACTTCCAAACAATCATGACAATGCTAAAACTATGGGTAATAACAATATTTTGTTTAATCACTTCTTTAGTTTGTGGATCATTATTCTTTAGACTTCGCGCGCTCACAACAACAAGTATGTCTATTGAAAATCGAACCGCTTCGAGCAGTGATTGATTCGGTCATCTATCATCATCTTATGTATTTTTAACCCGAGCAAAGTAACCCACACACGATCCATTATGTTGTTGCTATTATTATTTTTAAAAAGTCAAATAAAAATAAATTGATGATATTTCATGACAGATGTTCGATAACTTTATTTTGTGTAATGACAACTCTGCAATGCAGGTTAGGTACCTTCGAAAATGCAGCATAACGTTTATTTGCAAAAAAAAATTTAAATGAATCTGGGCTCACCTAAAGTGAACACAAATACACTTTCGGCATCTTTTACATAAAGCAAAGCTTGTGTTGTGAAAGTGGAAATGCTCGGCACCGGGATTCGAACCCACGACCTCCAATACGGTGTACGCATGAAAGTCGCCGACTGATACCACTGGTCTATAACCACCAAAATGTATGTTGCTGTTCAAAAGAAAAGAGTAGAGTAAACGAATTCTTCGACAATGTAGAATAGGAGAAAAATTAACTGTGTACGCATGAAAGTCGCCGACTGATACCACTGGTCTACAACCACCAAAATGTATGTTGCTGTTCAAAAGAAAAGAGTAGAGTAAACGAATTCTTCGACAATGTAGAATAGGAGAAGAATTAACTGTCTACTTTTTATACAAGTGTTTTTGTTTGGCTTAAATAATTGTTTATATGTTCCAGTGTACAGAATTTTTTACACTATAAGTACATTGGCGAATCATTTGTAGTCGAAGGCCAATTTGAATTTGTCTACGGGGGCATCAGTACTTAGTTGTCTAAGAACTGACATTTGAACAAGAGGTAACGCTATGGTAACGCGTTCGATTGCGTTTTCTTTTTTCACAGAGTTAATTTCATATTCTTCAATCGATTTCTTACTAATGATGGTCGTGATTTATGGTCGAGTAAACAAAACCCCTCCAACCCTCCTTATCATCCGCAACCTGGAGTTGACATTCTGTTTAAAATCGGTAAAAAATGCCAATATTGCTAAGTTTAGTTGGCAATATAACAGCTGTGTACAAAAGAGTACTTATTTCCTAAAATTGTATTGTCAATCTTTGACAGTCAAACAGACACAACACTCAAAATACGGAAATAGTAAGTATTAAAATAATATTCAAGAAAAGGTGTAGTGGGCTGATAGTGTATTATTATTAAAATGGTTTGGATAATAATAAAATAGTGAGTACCTACTTATAAATAATAATAATAAAGTAGTGTGTATGAAGGTAGGTATGGTGGAATGACTTGTCAAAACGATAAAACCCCCTTGTCACGTCATCCTGGCTGGCTGTGTATGTTTGTTAGTGAAGTAATTAGTCACGTCCTGTCAGACCACGTCACTTCGTGTTATGTCATGTCACCACTGATATTATATTATTATTATTAGTATTTTATCGCTGTCGGTCGGTTCGTGTGTAGTGGCCCTAAGTAATAATATCGTCGGGTAGGTATGTGAGTACTCGCCTTAATTCGCCTAATGTAAACCATACTTTATAACAATCGTTATTAGCTAGGAACGGTGCTGGGTTCACACGGTCTATAAATAAAAGTATGGCTTATGTATGTAATTTTTTGAATAGAAGAACTAAAAAAAAACTTTATGTTAAGTACTAAAGTCACAATTGTGTCAATAGAAGAATTCATATGAAATTCTTTCTCTATAAAATATTTTTAGAGACTAGTGTTGTGTTTGAGTACCTACTTACCAACCATTTGTTCCGATATATCGGAACTGTTACCGTCATGGATCTTCTTGTTCTAAACCAATTCACTAAAGAAGAAGACATTTTTCTAAGCCCTGCACTCATTTTCGGATAGGTAAATCTTTATGAGGAGGAATCAACAATTAAGATATTTGTGTTGGTTAATCAGCTGTAACTTCAGCTTCAAATAGCCATTTGTCCGGAATTTTCCGGACATATCCGAAAATGCGACTTTATCCCCGGAACCTGTTGTTTGGAATTAAAGAAGATATAAAAATGAAAAAACAAATAAAGGTGACATTTTTTATCAACTAATCGAAGTCCGGATTTTTACAAATGCCTGGATTTTTGTTTTATCTGGAAAGCCTAGATTGGGTTTAAGAATGTGTGCATATCGACTGAGGTAGGGTGGAGTTAGAGAGAGAGAGATAGCAATGAGAGAGTTAGGGAAACAAGACAAATCCTGAATATGATAAATCTTAATCGAGAAGAATGGATACACCCACTACTTATTCTTCATAACTAAGGTCGTCATGTCATTGTATCCTGTGATTTTGAGAGGTGGGATCTTCAGCGAAGTTGATTTCCAGCATTCTTTTACCTCTTTGGCGAACTGCCTGGATGGCGTCTTCCACGAAATTGGTCGTGCATTTTTTTGTGGGGAAATCTGGATGAGTCCATTTTGTTCACATATCAGAACCCATAACTCCCCTCGTGGCCACAGATAATTAGTTCGTTACAGTAATACATCACTCAAGCAGTACAAAAGGTTCTACACAATTTGTGAGTAGGCTATAGAGGGCTACACAACCTCTTAAAAACATTTATCTAGTGAGCTACTTGGTGAATCATGAAAAGTTATTAAAGTACTGCACATTTATCTTGTTAAGGATGAGTACTCTCTCGTACTGTTGATAAAATTAAATTGTCTGGCTACTGGTTTTTTTAAAGATGATAATAACAACACAAAATCATATTATAAAACCTTCGAGTGGTTAAAAGATAATATCAACACACCTTTTTAATAATAAATAAATAACAATATCGCATTATTGCCGGGACAGGTGAGATAAAATATAATTTATGATTTGTCTGTCAGATGATGGGATTGTACCAATAAGATGATGTACAATACCTCATCTAATTATAATCTCACTCTTATGGGTCTGGCTCAATATGATTTTGTCTGTTATAAACTTTATAATACTAACCGTTGATATGATTTTATCTGTTATAAACTTTATATAGTTACCGTCGATATGATTTTATCTGTTATAAACTTTATATAGTTACCATCGATATGAATTTGTCTGTAACTTTATATACTTATCGTCGATATGATTTTATATGGTAGGTATATACTTTATCATAAATCGCCTCAACACAGGCATACGCCTAGTGAGGCTATCAAATATGTATATATTGTATCATCATGTAATGTTGTACATTTTGTATAAGTATGTAAATGTGAATAAATAAAATAAATAAATAAAACAAATAAATATAGTTAAACCGTCGATATGATTTTGTCTGTTATAAACATTTTAATTTTAGGGCTTTCAAAATAACTTTATGGACCCCAAGATTGTAATGCAAGACTTTGGTGGGCTTTCAAATTGGAACTTTGCGGCATAGCACAAGAGAAATCGGAAGGGAATTTCAGTAAGAGCCAAGTAGCGATATGGCTTGTAAAGCCAATGAAAACAAAAGTCATCAAATTTTAGATAATATGCCGTTTCATACTTAGTTTTGATTCTCCGCGTGTTTTCGAGTCTATGCTTCATCTAAAAGCACTGATTCATCTCGAGGACTAAGTTACAATAAGCGAAAATCTTAAAATGAATTTCCCTCTGATAACAATATCTTTGAAATGAAAATCCTTTTTAAGCATTACATCGTTCAATCATTCTTCAGTTTAAAATAAAAATTTAAGATTTTATAGTGGCCCTAATAACTGACAAACTACTGCGGAGAAAATGATGCCTCGGTAAAACGACATTTAATATAATTTGACACCAAAAATCTAAAAACAGTCTGCATCAAAAGATCGGTGTATTGCCTTTATTGACATAGATAGATAAGCCTTTAGATAGTATGCTTTCTCACTAGTGACTCAACCATAAAACGGATTGAATTTTGAAACATCTTTTTACTTGTGATTGCGGGTATATACAGACTCATTTGTCTGTTTCAACGAGTGTTTAACAGTATTGCCTTATTGCCATTTGCCTGTGTTCAAAGTTCAGCATACGATGTGACTGGTCCTCTAATCTTGGATTTCTTCTCAAACCTATGTTTTATCCTCCACTTGTGCAGAGGGTTTTCTCATACCATATTACACTTACTCGTAACCTATCAGGTGTCTTTCATGTGCCGTAGGGCAGAAGTTACCCGATCCCATAGTATCTGACAACACGAATTGTCTTCCACTATACACAAAAGACATCCGTTAATATCAGATTGTCTTGTAAATGCGACAGTATGTAAGAAAACATCCACAGCGAAATCCTAATAACAAAGTCTTGCATTCGTCAACAATGAGCTATATATGGCAACGAATCTGGACGTAGGGCTTTCCGAACCAAATAAGAGGGATAATATGTTTGGAGTAATTCAGAACTTTGCAGATTATTACTTCAGATTTTCTATCCTACAGGTATCAAATCGATTTACCCAGAGACTAAGGATCAAGAACGACTATATATTATGTACCATCAGGAACTGCAGAGTGCAGGCACAAAATCATAACTGCCATCAATAGGATTTTGTTATGGTCATTCATAACCCTCCCATTGATGTCTTATTCCCCGGTCCAATGGCCGAAGTTATCATCCACGTTGCATCTTCTCCTTATATCACTGAACTCCGTTTGTGATTGTCATGAGTAGGTACCAGTCGTTCGAAGATGTTTTTTTTTTGTTCTGATGTATACCAATCAAAAATTACTTTATAGAACTTGGCAGGAGTTTGAGAGCCAACGGTAGCACTTTAAGAAGAGCTTCAGGATTGATGAGGACAGCAAGAGAGTGAACAGCAGAAAATGAAAACGAAGCTGGGCATCAAAATCCCGAGAGAGAGACTCCAACTGAAAAAAAAAATGGATTCGGCTCAAAACAAGAAAAAGAAGATGGATAATTATTGGGTTGTGACATGACAAAGGGTAGCAGTTAAGCACAGACAGATAACAGGATGTGTGTGTTTTATGATGTAAAGTGTTGTAGTATTAATAATATAATATTATAAAATGTTAAGTCACGTCTGTTGTAATTTAACATGAAAATATATCATCGTGATAGCAGGACAATGCCGTACACATTGTGCTTGGCATGAGGGGCAATAAATAATTTTATAATGTCGTGTGTGTGATGCGGCTCCATAAAGAACTGTTATAAACTGTCCAAGCTTTAAGCTGTGGACTGTGATTGTTCTTTCTGATCTTGAACCATGAAGGGTCATTGGGAGAGACACAAGATTCTTGAGGCTTCAGATCACTTATAGTGAAATTACTTAATTTTCAGGTGGAAACTAATATGGAAAGTGAATTAAATAACACACAGTTGCACTTTCACAAAATTTATATTGAATCTCGAGCGCTTTCGTCCAACTCACGCAGACATTGTCAAGAGACTAACTTACAATAACAAAAAATCAAGGAGAAGACAATCATGGTACCACGGTTGTGGGAGAGGATATTTACAGATGACAAACATTATTATTATTATATATATATACATACATTGGTACATATTATTGTTGGGTGGGATCATTAGAAAGTAAACATTGGAAATGTGTGACCGAAATATTATGAATTTTGAAGTTGGTTAATTATAGGGTAAACATAAATTGATTAAACTTAACTATGAACATATTATTTCTAAGATAATAGAGGAGATGGTGTAGGGACTTGAATATTAACAATAGTGTCGCGATTTTTATGTATTTCGAGGGTTTCCAGGCCTAATCTACGGTACTTGTGTTCCTCCGAGTGCAATACCCTGACATTGTTCATACCAAATGCATGGTCATGTTCAATGCAATGGTCTGCCATCTCGGAGTAACCAGTTAGACCTCGAAACGCTCTATGATGTTCTTTTAGTCTAGTGGTTATGGGTCTGCCAGTTTCACCAACGTATGTAGCTGGACAGTCACTACACCATAGCATATATACACCACCTTCATTCACAGTTAAGCTGCACAAACAGGACAACCCCGTACGGCCAGTCGTCTCCTACCTGAATGCTCCAGCAGTCAAAATAGCACAACACCTGAATAAGACAATACCCAACCTAATAAATTTCAATCCTAAATATAGTGTGAAAAATTCAATAGACCTAACACAAAAACTAAAAGACTTTGTCCCGCCTAATAATGCAATATTAGTATCTTTTGATGTAAAAAATTTGTTCACAAATGTGCCTGTCGGAGAAGTCATTAATTTAATAAGTGATAAACTGTACAATAATAATATAGACAATAGCGTAATCAATAAGACCCTAGATCTCATTAAGCTATGTATGGACCAAAATTACTTTAAATTTAATGATTGTTTTTATAAAATTTTAGATGCACTCCCTATGGGAAACCAATTATCTCCATTGCTAGCCGAAATATACATGAATGATTTTGAAGATACTCTATTTAATTCAAACAATAATTTGTTACAGTGTGTCTCCAAGTACTATCGATACGTAGATGATATATTCTGCGTATGGAACGGTACGAGGAGACAATTAGATTTATTTCTCAAACATTTAAATTCATTTAAACCTAATATACAATTTACCCTTGAAATAGAAAATAATAAAAAATTGAATTTCTTAGATATAAGTATTTGTATTGTAGAGTCTAAATTTAAATTTAGTATATATCGGAAAGCACCTTACACAGATGCCATCATTCATGCCTCTTCCAATAGCCCTCGCTCACACAAACTTGCCTTCTTCCACTCCATGGTTCATCGATTGTTACACATCCCACTAGACAATACTGATTTTATCAAAGAACTTAAAGTAATTAAAACCATTGCTAAAAATAACGGATATAATGATGCAACAGTTGATGCCATACTCAAAACTAAACAATTAAAACTGATAACCACCCAATATATATACCCACATGTCCCACAACACAGTATCAAAGATGTACCATGGAGAAAAATATTATATACCGGGAAAGTCTCTGATACAACTAGTAACTTCACAAAAAAATATTATAAAAGTGCTTTTTACACGCAAAACAATCTTAATAAATTACTGTTTAACAATAAAGATAAAAAAGATAGCATGGATGAAGGTGGTGTATATATGCTATGGTGTAGTGACTGTCCAGCTACATACGTTGGTGAAACTGGCAGACCCATAACCACTAGACTAAAAGAACATCATAGAGCGTTTCGAGGTCTAACTGGTTACTCCGAGATGGCAGACCATTGCATTGAACATGACCATGCATTTGGTATGAACAATGTCAGGGTATTGCACTCGGAGGAACACAAGTACCGTAGATTAGGCCTGGAAACCCTCGAAATACATAAAAATCGCGACACTATTGTTAATATTCAAGTCCCTACACCATCTCCTCTATTATCTTAGAAATAATATGTTCATAGTTAAGTTTAATCAATTTATGTTTACCCTATAATTAACAAACTTCAAAATTCATAATATTTCGGTCACACATTTCCAATGTTTACTTTCTAATGATCCCACCCAACAATAATATGTACCAATGTATGTATATATATATAATAATAATAATGTTTGTCATCTGTAAATATCCTCTCCCACAACCGTGGTACCATGATTGTCTTCTCCTTGATTTTTTTGTTATTGTAAGTTAGTCTCTTGACAATGTCTGCGTGAGTTGGACGAAAGCGCTCGAGATTCAATATAAATTTTGTGAAAGTGCAACTGTGTGTTATTTAATTCATAATAATGAACTTTCACTACGTAAATACACAAACCCTCCAAATAATATGGAAAGCACTACATGATTAAATCAATCACTGGCTGTTAGTATTACTAAACCAAATAGCTTTACCTTTTGTTTCTATCTTTTCTCGGCTGAGAATCATCATCACCACTCCGATGTAGGTTTCTTTGTTCTGAACAGAAGGTCCACTCTTTGCTTTACGGTTGTTTCTCGTACATTTCTCAACCTGCACATCTGCTGTATACCCGTGCTGCGATACATCGTTTTTTCCCTACACAAATAGTGAAAATGTGTACTAACATCATTGTACTAACAACAAATCATTGACTTACCTATATTTTTAAATTAGTTAAATTCATGCGAATCATGCTTATACGACATATTATAAGCTATCGATTACCTGATTAACAAATGCCTCTTATGCGAGTTTCAAAAGGCATCGCAAAGCTTGTATGAGATAAAGACACAGTGCATGACAGCGAATAACAGTGGTAGGTATATACAGTATTGGGGTTCACGCATTTGATGATGTCCGGATACGGGAAGTAAGTAAATGAGATGGTTAGTAGTCCAGTGGTATCAATCGCCGGCTTTCATGCGCACAGCGTATTGGAGGTCGTAGGTTCGAATCCCGGCCGTACCGACCATTACCGCTTTCACAACACAACCCTTTGGTTAGTGTGAAAGATTTCAAAAGTGTATTTCATCATTTAAAAACAATAAACTTGTATGAGCAAACTCAACTAAATTAGCTTTTGATGGAAATTCACAGAGAACATTTCACATCAAAGCTCATAATAATATGCTAACGAAACAAGTAGTTTTAAAATTTTCACATAATACAGAAATGTTTTACTGACATGGTCGTGAAACAACGCGTGTGAATACTACTCCGATAGAAATTAATCATGATATTTTTTCCCTTTTTGGCATTTAATCCATAATAATGATATTGGAAGATTCAAAATAACGGTCTTTTTAAAAAAATCACAGCCTGTGATTTTAAATAGCTGTTCCTAGTAAAGCCCACCCTCCACACTTCCGTCGTGATTATCGTTCATCATCACAATTTTTTATTCATAACGATTGAAACTATTCAATGTAATAATTTCCTAAAATATCCGATTATCAGGCAGCAGAGAGCGTAAGGCGGTGTCGGCGATTAATCACGTGTATTGTCCTTTGGCCTGACAAAGACTAGGAACATTTGTCAAACAGTACATAATGTGCTATTGCACGGAGCCATCTATCTAATAAATTTATAATCATATTCATCGTGTGTCTTATATTGTTATTAATGGTCCCGCTTCTTGCCACTCTTACATTGTGTAAATATAGCCTGACTGTTTCGGCTTTTTACCTACAGCATGATTCAAATTTTGAAGGGCACACAGTAATATTTTTTTATTGAGTAAGTATGTTGATAACAAAATCAAAAATATTCAAAATGATTTCTGCGTAAGTCAGGAAGCCTTGACTTTGGAAAGTGATTCAAATACTTAGTTGGGAGTATATTTTGACATCAAACGGCAGGATAGATAAGGAACTTTCCATAACAATATTTGCGTTGGCGAGTTTGTCCTTTAAAAATATGAGGAAAATCTACTAACTTTTCCACACGTGCATTCTCCCAAAGTGCCAATGTTATTATAGGTACGGATTTGAATCTTGGCTCTTGATACCGCAAGATTTCCTCATAGTAAAAAAAAGCTGCTAACCTAGGGTAGCCCAGAACTCATAGTATATTATAATATAACAGCCTCTTCGTTTAAAACATATCTTTGCATAAAAATTCATAATTTTACGATTAAAATGAATTTATCCTTGGAATTATTATAGAAACTTTAAAATGATATCGACTATTGGAGCATTTTATTATCTGCTTTAAAACTACATATTCAATATTAATCGGTACTTTAAGGGGGACCCACTAAAGTTACGGACCTCAAATGTTACGTGCTTGTGTAGGAGCATAAGACCAACCCTTATACCAAAGTTTATGAAAATCGAAGAATTTTTCTTTTTTAGCCCTTTTTCTAGAACAAGTGAAATTTTCTTTGGATACTTTAAGAGGGTTTCCCTGAAGGTACAGATCTCAACATTTTACTTACTCATCTATCTCGAGGGGCTAACCGTTCTACCAAATTTCAATCAAATCGGATAAGAATTACTATGAGTTATGGGTGCGTACACATTTTTGGCGTACGCGTACGGGTACGGGGAAATTTATAAAATATATTTTTTGCATTTTTGGAATCTACACCCTCGAAAACGTCGAGAAAATTAATTTCAGCGAAATCTATTTTTTTTTTGTAATCCGATCACTATGAGTAATATTCCATATACTATGAGTAATATTCCATATACTATGAGTAATATTCCATATACTATGAGTAATATTCCATATACTATGAGTAATATTCCATATACTATGAGTAATAATGTTATTGTGGAAATTTTGTATGTCTAATATCTACCTCCAACATCTCGATCAGTTCTTAGCTGAGATTTAGCCCATAACCGGTTCGTTTTATTGAGTTTTGATGCTTAAAAGTGTTCAGTATATTTCTGTAGCGTTATTTATTACAGGCGAATGCTTGGTGTGAAAAGCAGCTTTAAAACGAAGCCAACTACAATAAAAGTTCCATAAAAGATATCATCACGCATGAGTGAACATAATAAAACCATTACTTTTTATCTAATCTAGTTTAAAAGCTAATTACCACGCCTGGATAGTGAAGAATAGCTGCAACACTCGGCCGTCTTCCCTGTCCACCGCCGACATCTTGAAAAGACCACAATAAACTTTATTTATAACCCAACAGAGGGCGCATTGCCTCGCAATACAAAAGAAACTAATTTATATCGTCACTATTATTGACAATATGTTATAAAACGTTTTTATTTTCGTGTTGAAACTTACCTATCATCATTAATAATTTACCCATAATCAGAAATGTCAATTTGTATGTTTGTTGGTCTATCTATAAGATAGGTATTTTGTCCTAGTTGATGATGGACAATATCTACTGTTGAAAATAACCATCCTCTGATACCTTCCAGTTATGTACCTTTCGTGTACCCTTATGCTACAATACCGGCAATCCTCAAATTTCAAATTTTGATTTAACATCTAATTTCACTTTCCTGTTTATTCTCATTCGGTCTCTTTGCACACATCATGCCCCAAATATGCAAATTTAAGAGTTGCAACCATTCTAAATACGCCAGTGACAAAAGTGACTTTCTATAGAGGGTAAATGGACTAACCTCAGTCCCCTGAGGAACACCAAATATGAAATTTGCAATGCATTCCCATAATTTTATACTTCCAAAACCATATAAAGAAAGCTGAGATGGACCTTGATAAATAATTATTTGAGATGTTTTTGAACTCTAAATAGGCGTTATTTATAGGCGGTTGTACAATTTCGATAACTTCGGCTGAGCATTAAACATTTAAAGGTACCAATTACTCCTTTGTCCAATTACGCAACGATCGTGCGAAAAATTCAAGTCTCAATCAAGACTGTAGAGATTTGATTTTTTCGCACGATCGATAAACCTGACTTTATTACAACACGATTTTTCAGATTTTAACAAAATATGTAAAACTGAAATATGTTTAGAAATAATAAAAATATTCGCAAATGTAGACAAAATTTAAATCATCATTTTTTTAAGTGAAGTTGACTAAGCCAAGGCATTGAATATTGTGAAGCTTTAAATATTTTCTGAGGGAGCTAGCAGTACTTAAAGTAGATAGATATGGATACTTTCTGATAAAGTTCATTCCGAGAGATTTTTGGAAACAACAAAAAGCATGAACTAAAACTGTGGCGCACGGAATCTGTCATCGCCTATTGATTATTAGTTCTCGTTTCCATGGTGTCCAATATCAACGATAAAAGAAAGTACATATTTTCTATATCGCACAAACTAACACGCTGTTGTCTAATCATAGGACAAAATTACGTGTGTTTAGGCAAAAGAATGTCTTTATATTAATTTTAACATTGATAGATACTAAGCCCGTTTATGTAGGACAAGGGTAGAACAGCTAGTAAACAAAAGAATAAAATTCTTCAGCACTTTTATTGACCTTCTATTGATGGAAGACCGCCTCAGCCAACAAAAGAAGTCGGGATGTATTTATTTTAGAACTCCACACGGAACTTTAATCGTTCAACACTGATGATGGATGCGGTGTGTCCGAAACAGCTCATCTTTTATAAATTTTCAAAAGGTTTTATTTTTATTTATTTATTTGGGTGTCAATAAAATAAAATAATAAAACTTATAAAAAGGTAACGTTGTTATCGTTCTGACTCTTTTATTCTTCATATACGTATAAAAAAATGTATATTTTGATATATTCTACCATTATTGTTATATTTATAACATTTTTATTTGACATAATAAAATGTCTTGACTTTTAACATCACAATCGTGAAATTACATCTTCATCTTTGTGGCGATTAATAATTTATGGGCATTTTAAATATAACGAGTTTTATGGTGCATGATTTCAGAAGGATATGTCGAATTCCTAAACTTCTTTGATGGTTCTCTGATGTGTCCACTCAAACGCCTATCAAAAAGATCTTTGTCAAGAATTTTCCACTTCCTAAGAAGAAAACTTTACAATAAAACAAGTTCATCAGCTTTACAATAAAACAAGACTCCATTATATAGGATATTTATGTACCTTTTTGTGAATATAAAATATGGACCCTGTATGAAATGAATTACGAATGAAAATTTCGTAAATGCTCGTCCAATCGTCGATTAAGAATAGGCCCAATTTCAAACAATTTAAATTTAAAATCAGAACAAGAATGGAATTCATAATGTTATTCCCGCATGCCCTTTCGTGGATCGACTGAAACGACTTTGTTTTCAATAATACTTTATGAAATCGTGATAGGGCCCATCATAAACAACATACAACATTGTGATTCCCTGGATGCGATTCGCATTCATACGTTATTTTGCGAATAAAATTTGTGCACCAATAGGCAATAAATATGAGACTTAACAAAAATGGATATAGTCATATCCTGACGCCAAATAAATGACAGCAGTCGCAGTCTTTAAATTTGATTGCTCTCTTATGTTTTTTTTCCCTCAGGGGATGTTTTGCGCTCCGACCTATAGTGGTCTATTGTGCTTCCCCTACTTGTTCATGGTGTTACCCAATTAGAGCTTCCCCACTAATCCCAGACGCTTCAGAAAGTCCAGCATTAGGAGGGGATCCAAGGTGGCGAGGTCCTCCACCTCTATCTTGTGTTTCCCTTCTTGCTCTCGCATAAACTACTGCATCGTCTGTAAGTAGGTGGTGAGGCGTTTCCACCCCTTCTTCACAGAATCTACAGGTTCCATCATCTTCGAGTCCCAGCTTCCTCAGGTGTTCCCTAAGTCTGCAGTGACCCATTAAGAAGCCTGTTAGGGTTTTAAGACCTATTTTACTTAGGCTTAAACATATTTTGGTTCTTCTGGAGTCAAACCCACTAAGAAGATCCTTGGATTGCCTAATTCCGGGAAGGACATTCCACTGTTCTTATCTTTCTTCCCTTCCCTTCCTTCTTTATCTCTTCTTGGAAGAATCTGTTACTTAGACCGCAAAAAGGTTCTGGTCCAACTAGGTGTGTTGCTGCACTTCTTTTCGCTAGCCTATCTGCTTGTTCGTTACCCTTCACCCCGACATGTCCCGGGACCTAGAAGAGAGTGACATTATTATTCTCGCCTAATTCATTCATTTTTGATAGGCATTCCCATGCCATTTTAGAGTTGATGATGTTGGAACTCAATGCTTTAATGGCTGCTTGGCTGTCAGAAAGTATGGTTATGTTGCCTTTTTTATATCTTCTGTCCAGGTTGAGCTGGAAGCATCTATGCAGAGCAAGTATTTCGGCCTGAAAGACACTTGGGAGTTTTCCCATTGAAACCCTTATGTTACAATAGATTGATAGTTGATTAATAATTAAATTTTATACATTTCGTTCTTAAAAAGGCATAATATCCCTTTTAAAAAAAAGATTATTTTTTTAACCATACGCAGCAACCAATGTGTATTAGAAAATATAAAACGCCGACATTCGTACAAAGTAATAGAGGTCGTATTTTGTTTTCTTATTAAATTTATTAGATTAAGTTTCTTTCGCGTGTAAAAAACGAACGCGTGCTAGTATATCACAATAAAACAAAAGACAGAGTCGGCATCACAATAGAAGAGACGTGACTGATTAACGACAGAAAGAGAGACAGCTATATGAATGGAGGGAGACAGAATGATACGAAGAGGGACATTGAGTTCCGACAGGTATAAATCATTCAACAGTCCATCAGAAACATCGGGAGGGAATGCAAATGCACCAACGGATTTATAGTTGACAGATAATTACAATGCACTTTGCGATACTTAGCAACATACTCACGTATATTGTTTGCATAGGTAAATACATAGGTAGTTTACTTGAAGTGATGTTGAAAAGACTGACAACGAAATAAGTATTTACAGTAGGTACATTCCTACTATATAGGTCTTCTTCATTCTCCCTAGGTTTTTTTAATGAATCTGGGCTAACTAATACCACTAGGCTATCAACCACCTCAATCGAATTCCATCTTTTCGTCCAACTTTTGGAAAGGCTTCACCGTTATCGATGCCTGTGTGGTTGGTTATGTGTCGCTTACCTATTGTGCCCATTTTTATAAAGTGACCATACCAGTCCCTCAATCTCTTTCATAATCAGGTCAGATATTACCAATAGTTTTAATTTTCTGGAATTCTTAGAATTTTTCACAAATGGCTGTATCTGATCTGCGTTCAACACCGAAACGTACTTTACTCATCCTTTCAATATCCTTTTTTTTGCTTTTGGTAGCTTAGCAGTTCAGTTACTGACATTCATAGTCAAGGTCGTAGGTTCGATTGCTGGTGCCGAATATTTTCAGGAATTAAAACCTAATACCCCCTGAAGTGACGAATTCAAATTTAGCGAAATATCTTGTAAGTATTTCTATCTACATAAATTCTGTTCGCTAGTAGTCTTTTAATAATTTGATTCTAATGCATTTATTTGTGAACAGTATTTTATTTTGTCATTCCACCTTATTGGTGTAAATTAAAAATTACAAATCTGATACGATTCTTACTAGATTGACCTAAAATTGACGGTTGATCTCAAAGTTGAATCTAGTTTTGGATCCACAAAAATAAATATGGTGTATTTTGATATTCAACAAAATTTTAATCTACCTCAACACGGAGAATTCAAAGTAACTTCAATCGACTTCACTGACATGTACCCATAATCAAACATAATACAAAATAAAGCTTGGTACCTACTTACTCATCTAAATGAGAATTGCCTTTGTAGAAACACGTAGTTAGTACGACAGCAATGTTCCGTCTTCTTGTGTTGTTAAACTTTCGACAGCTTGCAACAGGGGACGTATCAACAAACAAAATAATTAAACGACCTACCTACATACTTATTATAATAATTATTCACTCAGTTGTTGATTATGGAATAATAAATAATTAATTTTAAATATTTTAAGTAGCTTACTGTGAAAGAGTCAAAGAGTGTATTTGTGTTCACTTTGAGTGAGCACAAATTTACGCTTTTACATAGTTTATCATAGTGATAAAGGAAGATTGGCGGTACTAGGGCACAAACCAACAACTGGATGAAATTCCTCGAGTGAGCTCATAGCCTACTGAATGCTTGCTACCTTAATGATTGGTTACTTACTACCCATTTACTCTAAACTCACTTTTTTTACAAAAGTTCAAGGAACTGCTTGCTACATGTGACACTGCCTGAACTTCAAAATGTTACAACTTCTCCTGACCACCGATGTGTATCATGTTGCTTACAATTATTTGTGTTGGTCATTCTTTCTCAAAGTGATAAACTTATTTTAGGTAAGAACCCTAGGGTATCAAACACACTAAGCAAAATTTGTGAAAGATGAAAATAAGAGTAGGTATAAAAGTCGCCAACTGCTATTATTCTAGGCTGCCAATCACTTCTTTCGGTCTACTCTAAGATTCTCTTACGAGCAAGATTGGATAAAATATGAATTTATGGACAACAAAATGCTATCAGGCTATGATGGTTCCTTCTTCTCGTATCCAGTCTTGAACAAAGGCCTCCCTCTTCTCTTGGACTTCTATATGTGTACATCTCTGTCGGTCACTACTCTCTTCCGGTGAAGACCTGCTACTATTTTAACGTCGTCGGACCATCTTGTCTGGGGCCTATACTCATGTTTCTATGTCCTGATTTAGGCCTCCAGTCCAGCACCCTCTTTGTCCACCTGCCAACTGACCAGCTTTTTTTGTAAAGAAGGTCAAGGGACCATAATATGCCCTTTGTGTCACCGCGACCAAATTAGATCTATTATGACATCCTTCAATGAATTCATAGAGCGCTACCTCTTATTGTGCCACGTCTCCAGAGGCCTCTTGCAGAGTGACAGTGCCTCTTCCCGGCTCCTGCCCTCCGCAAAAGGTCTCCTTAATTTTCTTTTTGAAAGATAGGTCCCAACAGGATTCTCGTCTCTCGGTTGCAACAAATGCTTTTGATCATGTGACCTTATGTCACTTTGACCCAGTGGTCATCGCATCAGTATGCGGAAGTACCTATTATATCCACCACAGCAGGTCGGCTCTACAAAGATGCCATGTACATCCTCCATAGCATAAAAGTCCGCCCCTACAGATCCCTGCAAGGGAGCCTCCGTTAGTTACTAACCTACCCGTTAGTCACGCATCCCTCGGCACGGGTCGAATGACACCTTGGATTGGGGATTTTTGGGCAGAAAGGTTTACTCCTTACGGAATGATAGGACTAGGTGAATATGGATGGGAGGGCTCAAAGAAGGCAGGAGGATTGGATTCAGGTGTAGGAAATGCCCTGCATGTTGGAGAGCCATGCAAGGCACCCGTACTCTCTTTGGCTTGTTGACCCTAGGCCCTAGCGTTAACAGGAACCGAATGTAATCGCCGTTTCAGCCTGGGCCAACGTAACAGGGTCCACCGCTTGTAGGTGAGAGTCGAGTTGAAATGCAGAGGCTAAGAGGCATTAAATGCTCTTATATTGCGAATGTTTTCATCTTCAGATGGATGGGAATGTTAGAGATTTTAGGACATTTGATAATTTTCCAAATCCAGCGCATCCTAAAGTATTATTCCAGTTCAACTACCATGATATCCCTTCCCAGATTAAGAACATTAGGTACCTAAATAGACATAGGACTAAAGGAATATTTTGACCTTCATATTACTTAACTATCAATTACATTTCAACTTTTCAAAGTCAACGTTTGAGAATCTGCCGATGAAATTGTCCATTGTCCAATCAAAATAATAATATATTTTATTACCTTGTTGACAGTTTGAGAACTGCCAACAGCGGGGTGGGGAGTATCTAATTAATGATACTTTGAATGTTCATGAATCACTCTTAATTGCCACTCCGTCACTTTGGGAATCCGGATTGTTTTATTTTAGGTTTGGTTCTGAGCAATAAAAAAGCGTCGATCATTCATTGTCCGCTCTTTGTTCCATTCGTGACTGACAAAATGTCGTTGATTGTAATTCAAAAAGGATACAATTACAATGATATAATACTAAGGGAACATCAGAACTACATACGAATTCATTACTTATATCTTTACATCCGAGAACACTTTATTAGTGAACACTTAATCGCTTAATCAAGTATAAAAGATATGTACGTTTTTTCTTTTATTTAGTTTTAAAACGATAAAAGGCTTGACGATTCTTGGGGTTTCTCCAGATGGCGAGAAACTATCTGACAAGAGAAAAAAGAGTGATGTGACATAAAGCCGTAGAATCATCCTGTATGAATCTTTTATCCACCGCTAAACCGTCTGCTGCCAAACGTGTAGGACAAATTATGAGATTTGAGGATTCATAATCTAGAATCTGACGAGACAAAAAAAGTGTTTTGTATGGCTTTTCACCACCCAGATTGTAAAACTCTTGAAAGGTGTAATGAGGTGTGGCCGGCCGAGAATGACGCGGATCGAACACATCGATTCCATCCTCAAGGAAGGCCTGGGGCCCTATAGAACAATTGAATTTGGCGAACGTCTACAAACGAATTATTCAAAAATGTAGAGTAGGAAGAACATTATCTGAACACTTTTTATATTTTTATACAAGTGTCTTTGTTTGGTTTAAATATTTTTTTTTATATGTTCCAGTGGACAGTTATTTTTTTCGCACTCTACATTGACGAAATCTTCGTTTGTAGTCGAACTCCAATTTGAATTTGTCTAGATCGGCTATCAGAAGTAAGAGAAATAGGAGAGTTTGTATAAGAACTGATATGTGATTGTCGGTGGAAGAAGCGAAAGAAGTGTGCTTGGATGGAAAGAATTGGAAGTCCCCCCCTTTCCTACCCCTTACGGGAATAAGGTTTTGTTAAAAAAAAATCCACTAATAAAAACAGCAGCCTAAATGTACCTACAACGGTTTCAAAATTCAAAAATGATTCTCACCGGAATCAAAAGCTCTAAAAAGCTAGGAAAAGTAACAGAGAACAGGGGAAAAAGAAATAGCTACCTTTACAGACCATCAGCCAAACTACGAAACAGCTTAATTTTGGTTCTGGAGTAAGAGCTGCAGAAGAATTTCTCGTGACTCTGAGTGATGTTTGAAGAAAAAGATAAAATCTTCATAAAATTCATGACCTTTTTTTGGTGAAGTCTTTGAACACCGAAATACGACAAACGTCGCATTCTCAATGGCGTTAAATACAAAGACAAAACAAGAACTCTAAATACTTTACACTCTCGATGAATGATTGGTAAAATTAACTACCGCGCCAGAATGTCTTAATGCTCTGTTAAATTGTTCAGCTTTCAGTTGCTGACACTAAAGAATTTCAGCAATGTACGAACTAAACTAAAATATCCATCCATGTTAGTGTAAAAATCTTATTCAGTCGTTCTATTTCTTTAAAGTGAATTTCTAAGCCAACGCCAAGAATTTATTGATCTATGTTATAAAAAATGATCTATGATTTTGTCTGAGCTAACCTAACATTTGGAATATTTCACTGGACGATTGTTTTGTGAAAGTGGAAGAATGTCGGCACCATCACGGATACACCCATGAAATTCAGGACATACGTGACTACGAATTTCAGAGATATGATTAAATAAAGGTGGCTATGGACCATTTCCACTTTCACAACACAAGCTTTGCTTTACTTATATCGAAAGTGTATTTTGTGTTCACTTGGGGGAGCCCAGATTCATATTAAGAAGAAAAAAATAAGAACTTTGAAAGTCAACACCATGAACAGACTAGAAGAATTTGAAATGTGTTTCATCACAGAGTGTAGACATGAGCAAACATAAAGTTTCTGTCAACTATCGCAATTTGCAAAATTTCATACTTGGACCACGTATTGCGGGAGGAAATGTTAATGAAACTAATATAAGGGCAAAATTGAGCAACGCCTAGGACCTGGTCGAAAACAGACGTCATGGCTGCCCAACCTATGATAGAGATAGATTCACCGAAGTGATTCAATGTTGGCATTTACCAGAAATATCGCAGACTAAAGATCACAATGGATGGGCTGTTAAATCAAGCATCCAGTCTCTTCATTACAACAGGACAAGGATACAAGGAAGTAATTAGAGAAATGATTGGCAAGCGATATGATTGCATGAAAAAGGGAATGCCTGGATCTCGACGACATGCGCTGTACGAATAAAATGATCACAATGCGCAAGTGCTTATGCAGACAAGTTCAATAGATTGTTAACAATATCAATTATTATTATTGATCATTGATCTAGATTTATAACACACACAATGCAACGACGTTATGTCAATAATCATTAAGTATTAAAATACTCTCATGACGGAGACAGTGCGTATTGAAATAATAATGATTATATTACAGGCTGAGTTATGATTGTTTCTTGACAGACAGTCGATATTCATTTGTTTATTTATGCACCAGACTATCAATAATAGTAATAAGAATATTAAATGTATGTAGTGATAATGCAACTTACATACCTACAATTTTGTTAATGTTTATTTGTCTCATGGACATATTATTAAATCATAATGATTCAACTGTCAAACAATACATACCTTATACCTTCATTGTTCGTACGATATTATTTTAGTATATTGACAATGTGGGTAGTAAAATTTTCTTTCATAAATCATCGAGAATACGGAGTGCCATATGTCACTTTTGTTTTTAATATAATAAGTATCAAAATAATCAAAATTATTTAGTGTTATAGATATTCGATGTTTGGTAAGGAAAGCGTTGGGACACAGAAAGGATGAGGATTTGTTGGATGTCGACAAATTAAAACAGGATGCTAAAAGAATAGAAAATATAGATTGGTAGGTACCTATTATTATAGAAAAAATAACAACTAATGACTCTAACAATTCATTACTGATGTTCGATTTTATGGAACAAACCACTACGGGCTTACGACCGTCTTCTACTGTTATTTCGAAGGCTGGCTTAGTGTGATCACTTTACGTTAACAACGTTCGCCATTATTACCCATTATTATTATTATTATCTATTTGAAAAGAGAGATGTACTCAATAGGACTCAGTTGATTGAAAATGACGTGTATAGATCATTCAAATTCCGTCCTGAAGGAAAACCTGGGGATTCTTCACTAGGTAAGATATTGGAAGAAACGGAGTGTCTGATTCTAAGAAAAGAGTGGAGGTTAATAATTCTTTGTAGTGATTTTTGTCAAATTCTACAATAATTTTAGCTGATGATCTATCTACTAATAATGAAAACTTTAACTTTGAATCTAGTAGACTTAAAATCAACAATAATTTAACTACTTACCCACTACACAGGCGTATAATGACTGATTAAACTATGAACACACTAGTCATTCAATGAATAAAAACTACGGAATAACTAGGCCTACTACATTAATATAATGCACAATAATTAAACTGCAGACTCAGTAGAACTGATATGAACAATTTAATTATATTATTATTTTTCCATCTATCTTAAAGGTTTTTTTTTTTAAATAGGTTTATTTTTTATCTTTAATCGAAGTTATTTTAACGAATCGCGTTATTTTATGGTTTGCGTGCGATGGACTGTCAGCTTTTAAACAGAATTTGAGATACAGATATGCGACGGTTTAATTGTGAGACAAACTACCACCATTATCGTTTATATTTTTTAATGACCAACCCTTAAATTATTTTTTATATAAATTTATAATCGATTGTTAGGGAAATTATAGATCTCTATATTATGACATTGCGTGTCTTATCATAATTACCTACAGAAAATGGATTTCAATGATAATAATAATATTGTGATTATACCTGCATATGGATGGAGTATTTTGGTGTACGGCAGTGAGAATTGGTGCCTATCCCAAAATAAATAAAGAGGAGACTGGAAGCTTTTGAGATATGGTCCCACAGAAGACTTCTTGGTATATTACACTAGACTAGAGGGACCAAATGAAGAGGTTCTTCAAAGAATATAAGAATGAGGCATCTCCTAAAAACCCTGTCTTTCGGAGAGGCCACGTAATCTACATAATAATTCAGTAATGTATGTATATTTATTTATTTATTTGTTTCACTCCAACTGTATGTCGGAGCATCACGCTAAAAGCGTAGGTTCTGCGTTGAATTTTTTTCTTCGCAGTTTTTCGCAAATACAATTGTGGTAATCTGAGATACAAATATTTACATTTCATTAAATATATTTTAAGTTATTAATAAATTTCTAAAATTATGAAATCTTCATAGTAAAATTTCACTAAACACGGAAAGCCATCTTTTGAAAACAAAATTACTCATGTAAAAATTACACGGAATCGGAGTAATGCGGTATGAAAATGTATTTAAAAGATTGGAGATTGATTTGAAATACATACAAATGTAATTCAAATGTTATAAACCTTATAAAATAATGATTTTCATAAAATTTATCAAACGCTACTCCATTTTGAAGGAAATTTTGACATATTATAAGAATATGGCCACCGTTGTTAGAACAGTTGTAGCCATCGGAATCAAAGTTAAATTAGATGCCTCTCTGCATATTGTAATGTACATAATTATTTTTATATAGAACTGATGTAAAATGATTCAAGATAATAGAGTTTAGGTAATAAAATTTATGAATGAAAATTTAATTTGAAATTTGTATGAACATCCATAAAATAGCAAGAATTGAACGGTAAAACAGGTACTTACCCACATCTGAATCTCAAAACATTACCAAAGTGAATTTGACAGCTCAAATATTATGTTGCAGCAAACAATAGTAAACAAAACTTCCTGTTTATTTTGGAAAAGAATCAGATATGTAACTATTTTGGTAATAAAATTCACTTGATTTATCCACATAAAAATTAATAACAGATATTAGATAATATGTAGGTATTAACGACACTTTTCAAAATTCTTATGTAGATAAATGCAAACTTATGTTTTCTTCCTTATTATTTATTTTATTTAATGTTATATTCATCATTAAACAAGGTGGGTAATATTTTTAATAAACACAACACACAACACAGAGTGGATGGAAGCATTCGGTTCGGCAGCGTTTCTTGACATATCCAAAATCCTTGCAATGCTCCCATCTAGAAAAAACATAATTCTATTAATATGTGAAAGCAAAATACAGTGATAACATGGCCATGGTTGTAAATATATAAGGCGACATTAGAAAATTTCGCATTTTGACAGGGATTTGTTTTAAAAATACACATTATGAGAATTTGATTAGAATCGATATTAAGGATTTAGAAATATATCAAACTACTTAAGAACTTCATATAAGAATAAAACAATCTTTGATGTATGTGCTGCTTAAAACATTAATTTAGAATTTTTAGTAATATTATTTGTTTCAAAGTGTAGCTTTTATACCTTTTTAAGATCTTCTTAAAATCCATTTAGACTGCATAATGCACCAGGTATTATTGTTTCAGATAGACTTGAAGAAAGCTGCAACTCCATGACTAGAACATAAAATACAAAATAAACAGCAAATTCAAATGATCATATTTTATACTTATATATTTACAATTCACAACTAAAAAAATCATGAAAGGTAGGTAAATGAATAGCCTAATCTTAATAATTAAAATAGCTTAGGTACCTACGTAGAAAATATTTCAATATTAAAAATCTTACAAAATTTTCAAATATAGAATCCTTTTTGTTTTCGTCGGCTGTCAGTGGTCAGGATAATAACATGACAGTAGGAGAGTGAGTAAGTACCATAGACGAACTTTTTAAAATGTAATTCTTTGTCTGAGCTTCATAATATGAAAACAAAATAAGATTGATTTTTTCAGGATTTTTTTCCACTTTAATAATTCTTCTACACATTTAAAGTGGTTTTTGTATGAAAAATGTTTTTTATATAAATAAGTAAATCAGAAAATAATTTATCCAGATATTTTTTAGCGTTTTCTATGGTTAATGTATTGTCATATTGTCAATCTATGGATATGTCTATTTTGTTGTCAAACTATAAAAATGTAAACATTGAATTTTTTTACGGCTTATAAAATCATTTTTTTGGGAATAATAAAATAGGTAAGCAAAGTTAATTGAGTAAATATTGTTTCAAAATAATCGCATAATTACAATGCAGCTAGCCTATTATATTAATTTATTTTATGTAACTATATTTTTACAGGATAGATATTACAAGATATTTTCAACAATCTTCTTCTTACTTCCACTGTGGCAATCCACTCTCGAGAGAGTGATAAAATAACAGAAGTGAATTTCTAAAATGTACAAGTATGCATTTTATTGTTGGAATATGCAAAATCGGTAAGTCCCGTATTATTTGATAATAATTGTAGGTACCTCTTTTCTTATTTTTGTCTATATTTAAATTACATAATGTTTTTTTACAGATTAATGTTAAATAGTTCCCCCAAAATTTCTATTGAATGAGGATAGTCAAATTATGTATACTGGAAAGTATTCAATGTTTTCGTAGTTTGGAATGTAAAAAACACAATCACAATCGGTAAAAATGAACTGGCAGCCAATGCTCTTAAAAATTGTGCCATATGGATACGCTGTTACAATACTAGACGACATTATTTTGATAAATTAATAACCATCGGTAACAGTACCAGAAACAGGAGGTTGGTAGCCCACTGGTATCAGTTGACGGCTACATACTGTGTAGGTACTCAATTGTGGCTTTGAATTCTGTTGCGACCATTTCAACTTTTACAACACAAGCATTGTTTTGTGTGAAAGATGTCAAAAGTGTATATTATTATGTGTTAACTTTGGGTGAGTTCAGATTCATTTGTATAAAAAAAGTGTTTTGTTGAGCTGTGATACGCTAGAAGCAACCTCGGTTTCATACATTTAGTATGATTAGTATAATTATCATTTTACAAAATGGTAGTTGTGTGTTATATTCATTGAAATTAAATAAACAGAATGTTTTCATTTATTTATAACCAGAAATAAACTGAAAAATATTACATATTGTTTTAATTTTCTATAAAACATCTAATAATATATTCTCCTGAACCATTTCCAAACAATAGATGTTTTATAGCGATTCTTAGTCTTAGTTAAATAATGCCTCCACGACATATTAATGTAAACGATGAGAATTCATGGATTTTGGTAAGTAATTTTCTATAAAACATCTAATAATATATTCTCCTGAACCATTTCCAAACAATAGATGTTTTATAGCGATTCTTAGTCTTAGTTAAATAATGCCTCCACGACATATTAATGTAAACGATGAGAATTCATGGATTTTGGTAAGTAATTATTTTCAAATGATGTTTCTGTGTTAAAATATCAAATAATGTGATATTTTAAAACAACTTACTATATTATTAGTGGTGGTCGTACCAGCAAGTCATTTCATTTACATTTCTTATAATAATGTGTCCCAAAAACATAGGAGCAAATACTCTCATAAAATGGTACATATTTATAACTTTTGAAGTTTGCCAATTATAAAAGCATTGTAGTTACCTCCTATAACTTACCTAATAATGACTTATGACGTCAAAAGGAGCATATCAGTTTGTGAGATAGCTACATGTAGGTTCGAATCATACACTTTTCAACATGATTACATCACAGTTAAGCTTGCTGTGATGGGTAAAGGATATCAGATTTATAAGAAGAACCACCTACCGAGAACTTTTTTAATGTAAAAGTAGTCACACCTCAATGTGTAGTTACTGCACTTAAACGCAATAGACCTGTTGATGAAAAAGCTAAACGCAGGTTTGAAACTTGGTGTGGGCCTTAAATTCTTCAACTGTTGCGTTAAGTTTTGAAGATTAGGTGCCGACTTCTAAGTTTACTTATATTTGTAGATATATTCCATAGTGAGAAGCTTTACTTTAAGTAAGGAACATAAAAAGCTTTTTTGGTACTTAATTGCAGAATAATAGAATCAACATTGTGGTGAGAGCCCATTGCTCACCACATTCGAGCACTGTCTTATTAACTATGGGGTAAGCATAGAGAGTAAGTCGCCAGGCTATGATTATGTCTTGCAGCGCTTTCTTCTTGCTGATGAGGTGTTACAAAAAAATAAGTACAACTAATTAAATAATAATAATAATTTATTCAATGAAAAATAATACATTAAAAATAATACACAATTTAGTGAACATTTAACATTATGTAGGTACACCATACTTTTATAAAGCTCTGTATGTAAACATCCATAGATCAGGTTCTATAACTCCCATTATTCTACAAATTTTTGGTGGACGGGTAAAAAAAGCTAGTACGAAATAAAGGACTTCTTTTTTATGGACGAGATGACGGACGGGACAAAATTCTGGGGACAACCAGGTCGAGAATACCCGCAAGACGCATTTTCGAACATGCGCTGTTTGTAGGAACTAGGAAGTCTATCTTATTCTTCTTTGATGGGTGCCTTGTCAGGTCCCCCCGACGTTGG
Organism: Mystacides longicornis; assembly: GCA_963576905.1. NCBI lineage: Eukaryota > Metazoa > Arthropoda > Insecta > Trichoptera > Leptoceridae > Mystacides > Mystacides longicornis. The sequence goes on from OY756434.1 coordinate 7,859,489, forward strand.
CGACCACCTCCGCAAAAGCCACTCGGTCCTGCGCTGCTCTGAAGAGTTCATCGACCCTTGATATTCCGGTCCACTCCCGGATGTTTCGCAGCCAGGACATCTGCTTCCTGCCCACTCCCAGTCTTCCCTCAATTTTGCCCTCCAATATGAGTTGAAGAAGACGGTACTTCTCCCCTCGAAACACATGACCCAAATATGAAACTTTCTTCACTTTAATATGCGACAGCAATTCTCTCCAGGTGTTGGCTCTCTCTAAGACTTCTGTGTTACTAATCATGTCAGTCCACGGTATTCGAAGCATTCTTCTGTGTAGCCACATCTCGAATCCCTCTAACTGGTTCATGATGTTCACCTTGTGTGTCCATGTTTTACATCCACAAAGACCATACCTACATAGCATTTGATGAGACGCTGTCGCAATTTTAAATTTAAGTTATCGTCGCAGAAGAAGGGTCTCATTTTATTAAATGCAGCACGTGCAATTATTTCTATTCTGTATTTTACTTCTGTGTCTGGGTCAAGGGATTTTGTTATGATGCTGCCGAGGTACTTAAATCGATCCACCATTTCAAGGAAGTCCATGCTGAATGAAATTGAACTGTCTGATATATGAAGAGGGTCATTCGTTTTTTATAACCCATTCCCTATTAATTAATAATGATCCATTATATATTTTTATCCCTTTTCTGAAAACTTTTGGGTTATAATACGGGTCAAGAGGTCACATATTATATTTTAAAAGATACTTTGAACTTCGTGGGACTGTGAAACAAAAACAAAAGTGCATTTTTGCTAATAAACCAAAAAAAAAAAGATGCCAGAACATTATCCTCTCCGGAACAAGGTCATTTATACGGTAAATCAAAATCGACCAAAAAAATAACGATTTGACCAACAAGACACTAATTGCATCAATAAAAAATTATAGATCTCTGATTGTTATTTTTAGGTCATTTTTGTGCAGATTGCATGTTGCGGTAATAACATAAATGGGGCCATCATTTTATAAGCAACCATAAATAATACGATTTTCTGTAAGTTTAACGATCCTGACGCCATCGTCCGTTCTAGATCTTATAGATCATGGGCTCGTCAACCTTTTTATCGCAAATATTTCTTTTGAATCAACGTACTATCACGGCATAGGCATACCAATATAGATACGGCATAAAACTGGAGTCATGAATGTTGTACAAAAGACCTCCCAAGGAACGTAAAGTTTTGTTGGTCAAAAATAACATAGATAATTTATAAGAACTTGAATAGGTCAAGAATTATTTGGAGAAGCCAAGGTTTTAAGAAAGTTAGTTGTGCGGATGGCGTGATAAGAATCCGACAGCTGAATTTAATATCGAGAATTGGACTAAATTCTCGACGCTGATCATCTTCACAGCCTTTGTTTATTGCGAATAATCTTAAATTTGTATGTTCCTTTTTTAGTAGATGGTCATGTATAATTTTTTTACTCTATCATACCTGTAGAATTTTAAAAGGTTTGTGGAATTTTAGAATACTATTACTCTACAGTTTCGGAACATTTTTTCAGCTTTGAACTTTGACAAACTCGAAAAGTAACTAACAAAAGGGTAGGATCAAGCAAATTAGAAATGAAAAAAAATGTGCCCAGTTATAAATCATTCATCAACGGTTGTCTATCTCTGTCATAGATCATTATAATGATGAGTGCTAGTTATAATAATAATAATATTATTTGTAATAACTAATGATAAAGATCATTTGTTCAACGGGTCTGGATCATGGAAGATGATTAAAGGGATCCATGGAAGGTTGTCGGCTGTGTTATTATTACTATAGATCCGCCAGACCCGCCCACTTATTAGGTCGGCTCCTCAAAGTAAACACACATCAGCAGGGCAAACAATCGAGATCATTAACCATTTCCGGACTATTTTCACCGTGAAATGTTTTGATCTAAAAATCGTTGACGGTTTTGAAGATAGCATCAAACATCTGAGTAAAAAGTCAAAATCTAGAAAACTCCACGATATTTCAACATTGACTATGAATCTTTTTTGCATTGCCAATTCATCTTCTTCGGCAGCAAGTGCTAACATCCCCTTCTCCCACTCCTACCGGTTCTCTGTTGTTCTCTTCAGTTCTGTGTATGAATGCAAATAATGCACATTCATAGCGAGTAAGTATTTCATCGATCGTAAGCTCATATTAGGTATATGTCAACTAGGTTTTTGAATAATCGTACCTATGCTCAGTCATCTGTGGATAGGTCAATATTTTCCGTTTGGGTAGGGGCAAAAAACTAAAATATGACCATCTTTCGATTCGAAAAGAAATACACAAACTTTTTTGAAAGACCCGTTCTGTCAACATGATCTCTCCTAGATTTTAGAAAGAATAATAATAATATGTAGGTAGGTAATCCACCACAAGAAGACGTGGTAAACCATGAGGTAAGAGCGGTTAAGGTTGCCCCTGCATGCAGCAATTAGCGATTTTATCTCACCATCATCAGCCCTCACTCGTCCAGTATTGGAAATAGGTCTCCCTTCCTGACTTCCACGATTCTCTGTCTCTTGCCATTTTGTGCCATTGATTTCCGTCCACTCTCCTTATACTGTCATCATATCACCTCAGCTATGGCCAGGCTGGGTTTCTATTACCTGTTCTTAGTATCCACAGTCTCCACTCTTATATAGATTTATAAAAAACAGAAACTGTAAACCGATATGTTTTCTACCTGATATTTACTTAAAATACCTACCTATAAATTATTTGCCGCTTATCAACCATTTCGAAAAAAGTAAAAACCCTTGTTTTTGTGCAATAAATTAGTACGATTTTCGAAGTGGAGAAGCTATAATTTTTCACTGACGCCAAGTTTGCTCGTAGGGGCGGACGCATCCCCGCCCCCTTTAAAGTTTTGTGATCGGCCGTGATGTATATTACAGCCTCAGGCACCAATATTTTCCAATTTCAAATCACCTTCCCTTTGGCGTCGATTTGTTCTATAATATTGATCGAACTTCCACGGAGTAATAAAGATTACCCACTAAACGGTTCGAAAGTCTCATAATAGTTTTTAATCGGATTTCAGACTATTTTTAGTAGGAAATAACCTAAATTGTCGGGCTTTTTTCCAAAACTGTTGATTAAACTGAATCCCTGATAACTTTCTCCGAACGAGTACACAGAATCATTTATTTCTCGAAAACCAAAATACCTAATAAGTATCTCCCCATTTACAGAACCGCAGTGCCTAAGAACTTATGGACTAGAGACATTAAATAAATGTCAAAGACGAAATTTTGGTCATGATAACCCTTTTGAAATAAATCCAATAAACTCTGCCCCGTCCGAGAACCTTGTGGTACGCCATATTTTAATCTCATCTACCGGTGTTTATTTTTCACTGCTTTGATTTCACTTTTTAAGTAACAAGATATTAAATGACTTCTGCACTTTTATAAAACTGTAAAAGAAACATTATGGTTCGTGCCGCGTGCGTGGATAAGGGATATTCCGGAAAGAAATTATTGGAAGGAAAGAAGAAGGCGTGTATTCCTCAATAGATGGCTGATGATGAAGAATTAAATAAAATGAGTTGAGTGAAGATACTTTATAAAGAAGAATGATAATGACGAATACACAAAGTTGCATTATTTGGCTAGTATTTATGGAGAAAAAAAAACTTAACAGATTGACTATAAAACTTGCGGTTGAAAAGCAATCATTGGAACTCCATATAAAATAATTTGATTTGGTAGTGCGAAATACGCAGCAGATCGTCGTAATGTAGCATAATAATAATATTCAACAGCCTTCAAAATAATAACAATCATAAGATATTGGAGTTGAGAAACAGTAAATCATGTTCTCATTATTTATCGGCATTGTCGGAAGATGGATCATAAAGCAGGCATCGGAGTCCCAGCATGGCGCCGACACTTGGAACAGACAGAATCACCTCTAGACCATTATCTCGCCCGGCTAATAGCCCCGTAGGAACCTGTGCATGGTGTCCCGATGATTTGTGATTCATTGATTACTTCAGCGTTTAAAACAAAACTGGTGCAGTGGGGTGGATCGAACACTCAACTATCATAAAAATAAATAAATAAAAAGTAATCGACCTCCTGTAGTTGTTCTGCTGTCTGAAAGAGAGATTCTGGATTCGACCAATGATTTTAATAGGTTGAAGTTTCGATTTTTGGCTTTCTTAATTTGAAACCTAGTCAAGACATAACCAACTTTTTCCTCCATAAATTGTACGCTAACGGTGTATTTTCTTAATCAGATACTTAACGTTTTTGTCTTTCGTCTTTTGACTCATTGATAGTCGATAGTAATCCAACCATAATATGGTTGCGATTATTTTACGTCCAAAAACTCTAATGCCCGCAAGAGGATTCGAAGCAAAATCTGGTGTCATAATATGTTGAAAATTCCGATATAGGTATGTTTCAATATATCATATTTAGGTACTTAGAAGAAAATCTTCAATCAAATTATCCTTTTGTTCTATTCTATCTGCCTCAAACTGCGTTTGTATTCTATATATGTTATTATTGTTTAATTCTTGTTTCTGTTTTTTGTTATACCTATTCTATTGTCAAAGGCACTTTGTGCCGTATATTTTGTTAAAATAAATAAATAACAAAAAATATCGTTGTGAAGTTAGATAAGTAACGCTATAATATAATCCACCTTTATACTGGAAGAAACTGAAAGAGGATGAAAATGGTTCATTTTTTTTAATAATTACAACTTAGGTAGATAGAGGTACTTACAAATGATAACAATATTATATTATTGACTTCTTATATGAATAATATAATATACTTACAAGATAATAATAATAATTTTATTTTTCAACAAAATGTACATTGATTAAATACAAGAGTATTCCAGAAATTTAAATAGATATACAGATACATTAAATATAATCATATACTTAGGTATGGTTTTTCAAAAAACAATAGTTATAACAATTTTATGCATCTACAACTAAAATTTCATGTATCTTCAACCTTTTGTTCATTGATAAATCCTTCGTGCAGTGAACTAGTGAGAAGAAACTGTATCTCACTGCACATTACTCCAATTTGCCTTAGCATCAACTCAAACCAACACTTTAAAATCACACATATCACCCCATACATCACACTCATCAACCACAGAGCATTTCCCAAACACACATCAACCGTATCTCAGTACCCAACTCTACCGCTGTATCTCTAACCTAATGCTTAGATAGATTAAAATACATGTCATGTCTCACCTATTGACTAAATCCAAAAATACACCTTGAACATTTCCCATATTGGGAATTCTCTGGCCAATAAATAATGACATAGTGTAATAGTAGGTACAAACAGTAAAATAATATGTACCTAGGTACTTATAAAATAAGTTGAAAAATATGCCCAAAAGTTTGCATGGCTAGGATTAAAATTCATAAGCTGTCAAAAGCTTTTGATAGCTTATGAACATCAAAACTAAGAAGAAATGACCTGAAAGAATTTTTTTTTGTAATTTCGTCTCACTCTTTTTAACTTGACGTCGGAACAAATTTCGAAATCATTGCGTTATATATTTTTTTAAAGAATGGGAGGTAACAAACTCAGGTAGACAACCAATAATTAGACTCGGCCCATAGTAATTTGACACAATTTAGCAACAAATAACACACTTCTTCTAGTCAGTTCAGTCCAGACATAATATAAGTGAAGAGTGAACAGACATATAGACAAACGTTTGTTTTATTAGTAATGACTGTGTGTTTAGATTTAATAGTGCCTCTAACAAAAACAACAAATCACCTAAATGAACTGTCTGGCACCACCCGACAAATGAAATCATTAATTAATAATTATTATACCCTGGTAGAAAATATCGAAACTGACTGAAGAGACCGATTCATTGATTTAAATTTTAAGTGGGTTAGTCTATAAATGGAAGGCCGACGAATATTTTTGTGATTAATTGGAGAGAACGGCGTCAGGCGTTTTGGAAGCGGAATAATTATTTAGCTTTTTGTTTTGGGAAGTCAAAGGGCCGATTTCAACTCGTAAATATGCACGTTTTGAGCGCACAAATTCTGTTCGTATGTCATTCAATGATCTGATGCTTATCTTTTTTTATAGGCTAAGATTTGGAAAAAAACGGAGAGTTACTACTACCTGTACAATAAAATGATTAAATAAATTATTTTTTTAACACTTTTCTATAGTCAAACAACAAACTGGAAAAAGGAAAAAGAAAAAACGGAGGCCAACGTAAGCGGTATAAGGATAATCTACATATTGAAATAAAAAATGTTATTCGACAGTCAGACTGGGAACAAACAACAGCGACCAACTAACAGTCCAGAGTGGAGGAAGATCGTTGCCGCAAGTCAGGGAATCGAGATGTAGAGAAGGAGAGGTCTTGACGAGGGAGCTGATTACCCGTGCTCGGAATACGGCAGAATCTGTCTTTCGAGAATAGGCCTCTACAGCCACACAATATGGCATAGAAGACAGAACTAATCATTTTTGTGCTCCTCATGCTCGACTCACGGGCAATGGGCATTATTATTTATAGACAAAGATGTCAGGCAATGTTTTCCAGCTAACTGGTCCCGTCGAATCGGAGATAGGCCAACTCGGGGAAGAAATTTCTAGTGAAAAAAACGCACCCACGACTTCTTATTAACTTCTTCCTTTTTTAGATCTAATGAAGTCTGATGAAATCCTGCTTGTAGCAGTTAGTGCCTATAACAAAGGAGTCCATAGTTTATTATAATGGCTATGACATTATCTGGAGGATAGTATGTGTTTAATAACATCTTATTGCCCTTAATAAGCGCTTATTAGTGTGCAAATAGTATTCTAACATGGAATCGTTCGATCGTTTTGCATGGAAATTCATTCGATATCCCATTAATCGAAAACTCATACAAGGGGTAATGATCCCAAACAATGGGCGATGTTCCACTTTTCTATGAGATTTTCAAAAGGAGGATGATGAGGGGTGGAAAAAACCACTCAAGGTTTTTCGAGTCAAAGGGCTTTTGTTGCCTTCTGCTTCTTGGTGGGATCGTAAAATGATTTTTAATCCCAGAATCAGCTCAATTTCACAGCAATTTTGTTGTGTAAGAGCCCTTCATTAAATTTTACGAACAAAAGAACTATATTTTATTATCATTCCATTGCAGATGATTTGAGAGATTTTATATTGTGCATGAACTCATGTGGCTTTTAATCTTTCATTTACACATAAACATCATGCATTGTGTTTTTTTTAAGATTGCAGTGATTTTTCATAAAATTTTTATTATCTACAGCTATTAGCTCATTCAGTTTTTCGCAAAAAATCATAATATCTACATATTGCGATTGAGGATGTTTTTTCGTGATGTTATCGTACCTACCTACTACTTAAAACATTTGATTTTAATCTGATGATCTATCGATCAACAAAATTGATCAATCATCAGCATTCATTATTCCTTAAAATCATTATCCTTTTGATTACTCCAATTCGATAAAAACAATCTGTATAATTTATCTAAAAATAACACTTCCATATTATAAACATTGGATATTAAATTGATCTTTGTAACCCACCAACAAATAAGGTATTATGCTGGTATCAGAACGAAATCTTCAGATTAAGAACGCTACAATATCTTGTTAATCTGTTTATTTACATCTTACCTGAGTCATTTTGAGGAATTATAAATAAATTAATAAATAAAGTACATATTACTTATCAATATCACTAAGCGGAAGATTGGATTATCTGATAAAGAATTCGACTAAAAAAAGTATCATGTTTTTAAACATTGTATCTACTAAATGTATGAAATTATTCTAAGGATGTGCTTATATCAAATGAACATTGACTCAGAACTCCATAATGATTGAGTAGGTATAACATTGCTTGATCGTTGATATTGTCACCAAGATAATAATAACAACGAGAAAGATCTGTCATGGCCTATTCATTAGTTCATGTTCGTTGTTTTTTTCGTTGGTGTTCAATATCAACGATCATTTTTTTTTCCTATTTTCTCCTATTTTCCCTATTTTTCACCCTATTTTCCAGCTCTGGCTCTATATTCTTTTGGTATAAACTCACCCTTATGAGCGAACATCTGAAAATATAATATTTTATGAATGACATTATTGCAAAAAGTGCCTACCTAATACCTACTTCTTTCAGCCTACCTACGAAATGGATTATATTTTTCTGGAGATAGATAACTGAAGTCGAATTACCAGGGCATTTTTGTAATTCGGTATTTTTTTGTGGGGACCCATCGAACCCATCGAATTTTTGTAGTAACAATCTCTGCACTAATCATACCAACTCTACTCTTCCACTCCTCGCTGCTACTCTTCAACCTCTTCTATTCTTGATAAGTACTGCAACGCATACCCCAATCGCTTGATTGGTCTTTATAAACACCTATCTAATTTTTTTTATGTAGGTAAATTTGATATCATAATTTATCAATAAAGGCAGGAACTCACGTATATTTTTAGAGATTCAAAGAAGTCATCATCAGTAGAATGTATATTTTTTTTGTATAATTTATTATCCGATTTGAAGATATAATAGACAGTAACCACACGCGGAGATTGTCTCACACACAAAGCATCCAATATCGCATTACGGGGAAACAATAGCACTCGAAGATCTATAAGATAAATCTGACAGTTGTCACACTTCAAAAAAAAACACAAGTAAAATAATGATATATTCATTCAGCACCATCAGGGATCGACACACAAAAGACGAAAATAATAATGCTCACCAACAAAAGATGATCGTTTTTGAATAAAAACAATGGTTTTTATATGAAAAAATTCACAAAGCCGATAGACAATTGGAATAATGGAACAAAAGGTTGTGCAAATAGACAAAACGACAATTTGACAAGTCTAAAAGTAGTGAGGTGACTTGTTGATGCATACAAACATGTATTGTATCACCTGCTGAACAATTCTTTTTTTAATCCTGATTGCATACAGGGAAACATTTTTTTTGTTTGAGAGTCAAGTATGAAATTTGAACAATGGCTAAGTGAAGTTTTGAAATATGACTGTGTGACTTGTGTGGCATTTTTTCATTGCTTTTAAGTGTGCCTGTTGTGGTTTTTTTTAGTGTAAAGTAGATAGATTGCGGGATATCCGCATGGACAGGTTTTAAAAATTGACTTTTTATAAATTTAGTGTCTTCTCTTTTCGTCACTTTTTTACGATTCTCTTGTAATAAGTATGAAAAAATTGAAATTAGGTTTTGTTTTGAAAGCATTATTAGATTTCTTTAATATTTTTGGAACTTGTGTTAAGACGAACTTTTTTCCATATTAATCGCTCATCTACTCCTATTAGCAAAAGATAAAGTGATCTCTCATGAGGCTTATTCCAGCTCATTCTCTGTCAATTTGGAAGTATTTCAGACGTTATTCTGTAATGAATCATTCTTTCAACGTATTGGTGCCAGCATTGCGTCTTTCCCATCATATTTAACGATCTTCCAGATTTTGGTATTTTTTTAGTCTTTCTAGCAATGAAAATGTAGGTATGTATAGATCTGATCATAGCTTTCATGGTTATACTTTGTGTGACGTGGCTGTTTTTTTTTTTTAACAATGGTATGTTTGTGTTCTGTTATTTTTTAACCGTTATGTTCTTACTCTACTTTTTGTTTGGCTTCTGTTTGGATTGGTCTTTTAAAATAAATGGGGTTCATCATCAATCATCACCAATCCGTGTTCACTTAGGGTAGGCTGAGAAAACTCATCTCCATTACTATCTTTAAAACATTGACACCGACTTCTTTTTTTTTCACCAGACGCCTAACATTCTTCATGTAGCTTCTTTTATTTCTTTACTTCTGACCAAAAAATCAAGTATTTTTATCATTTTAGCCAAAAGTTACGATCACTGAAGTTAAAGAAAGCGAGATTTCATACTTGGGCCGCACACTAACTAGTGAGAAAAGGAGTTTTTAAAAATAAAATAAATACGATGGAGAACCTGGAAACAGACAAGGTCATTTCTGGGCAATGTGATAAAGAGATAAGCTGTAGCGTAGAACAGGTGCTTCGGAAGGAAAACCAAGAGAAATTCGGCGATGTGGATGTGATTGCCAATGTCATCGACATTGGCAATCACATCGCCGGGGTCGACAGGGTACTTGGGGAAGAAAATGGGTAAAAAAGGTTATTTAAACTTTGAACCAATGGTGTAGTACGCCTGAATCGAACAGATGAACGCTACCGTATGTGAGTATATAGGTACCACCAAAGAATATTAATTTGTAGAGATATGTATGTGACAGGGATTTTAACCGAATCTAAAACCATATACAATACATAATTATTATTTTCTTCTCGACGCGACAAAATGTGGTTAATGTCTTTTAACCCTTGATGTGATTTATTTTTTAATGTTATTTTAGTAATCTAGCGTGGATATCGAAAGGGTACACATTAATAACACTTTTGAACGCTCACACACACGGACGGATTCTTTTTGTTGTTCACGTGTTTTTATTTTAGATGGGCACATGTGTAAAATATCAACGGCAATAAACAACCTAATCTAGATAAATGAATCAAGATTAATTATTATTATGGTCCCTGCGTTGTTTTGTTTCCCATTATTTTTGTCCTGTCTTAGGATCATTCAAAAAGATATAGTTACACAAGCATTGGGTTTTTTATGGTTGATTCATTTTTGTACGTGACTGAGAGAATGTTAGGAGTTGAAATGGAAAGTATTTTTACCTAGTTGGAATCACCTGTCCACCATACATATTATGACGACATGGTAACCGAATGTATCTATTTAAGTACCTATAATGAATAATTACAATTATTACCTATGTTATACGAAACGAAGGTCTCCAAATTTTTTGACAATTCTGCATTCTTTCACAAAAAAATCTTAAAATACACCAGCAGTAAAACCTATCAGGCAACAGACATAATAAAAGGGGCATTAATAAAATTGTTTCAGTTTTATCGTCTGAACTTTACTCTAGGGTCCCAAGTTTGATTTTCCGCGTTGAGAAGTGCGAAAAATTTGAGCTTTTTTCCCCTATATAGGAGCTTCTGACCAAGTACCACATATTTCGTCAATATAATACTGTACTTCAAGGGGTTATAAGAAATAATATATTATTTTCCGCGGACACCTTTTATTTCAAATGGCGTAGCAAATTTCGACTTAAAGCGAATAATTCCAATAGGTACAATGGTACATAGGTACCTACTATTAATAATATGTTATTTCAACAGAAATATCGAGTTCCTAACAGTGAAATTATTTTTCAAATCGGTTAAGTAGTTTCGGAGCCTATTCAATGCAAACAAACAATTAAATCTTTCCACTTTATAATATTATAGTAGGTACCTATTTATAGATAACTTATTAACTGATATTCTAATATAGATCCAGTTAAGGGCCGACGTTAACTTGGTAGCATGCTATTCATGTTTATCTCAAAATCAGGAATTTTTTCGTATAAGTACCTGTGAACAAGGATAAATCCACTTTGAATGAAAAAACATATTCTTTACGATAAAAAACATAAATACCATGTAGGTAAACATTATCAGGGTCAACAATAATTAAGAATAAACTTCCAAAACATCAGGAATTTTAGATTGTAAACAGTTAAAGAATTACACTGAATGCATTTATGACGAGCCCTTCTGTGAATTAGGTAAGACATTGATAATTTAACATTGTGATTTTATATGGGTTGTTCGACTGTTCATAATATTATCATCTAATTACAATTTTAGAATATTATAAGGGATTTCCGAAATTCTTGGTTTCTTAGAAGGATGCACCCTGCTTGAACACGTGACTTTTTAACATCTTAATTAAACACGTTTTTATTGATATTTTTATTACTAGATTTACTAAATCCCTTTGGACGTAGGTAGGGAAAAAAATTTACTCTCTGAAGTAGTACAAAGCTATTATTTATCGATAAAATTTGTATTCTTGCTATCTCCCCGGTATTTTGTTTTAATTTACAGAAGTTATTACCCATAGTTTTGAAATACATTTTTTTCTGTTTCAATGTCCAAATACTGCGCTGCTTAAAATATCATGCATTACACTTGGTAGTCTTTAGACTTCAAATCATACATTATTTATTTTATCCTATCACTGTCTATGAAAGATTTTATGATCGATACAACAGCAGATTCTTTCATGAACTCATGACGAAATTTGAATTTATTTAATAATAATGGGACCAACATGGAACCCTGTGGAACTCCAACTCCTAAAGACTACCTTGTGTTCCGATTCATACGAAGATTGCATAATTTTTACTACATTTGAGAACGGAACCCATCTCCTTCTTCTCGGTGTGTCCGGCCAGTTCCTCCGATATTGAATTTCCTTCTCGATTTTTTTTCTCAAGATCGAGACATGTATATTATTTCTAGGCTTCTAAATCCCTTCCCTTCTTCCACAATCTAGTATACAGCCTAGTTTTTTATTTTACCTATTTAAAATTTGGTTGAATCGCATATATGTGGTATAAAATAACTGACTGGTAAATAGATATAATTGTAAGGAATTAAATAAATACCTACCTATCTAATCTTATAAAGCAGTGATTATTAATTATTTATTGAACTGTCACTATAGTCCGATTTACTTCTCATTTCTATGGATAAACATGGTTAACGTGTTGTTTAGTATTCTATTGCCATGCCAGTACAATAATTTATGGTCTAACAAGATTTATCATAGAGAATTACAGTGCCTTACAGTAACAACGTGTCTATGAAATCAATATGGAGCGCCGTTTTAAAAAGCTATTGAGATTGGCGATAAAATGGCATATTGCGAGATTAATCTTGCAGTAAAATTACAATATTTACCTATATAGGTATTTAACCTTAAAGATTAACAACTGCTAAGGTTTTTTATCATTATAATAATATCAATTTACCAAACTAATTCAAATAAAATCATGTTGACTCAGTGCCAAAACTGAAGCATGGATCAATATTATTCATCTATCAAATTTCTATTAAACCTTTAATTCTTTTTTTTTCAAACTTTATTTTTCCAATGCTTTAATTAAAATCATAACAGCTATATTTCCTGCTATATAAACGCGATAGGTGTCAAAATGTTATAATATTTTGTTTAGATACATCTGTCGAATTTATCAATCTGTTTCAGAGTACGAACTTTGTAGGGGCACCTTGTTTTGTCTTTGCTTAATAATACTATGCCAACTGATAAAACTTGCTTAATAATACTATGCCAACTGATAAAACTTGCATTAATAGTTAGTTTAATTAATTGCAATTGTTTTTCTTCTAGTAGAACTCAAACATACGGGTTGCAATAAAAATCAATGCCGTCAAACGCTTTTCTCGTAGTTATAATAAAATCGTTAAATTTAACGGTTATCTTGTATTTGATTTTAATTGATATTAACGCTATGACAATCACGATTTCTAAAGATAAAGAACTAACCTATCCCATGGCACGGCTGTAAATTTGTTTTCTGTCGAGATGTGAATTATTTATACCGACTATTAGCGAGTTACTACATTGTTATTTATAGTCTTGATAAAATAAACTGACGACTCTTTTGCAATATATATCTATCTAACCAAGATCAGGAAGGTTATTCATGATCTTAACGCCCTTTACCTAGGGGCATGGAGAGGCAACAAGAGCTCTCCACTGCGATCGGCCTCGCGCATATTCGATGACGTCATCCCTACATATCCATATACTTATTATCTTAGCTAGCGGTTTGTTATTTTTAATATTATAGCGATACATAATACAGATGAACTTTATGTTTTAATCATAATTAGTTAAAGAAAGTGCCTATGGGTTTTGTTGTGTTGTCTTATGCTTGTGGATGAAAGTAAAATGAATTATTATTGATAATATATCTTCAGTCACTTGACTGTTGAATGTAGGAACCAATTTTCCAGTTCTGCGCATCCAAAAAGTTCTCTAATAATATTTGTACTCCGTGGTCCAATGTCCATAATATCCTCTCAACAATGGTGAAAATGGCGGGACTGCGATGGTAGTATCTTTTAACCATAATTTTCCTGAGGCACTTCATTTCAAATGAGGAGACTGTGCCTTGGCTTTGGTTGGGTGCCAGAACTCACACTCATAAAGAAGAATTGTTAAAGAATATGTTACAACTAATGACTCTAACAATTCATTACCTACTGATGTTCGATTTTTAAATGGAACACACTACTACGGGCTTACGACCGTCTTCTACTGTTATTTCGAAGGCTGGCTTAGTGTGATCACTTTACGTTAACAACGTTCGCCATTATGTGGTAATGTTTGTCTCCGAAACTCATAATCATGAGAAGATTGTTAATACTTACCATCCATAAAACAGCTTTTCGTCTCGTCACTAAACGCCGACGCTAAAGCACACGGTCTTCAAGTGATTTCATTCCACCTATATAGTTAACTGCATGTCGAGATTATAATCTGGGAGATTAGTTCTCGCTTGCCTGCCTTGTATTGTTGTTTGTTGCCCACTTCATAATAATACTTACACCGTTGACATTTTGATTAGGTAGGTTCGTTTGAGATCGACACTCGGAGGGAATGTCGGTGTCACAACAGAGACTAATCACGACAATCTTGTACGCCGATAAATAAAATGGATACGAACGTAATAAATTCTTTGTATTTACATAAAAACAATCATTGATCATGTCGATGTTTTCCTTAAATTTACTTACTCAATATTAGATTTGATTGAATATTAAAAATACTATGTCGGTTTTATGCTTATAGGTAGGTGTCTAATTTCAAAATATATTTAAAAAAATGTAATATTATGTTGAATAACGGCACAAAAAATAATGTTACGTATTGAGAAAATTACATCATGATAATTCGAAAACAATCTAATTAAAAATATCCACTGCGACCATATTATATATACTACTGTTGTTTTTCTAGTTGTATTTTCATATTTAATAATTAACTATTTATTTAGAGTACGATTTTTATAATGTTAGCATCGCACCCTCTCACACTGTGTTCCGCTCCTTCGAAGCAGAGCTGAGGGATTTGGAAATAGTGTGGGAGGAGGTCATAAAAATTGCGCAAGATCGACTGCTATGGAGAGTTCTTGTTGCCTCCTTATGCTCCTGTGTAGCGTATAAAAGGGAGTATTGATTGATTGATAGCATCGCACATTGGTTGGTCCATGTCTAAATCTATAAAAATAAGGAAGACATTTATTGAAAAAAAAATATGAAAGGTAGGTATATACCTAGGTAAAAACACTTTTCTATACCAATATTTCTATGCCATCAGAATATTTTTTTGCCACTATTGTCACATAAAATTCAACCAAACACCTACCACAATAATTCAAAATCCTTTACCCAATATATTTATGCGAAGTATTGAAAATAATATTATGTCTCTACTATTTTGAATTGTGCAGTTGAAGATTTCAAAAATACCACACGAGGACTCTAAAGTCCCATTGTTTATTTTTATTCATTTAGTTTTATATTTCACGGAACAATGGAAAGCACATTACGAATTTCAAAAACACTTTTGTCCGTGTTTTATCTCTATGACACTACTAATCTATAATAATAAAGGAAAGTGCCTGACTGACTGATTGACTGACTGATTGACTGACTGACTCATCAACGCACAGCCCAAACGGCTAATCGTAGAGAAGTGAAATTTGGAAATCAGGTAGGTCTCAATACAAAACCTTCCACTAAGAAAGGATTTTTGGAAATTCCACCCCTAAGGGGGTGAAAAATAGGGTTGAATGTTTTTCAAAGTATGCGAATATCTCGGAAACTAGACATGCTACGAACTTGAGATTTGGCATATGAATTTTTCTATAGAAATGAGTGTTAGCATATTCGGCAATTTTTCCAAAATTTAACTAAAAGGGACGAAAAAGGGCACATATAAAAAGGGATGATTTTTAAGTGCCTCCTAAAAAGTTTAAAACTGGTTTTATCGAAATTTCAAAAAAATGATTTCTTTAGAAAGAGTCAAATTATACTATTTCGTTTTCAAAAGATATCATTAATTAGAGGGGAGGGGGTGAGGGGCACTTTTCCAACGTGTATGTGTGTGTATCCGTCCCCTCTTTATAACTTTTGATTCGCTTGATGGACAGATCCTAAAATTTCAGAAAATATTGAATACTTTAAGCATACAAAATTTGTATACTCAGAATTTTGAATTTTTTTTTCAGTCAGGGGTTATCAACCTTTGAATTTTTATTTAATTTTTCCATATATCTCGAAAACCATAAAATCTAGAACCCTAAAATTGTGTATGTATATAGAAAAATACAATATCTAAAATATAATTTAATGAAGAAGTTCCAGGATTTCTCAAACTTTTTTTATAAAGAAAAATATTTTTTTTATGACAAATTTACGAGTTTCAGTGCCTATATTTCAGAATTTTATAAAAATATCGAAAAACGCCGAAACGTTACAACTAGATAATTTATTTTTCTATAAAAAATACATACATCATAGCAGTACATCTCAAACTTTTCTTAACAATTTTTGTAAAAATTTAATTTATTGACGACATCGTTTCATACAATAAACATACCGACTCAGGCCATCGACAGTTGGATCTCATTCGGCGAGCCGGGCCGGTGTGGTGCCGCGGTGTATGGCTAAGAACACGTAGAAAGCCGATACCGACCCGCGCCGACCAGCGCAAAGAATGTTACTATGCATTTGAATGGGGATACCCACAGAAAAGCAGGAACCCGCTTTCCGGCATGCTCATTTAAATGCATTGAAACCATAGGCAACAATCTATGAGCCGGTCGGCGCGTATCGGAATCCGCTTTCTACGTGTTCCTACCCAATGAATATATACGTAGGTAGGTACCTACCCAGCCCAACCTACTTTCTCCAATACACGTGTCGAAACTATTGCGTAATCTATAATATTAATATAGTTTTGAACTAGCCGACCCGTCAAACTTCGTCCCGTCTTGGAATATAAATAATATGTTCGAGATTTTATGTATAAATTTAAGTTGATTTCAGTTTAAAGTTATTTAACACAGACGACGACGTGGTCCTTATATTATTGAATATGAATTAGTATAATGATACATTCATTAATACCTTTTTAACTAGGTACTGTAACCGATGCATCTGTTATAAAACATATCATTATATTATTTTCTATCAGCATTCCGTGAATCGTATCATTTATCAAACAACTAATTCCTTTTAAACGCCTGATTTAATTTCAAAATTAGAAAAAATGTATAGTGGAAGTTTTATTTTTATTCCGTGCAACTTTTTTCTTTCATAAGACCCTTCAGACAAAAGCAAACACGACAAAAAAATGGGCGATATAAGTTCAGCTGTTCTCATAGGGTAAGAAACACGTAGAATGCCCATTCTGACTGGCGCCAACCGGCGCAAAGAATGTTACTATGCATTTGAACGGGAAAACCCACAGAAAAAGCAGGAACCCGCTTTCCGACACGCCCATTTAAATGCATGGAAACCATAGACAACAATCTTTGAGCTGGTCGGCGCGGATCGTAATCGGCTTTCAACGTGTTCTTACCCATACGATGACCGCGCAAATAAGCGTTCCATTTTTATATAAGAGATAATACACTTTCCGTGAATTCAGAGAAACACTTTACGTACCTACCTACTTCAATATATTTTTCGTACCATGCATCCTGTACAGCGATTCTGAATTGTTTTTTTTACGATCGACATTAAAATCATTATGTAGGTACCTACCTATTTTAGTAATTTATTATCTCTACTAAAATAATTTACGGTAAGTTCACGAAAAGAATCTGGATTGTATTGCAATTCTTTATGTCTTGATCTGTCAAAATATTTGAAGCCATTTCATAAAAACACTAGCAACAAAAAAAAACTATGTGAGTAATCTTGCTTTGAATGTATTGCGTAAACCATGAATAGCAAGTTGATATAATATGTTGAAAAAAGGTAAATAGTATTATGAAGTCAATAGGTAAATTATTTTATATCAAATGTAGTCAATGTGCAAAATATTAAATTTTAAAATTATCTACAAAACCTCACATCATTTTAGGACAGATCGTAAATAATTGTTTTGAAAACACTGGCAAGTCAATGACCACATCATTTCGTCACTGTATAGTGCGAAAAAATTAACTGTCCACTGGAACGTATAAAAAATAGAGACGAAAGGGATAGCAGTTAGCCGGATATTATGACCTCCTCACACACCATTTCCAGATCCCTCAGGTCTGCTTCGAAGGAGCAGAACACGAGGAAGACCCTCTCGGTATGAGAAGATCTTCTTTGTCTTCGGAACCCTTGCGGTAGAAAGAAAAGCGCTCCCCTTAAAATATCGGTGTTTTTATTTTCAAAAATTTATAAAATTCGCAGAATGCTAAAGAAGTCCTTACTAGAGCCCGGCCAGTGCGTAAATTACCGTGGGTACAACGCATGAATTACGCTTACGTAGGCGGTATATACCAATTGGACTGACTCCGTTGCCGGAACGTTATTGTTCCAAAAATCGCGGAAACTATCTGCATCTTCAGCCAGGATGATATATGACGAAACGTTGTTTTATTAAACTTCCCTTACTTACGAAGACCAGCAAAGCTGCTGTTTTCCTCTATATAGTCTAATAGTCTATATAACGAAATATTATATAGAATTACTCTCCATAATTTACCTTATGCTTGATAATCAATTTTCTAAGTTGTAGAATTTATTTTGTGATTATAAGGTGTATTTCTTAAGTGATACTTTAATAAACAAATCAATGAGTTATCCAAACATGTCTCTTTTTACTATCCGGTATCCGGCAGGATATTATTTACGCCGCCGGATAGACCGGATATCGGATAGTTGCCGATATCCGTTTCATCTAATAAAAAATATAAACAGTGGACAGTTAATTTTCTTCCTACTCTACATTGTCGAAAATTCGTTTATAGTCGAACACCAATTACTTATACCATTAGAATACTGAGGTTGACCACCTCACTTCCTTAAACCTCAACCGGTTAGAAAAGGCACAATGAGCCTCGGACGACTTCGAGCGCAATGGAGAGTTCTTTATGCCTAACCTATTCTCCTGAGTGGGTCCAAGGCCTCCCGTATTATGGGGTGGTTTGGGGGGAACCGCCACGGGCTTGATTTGTGTGCGGCTGGCTTTTTGGCAATATGGCTAGGGTTTGGCTTTGTGCGGATCGGGTTTGCTGCGGTTTAGTTTCCTCCGGGCTGGTTTGCGGTGAGCGGGGGGGCTTAAAAGGGAGAATATTACATTATTATAAAAATGGAGACCTACTTTACGTGGTCATCGCATCACGCCTGGAGGCCAAGTCGAAATATTAACGACAGCTCCAACGTTAACAATTTGTTGTTATTTCCATAGAGATAACGTAAAAACTGTTGTTCAACGTGCGTTAAACAATGCTGTTCCAAATTCCGAGTCAAAAAAATAATGCTGTCAGTTATTCAAAATTAACGTTAAACGTTACCTCAAAATCTTTGGAAGTATTACGACGCTGCTATTATATTGAAGACGAAACGCATTTTTTTTTGTTTGGAAACCATTTTCAATTTGGTAAACGTTAACGTTCGGAACGTTAACAGTTTTCACGTTTAACGTTATTTATTTCGACCTGAACGGCTGGACCGATATCGTTTATTCTTTTTATGTCGTGTTTGCTAAGGATAAGATATTTATGAACTAAATTTCTAACCTACGACCAGACAAACAACAACAAATCAACGTGAAAGATATAAATTGAAATGTTAAAAAAACGTCTGTAGCTTGAAAAATGCCCAAAGCAGATAGAAATAAGTGTTTTAAAGATCACGAATTTCATTGCTTTTTTTTTTTTTTTTTTTTTTTTTTTTTTTGAGGCTAGCACCCGTATTCGGGTGATGCAGCCTTTGCTTATTTCATAGACATATTAGTTTAAGAAAAGAATAAAATTAGGAAGAAAAGGAAAATAAAGAGGGATTCAAAGATTCTTGTTATTTCTCCGCAAATGGTTTACTATAATATCATTGATATCTTGTTCATTCCTCGACAGCAAAGACACAACGTTCAGGGGAAGGGGAAGACCCCTTTCCAGTAACTCCTGGAGGAAAACATTATTTGGAAGCAGACTACAGCCGAAGAATACATGGTCGATGGTCTCATCATCCTCCCTACACTCGCAGAGGGACGAGTCGACCACACCAAGTCTCTTCAAATGTGAAGCCAGGGCGACATGTCCTATACGCAATCTAGTCAACAGGGATATGTATAACTTATTTCTACGCTTACCCTGGAACCATGGTTCTCCTGGTATTAGCGGTTGGATTTGTTTATATCGTGCCCCCTTAGGGGTCTGAGTAAATATATCGTCCCATTCTTTACGTATTAATGTCATAACATCAGCAATACAGTCGTTAAACGGCAGCACAAACGAGCTGGGGACACTACCAGAAAGACAAGCTTCCTTCGCCACAGCGTCCACCGTCTCGTTCCCACTAATGCCGATATGCGCAGGTATCCAAATTAAAACGATTTTAATTCCATTAGAGTGGCATTCGTATAATAGCGTCCTGATTTCCCAAAGCAAGTGACTACTCGTAGATGACCTTTGGCAACATTTTAGTCCTTCTATAAAGCTAAGTGAATCTGTGAGAATTAAAGTGTGCGTGAGGGAACGGCTACGTATTTCCAAGATGGCTTCTTTGACGGCCAAACATTCTGCGGTAAACACAGATGCAGATTTGGGAAGCTTGAACATTTTTTTAATACCTATTGACGGAATATAGACCGCAGCCCCGCAATCTCCCTCCAGCAACTTGGAACCGTCCGTATATAATCTCACATAAGTCGAAGGCCAATGCTCTTCAATCTTACGAGAGAAAATCGCGTTGACTATATTTGGGCTGAGAAGTGAGTATGATTTGTCTAATTGGATATTATCCAAAACTTCAGGAGAGAAGGAAGAGGGAATGCACGGGAAGGAAACAATGTTATGTTTTACAGTTGATAGATTAGAAAAATTTTTCAAACAGTACTCCCACACTGAACGCAAACCTGGGAGCAGGTTTGGCTGTCGGGAACTAAGCAAATTCTGTAGCCTAGAGAAAATAGGATGATTAGTCTGATTCATGCGTTTCAATAAAAATTTAAAAGCCAGAGACTTCCTTCTCAACGACAGCGGCATCTCCACGCATTCAGCCTGGAGAGCTATTACTGGCGATGATTTCATGGCTCCGAGTATGAGTCGCAAACTTCTGGACTGAACCCTTTCTAGCTTGATCGAGAGGTATTTTGGGAGTGGGTCCATAAGAAAACTACCATAGTCTAAATGACTTTTTATTAACGCTGAGTAAAGCATTCTCATTGTGGATGGGTGAGCTCCCCACCATACTCCCGAAACTGCTCTTAAAATATTGAAATTTTTTTCACACTTGCTTGTTATGTAATCAATGTGCATTTTCCATGACAATTTTCTATTCAAAACCATTCCCAAGAACTTAACTGACTCTTTGATAGGTATGGAAAAGTCCCCAAAGCTTATTGGAATGTCTGGGGTGGAGTGTTTATTTGAAAAGAAAACTACTTGACTTTTGGATGGTGAGAATTCCAATCCATTTATATCACACCAGGAACTCAGAGAGTCTAATGATCTCTCAAGATATTCGACAGATTTGACAATATTTTTTTGGGACACGAAGATTACAAAATCATCCGCGTATTGTAATACATTACACGGAGAGGGAATAGAATTTTGAATGTCACAGGTATACAAGTTAAATAAAAATGGACTTAGGACCGATCCTTGAGGCAGGCCACGAAAGATCGTCCTCTCAATTATGCCCAAGGGTGTCTCTATTAAGAGTCTTCTTGTGCACATGATATTGGAAATCAAATCACATAAAAGTAACGGAATACCCAGTGAAACCAGCTTTTCGTATAAAACAGGAAGTAATACATTGTCGTATGCTCTACATATATCCAAAAAACAAGCCACAGTATCCATTTTAACCGATCTGGCAGAATGAATCTCTGCAATCAAGGTACTCAAGTTATCAATACAAGATTTTCCCTTACGGAACCCAAACTGCCAGACCGGGAGCAAATCACTGCTCTCGGCAAACCATTCTAGCCTTGATTTAAGCATTCTCTCCAGAATTTTCAAAAAGCATGATGACATAGATATTGGTCGGTATGAGGATCCCTTTGAAATATCTTTTCCTGGTTTTGGTATTGGAATAACAAATTGGGCTTTCCAGGAATCTGGAATAGTTCCCGACATTAATATACAATTATATAGTTTTAATATTTCACAAAGTAGAGACTTTGGGAAGTGTTTGAAAAAGCTGTATGGGATTTGGTCTGGACCTGGAGAAGAAACTCCACATGAATCAATTGCAGATGATAGTTCATTCATTGTGAAAGGAGAGGATAAGGATACACTTGGAGATTGGGAAGTGATCTGGTTTTTTTGAAGTTCCATTTCCTGTGGGACGTACGGAGGTGCAAGCGAATCCACAAATTCCTCAATCCAATCGAACGATTTTGATACATCAGGTCGTGGGGAACAAGCCCCTCTAAATTTACGAACCGAATTCCACACATCTGAAATGTTGGTTTCCGGGTTAAGCGATGAGCAGAATAAATGCCAGCCCTGACGTTTTTTCCTTCTTAAAAGTTTTTTTGTGATAGCTTGAGTTTTTCGTAATATTAAATAATTTTCATCAGTCACGTTTCTTTTATATTTTTTTAGGGCCAAAGATCTCTGCTTTACCGAGTCTGTGCATTCCTGATCCCACCATGGTGGGGAGGGGCTGTAGAATTTACCTTTACTCGCGGAAGAGCTAGGTATTGAGAGACTTGCAGCATTATTGATATAGTCAGTTATTTCTGTGGCATACGTGTTAATATCTATCTAATTGTCTGAATCTACTACAGAAATACATTTTCCTTCCTCCAGGAGAGAGTGAAAAAGGGTCCAGTTCGCCCTTCCTATATTAAGTTTCTGTCTTTTTTCAGGTCTTGGTTGTTGACGAACTTGATGATTAATGTGTAAAATTATAGGGTAATGATCGCTCGAGTACGGGTCATTTAAAACAGTCCAAGTTGTAATGGAAGCTATGTTGGAAGATGAGATTGAAAGATCAACCGCGCTTTTGTTTTGGTTGGGAAGGGTTAGCCTAGTAGGTTCCCCACTGTTAAGGATGACTAGATTTTCAGAATCCACAAAATCCAGAATATCCTTTCCCGCAGAATCATAATAGTGGCAACCCCAAGAGGGGGAATGCGCGTTAAAATCGCCCAATAATAGGAAATTGGAGGGAAGTTTTCCAACTACGTCTCTCCAAAAACGGGGGTCAAATTTCGTCCTAGGCGGACAGTATAATGAGATCACTGCGATACCGAATATCTCGGCACCTACAATTTGTATTTTTGGGTGATCAGGTAAAGTAATAGGGTTAAAGGAATAACAGTTTTTAATTAAGAGAGCTGCTCCACCCCTACCATCGGGGCGGTCATTTCTCAAACACACGAATCCAGAAAAATTAACCTGCGAGTCACTGGAAAACCAAGTTTCCGATAAAGCAAAGACATCGGCTCTGTGTTCCTTAAGAAGGAGGGATATATCATCTCGGTTTGCAACAGCGCTTCGGCTGTTCCATTGGAGAATTCGAAAATTATTGATTATGTGATGTTGTCGGGACATTTTCAGAAATAAATGATCTTAACGTGGAAACCAAATGAGCAGAATTAACTGGGGCAGATCTTTGAGACGACAATAGTTCAATAAGCATCGTAATTAAAGTCATTAGAAAATTATTGTTATCTGTTGACAGATTGTCTTTCAGATTTTGATTTCGATTTTCTTGGGCTGGGGAATCATTTAAAGCGAAACCATTAGGAGCACTAGACCATTCTGATCCATTCGGAAACAGAAGCATAGAGTTGTACTCCGACCTATCATATCCTGGGACTACTGCAGCTTTTGGAGTTTTATACTTAAAAACACCTTTAGTAGGGGGCGTGGAATTATTTTGGTTAGAATTATGTTTTATGGCTGACCTGGAGGAGCTTCCCAGCGTTGCTGGGGGCGCGACCTGTGAATTAGGTTTAGGGTTAGCTGTTACTTCAGCAAATGTATGCAATAATGGGTGCATTTTAGACGCTTGCACATAGGACACATTCTCACGAGCCATTGTGTTTTTAATATTTTTCTGTCTTGAAAGCTCTGGGCACGTGACGCTTATTGCTTTATGGGCTCCTTTGCAGTTGTGACATTGGATTTTATCGGAAGAACAATCGTTAAACTCGTGATTTTCTCCACATTTAAAACATTTGGCAGGGGATCGACAGGCTGCTTTCGTATGTCCAAATTTGCAACATTTGTAACATTGAATGGTGGGGTAATAGTATATATCCACACCAAAAGAATTATAATATAGATAAACATTATCGGGAAGGGACTGCCCTTCAAAGGTGATAACAATTGTTTGAGAGGGTTTATACTCAGGTTTCTCTCCTGATCGGTCCTTGAATTTTAATCTTCTAACTTTTATTATGTCCAACTTTGGATTAGATTCTTTGAGTCCCTCAAGCAATTCTTCTTCCGAGATGTCAACTGAGACACCCCTTATCAGACCCATTCTGCTAACATTATATGATGGTATAAAAGCTTTGTATAATGAGTTGGAAATTAAATATAAATTTTTTATAAAAGCGTTAGCTGCCTGACCATTTTGAAATTCAAGCGATAATTTATACTTCCCCTCTGCCCTGAGGGATCCGTTAACCACGTTTTTAATATTCCTCTTAAAAATAAATTTCCCAAAGTCCATCGGATGAATAGGCTTACTGTCTGAAAGTTGTATGTTGACAACATAGGGTCCCAATGATTTCGGGGAGTAAAAATGTTCTCGGACCGGGCCGGTATTAATAGTGTTTTGGGGATCGGTTGTCATTTTCCCATTTGTACTATCCTCGTCCATAATGTTGGGGATTATAACGCCATTAAACTTTCTTTTCTTTCCTAAATCAGGCGGATCAGGGTCTGGTGGCTGCATTATACCATCAAACCAATTTCTTTAGTAAAAATGAAAATAAATATTTAGAAAATATTTATACGTATTAAGAAAAATAGACGAAACGAGAACTTTTTATCAAGTAATTGCGAAAAGATATATAAAATTAAATAAAAAAGAAAAGACCTTAACTTATATAGTTACATAACGTAAACCCTAATAAACAAAAAACAAAACAAAACGAAAAAGAGAAAGAAAAAAAAATATTTACTTAAAAATAATGAAGGAGAAAAAAAATTAAAATAATAAATCAAATATTTAACGCAGTGAGAATTCCCCGCTACAAGGCGGGTTATTTGCAACAAAACTACAACAAGTATTTATTGAACTAAACTACTAAATAATATAAAGTAACTATACATCTACAAGAAATAGAAAATATTAAACAAATTATGAATGTGTGTAATGTATGTAATATCTAAGTAATTACGACAGAAATAATAATATAAAGTTGAAATTTTTAATCTCACGGCACGGCGTTACTGGTGTCTCGCTAGCGTTGACAACACACAAACACGTCCAAACCACTTGACTTACAAACGACAACCTCATTGCTTTTCGAGACCTGAATATTTTTTTTTTTTTTTTTTTTTTTTTTTTTTTTTTTTATTCATATCCAGCAATATAAAAATTGATTTCAAATAACGTCATTTGATGGAATAAAAGTTATTCGAGTTATTTTTTGGGATTCTCATAGAACAATGTCAGTCAAGTTAGCGAAATTTTTAACTTCGCGGGCTGATTCTATTTGTATAAGAAGCACATATTTTTTAAATACAGATTAATAACGACAAATATAAATAAAAATATAGTAATTTAATGGAAATTTTAGAATATATATTTAAAAAAAGAAATGTTGATGATGTTTCTTATTATTATTAATTTTGATGCGAATATAATTAATTCTGCATTGTTTAGGAAGAGAAAGCAAATACAGTAACACGTGAGCGAAGCCACGGGTATCTAGCTAGTAATATGATAATCTAGTCCCCATTGTACAATTATTGTACATTCTCCCATTAGCTTCTTCTGTTGGCTTTTTGTATTTTGTCTAATCTTTTCGACGAATAAGTCAACTTCGGTAATAATAATAATAATTTGCAAAGTCATTAGTATTCTGTCCTGCCAAAAGAATAGAGATATGATGGATGATTCGTGTCCATGAGTACAATGACAGTTCGCATGGGCTTGTAAGTGTGAAAAGGCGTGGTTAATTTTGTACACAATACTGTCAAGGGTTCTCGATGCTGTATTTTTTTAGGCGTGCTCTTCAATACAACTCTTGAATCAAGCACCCTAAATGATGATCTATTGAGAGTGGCACATTGAATCATGTGTCACATTAAAGTGTGCCTTCTAATATAGCACGCCTAAGGAGCATGAAGCAGTTCAGTCGTATTCTTCCGAACCATCTATAAAACCCTGACTTTCAGGCTGGTAAGTAAGCTGATTGCCAAAGTGCAAACAGTTTGTTTGAAGATAAAATGAAGAGAGTTTTGGATAGTATTTTGCACAAAGAGGAAATTATAATTCCATTGGCAAACCAAGAAAAGAACTCATCAACATACAACTCGGAAAGGTATTGATATAAATCAACCGAATAAGGTGTGATCTAGTGTGAACATCTTCGAACATTTCATGGCGATAGACCAAAAATATGTGTCTTTTTATAATTTTAATAAGAGTCAACCAATTTTGAGTTTTAAAAGTGACAATAATTCTTTCTAACTAGACTCGAACTAGATTTAGGTTTAGATAATATTTTAGATTGGCAGTTTTGGAGCAGACAAAAAACGAAGTTTTGAGAATTTTTTTTGGAGGCGACATAGACCCAGTTCGCTGGAGATTTTGAAGTTTCTAAAATAAACCTAAATCCACACTAGTGAACAAAAATTCTCCCTGGAAACCTTTTACACTAGCAAGTAAAAGAATCGTGTGGTCAGATCTTGGATTCCATTAGAAAACCATTAGTAAAATCAAGCATTCTTGTTAGGCTACCGACCATTTCAGTTCATATTTTCAAGGTATTCGTTTATCGTGTCGAAACCCATAAAACTAATCAAATTGATCTACAGCACTGGATAAAATTCACAGCACCCGGAGATGCGTCAAATATGCTCCATAGCACATGCAGCAGGAGCAACGGACACTCCATCCAGTGAGACTTCGTCTGCTCCGCAGTCATACGCACCGGATTCGTGCTTTAGGAAACCCCACCTTTCCCTATTTTCACGACAGTTCCCCACAAACCAAGGTTTAGTTAAAGACCTTTTTTTTGTTTGTCCAGGTACGTACGAACCTGCACCAATTTGGCATACCTACTCTGCTAAGGAAGTGACGTGTAAACTTGCTATTTCACGCACGAATTGCAAAAAGGCGGCTTTTCTTACAAAAAAAAATAAAGAACACAGACAGTGATTATACAATAGACACAATGGGTCTTGATAATAATCATTATTATTATTGGAGCAAGTTGTGGTCTTTTAGCAAGATGTAATTATTTGGCGCCTCTGAATTTGGAGGGTTTTGTTACAGACTCATCCTTTGTAATGAGATAGCGCCGGCAAAATAACACGCACCATCAAACTATCATACTACATAGATCAGGCGGTCATGTACTATTTAAGTAATATTTAATAACATAGGTACTCATATTAATAATGCTTTAGATGAAAACCGCATTATTGGGCAATAATTTTTAAGCATGTCATTTATTTGCAGTGTATTTATGATTCCACGATTTTAAAACTGCAGTGAACGAAAAATGACTGCTTTTCTTGGTTCCTACAACTACAGACAACGAAAAGTGACTGATTTTCTTGGTTACTAAAACTACAAACAACGAAAAATGACTGCTTTTCTTGGTCCCTACAACTACAGACAACGAAAAGTGACTGATTTTCTTGGTTACTAAAACTACAGACAACGAAAAATGACTGCTTTTTTGGTTTATAAAACTACAGACTACTAAAAATGACTGCTTTTTTGGTTTATAAAACTACAGACAACAAAAAACGACTGCTTTTCTTGGTTCCTACAACTACAGACAACGAAAAATGACTGTTTTTTTTTGGTTTATAAAACTACAGACTACGAAAAATGACTGCTTTTATGTTTATAAAACTACAGACTTCTAAAAATAACTGCTTTTCTTGGTTCCTAAAACTACAGACAACGAAAAGTGACTGATTTTCTTGGTTACTAAAACTACAAACAACGAAAAATGACTGCTTTTCTTGGTTCCTACAACTACAGACAACGAAAAGTGACTGATTTTCTTGGTTACTAAAACTACAGACAACGAAAAATGACTGCTTTTTTGGTTTATAAAACTACAGACTACTAAAAATGACTGCTTTTTTGGTTTATAAAAGTACAGACAACAAAAAACGACTGCTTTTCTTGGTTCCTACAACTACAGACAACGAAAAAGGCAGAAATCTGATTCAAACTCTTCTGTTTCGATTGCTGATCTGGCCTATGTATTTTTTCATACACCTAGGCTTTTCAGACGTCCCGGTTCAAAATCCCGATATCCTGGCCG
Organism: Mystacides longicornis; assembly: GCA_963576905.1. Lineage (NCBI taxonomy): Eukaryota > Metazoa > Arthropoda > Insecta > Trichoptera > Leptoceridae > Mystacides > Mystacides longicornis. The sequence goes on from OY756434.1 coordinate 7,888,144, forward strand.
GTTTACTTCTCGTCCCAGTAAAATGATGATAAAAACTTAGATATTATGTTATTAGTTAATGTGTATGAGAATCAATTATGAAATCAACAATGAAATATGAAGTGTTTGAGAATTGTTATGTCGGTTGAAGAAGCGAAAGAAGTATGCTTGGATAGAAAAGAGTGGAGGTCCGTTCTCTCTGCCTACCCCTTACGGGACACGGCGTGATGGCAAAAAAGAGAGTTAATGAATACTAATTATAGTGCTTCCAGCGAGTAAATGCACATCAATTATGAAGGTCTCTTTCTCTCATTATGGTTAGAGATCATTCTATTTTTGATACAACAACCACTGACGCGCTAATCATAGGTACTTACCTACTATATTTCCATTATAAGTGTATTTCCACTAAACAAAAATTAGTACCTACTACGTATAATCGTCGAGGAGCAAATACAAAAGCCTTGATAAATTGAATTGATAGTCCCGGGAACCTATTCTCGAATGTCGATGATGGGTTTTCTAATAGAATTTTTATGACTTAGGAAACATACGAAAGTCATACAAATTCTAGGTTTTAGAAAATCCATCGATCGACATTAGAGAAAAGGGTCCCAGATCAAGAATGAGCTGGATTTACGATAGTCGAGACGACGCCGGGTGTTAGGAGGGTTGGAGCAGATGAGATACAGAAACCAGACTGGTAGATCACGACCTATAGAGACACCAAGAAAAAGAAAAGGAAGAAGATTGTCAACCAGATTAATGACTTCTAAAACAATTTATTTGACAATTGCATGGATCAGAACCAAAATGGACTAGTAATGTCAAGGTCTATCAATGATTTGATGAAATTTATGTGGGTGGGCAAACGTTATTGTATGCAAGAAGAATGAGATTTTGTTGAATCAATTTTCAATAACCAAAAAATCGTTACTCACTAACCAGATCTATAAAATTGATTTATGACAGTATCAGCTTAAGAAAATATCGCAAAATTTCTTATAAAATCAAACTTTATCCAAGTTCCATTATTATTTACTACTGCCAACAATCGAAAAAGACACATTGCATCCTTCAAAAATTTCATTCTGTCATCCCCCACGAATTCGTATAAAACCACAGGAAGTTATAGAACAGTTGACATGGACAAAATTGGCATGTCAGACGATGACAAACAAAATCGAAATTTATATCCAAAACAACAACAACAAAAAAATCCCATGCGGTAGACCGTAGACATTTTGGAAGCTTCAATCCAATTTATAATGTGATATTAAAACTTTTGTAAAATAGGAAAGTTACTTTACATTGGGTATACATTTTTAATAGCCGATGGAAAATGGTAGGTAGTAGATAGCAGAATAGGTCCTGTCAAATTTGACAATAAGCTAATTGTCAATGGAAGCTTTTTAATACTCAGAATGAATAATGAACACGAGGTGTGTTTATTATTGTATAGAAGCCATTGTGTTGGTTCGTTGATAGAGGGATGTGAATTTGTGTCAACTCAAGATGTGTTCTAGGGAAGGACACATTCCATTGTTGAAAATAAATGAAAAAACTTCGATCATCGATTATTTTAGTTAGATTCTTGGCTCCCGTTCAGAAAGCCACTGCACCGTCTCCATGGTCGACTTGTGGAGCTCTGTCCAGTTTCCTTCGTACCGTCTTCCTGGACACTTAAAATGCATATTAATCTAAAAGAGTATTATTTTCATTTTGGCAAGTTCTGAGAATTCGAATTATCAAAATTCAAATTCATTCTGGCAAGTTATGAGAATTCGAGTGGTCAAAATATTATGAGGGCAAATAGCTCATAATTTTGATTCGTTCGTTAGAAAGAATGTTTAGTATGGGGTGACTTTTCAAGCCGTCTCATTGGCTTATTGAATACACGTTAATAAAACTATCTGAGTGATTTACCAACCATGATTGGACACAAAATGTCTGGTGATAGTCGTAGTAAAATACTGGGTCTTGGTAAATTGAAGACATTGAGAAATAAGAAAGCAATACTGAGATGAAGGTCTTCTACATTTTAAGGAATCTCCAAAAGATGATTTCAAAAGAAAGGCAGATACTCAAACCGCTGGCTAGGTACATGTTATTCCATATTTCAGAAAGAGTACACAGCGTCAAAGATCCCAATCCCATAAATTCTATTGAAAAAAGAATAAAAATGTTTTAAACTCTATGTTTAAATTTTAAACCAAATAATTTTTGCCATATTTCATATTTCCCAGACAACCGATTCAATCAAACCTGCGATAGGGTGTCATTTGACAGAATTCTGGCGCGAGCGGTAGTCGAACCCGTGGTTTTTCTAATAATGTGTTGACAACTACATGAAGGTAAATTTATAATAATTATTGAAATATCGTCATCTTCTAGAGACCATATTAATAATAATAATAATACTTGGACAACTTTTATGGCGCCGTTTAGTGAAATATCTTCACCTCAAGGACGCCTTACATAAAAAAAGAAAAGAGTAATAATCACCAATTAGGTTTGTCAAAACATCTCCCATTCTACTGACATGATCCTTCCAGTGTTTCCATCTGCTTACGCTCCTTCTCAGTACGTCGTCTACTTTGTATATTACTCTGATAGTGTTGTTTCATAATCTGATCTGTCTCTTGTGTGATCTTCTCGATAGCACTTGTTTCTGGAGGTATCAGTCCTAATTTCAATTGTGTACATCACGAAAGATCTATCACATGTCTTGTAGAAATGCACTTTGATCTCTTTTCGTACCTACATATTTTATAAGAACTGCTGCTTTATTTGCCTGATGCCTAACTTCATTTTCTAGATCATTTTGGCAGACCATATTGAATATAAATCAAATGAATATGCCGCAATGTTCATATATTTTGTCAATATGCCTGATCTCCGATTCTCGATGATCTATGAGCGCAGTTGGCATCTCTCTGACTTCCTTTTAGTATAACACCTGCCGACCATCAATTATTCGCTTTTAGTCGATATATTACGGTCTATGAACTGTCAAAAATATAACTACAAAGTTGTTAGAAAACAGAATAATACATTAAGTAAGTACTTTACAGATCTGTATTGGGTACCTTTTCACGTGCCTACCTACCTACCTGCGTCGTGACAGTGGACCATCACAGTAACTGATGATACTTTACATATTAGACAGTTCTTGCAAGTTAAGTAACACTGTTTAGTTGTTAAGGTGTTATATAAATATAAATAACACTCTTCTATACATAGGTGTCAGTATAGCCGGCGGAACTTAATGCTTGAAACATTCTCTACCAGTCAACCGGTCCCGTCCAATCTGAGACAGGATTCCAACCCCGAGTAGAAATTTCAAGTGAAAAAACACATTGAAAATTTCTGACCCGACCGGGATGTTATAACAAGTAAAGTAGTACTTTCCGTCTAAAATGTTTACTTTTTTTTAGCATTTTGGAATTTGTTTAGGGTAAATTGTCCAGCCATTTTGAAACTTCCTTTAGATTCCGTCATGTCTCCATATCGAGTAAGTAGATACAATCTGAACCCAGGTTTTTTTTAATAAGTCTGTACTCATTCGAAGTGAACATAAATACATTTTTGACACTAAGCAAAGGCTTGTGTCGTGAAAGTGGAAATAATCGGCATCGAGATTCCAACATTTCCAACCGACGACCTTCAATGGTATTCCCTGTACGCATGAAAAACGCTGACTGATACCACTGGACTACCAACCACCTATACTCTATCTATAATCTATAGAGTTTGAGCTCTTTTATAATAGTTCTCGCTGTGTTTATTGCAGTGGCTTTGTGAAAGAGTAAGATATCTGATTGTTTTCTTAGAGATCCAGCATATTATGCCGACGTATTTTGTATACAAATCATTTAAAAGTTCGACATACGACCGTACAAGTAGTAGCAACTTCACAGTCATTGCATCGCTGCCACTCGTCTGAAACATTCTGTATTCGTTTTGAACAACTTAAATTCGTTTTTCGCTCATTCTTTTGCTTTTCCAACTATTCTATTTTGAGTATTTTGTACTTCTAGACTTCTCTTCACGAAAAAAAATCTCTTGCAGCTAAATTCACACCGATTACTTGCAGCAGTGACTGTGTTAATTCAAACACCCCATTCATACAACAACTTACCTGAATCCTCCAAATGACACAATGAAGCAACACGCGAATGGAATTATTATTATTACTAACATTCTTTATAAAATAATCATACACAGACAACTGTCAAATATGGGGTGCTTTCGTTCCATATTCCCTGTAGCAACATTTTGTACGATGACTCGTTTTTATCTCGTTTGCCACAGCGTCATTTACATCATCCATCATCGTTGACAGAGTGGTGACAATTTATATACTCGCATGAACCATCGTGATGGACATATTTCACGGTTTAATAAGTGCATTTTACTTTCTATAGCATATAATTATGAAGACTATTTTTAACATATTTTTAAAAATTCAATGTTGCAAAGGTATGGTCTTACTGTTCAACAGAAAGATTCGGTAGACTTCAAACGTTCTGTCTGAAAAGTATTATTTTTCTGTATCATGACAATTTTGTACCTCTTGAAGAGAGAATACAGTGGATTAACTTGGATTTAAAGAAATTTCAATAAAGTTCTTGTACCGAGAAGAGTAAGCCTACACAATTGCGCTTCATTGTTGCAACTGAGAGATGAAAATCTTACATTTTAGACCTGTATGTTTCAGGGGCGTCAAAAAGACGATTAAGGACACTTCTTGCTGAGGTCGGGTTTCTCTTCAAGAAGACTCCAGAGACGAGACCTAATAAGATGTAGCACTACATGAATGAATAATTAAAGAATGACACAATATACCTAACTAATTCGGTCGTTGGCATAATAATAATATGGTCCATGACCTTCTTCGTAAAAAGCTTATCATATTTTAAAAAAATGCTTTGCATGCTAAAACACGAAAAATAATGCTTTGCAAGATGACATTAACATTACCTACCAAATTTATACAAATATGCCGTCTCCGCTGGCTGGGGCATATGGAGAGAATGGACGAACACTCCGCACTGACAACCCGACTGGAAGAAGGAATATTGGCAGACCAAGGTTGAGTTGATACGATTGCGTGAGTAGAGATCTGGAATCTCTGGGAATAAGAAACTGGCGTCACAGGGCGGACGACAGGGCGGAATGGCGACGACTGCTTGAGGAGGCCAAGACCCATAGTGGGTTGTAGCGCCATGGATGGATGAATGCTAAAACATACCTACTTAGGTATTTAATTTTTATACGCTCATCAATAATTCCCATAAAATGTGACGATTTGTATTTAGATGTTTCTGTAAACTTACCAGACCTAGTTCGTAGGTAAGCTGATATTGTCCACTGCCACTAAGAAAAAATAATAATATAACCAGAGACATGTTTGACATTTTTGACACATCACTGAATATAACAAAGTTAACTGTCCTAATTCAACTAAAAAAATATTTTCTGCTATATATTAATATGAGCAGGATGTTTGGTGTTTTGTTAAGTACAATAATATAAATGTGTCAATTTTAATGACATCTCAGTTTGTAGTTATATGGGATTATTTTGTCCGTATGAGTTATTACTACGATTTTGTAGAATAAACGTATAAAAAGAGTATTGTGGTCCTATCAGCGTAGGTGGGCCAGCCTTTTGACATTCGTAGGGCGACCATGCTTCAACGGTTCACTAAATTTAAAAAAATACGCATCAGGAGAAAAAAAAATTAAACCATTTCCAAAGAAACTAAGAAAAATGTGTGCTTGCAAGTTGCAAGCAGCATGCCCATTCAAAATAAGTAAGGTTATTAATAAAAAATTAAAATTGTGTCTTCTGCTATGATAAGGGTTATGGAGCGAAGAAAATTTTTAAGAATATCCATCTCGGGATCAGAAAGTTCAAGCTTAGGGGCATAAGGAGGTAACAAGAGCTCTCCACTGCACTCGATCTCAGCTCTGTTTCGAAGGAATGGAACACGGTATGAGAGGATCTTCCTCGTCTTGGTACCCTGATGAGAGGAAGAACAGTGCACTCCTCGACCGACAGTCATTCAGCATCCTTAACACATAATATCCCATCTTCTTAAATTAATATAGAAATAAACAAGATCTTGGTAGACATTTTATAAGATTCATACAAAGGAAAAATCTTGGGCGACTTAATATTTTGTATTATATTATAGTTAGGAGAAATAACAATATGCTGAGGCTATGTTTTTTGCAACAACAAAAAAATTAAGAAACTTAGATACATAATTATACTATTTTGCGAAAGAAAACAAGAAGAAGATAAATTTAGTAAGTTCCACGATCCGCCACATTGTGCCAACATGGCGCTGGAGTAGAATCCACGAAGAACATTAATCAAACTTATTCAAAAGTTGTACAATAATTCACATCCTGTTCCGTGAAACACAGAGCATTATTCTTATTATAACAATATTAATATGATATGAACAAAACAAGACATACTCGCTGAGAGATACAATGGTACCTTGAGATACGAGTGCCTTAACATAGGGATTTTTTACATACGAGTAGTAAAGGGGGCGATATTTTTCGATATCAGCGTAATCCATTGTTCAGCGCAAACGATGTACGAGTAAGCCTGTACCGTACCCTTACTCTAAGTTTCCGTAAAATTTACGTTAGCGTGAAGTAATTTTTTTGTGGACACTTGTGTAGCACCCCTACAGAATAATTTGAAAAGCTCTTCGGGGTAATGTTATCCTGAAGGGTTATGTGTTAATTTGTTTACACATCAACGTTTCAGCAACAATGATAATTTGACATGCATGTACGAGGACCCGATACAGCGTAAAATATAAAAAATAATAAAGGGGAAAAAACCAGCACAGATCAACAACTAAGCGAACTTTGAAAAAAACATATTTAAATTCGCTGACGTTTAGTTACGTTAGATTAAATTAAGGGACTACATAAAAAAAAAGTGTTTATCTCTTCCATGTTCTCAAGTAGGCTGATTTTCAAGGTACACATAGGCAGTAAAAAAACAAGTAGGTGCCTCAGTATTTTTTTAACAAGTACCTACCTATCTGTTTATTGTTTATAATGATTACTTATTTACCTTTAAATACATATTCCATATTCAAAAACACGTAGGTAACAAAAACAACATGTGCTATACCTGTATTTTTTTAAATGACTTTTGACGTCTTTCACAGAAAGCAAGGGCTTGTAAGGTGAAAGAATAAGATTGTTGGCACCGGGGATCAATTAATCGACTAAATAATAATTTATCGATTAATTCTTTAAAACACGAGCAATCAATTTATATACTTATACTACTGCTTTAAGATACGAGTAATGTTATGCAAAGGGTTTACTCGTATGTCAGGTATCCTTGTATTATATTACTCTTTTGATAAAAATATAAATGTGACAAACGGCTGTCTTCCCTCGTGTTCGGCAATAATGCGAGGATGTGTCACGAAAGTATGGTGACACCACTGACGTTATAAAACTCTGCGGTTCCCGCTACAAACAGATGTCACTACCGAAATGACAAGTCTCTCTCAAAGCTGTGAATAAATTAAAAAGGTATACACTGCATGATTGTCTCGTTTTGAATTGCGTTTTTTTTTTGTTCTTTTTTTAAACGCCGAAAATTTTTCGTTCTTTATTCGAAAATATTCAGTGTTGTCATATGATTAAAATGGTATCCTATAGTGCAAGTAGTGTTCAAACATGGACGTACTGAGAGTAACTTCTTACATCCATGTGTTCAAACGGGGCCCTCGGGATAGTTAGGACGCGCCCGAACTATCACGACGGCCCCGGTTCAAACCAGGTAGCCTATGTAGCAAGATGGAAGGTGTGAAAGAAGGAAACTGGCTGGTAGAAAGGTTGGCGGTGTACTTAGACCTCTAATGAGAAATAAGAACGTACCTATATCTCTTAAATCCAAACATTTGATGTACAATGCAATCCTGATACCATCCATGATGTATGGGAGTGAAACTTGGACATAGACGAAAAATCTGGAAGATAGAATAAGTCCTGTGGAAATGAGATCACAGCGTAGGATATGCGGAGAGACTGATTGATAAGGTGAGGAATGTTAATATTAGAATGGAATGTGAAGTGGATGTTAGCTTAGTGACAAGAAAGAAAGTGAAAAAATTAAGGTGGTTTGGGTATTTAGAGAGAATGAACTAAGAGAGAATGACTAAAAATATACATACATAAATCTGAAAGAATGAGGTCGACCTCGAATGACATGGTACGACCATATCGGTGCCGTCTTAGAGGAGGGCCAAGTCAGGAGCAAAAGGAATAGAAGAGCATCTATGCGGAATGATATGTGTTTGAAGGAAGCGAAAGAGGTTTATTTGGATAGAAAAGAATGGAAGTACGTACTCTCTGCCTACCCCCTTCGGGAAACAGCGTGATGGGTAAAACATTTTCATTTTGATTTGTTGTTTTGCTTGAACGAAAATTTTGACAGGGTCGGTTAAATACGTTCAGAGGGCGTCATAATATTTTGGTATCCAACGTGCACTTGGGGATTGATTTAATAATAATAACCTAACTATCAAAACCTCCTCGATATTATATTATAATTACAATCCATTGACTATCTAGCCTCGGTGGATAAAGTTGGCCCATGGGTCAACGTCGAAAGACGTCTTCATCGTACCCAAGCATGGCATTGTAGTGACCAACTAGTTTTCAAGAACATTTGGTGATAAGGATAATCATATTCTTTCTTGCAGTATTATAAAAGATGCTCTAAAAAATTAGCATAAGAACTGAAGATCTATTCTTTAATGGTAGAAATTTACCTGTTATCTATATTATACCTACTGGCAGAGCTTATTACATAAAAATAATTTAAAATCCTTCGCTATCGCGGCCCGTCAAAATGTCAGCGTTGGGATTATTTTTACAGTCGTATTAAAGTAGCCCGGAGTCGCATTAGCCTGTCATCCGGTAATCTTGGAGTTTAATATGAAGATATCACGATAAAAAAATGACTTAATCCATACCTGTCTTACGATGACTCGCCTTATTATATTAGGTAGGTATATCAAAATTAGATGACCAGGTATAATAATATGATATGACGGCGCTAAGTCTTTTTATACCCATCAAACAAATAATGGACTTCTACTTATATTTTTCTATCCAGACCAGAGATATGAATGATATGGTCTGGATATGGTATATTTTTTTTAAATCTGACTCTGATCAATGCACAATTTCTTTTCTTCTTCCAAAAATGACGTAGCTTTCTCATATTTAACGTACCTACCTATCACTGTTTCTCAGCCAATTTTTTACTATTTCTGTTACTAACTTCTATAATAATTATAACGAATTAGTAACAACAAATGACTCTAACAAACTGATGGATTGATGATTTTAAATGAAACAAACCAGTGATATGTTATTATGGCACGTCTCTGGAACAAACCACTATGTACATACGACCGTCTTCTACTGTTATTTCGAAGGGTGGCTTAGTGTGTCACTTTACGTTAAAAACGTTCGCCATTAGGTGGTAATGTTTAAGTCTCCGAAACTCCTAATCATGAGAATTCTCGACATGTTCAACATGTCAATAAATCCCATGTATACAAGAAGTAGATAATATTTAATATGAGATATAGAGAAAAAAGTTGGAAATAATTGAGTCACAAATTATTGATACCTACCAAATTTAAAGACTGCGACTGCTTATTCTTCTACATAATTCTTACTAATTCCTGGCCTTCCTTGAAAATAGAATCGATGAGTTTTTCTACGATGTACTCATTCCTAACACTCGTCCTTTCTTTTCTTTTTTTCTCACCATTACGAATCCCGAAGAGGAAGCTAGAGAGAACGGACTAACACTCTAATAGGTACCTGACCATCATATCTTCCTTTTATTGATCCCAAAAAACGATGCGTATGTAGGTAATTAAAAATCTTACGAAAGTCAGATTATAATATTCTTTTGACAGTGTTTGCATCCATTCTTACGAAATTCCCAAACTATATTTTAATTTTGTTTAATTTCTTTTTTGAATTTCCTTTCAACATTTTATAAATAAGTACCTACACCCTCCTATATGTATTAAGTAATATGATTTTTTTAAATAAATATGTGGTCATTCAAAATTAATACAAATACTCTATGACTCTTTCACAGTAAGCTTGTGTCGTGAAAAAGGAAGATGATTGGCGCCTGGGATCGAACCCACGACCTCCAGTACCTACGAGACAGTACAATTTTTCATTGTTGTAACCGCCAGGCTTCCAACCACATTGAGTTATAATATTATCTTCTTCTGCAGTTTGAATCCTGTGGATTGGTTTGCAGCAAGCGCGAATGTCTCCTTCTCCACTAAGTCACTAAGTACTCCCGGTACTCCACTGTTCTCTTCAGTTCGATGTATGAACTGCATTCCATGTCCTATCATATCTGTTGCAATTAATACCTATCTATTCCTGACGCGGGTAACCTCTACCAATCGAAACCTCGACTATTCCCTTTACAATACAGGCTTTATTTTTGAACCCGCATTTGGTACCTAATTTGGAATTTCCTGTTAGGTATACCTACATATTTTATGTGATATAATCAAAGTATACCTATGTGAATATTTTGAACTAAAGAAAACCAGAAATCCATGAAATACCTACCCGAAAACCATTGTTTCGCATAAAACAAAAGACAGCCCACCGAGACACCTACCAAACTTCAAAAGATCCTTTTGACAGATGATTATAATACATTTTTATTTACTGCTCTTGCAATAATCAGCTGTCACAAAGGAATGTCTGACCAAAATTATAGTAAATAGAACTCCCAAACTTATTATGAATAACATGGGTAATAATGAAAATTACAAAAAAAAAACGTCTCCGATTTTACAACGTCCCAAGATGAGTTGGCGCTACGGCAGTCACCGACCGATGACAACAAAGGTCCAGTGTTCATTTTTATTCTTCTTGCTTTTATGTGTTTATTATTAGTGTTATTATTTATAACGGGTAAGAAATGTCTGTCGGAACGTTTCATCTTTTGTCATGTTTATTTTTGTTATTCTCGACACTGCGATATTTTAGCACTTCGAGATGGTTTACGACACTACAATAAAAAAAATATTACATCGGCACTTGATAATCTTTAGCAGCATCTTAGAGATGGGATGTTTTGTGGAGGAGCAAGTATTTACTGTGCCATTGGGCTATAAAATAGCGCCATGCCCAATTCTTGCCTTGAACCAATACTCCAGACAACACTGTCCTCTGCCTTGTTACTCCATTCTTATAACCCAAGAAGTTGGTCAGCATCCTTGCTAACGGCAATCTCTCATCGCAGCCTACATACATTCCACATTACACATAATGCTACAAAACGTTAAACTGTTGCCTAGAGAAACTACATACAAGACTCGTTTAGAAGATTTTTGATAATAGTCACAGATTTTAAACACTTCTCCACTTATGTGTCCGTAAAAGGGTTGGCAGAGAGTACGGCCTTTCTATCTTTTGTAACCAGACATAACAACAGCAACTTCTAGTATGCACGAGTAGCATAGAAACAATATTTCTTTGCTTAAATCATTCCATATTTTATCTTATACCTACTGTGATTGAATGAGCATAGCTGTTCGATCGATGTCTTTCAAAGTGTTGTTCTGATGACCGTGCATGAGATCGAATCCTGAGTCACCCAGTTTTGTCACACAAGATTTCTGTTTTTTGCATTTGTGCTCATTTGTGGTGAGCTCAGATTCGTTTCTCAAAAAAAAAATAATCTCGGTCGATCTCTCATTCTCACTATATTCCTTTATATATTATGAAATCGTTGGCAGCCTAGCGGTTACAACGTCGACTTTCGTACTGCTTTGTACTGATGATCGTGGGTTCGATTCCAGCTAACCACTGACCATCCTCCTCTTTCACGACACAAGTTTTAAGTAGCTTCCTGTGAAAGATTCAAAGAGTGTGTTTGTGTTGACTTTTAGTAAGCACAGATTCATTTGTGTAAAAAAAAGATATAAGTATTTTTTTTAAATGAATCTGTGCTCACTCGAAATGAACACAAATACACTCATAACATCTTTCATATAATATATTATATTGTCTTACTCTATTCGTTATATGCATTACATTACTACTCTAATATTCATTCAGTCATTCTTTCAACATGCTAAAACGACTACAGATATTTTTTGTCTTTCATTTTGCTATGACTTTGACTTCTTTAGAGTAGGTACCTACTATTTTTTGTAATAGGTACTACTGGAATACTTCTATGAAATGAAAAAGCGAGTCTAAATGTTGTAATTCTATTGTATTAATACCTATACATAATTTTGTATTACAAAATTTAGACTCGTTGTTTCATTTCTCATGTAATGAATAAATACCACTAAGCACCTTCGGCAAAAACAATAGAATGTTCTATGTATTAAGTCCGTATCTATCTTTGTCTTCCATCCATCATTAATTTGAAAAAGCGCAGTGATTGTTATTTTTCAGAAAAATAACAGTGTCAGCTCCTAATTACTCACAGCTCACACGCTCTGTTTAAAAATAACAAGATGTTATAAATCACCGGATATCAGTAACACCCAGAGATAAAATGATTGTTGGGAGAACTTCTTGGAGATGAAGCGATAATTTCTGGAACTGGATGCTGACGGTTCATTCATAATGTTCTTCTGCAGAACGCCTACTCAGAAGTAATTATCACAAGCTTTGAAATGCGCTTTATGGCGAGACCGTCGTGATTGCTGTCGTTCTCATTTATACTGACCGAAAGAGACAGCAAATAAATAAAAAAAACATGCTATTGCGTAAAAATAATGTACCTAATACAAATTTGCGCAAATATTTTGCTTAGCCGCATTCACATTGGCTGAAAAATATTCGTAATTAAAGAATTTTCGCTGCAAAAATATAGAAACTTTTATCCAACTTTTTTCTCGTATTTATTTTTGTAATTTCTAAACTCTAAGGCCCTGACTCAGCTGGTCGCATGAACGCGGACGCCCTGTTCAAACATATAACATTGTATGAACGTGCCCTAACTGGGCAGAAGGACAGACGTAAATTCAATCGTCCGATCGCTGCCTTGTTTGAAATGATCGCGCCAAAAGTTCTTACTTACTAACATTCATTATTATGTATTTTTTTTGCGTTGTCAAGGAAAGTGGACACGCGATTATGCGATGGCAGTTATGCGGTGTTCAGACGAGGCGAATATCGCCAGGACACTAAAATATCGCCAGCCAATTGAACCGTGTGAACAGATTGTCGATAAATCTGAAGCGATAAAAATGGTTGAAAGCGATATCGTCTCAAGTTGAACGCCTTTCAACTTTTGTATCTGGTGGAACGATTCACGCATGCGCAGATATGCGCGGCGTCCGTATGTTCTGTTTCTTGACAGATGACAGCACTGCTCTAAATTTATTTCTCCTTAGAATCCAATTCCGCACCCAATATCTGCGTTTTTTTTTTATTTTTCCTCAATTAGGAGTCTCCTTATATCGTCTAAAACAATATTTTCAACTAACTCCAATTACTCCGCGACTTCTACCTCGACGTCCGCCATTTTTAAAACAATCAGCGCACCTGACAGATTGAATGTATGTCGGTGGACTCGTGTGAACACATCAGACGATCTATGGGCGACCGAGCGATATTTTTTTTATGCAAGCGAAATCGTCTGGCCTTACATCGCCCCGTCTGAACACCGCATAAGGGTCTATTTATAGGGAGAGTTCATGGGGTGCCATGTTGTTACTTATATTAATTACCCTTGTACACAGTGATCCTTGAGGCTCAATTCATATTGAACCCTCCACACCTACTTTTAGCATTTATTTTTTAATGAAGTTGGTCTCATCTTAAGTTAACACAAATACACTTTCAATATCTTTCACATAAAACAAAGCTTGTATATTAAAAATCAGTGCAGAAACTGCAGGAGGGAAGATTTATTTCTAAAGGATATTCGTTCGAATCATCTCTAATTAATCGAGAGAAGTACATTCTTCAAGTTATGTTTTTCGAACTCCATTTTTAGAGTTTAAATTGTTGAAATTACTATTCCACCTATTGCCGGGACGCCATATATCTCTTTATACAACAAACAAAAATATACGACGTAGGTAATAATATTTCGTTTCGGCCATTTGTTTCACCTTCATTCATGACTCTATCGTCATTGTGACAAATTTATAAATATTTTTATGAGGCGGCAAGTTACCGCCAAAGGGAACTAGCTGACGACGCACCACCCGTCCAAGACCACACAAGACCGAATAGTATTAAAAAAATACGAGCTATTATACAAAATAAGTGTAGTTATAAATCAAACAAAAACCATCAAAATATTTACGCAATATTTTGAGGCAACGAAGAGTCTAGATCCGGTCGAAAAGGTAATAATAATGTCGCAACAATACAATGTTTTATCAGAAGTGTAGCTTAGTATGTCACCAGCTTGCGTTATAATTAGAGGTAGGTACGTAAATTTCGCAAAAAAAAATTGTAATATCGCATTTAAAAATTATATAAAAGCGAAATTTCGCATAAAACATACCTAAAATGTCTATAATAATAAAACACCTTTGAGTATTTTAAATAATTAATAAAAAGTAAACAATTAAGTAGAAAATCTTTATAAAATATCAACATGTAATAAAATATACGCTTTCAATTAATACAATTTAGTTAGGTACATCGGTGATTTCTACTAACTGATTTTTCAGTTTCAATTATTTTCACAAGGATAAAGCGTTCGTTTTGACGGGTTACTTGATCGTTTACCTTTAAAATATAATAATTATCGATATTTCACTGAAATTTACAAAAAAATAAAACATCGCATTTAAGGAATATATTGAAAAATTTCGCATTTATCGCATCTATTTCGTAAATACGAAATTTACGTATCCCTAGTTCACCTAGATCTAGTTATAATGTTCTGAAAGTCACAGGTTTGAGTCTCGAAACCGTTTATCACCCATTTCAACCCATCTCTTTTTTTCTTTTGAGAATAAACCTTCTTTTTCTTACTCTTGATATGGATCCGATGATCTGTTCTTTTCATAAAGAAGTTTCCTGGGACGCCGAACTCCAACTATCCTTCCATCTTTTTTGAGGTCTCCCGGGTTGGCGGCTGCCTGAAGGGATGTTGTTTGCCACCACGTTGGGAAAATTATTGTCCATCCTGGCTACGCGGTCGCGCCAGAAGCGTCTCCGTGACCTGCCCCATCTGACAATGTCTTCTGTGTTGCAGGTCTCTCTGATAGTACTTGGTGTTGCGAATTTTTCCCTTAATGTTTTCCCCAGAATAGAGAATAAACCAATGTATAGAAATATACATGTTTAGGTAGGTAGGTATGCACATTGCACATATATTTTCATTCTATAATTTTCTCTTAACTAAATGCCTACGCAGTGAAAGGTTTTTTTATGAGTTTTAATTATAATTGTTCTGACGTTGATTGTACCCACCTAACTATGTACAATAGTTATGCGAGAGATACCTGTTATTGGAGCGCTGGATATTCTATGTGTTTGTTTCATGTTTTTATTTTGTTTGTGTTGTTCAGTGTTCTGTTGGTGTCTCTAGGAAATAAATAAATAAAAACTCAGAAATGTGTATGTGGGATCCTATTCTTGAATGCGATGGGTTTAATACCTACTCAAATACCTATAATTGTTATGACTTACGTATGAGTTCTTTAGGAAAACATACGATAGACATGAATAGAATCTCTGGTTACAATTCCCGACTGGGCCATCACCTAGATCTAGAATATACACTCTGTTCTTCCACTCCTCCCTGTCATTTGCCACCAGCCTCTTATAGTGATACAGTGCATATTTTCGATAACTTGGTGTATGCAAATAATATCAAAAATGTATTTTTGCCTACACTATTGGCAAGCCTATGCCCTATAGTGTGATTAAACCGATGGTCAACCAAATGTTAAAAAAATCGTAGCAATAGATATAAAAATATTAAATGGTAAATATATTCAAAATAGGCACCCAAAAATGTTAAATTATGCAGATACCTGTCTACAGGCTATTTCTTTTATGATCCAAAAAAAAACTTTCTTTCAAGCATTCACTGTTGACAGTAGAATAATGGTAAGAAATATTATCTATATTTAAAAAGTCCTCTTTCGTCGGCCACAAGGGTACAGAAAAACAAAAGAATCTCCAAAATATCTTATCCTTGTTTTTCTCTTGTTGTAGCTTAGATTCATTTGTTTTCTTCAACTGTGAAAACGTTGTATTGTTTTAAAAGGGTATTCACTGTTGTTAGGATTATTTACGATACCAAAACAGAAAGTAATTATAAATCAAAAAGGGGTTCGGTAATCCCGAAATTTCAGATAATCTGAGAAGAAGAAAAAAGGACTTGTTTGACTTTTATTACTTTTCAAATACACCTAATACAATCTTTTGTAGATAAACCCAAAATAGAGCCATTAAATGCTAGTTAGGAATATAAACAATGGTCATGTTATGAGACTTTTTTGATTTATGAGTGGTTTTTGTGTCTTTTGAAATGCAACCCCAAGAAGGATAGACAATAATATTATTATTTCGATCCAGTTTTGATGTAGCGGCTTTGTGAGTTATTGTCACATTGGGGTTTTTACGTAACTTTTCGTCAGTTGTGTCTAGTCTAGACTTTGATTATTTTGAAGTTGGTGAAAAGGTACCTACCTACCTGTTTTGGGAGAAGGTTCTTTGCTCTTTATATTTATGTATATTTTTTATAGTATTCCCCAAGTATTTTGAATAAACTGACCACCTAGTGTAAGCAATGAGCGTACAGCGATGACCAACTAACATAGCCCTCTAATAATTGGCTATAACGAATGCAAAAGAAGCAGTGTACAATATTGATAGAGTTAAGCCTACTTCACACTGGGATGAGTAGAGAGTAATTTTGTAGCCAAATTCTGCAAATTACTCACTATGACGTCCAAAAATCGCTTAGAATCTATTCAAGTACAATTCATCGATCTCTGTAGGTACATTATGGACAGTTTATCATTTTTGTCAGTTTATCATTTACAATATCATTTTTGGCTTCTTAGGCTTTCAAATCAAATCTAATCAAAACTCCCTTTGAACTCCACTCAGGAGCATAGGGAGGCAACAAGAGCTCTCCTCTACGCTCGATCTTGCGCAATACTTATGACCTCCTCCCACACCATGTCTAACTTTCTCAGCTCTGCCTCGAAGGAACGGAACGAGGTAGAAATGGTCTTCCACGTCTTCGAGACCCTGATGGGAGGAAAAACAGCGCTCTTCTCGGCCAACTGTCATTCGGCATCCTCAACACAATATGTCCCAGTCATGCCCGTAATGGTGGAAGAGATGGTAAAATAAAATATACCTATATATAACAAAATCGATCGACTGAACTAAGTACCGACTAAACTACTCTATTATAATCTAGGTGTTTGACACGTTTCGCTGCCGAATATAGAGCGTGACCCGTTAGACTCAAAATAGCTACATAGGTACATAGCAAGTCTATTGCTAAAAATCTACAGTCAGTAGGTATATCGATGTCTTTTCTGTCAATATGTAGTCCAAGTCTTACTGTCCCTCTGTCACTCTGTTATCTGTGTGTTAGATTTCCTTTTAACAAGGTGATTGTATCTCAATAAAATAAAAAATAACACCCGTAATAAGCAATGATATTGTTTTGGAGCACGTTTATAGTGTCTGCCTGTCGGCCACCTAATAGAGGGTTTTTTGTCTGGGCGGCACAGATCAAACAGCCTCTCACTGTAATAATATATTGGTATGAAGTAAGCCATTATCGCTATACACACATACTTAGAAAAATAATAGGTATAAATAAAGCTTAGCTTATAAGCTGTATTTTAAGTTACAGACAAGTGATAGTATTTAAATGTGCCTACAATTACTTGGTAGGTATAGGTATTAAAGTAGGGAATTCATAGAGGAGCTTTTCAAAAATTCTCCACCATATAAAAATACATGTGTTAAGGATGTCGAATGACAGTTGGCCGAGGAGAGCGCTGTTTTTCCTCCCATCAGGGTCCCGGAGACGAGGAAGACCCTCTCATACTGTGTTCCGCTCCTTCGAGGCAGAGCTGAGGAATCTGGACATGGTGTGGGAGGAGGTCATTAACGTTGCGCAGGATCGAGCGCAATGGAGAGCTCTTGTTGCCTCCCTATGCCCCTAAGTGGGGTCTAAAGGGAGTTTGGATTGGATTGGATATAAAAATAAGTCAATCAATCTTTCTCTCTTTTTATTTCTAATGCTTCTTCAGAAGTGATTTACCTACTATAATAGATCACTATTTTACAGCCTTTTGCCTCTGTCCTAGCTGTCCACAGATTCGATACAGCATAATCTCTGCCCTCATTTCCGTCATTGTTCGCGTCTTTCGCCTATAAACAGTCGATGTTCTTCTATGTGATCATAATATTTACGCTGAACTGTCAAAATCTCGTCAAAATCAAATATTGGGTAAGTACCAACTATAATTTTCAATTAATAGAGATAGGTTGATATGAAGTTAATGGTAAGTACCAAAAACTTTAAACTGACCCGACAATCAAAATCGAACATAATCTCGATTTAGCAAAATATGATCATGCAAAGACAAACCGTCACTGGTAAGCTCTTGCCGAAAAGCTTTATACGCATCGTCAGTAGCTGAACCGACAATCAACAGCAAGGCTCTGCAAAAATGTAAAAGCAACAACTGGCATAGTGTTGTTTTGTGGGTCGATTAGGGAATATAGGCATGCTCTAACGCTAAGAGGATGTATGATAAAGTTCACGGAAATCACACAAAAAGCTATCAATGACTTTTTGTCCTTCCTGGCTCTCAATGATATACTGGGAATAAAAAAAACCTACATTTCAATAACTTCAAGACAACTTCATATAGTAATATAAGTAAATTATAACAAATAAATAAAGCTTAATTGATTATAGACAGTCACAATGATCGAAAATTATTATTCGAAAGATTAAGAGGACGGGAATATTCCGATGTTAACCCATGGCGGACTTCTATTGTACGATTACCCTTAATAAAAAATCAAAGAAGAGCTGTGCGGAAAACCATCAATAGAATCTCTAAAAAGTTGATCATTACATTAATGCAATCAATGTGGTTTAAATATGCACGAATTTAATGGATGAAGGTCTGCTCTCAGAGAAGATTCTGGACAAAGAGCGATGACATTTGCATGGCAATGTGTTTAATTTTTTCGACAATACTGACAAAAAGATCCTGAGCTAGCTTTGGAGGGAGTTATAAATCGGCATCTAGCAGTTCAAGTATTTACAAACTTAGAGATAACATTCTGTTGATAATCCTCAAAAATACCTTTATTGTATTATAATATAGGTGGAAGTTATTTTAATGACATTTTCGTTATCATCTATTTTTATAGTTTAGTTAACACTTTTAAAAGTTCCACTTAAATTAAAATCTAGATAAAAACTTTAAAAGGACTCTAAATAATTATTACTTATCAATAAAAATGATAGTGGATGTAACACTATTTTAGGGACCCGTATCTCTTATCAAAGACTTACGAAATTTACAACTTCTGTCTTTAAAAATCTTTATGAGGTTACCAATCAATGGTTTAAAATTTTTGTTACTATTCCCAAAGATAATCCTAGAGGCGCCAGACTGATTTTCACCAAAATTTTTAGTGCTGTATTCTTTTTTACTACCTGTTTTAGCCGCTGCCAATGAGCTAGCTAGCTCATTGGCCGCTGCAGATGTAGGTACAGGCAATTTGTAAGGATACCTACTGTTAAAACTTAGGTACGCTTTGTCTAAAATTATTTTCCCTTGCATATCTAAGTTCAGTGGCAAAACACCCTATAATGCTTGTTTAAAAAAATGGAGTAATCTTATCATAGAACCAGCATAGAACATAGATCCAGATACCTCTGAAATATCTTAAGAAAAATAGAACAATAACATTCACTAATCAATCAATCAAATCAAAACTCCCTTTGAACTCCACTCAGGAGCATAGGGAGGCAACAAGAGCTCTCCACTGCGCTCGATCTTGCGCTATGCTTATGACCTCCTCCCATACCAAGTCCAACTCCCTCAGCTCTGCCTCGAAGCAACGGAACACGGTATGAGAGGGTCTTCCACGTCTTCGAGACCCTGAGGGGAGAAAAAATCATTTTCCATTACAAATTCATCAAAAAAAGAAAAACATTCACTAAAATCCTTCAAAAATAATTGTTTGTTTGAGAATGAGCAAAGAACGGAATCCACATTATAAAATCTGGTATGCTCCAAACATAGCAGTAGGGTTTCTCATTTTATGTATTGCCAGCATAAGGAATGAGCTCTAAAAACCATCTCATTGATCCAAAAAAGTGCAAAAAAATACGTGGTGGTCCAGAGGGTCGGAACGAGTGAAGTTTCGTTAAAGGAACAAAGTAAAACTAATAAACGAAATAAGGGCAAGCGATGATGTAAAATCTAAATCAATATCTAAAACATCAAGAGTGTCGTAATTTCTTGAAAGAGTGGCAATGTTTAAATGGTAATTTGCCGACCAAGTCACTCTTATGGATGATGTGTGGTTATACGCCTTAAATTCTCTGAATCTCAAATAGGCACGCTTGAGGGATGACGTCGGAAGACATCATAAGCAAATTCGAACGAGGTAGATATTATTTGTCCAGTCCAATAATTACAATAATCAAGTAAGTTTTAAATTTTGAGGACAAAATATACATAGGTCCACAAATCCTTATTACATATGTTCTTATGTTATTTTTACCTCATATGTATTACACTGTTGCTCACTGTTTATCTTATTTATTTGTTCATAAATTATTGAACAAGTGTGAGATTTTTGGAGTTTGTTCTGCAAAGTAGTATAGTGTTTGTCAAACTTTTATGCAACAATTTATCACTTTTGAATACTTTTGAAAGATTGAAGCCTCTTTCAAAAAGCGCCCTTGAGGTGGTGTTACACCACAAAACGGCGCAATACAAATCATCTTATTATTATTATTATACAGCCATTTTTTTAATCGTTTATAATATTTTTGAATTTGATTACAACTGACAGAGGACTGTCTTCGAATACTGTTGTATTGTGGATCACTTTAACGATATGCCTTCATCATAAGGCGGTTTCTGAGTGTTAGAAATCATCTATAAACTACATAATATTGTGATGATTATAATATATATAATCGAGTTGGTTCCTAATGCTCACCTTATACCCAATAATCGCTCCGGTAAATATTGTAAGATTGGACGTCTAGTTTTTTACAAAAAAAAGTTATCGCTTTTAGTTACCATAGCATAAGTTTAAATGGGACCTTCATATAAATAAAATATGTAAGCGTTTGCGATCCATAGCTGGTAAGTTGTATAGAATTAAGTACTTCGTGCCTAGAACCACGCTCAAAATAATATACAAGTCTTTGGCAGAATCTTTGATTAGATATGGTATTGGTAGCTGGGGTAACTGTACTAATACAAATTTAAAAAGGGTAATGCTCGCACAAAAATCGATTTTAAGATTAATTGTTAATAGAAATGTATGTACCGCGGCGCGTAATAATATTTCTTTATACTTTAAAAAGCTGAATATTTTGTCTGCTAAAGGCTTGTTTTGGCAAAGGATTGTCCTTGACCAGTTTTTGAAAGATGAATATAAGACAAGACCGCGACATGCTCATAATACTAGATTTAAATTAAATGAAGGATATATAGTACCAAAATATAATAATAAATACGGTAAGAGAACTTTAGAATATAATGTGCCTAAATTGCTTAATATGATGCCGACATCTATTAAGAAATGTGGTAGTAAAAGTGCAACAAAAAGACTTGTCAAGGAATGGCTCTTGAAATGTGGATTTGTTTATAATTGAAAAATCTGTAAATAATTATGAATAATATTATGTTTGCTGCTGTTGGTTAGGTTTTAAGTTACTATTTCTTATTATTGTTTTTATTTCTGTAGAAGAACGCGCCGACAAATCCATTTGTATGGATTTGGCGCGACTTCATTATTGTACTTTAACTTTGTAATAATTAGTTTTTTGATCTAATAAATAAAAAAAAAAATTAGTAGAGGTATGTTTAGCAAAACTACGAGCAAAACATTCAGAAATTGAAATAATATATCCTTAAAATAATGTACAAAAGTACCTAGGTAATAATGAAAGTTTGAAAATCGTTGGGTAGCTGATAATTTAGAAGCAAAATAGTTCATAGGTGGTCTGACACTACAAACAGCGCATACATAGGCGGTCTTTGTGAATAGCATTATGTGATATGCAAACAATTAACGTTGGGTGTAAAAATACGAAATGTGGTTCTATACGGAGGTGTTTGTAGTTAAGCCGTGGATTAGCGGAACTGTTTGAAGGATAATAATTGACTTGCACCTATAAAGTGACATGAATCACGACCATCGACTAATCCACAAC
The DNA here is from genome assembly GCA_963576905.1 of Mystacides longicornis. Classification (NCBI taxonomy): domain Eukaryota; kingdom Metazoa; phylum Arthropoda; class Insecta; order Trichoptera; family Leptoceridae; genus Mystacides; species Mystacides longicornis. The sequence continues at coordinate 7,910,617 of OY756434.1, forward strand.
TGCTAAATGATTCATTCTAATGCTCCACCTTGCGAACGCTTATTTCAAGCCTTCAAAATAACAGCTGAAACGCCTCATTTGGAATTTGTTTAATTAAAACGTTGGCCAAATTTGCATAGAACCTTATTAAATGCGTAACATTAGAAACTTCCTGAGCGAATCAGATAAATAATTGTTATCCATATAGGTAGGTACTCATTATTTGAAAGAGAAAAAAAAATACTAGATGAACATGCATTTCTTGGTGGAGTTGATTTGAAATCAAAATCAAATAAAATATTGTAGGTTTCTTTAGTCCTTTAGTCTTTAGTCGTTAAGGTAAACTTTAACATAATTTTTCACATTCTCCACAATTATTGTGGAAAAGTTATATTTATAGTTATATCTATAATAGACAAATTAAAATTGGCGTTCGACTACAAACAAAGATTTCGTAAATGTATAGTGCGAAAAAATGAACTGTCCATTGGAACATATAGTAATAAACAATTATTTACCAAACAAAGACACTTTATATAAAAAGTGGACAGTTAGTTTTCTTCCTACTCTACATTGTCAAAGAATAATTCGTTTGTAGTCGATCGCCAAATGCAATTTATCTAGAGTCTAGGCCTACGCGTCTTCTTCTTCTTCTTCTTAAAGTCTAAGCTAAAGTCATTTTTAAAACATTTCAATAAAGCCATACATATATAATAGATTTGTCACTAGAATCAAAATAGAGAACTTAACGTTTGTAAGTAACTTATTACTTTCGTTTTATTAATAGCTCGCTTTCTTTGTTTTTTTTTCTTTCTTTATTATTTAATGCCTAATTACTGTCATCTGTTCTTCAGTTAGACAGGTTTTATTAGTGTAGGTAACTGCTTCAAAAAGCCTGCCAACGGCCATATTTAAAAACCCACCCATAAAAGTGAAATTTATTACACCCTGTATAACTATATCAACATTATGATAATAACAATATATAGTTAGAGCTACGTGTGTTAGCATATTATTATCTACCTTAATATTTATTACAAAAACACGCTGTATATTATAATATAATGGGAAGGGAGTTAAAATGGCGGCCATAATGCCTAATAATTTCTACTTTATTTTATGGTTACGTCGTTAATTTTTTTAACGATCTTCAATAAACATGATGTGTTACCGATTTGGTCGGAGGGGTCGTATTTAATATGGAGCTACGTACCTATACCTATCTAATGGGTTTTATACAGTCTGCATGTGAATCAACCAAATCGGGTTGTCTATGGGAACGCTTATTCTCAAGACAATAATATTTTCGACCTCGGTAGCCTAGTTGTACTAGCGCGGACTTCAGATCCGAGGTCCCGGGTTCGATTCCCGGCCGGGTCAGAGTTTTTCTAAGTGTTTTTTTTCATTTGAAATTTCTACCCGGGGATGGCCTGTCTCAGATTGGACGGGACCGGTTGACTGGAAAAAATTGCCTCAGGCAATAAGTTCCGCCGGCTATACTGACACCTTTGTAGGTATAGAAAAGTGTTATATGATTATTATTTTCTTCTTGTGCATTATTTTCGGCGATATGAAAAAACCCGACAATAGGCATTCGGTTTATTTTTAAAGGCATCAACAAGATCATAAAACGTATTCGACGAATTATGATGAAGATAATTTTGAGTTTTTCGGTTGAAAATAATTTGACCCGGACCTGAAATCCCTTCTCTCGGGTAGGAATGGTTGACTAGCATAAATAATCTTACATACATTTATAAGAAAAAAAAATCAAGATTAATACAGGGTATAAAATATTATAAGAATAGATAAATGTAAATTTAGAAGTTTTAACCTTCTATACAAAAGTGTCAGTACCTATAGGTGGCGGAACTTATTGCTTGAGGCAATTTTTTACAGTCCAATCTAAGACAATTACAAACTTCAAGTGAAGAAATTTTCTGATCCGACTGGAAAACGTACCTGGGAACTCTTGAGTAGTCACCTATGCGACTTGGCTACCGAGGCCCGAGACGATTTTGAATGTTTCTTTTTATACATAGGTACTTAGGTTCTTATAATATGGTTTGTTTTTTTAACGCAGTTTTTCTCATATCCTTTCCGGCTATTCAGAATTCTATAGTATAGTTTGTGCGTCTACATTATTTTTCTTTGTGCCGATTTTTTTTCAATATCAATTGTCATTGATTTACCTATCAATCAATGGAAAAAAAATAAAATAAGTTATGTTATTTTTCTTATGCGAGTGCTTATAGCATCTCTCAAGATATGTAGGTACCTTTTATGTAAAAAAATCATTGTAGATCTATGATTTCAGTAAGAATAAATAAAATCTGTAAATTAGTATAGAAAAAAGGAGAACGCTATTCGCTAGTCGATGTTCCACAATGCGCCTAATGGATATAGAATTATAATTATGTTTTATGGTTAGGTACTAACATAAATTATACCAAATAAAACAATCAATGTTTTATGTCCAACTACGTCGAATCAAGGCAATAAGATATTATACTATAGGTACTTTTTACTATTATAATAGTGTTTATTATTTCCGTTGATCCAGTCTTGTTACATGTCTATTATGAAGTTATCAAAATATAGGCAACTATAGTGGTCACACGCCACTATGTGACGGATGTCATCGCCAACTTCTCTTTAATTTTGATTTTCGATTCGACACGGAAATGACAGTTATAGGTTGGTAAGTACCCTTAGTTCTATCTATATAGTCTAAGCTAAGCTAACACAAATGATGAGATTTTATTGTTAAAAATTCTTAATTCAAATTTCCGATACAAGAACGCATTTCTACCACTCACTTCCACTATATATGTAGATACCTAACATTTTTTTTATAACATTCTCTCGTTGGCAGGGTGGTTTCAAGCCACCACATGGATTAACCTAGTTAACGAATGTGTAATAACTAATGACTAAAAATTCATTACTGATGTTCGATTTTTAAATGGAACAGACCACTACGGGCTTACCACCGTCTTCTACTGTTATTTCGAAGGATGGCTTAGTGTGATCACTTTACGTTAACAACGTTAACCTAGTTAATGAATGTGCTTGTCAACTATTCACACCTCACGCACAACTACGTTATAAAATGAAGTGGTTGGTAGACCCGTGGTATCAGTCGACGACTTTCGTACGCACAGCGTATTGGAAGTCGTGGGTTCGAATCCCGGTGCCGACCATTTCCACTTTCACAACACAAGCATTGCCTTATGTGAAAGATGTCTAAAGTGTATTTGTGTTCACTTTTGGGGAGCCTAGATTCATTTAATTAAAAAAAAATGTGTCATATATGTAAGAATAATATGTGTGACTAGGAATCTTCGAGTAGGCGGCGTTAGTTAGTTATTCATTCAGTCAGTGTTCTGATCTATTCTAATACAGATAACTTTATACTGCACACACAATAATATAATGGGTTTATTATTAAGTCATAAAAATCTATAACCGTGGTAATAATTTATCAAAAATAACATCCACCTTCGCTTCATAGTCCACCACAAAGTCCTTGGAACCAAGTCCTGCGGCAGTTCTTAGCCAGGAAGGTCTGCAGCAAAGGCCATCTGGATCTTCAAAGCTGTGGTCGTGCCACCCGGGTTGTCGCTGTTGAAAGAAAAATCAATCTGCGGTCGAATAGGACTGTGCCCAAGTAGTACAAAAGGGGTTGTAAATAGGTTGTGGAAAGCTATAAGAGATCTTGAGATCCTTCTCCAGCTTAGTGTGCTATTTGGTGGTTTGTATGGTAGATAATCAAAACAACATCTTTCTTCAACTTTCTTTTCCACTCATTTTATTTATGTAGATTTGCATCGCAAGGAGTATGAAAAACTATCTACTAAACGATTTCCATGCAACATTTTGATGAACTCAAAAAAAAAAAATTAAAACAAAATCAGTACGTACATAGGTGGATACACCACCTACAGGAAGAAAATCTTATAAAGAAGTAAGATTCTGTAGGAGATAAAAAAGTTTTCATCGGTCGCATTCCAGAAATATTGAAATACGCAGAATATTCGCCAACTAAATACAAAAATGCCAAGCCCCTGATGCTCCCTTTCATCTGATGATATTTTTATATTGTTATTAAAAGAATTTTTATACAGCTTATTTCGTGTAAAAGAACTGTTGGGTGCGAACCTACTTAGATCATCCTTTATAGTCCATGGTTCCAATCCTACCTACAACCTAATTTGTTGTCACCTGTCCCGCCTAGAAGTCCCTTCAGGTACGACTTACAGGTCACCGGATCAGTGTTAATTGGATACCTCGCGCGAGAAGGTTGTGTTGCATTGTTCAATCGAGAACAACAAGTGAAACGAAATCATCGAAAGTTATTCAAAATTATACAGTTCATTGTTCCTTGGTGCAAGTGGAGAAGAAAAGAAGATCTTGGGGTAAGTCGTACTTTCTCCTTTTTTTCCTCTCCAGCTTTTGGCATTCACCGATCGGCGTGGAGACGCCTCGCATCACGTACAAAAAAGTTTGGTCCTAATCGAGTCGGATTAAAGTTAAAATCGTGGTTTTCTTGTCATATTATTATTCATTGCAGTGTGGAAATTACAAATTGCGAATTTTGTAAAGAGAGAAAAAAAAAAAAAGTGTATTTTGCAGTGTTGTTGCATATCGTGCGCAAAGTGCGAATAGTGTAAAGTCATCCTATCATTATATATAAAAGTAAAGTTCTTGATATCTTATCGATAATTAAAATGGCTGAAAAAAAAATAGCTGCATTAACGTCGCGAAGAGATAGGATATTGAAACGATTCGAAATTACATACGATCTTAAAGATGATGAAAAAAAACGTGAAATGTTAATTACTAGGCTAGAGAGAATCGATGAATGGTATGAAGAATACAATGACATTCAAAAAGATATGCAAGAATGTTTAATCACGCTTGTCAAAACGGAAGAATTACAACAGTGTTTAGATGTAGATGAAAAAGTAGACGAAAAATACTTCGAGTTGGTGGGAATAAAAAATAAGTTTAGTGCCGCGCAAAAACCAACGGAATCAGCTAGTACTGATGCCACGGCGAAGTCTTGTATTAACATCAGACCTCCTAGTATAAAATTACCAACGTTCGATGGTAATATTCGCGAGTGGAATTCTTTTTATTCATTGTTCAAAAGCCTAGTACATAATAATAATTCGTATAGCGGTATTGAGAAGTTCCATTATTTGCTATCGGCACTTAGTGGCCCGGCATTGACGCAGATAAAAAATCTTCCAATGTTGGAAGAAAATTATCAAATCGCGTGGTCAACATTAGAAAATTATTACCAGGATTCTAGATTATTGTTCTCACATTATGTTGACGGAATGTTGCAATTTAAACATATTCAACGCGAATCTTGTATCGAATTGTCACGTTTAGTGAATACATTTCATGAAAATATAGGGGCTATTAAAATTATGAAAATTGAGAATCTGTTTGATAAGTTTATAACTCATATGATGATTCGTTTAGTGGATCCTGTCACTATAGTATTTTCACCGAAATCTGAGCACTGGCCAAATCTATTCAAACTATAATACAATAGAAAAGGGTAGGATTATTTTTATGACGGATGCACCTATGCGTTATTGTTATTGGCGAAGCATTAATTGGAAATTCATTACGTGAACCTGTCTAGATAAATATGACTATAACTGACAGTATATCAATTCTTGCTCATTTTTTTCCTGGAACAGTTATTGCAACTTATTTCCTTTCATAATGGGAATTTTTAAATACTATATATTCCGTTGAATTCAATTACATTTTTATGTTTTCTATAGTGTTTTGAAAGTTCAAAGAAGATGTCAGGAACAATGTGTGAGTCATCGACCTTTGTTATTGTGTTAATGCATCTTCAGACTGATTGTGGATTATTTGAATATATGACAAGCATGTATGTATATTTTTACTGTTTAGTTTCTTGTGAGCTTTCGTTGAAGAATCATGGAGTCTTTATTCGCTAATATAAATCTTACAAAATTAACCGGAGATGCTAACGTTCAAACGCGCTCAGTGATTAACAATGTGTACTTGTTTTTTAGTGAAATAAAAAGCAATCCCCACAAATTAAGTAACATCAACTTAAATAAACCTCGGGATATTTCTGATTTTATTTGTGGTGTTAGTGTATCCACGTTGGACCGAATAAATATTTTATTAAAATTTGTGAAAAACATCTTGGTTTTTGTAATTTGCCGATAACTCTAAGAAGTAGAAGAAAGTACCTGTGCAAAACCCTTAGATATTTACACGGTACGTGATTGGTCAATAACACGTGCCACCGTAAGACAATACCAATACCTGCTATTGTTTCCCTACTGCTATTCTTTTGAAGATTTATGGCTTGTTCGTCAGATTTCGAAAAATTCACTATAGAAGACAGTTTGAGTCCACTTTATCTGATAATGTTATACCAGATTCTGAAACTCTTTTCAAGTTTTTAAAAATACAGTGTCGTGCTTTGGGTTCGACTGAGATTAAAGACAAAAAACCAATTAAATCTTTTTTTTCGAGCAATAATGATAAATTTAAGAATTGCATGCTTTGTAAAGGTAGTCATTTTTTGGATAAATGCCCTACTTTACTTAAACTAAACCCGAGAGAACGTATCAACAAAATAAAATCATTAAAATTATGTTACAATTGCTTAAAAAACTCTCATCAAGTACAAGACTGTTTGTCAAAATATACCTGTAAAGAGTGTAATAAAAAACATCATTCGGTTCTGCATATGTTTGATAATGCTGTTAGTAGTTCAACTGAAAGCAGTGGCGTCCAGCAGTCGGCCACAACATTGACAGCGATGCATAGCGGTAGTGTGATACTCGGAACGATTCGGTCAGAATGTCGAAATGCTAAGGGTGTATATGTGCCGGTCCGTATGGTCGTTGACAGTGGCTCTCAAATTAGCGTTATGACTGACACTTGTAGACAACGTTTGGGGTTAAATATAAAAAAACACTGTGTACCTATAAATGGGTTGGGTAATACTCAAGTGAATTGTGTGGGTGTAACTTCAAGCTCTTTTAAACCAAAAAATTCATCTGGTCCAATATTGCGTGGTAATTTTGTGGTTATGCATAAGATAACAAATGATCTTCCGTCAGAAAACTTGTCGCAAGCAACTATTTCGAAATTTAGTAACTTGAAGTTGGCTGATGAGCGGTTTTATGAACCCGGTCAGATAGATATATTAATTGGAGCAGATTTATATTTACAAATATTTACTGATAATATGAATGTCATTGGGGGAAATCCTGGAGCCATAAACAGCATTTTTGGTTACATAGTTATGGGTAAAACTGAACTGAGGCAGACGCCATCTGTTCCCGTGTCGTTTTTTTGTGAGACAGATCCGTCAATGAATAATTTAATAAAATCCTTTTGGGAAGTCGAAGAGATTTCTTCCGTTGCACGAATGAGTTCTGACGATGAACTTGCGGAAAAAATCTTTGAGGAAAAACATGCTCGTCAAGAAGATGGTAGATACGTGGTACCATTATTACTAAAAAATAATTTACTGCCAGAAAATAATTCATTCAGCTTGGCCGAGTCTAGACTAAAGCGACTCGAATATAGATTAGAAAAATACCCAGATTTAAAAAATAGTTATTCTGACTTTCTTCGCGAATATGAACAGTTAGGTCATATGGAACGAGTCACCATAAATCGAGATTATTTTTATTTACCTCATCATTGTGTTTTTAACCCGTCGAGTCCGACAACAAAGCTGCGAGTTGTGTTCGATGGGTCCGCTCTTACATCACCTCATCAATTCTCGTTAAATAGTTTCTTATTGACGGGACCTAAATTGCAAAACGATATACTTAGTATTATTTTAAACTTTCGCTTTCATCGAATTGTTTTTACATGCGATATTACTAAAATGTATCGAGGGATTTTAATTCAACCGTCGGATAGAAAATATCAAAATATTTTATGGCGTGATTTATCGAATAAATCACTCATAGCCTTTCAGCTAAGAACTGTTACATACGGATTGTCCAGTTCGCCGTACCTAGCTATTCGTACCCTTCATCAGCTTGCACGGGATGAAGGAGACAAGTATCCTCGTGCAGCAAAGGCTGTATTAGAGGAATTCTACGTTGACGATCTTATCACTGGAGCTGAATCAGTGGAATCAGCTTTAGAACTCAAAAATGACATTGTCGAATTATTAAAGTTAGCTAAATTGGAATTAAGTAAGTGGCATTCAAATAACCCGGCCTTATTAAGTGACGAGTGTCAGGTAATCGAACCTCACCTCTTTGAAAATTCTGACGATAAAAAGATAGTTAAGTTGTTGGGAATTCGGTGGATACCTAGTAAGGATTGTTTTACTTATAATATTGATCTCGAACCGAACTGTGAATCACAGGTGTGTACTAAGCGAAGTATATTGTCCTGTATTGCGCGCTTATACGATCCTATGGGGTGGATCAACCCGGTTATTTTTTGGGCTAAATGTTTAATGCAGGAGTTGTGGACACTCAAGATCGATTGGGATGAGACCGTTCCATCCAATATTCGTCAGAGGTGGCAAACCTTTTTAAAGGAATTGCCTAGTTTGTGTCAATTAAATATAGCACGACATTATGATACTACACCGAATAGTAATTTAATGTTGGTTGGGTTCTGTGACGCATCACAGAAAGGATACGCAGGGGTCGTATACCTTTTGAATTTAGAAACGAATTCTTCACATTTATTATTAAGTAAATCAAAAGTGGCTCCGCTAAAGACATTATCTATACCGCGCTTAGAGTTGTGTGGTGCAGTCCTTTTATCTAACATTATAAAAAAAATAACGTCGAACCTTAAATTTATGTCTCAAATTCAAAATATTTATTTATTTACGGATTCAACTATCGTGTTGGGGTGGTTACACACTTCACCACATTTATTGAAAACATTTGTAGCAAATCGAGTTGTTCAAATTCATGAAAATGCACCAAACGTCGTCTGGAAACATATTGTTTCAGAAGAAAATTGTGCCGATGTATGTTCGCGAGGACTTTTGCCTAGTGAACTCATCATTCACCCGATGTGGTTTAACGGACCGCTCTGGATGACGAAGCCAGTGAATGACTGGCCTAAGACTTCCAATTCGTTTGATTCGTTTAGCGAATTACCAGAACGAAAGAGCGAGCAAAAGCTAACATTGTTAGTTAGTAGAGTACCTAGTGAAATCGTCAGTAGGTATTCATCTTTGAATAGATTGCAGCGCGTTACGGCTTGGATACTCCGTTTTATGGATAGATGTCGAACATCTTCAGTACCCAATCACGATTGCGGAATGTTTCTTAGTACTTGGGAACTGAATCGAGCACTTTTGAACATAATTAAAACCGAGCAGAGTAATTATTTTTCTTCAATTATTGAGAAAATTAGAAAGGGTGAGCTATGTACTAAGGAATTTCAAACTTTGAAGCCTTTTTTGGATGAAAATGGTGTTGTCAGGGTGGGCGGAAGATTGTCGAATTCTAACTTACCTTATACACATAAATTTCCTATATTGATTCCGAAAGATAGCCATCTTGCTGATTTAATCATCGATTATTTTCATAAATTGCACCTTCATGTCGGACCTAGAACATTGTTATCTATTATACAACGAAAATATTGGATCGTGTCTGCCCGACAAAAAATTCGTTCTCGTTTGTCGAAGTGCATCGTATGCTTTAAGTTTGTGGCCGTGCCTTCGGTTCCCATGATGGGGGATTTGCCTCCATCCCGAGTGCTTCAAAGTAGGCCGTTCTCTCGAGTGGGCGTGGATTACGGTGGGCCTTTTTCGATAAAGGATCACAAGCGTAGAGGGGCGAAAATCTCAAAAGGATACGTCTGTTTATTTGTATGTCTAGCCACTAAAGCTGTACATCTTGAGGTCGTTTCAGATCTAACCTCCGAGGGATTCATTGCCACCCTCGATCGATTCGTGGCTCGTAGGGGACTGTGTTCTGAAATCATAAGTGATAATGGAACTAATTTTGTGGGGGCAAATCGATATTTGAAGGAATTGTATAAATTTGTCTCGCATCAGTCTTCACACAATGATATTTATAATTACCTTGCTGAAAAGGGTATCAAGTGGTCCTTTAATCCACCGACCGGTAGCCATTTTGGAGGGCTGTTCGAAGCTGGTATAAAAAGCACAAAATATCATTTGAAACGCGTTGTGGGAGAGACCGCGCTCACATATGAAGAGCTTTCCACTTTACTAACTAGAGTGGAAGCCATATTAAATTCACGACCGTTGTGTCAGCTAAGTACATCTCCGGACGAAATAGATGCCTTGACTCCTGGCCATTTCCTCATTGGAGGACCTTTAGTGTCTCTTCCGGAATACGATTTGACTGATGTCAATATTAATCGACTGAGTCGATGGCAGCATTTGCAACGACTAACTCAGACATTTTGGAAACGTTGGCACAATGAATACCTAAACACTTTACAACAGCGTATGAAGTGGTTTAAAGGACGCGAAAATATAACCGTGAATCAACTCGTATTGATTAAAGATGATCGCCTTCCACCAACGAGGTGGGTCATGGGTCGAGTGATTCAGGTTCATCCTGGAAAGGATGATGTAGTTCGTGTAGTGACACTGCGAACGGCTTTTGGCTCTGTGGTCAGGCCAGTGTCGAAGGTGTGTCCACTACCCTCGGAATGAACATACAAAGTAATCATTTCGATATTTTAGTTAAGTTTATATTATTTATTATTATTAGTTCGCACAAGAGGGTTATTGTTTTTTTTTTCTCTCGTAATATCCACACTGCAAGGATACTCGCATTTGTTTTTTGTTTCGTTCGTTTGCGTATTCATTTGGTAAGTACATGTGTAATTTGAGGATCAAATTAGGTGGGCGGTATGTTGGGTGCGAACCTACTTAGATCATCCTTTATAGTCCATGGTTCCAATCCTACCTACAACCTAATTTGTTGTCACCTGTCCCGCCTAGAAGTCCCTTCAGGTACGACTTACAGGTCACCGGATCAGTGTTAATTGGATACCTCGCGCGAGAAGGTTGTGTTGCATTGTTCAATCGAGAACAACAAGTGAAACGAAATCATCGAAAGTTATTCAAAATTATACAGTTCATTGTTCCTTGGTGCAAGTGGAGAAGAAAAGAAGATCTTGGGGTAAGTCGTACTTTCTCCTTTTTTTCCTCTCCAGCTTTTGGCATTCACCGATCGGCGTGGAGACGCCTCGCATCACGTACAAGAACTAAACTAAAGCTTTACGAAACTCGACATGATTTTGATAGTGTGCGATTCATTAGGGAATGGTTAGCCAGGTTTGACCCTGATTTTTTCGTAAATTTCACCGAATCCCTATCTGATAATCCTGGGTGCATTGTCCATCAGCTTCTGATATTTTGTTCATTCCAGAATCAGTAACTCTTTGCTGCAAAGGTTTGAATGAATCAGCAAATCGGTTCTTTGACTTCATCTTTTAGGAACCTACCTAATACCAGTCTGTTTTCATCATCATCAGCTCACGATTTCCCACTGCAGGACATAATATGCCTACCTTCTTTTTCTCAACTCTTCCCATCTTTGTGCGATTCCCATCTACAGACCTCTTTATGTCATCTATCCATCTGGAGCCGCCCCTGTATTCTTCTATCACCTCAAATTGTTTGAAAAAGATATTCCATATATTTTTTTGTGGTATTGAAAATCATGCTAATCATTCACGCTCCTGTAACTAAATACCTACTGCTTACGTCTTTAATCTCCTAAACATCTTTCGCTGGTTACCTTTTCTCGGGAGATGCTGTGATAGCTCTGTAGAATATATATAAAATGTCCTAACACGGTACTCACTTTATTTAGGACCTTGTTTAACATAAATTCCGGCAAATTTGAAATTCAAAACGAGTCAACAATGCCCGAATGTTGGAGAAAAATGCGCGGAATAAGAAATTCACCGCAGAATTTTATCAAACGGGGCTCCTTAGGTCAAAGAAGCCGAAAGTAAGTTTTTTTTATTCGCTAAATTTTTCAATATATAGGACACAATATCTACCTACCTATTTGTTTTTATTAAGGTAGGTACAGGGGAAATACAATTTTATGAGGTATTTTAATTCGGCGTTTTGGAAATTTCGAAAGCGAAGCGATTGTTCCAAGAAGTTTCTGTATAAATACATAATTGATTAGATTTTTTTATTCAATGATTCTCCTTCATAAAACATCTTATTTCGCAGTATTAAAGAGACCAGCTATTTTTTATTAAATTTAAAAGTACCTATGATTGACGGACATGGATAAAATAATGCATATACCTACTATAATTAATTAGTTTAAATTCTTTATATTATGTACTTTGTACAATCAATAAACCTACTTACCTACTTGCTTTAGAGATGGTTTTATATAATACCTACTTAAGGCTACAAAAATAAAAATAATAAGTACCATATACCTACTTCAAATTCAAATTCAAATATTTTTATTAAGGAAATAAAAAACATTAAAAAATACATTCACAATAACAAATTTATACATTTTTTTAATATATTTTTTTTACCCCCAAAATTGAGCAGAGCTCGTGCTTTGGGGGACCTATTTGATTAAGTAATTAATATAATTCCGACTAGACCAGGTGATCGGAGACATGCGCTGCAGCAACTACCAAGAAATGAAAATATTGGCCAGTGACAGGGAGGAGTGGAGAAGAAGAGTCAGCATGCTTGGTGCAGACCAATCCTAGGATTGTGACTCAAAGAAGAAGAAGATAATTCCGACAGATGCATCTGTTTTAATCGATGTTTAGGGGTCTCATTCTGACAATCGCACCAACAACAGACAGTTTGTCAAACGTCAACTATAATTAAAAAATAGCAAAGATTTTATTGTCAAAAGTATCAAGTTTTTATTTTCTATCTTTTCTAATAATTTTAATATAGGTTAGCATCTTATCAATAGGTAGGTATTGTAAATAGATATAGGAACATCAAATAATACCTCAAAATTCGTAATGAGACTGTCTTGGTCCATGTTTCGACTGTCTTGATCCATGATTCGACTGTCTTGGTCCATGATTCGACTGTCTTGGTACATAATTGGATTGCAATATTTTGAGCACAAGGAATTATCGAGAACACTGCAGCGTGACGATACGCATGTGTGAATATTCCCATTTGACAAAAATGGCGTGATGAAAATAATAACTTATAATAACCATCACAAAATTAATCATCATCAATTTAATATGATAAGTAATCAATCATTCGATAAATCATGAATGTTACACAATCCGTATGGATCTACAGAATATTACAATGATCATTTATCATAACCGGGCATCTACCAGCCATTCGCTCGATGATTAACGTTGCGTCATTTTCTCCTGACATGGTTGAACTCTGTATCGATCAAATTGATGAACTTCGATCAAGAGCCAATCGTTAATTTGATTTGGCGGACGTGAAAGATTATTGAAACGTTTTCACAATCGAAATTCAACGAACTTCAATCCGAAAGAGAAAGAGAAACTATTCGTTGTTTCTCAACTTATAGATTTTGGTACACTAGGATCAAAACTACTTTATCAGGCTTTGGGACGTAGGTACTTACTTATTATTTCAATTTAGGCAGATACCTATTTTTTGTAATTCATTTATCCCTGGCATCAAGTCATATAAAAAGTGGCGTAAAAGCAAAAATTTAATATGCAGATGTATGTTTTTTACGGTTACTTAAACAATTAGATACTCCAATTGATATGGATCACCAAGGAAATAATAACCCGAAAGAACTGTTCCATGGTGTCCAGTGTCAAGGATTAGGAAAATAGGTATACCTACTCTATTTTCAAGCTCTGGGTCTTTGTTCTTTGGTAGAAATGCACCTTGTGATACATCTAAAGCTCAAGTAATTTTAGTAAGTGATACATAATGCCAATCTGCCAATTACAATTACTTAAGGCATTATTACATGCATGGACGTTGGTACCTACTTGGAAGTCATAATTAGTAGGTCCTACAAACATAATATATACATTATTGAAGGGCAGTTGAAGGGTCTGCAATCTGCATGGTATTTCTTCATCAGTTTTCAAACATTTTCGCTTTCAATTCTTTTAAAGTGCTTTTCTCTTTTCGTTTCTGCATCTTTTCCTTTGAACATATTTGAGTTTTTTTTTTCATATTTATGCAAACAATATCTAATATCTACGTACCCTTAAGTAATAAGGGTAGGGAGGTGACTAATTAGTTCCTAAAGGTCAGTTACAACAATTATCAATAACATAGGCATATTTGATGACGTAATTTCTTTGTATTTTAATTTCAGTTTCCCGTTGTTATGCTATGGCTACACTATGGACAAGGCTGAACCATTGCCGTCTAGTTACGAGAACTATGTTTTTATCTGTGGTTTCAAAAGGGAATTGTTTCTAGAGGGCAATGGCTGGACCATGCTATATAGCCAATCGTGGGCAAGTAAATATAAGTGTAGCAAAAAAAAGTATATTTGTCAATATTTGTATACTAGCTACGCTACTGGTCCAACGTCTACAACTGGGGCGCTTTAATTATAGGTTATCTTGAATATTTTTTGTATTTTAAAATAAAACAAGTAAAATAAAATATTTAAAATAATCTTATAAAGGTATTTTCAACTTTCATTATTTTTTCCTCCACTTAATTTTTTTATTTATTTTTTTTTATTTATTAAATCATTAAAATAAGAAAAAAATACCAAATGTAAATATAAAAATCAATAAGTAGAAAACACTATCAAAATAATAACCTAGAAGACGTAAAAGTTGTCAACGTTGGACAAGTATAAATAGGCGATATTTGCTGACTTGATCGCAAGTACACAAGTAATGGCCATTACCAAATATTGGGCTATACCTATAATTGGTGAAGCGGCCACACTGCTTGCCCATGCTGGACCAGAGCCTAATGGTATTAGGCCAGCATTGTCCATAGTGTAGCCGTGGCTCTACAAAAAGCTTCAAATGTCCTTGGGTACTAAAAGCGCTTTTTAGGCATATCTATAAAGTAAATAAAACTATAATAGGTATATCTACTTAGGTACCTTCTTAGTGTACCTTCTTATTTATATGGTTGAGTAATATTGTATTGAACAGATTCTCAGAAAGCTACCACAATACAAACAATAATCTACAATGCATTGAATTCAATATCTGATGCACTTACTTTTAGTTCACTTTGTCTATCCCGCAAAGATTGTGGACGCGTGTCACCATTTTTTTTCTTTTCCTTTTCTATATTCATCGATGATGTACCTATTATGAAACTGGTGATATTGACTACCTAACACACTTTTTATATCTAAGATTATTTGGCATAGATTTTTTTTTATAACTATTCTTGAAGATGCCTACTAAAATGGCCAAAATATTTAAAATTGTCGATAATTTGATATTTGGTAATTTTTTTAACCTAGAAATTATATAAAAAACAAAAAAATTATCAAAAACACAAAAAACGCAACAACATCAAACATACAAAACAAATCATAGGTACCTAATAAAACATACAAAAATGATCCAACCCAAATAGTCACAGTATTATCGTAACTTTATTTTCACGTATCGAGTGTTTCCGATGAACCAAAATATTCAACAAGAAACTCCAAAATTTAAAACTGATTAAAGCAAAATATGTAGTTGAAAATATTTCGAATTTGTCAGCATTTTTGGCAAAACTGAGTATCATTGTTCCAAAGGGAACATTGACTGTGATTTGCCATGCAAAATAAAATAATACACCTATTTATTTCAATCGATGTTCGGTGGAATTTGAAATTGCCAGATAGCACAAAATTTGAATAGCTTTTTGCCATATTATTATAAAATTTGACAAATTGTTTTTTTTTTCACTCATTACTTCAAATTCAAAGCTTTTCACGAAAATGAGACAGATTATGTCTTGTCTTATTGTTTTCTTCTCTTTCTCCCACAGTTTTTGAGTCTAGATAAGTTCATGTGTCGTGACCGGCGGTCTGGCGGTATGCTCAAAGCCCCTGTCACCAGCCCGTCATGGGTGGCAACACCGCCATCTACCCATTTCAATTTATGCTAGTCAAAACGGCCACACTGCCATAGAATAAAAACACTTCCCTTCTCTTTCACACCAATATTTTAAAACCACAAAAGAAGAGCCTACCGCTGAGACATTATAACATCTTCTATCCTTCACACACAACCAATAAGTCATGAAATTATATAGTTGCGTCTCTTTCGCGTGTTCATTATTTGAATGCCGACGCTTGCGCGAGGTAGTGGGGACTCGCTTAGTTTCATAAAGTCTTCTGCCTTTGCCGTGGTTAGACGTGCGTCGCGATTGTATACAAAATTATTCTCGCAGTACAAAAAAAAACAAAGTGTTTTTTAAGTTGTTGGTCGTTTGCCGACGGGTGTTGTGTTAGCGTTGGATTATTATTTTTGTTTGTTTGTGAAGTTTTTTTGGATTTAGTGTTTTTCTATTACCAATGGTGGTGCTTGAAGGAAGCGGAATGCTGTCTACCGGTGGAAACCAATATTTACAACCCGATTTTTTGTCGCCTTTGCCCTCAACGGTAATTTGAATTTCCTTATTTTGAACTCGTTTTTTTTTACTCAAAATCTCCGCTAATCACCTCAAAGATGGCTCTTAAAATGAGACATTTTTAATTTATTGGACTCTTCATTCATTGAAAAAAAAAATTTGCAAAAACTTATCCGATTTTAATAAGTTTTAATTTTAGGCAATACAAATTTAATTACCTTTTTTCTCATTTGTTTTTACAAAGAACTAAATATTACTGTATAGTTTTATTTCGAATATATTTTAATGTATTTTTTTTTTATTCTTTAACAGCTGGACTCAAAAAAGAGTCCCCTGGCATTGCTGGCTCAGACATGCAGTCAAATCGGTGCTGATTCTCCAACTACAAAGCCGTTAATTAGTCAAGACAAGAAGAAAATTTCTCAAAGCTCAGAACCAATTAGGACACCTCCAACCAAAATGGATAAACCCAGAACTTCTCCAGATACCAAACACTTAGCATTCAAGCCGTATGAAACAAATGTGCTCACTAGGAAACCTGACGATGTTCGTCCTTCTTCTAAAGCTAGCATTGAGAGTTCAGAAGATAGAAAATCTGGAAAACATACTCCAAATGGAAAATCAAATACGCCCCAAGGTTCAAGTCCTGGAATGGACGGAGGAAAATCATCTCCGTCGGCATCTGGTAGAAAAACCTCATCACCTGCCGGTTCTTCAGGACGAGGTGCTAGTCCAATCATAAGATCAGGACTGGAGGTTTTACAAGGAAACCCTAAAGATATTGGCCTGGGATCTTTCAAACCTGGAATGGGATTAAGTTCTTTGTGTTGTCCACCTGGATTGGAAGCGCATAATCCTGCTTTTAGACCACCATTCGCCGGAGCGCCTTTTCCTCATCAACACGGTGCTCTGAGTGGATTTCCTGGTGCTCCAGGTCCATATTTAGGATATGCCCGTGTCAAAACACCAGCAGGGGGTGAAGCATTAGTTCCTGTTTGCAAAGATCCTTATTGCACTGGTTGCCAATTCTCTCTGCACAGCCAACAAATGTTAATGAGCGGAATGGGCCCTTGTCCAGCTGGATGCACGCAGTGCGACCATCACAAATACAGTTTAGCAATGGCAATGGCGCTCTCCCAGCCCGGTGCCCTGCCGCCGTCGGCTCTTCCGTATGCACAACTCGGCAGACCGTATGTTTGCAGTTGGATAGCCGGAGAATCATATTGCGGTAAAAGATTTGGAACATCCGAGGAATTACTGCAACATTTGAGAACCCACACTTCGGAAAGCACATCGCCTGGATCAAACCCTCTTTCATCAGGATTCCCTGGAATGTTGGGCAGATATCCTGGACCACCTCTTAGTCCTCTGTCTGCTGCGCGTTTCCATCCTTATGCGAAACCAGGATTGCCTCTTAGTTCACCTTATGGATTTAATCCTGCTTTGGGCCCGTACTATTCACCTTACGCTCTGTACGGGCAACGTCTTGGTGCGGCCCATCAGTAAAATCCTGTGCAAAATTGAAAAAAAAAACTTAAAAGTGTTACGTTGAAAACAATAAAAATACCAAAACTTTCAGTGAATTCGATAAGACGGCAGACAAATTTTTTGATGATAGACAAACTGTGTGGATGCCGTCGGAGTTTTGTTAGTTCGTGTTTTGTCCAATCTGCAACTGTGATAATACTTTGTTAAATTAATAATTTATATCAATTTATTTTATATTAATATAAGAATAAGTTAAGTTATTGGAACATTATTCGCGGGATAAACAAATTTAAACAGTGCATCAAGTATTATAAAATTTCCAAGTGTTTTTTTTTTTAATTTTATTAAAGCAGTGGAGTTCAAATAATATTCACACAAAGAAGTGATTTGGTTTTTCAATAAAATGGTGATTTTTTTAAATATTTATCTATAAAAAGAGCATCTGTTAAAACCAAATATTTTGTTAGTTAGGTATGCCTAATGTTTAAATTAATTCACCTATCTATATTCATTTTTCGCTTTTTATTTATACCTACATTACAAATAAAAAACATTAATTTGGAAACACGCATTTAATAAAAAAATAGCTTACTTTGTTTTTTAGAAAATAAACAAATGTGCAATTTTATGAAAACAATTTTTAATGATATATTTAATTTTGGCTCAATCAATTGTTTTCACCTATTAAAAATAACAATAATATTAATATCATTTTTTTTATAAATTATTATAATTCATCTTTAAAATGTTCTTATGTTAAAAATTAGTACCTATCTTAAATTATAATTATAATGTGAAAATGAAAAAGAGAGTAAGTTTGAAAAATAAAAATATTACCATATTAAAAACCAAACATTTATTTTATTTCTAAATATCTACAACTTCCTTTTAAATTTTATGCTTTGTTTGAGTTCTGAATTATTGGGCATTGTTCTATAAATAAAAAATACCTAGATGAGACTCAATGAATACCTATATCAATTTGGGTTCGAAACCCAAAATCATGAAAAGGGTCCTAAATTGGGTTTCTTGGCACATCTCTGATTTCAACCGCATCTACTTCAATGTGGCATTCTCTGCTTTGAGTTAAACAAGCTTGATTAATAGTGGTGATTTTAGGTATAGGTACTTTCTTAATTTCATAGATTAATGGAGCATTTATTTACCTACATACTTCGAAATTCAAAATAACTGAAAAATAGGTACCTACCTACATACCAAAAATATTTAAAAGATTGGTAGGTACCTGTCTATTACTGTATGCACTTTACAGTGCTATTTAATAATGTCTCATTTTGAAGACACTTCCTCTAATGATTAATATGTAACAACTAATGATTCTAACAATTCATTACTGATTTTCTATTCTTAAATGGAACAAACCACTACAGGCTTACGACCGTCTTCCACTGTTAATTCGAAGGCTGGCTTAGTATGATCACTTTACTTTAACAACGTTCGCCATTGGGTGGTAATGTTTTCGAAACTCCAAATCATGAGAATTCTCAACATATCAAAAAATCCTATAGGTATATACAACAAGTAGATAATTAATGAGATATTAGAGATAAAAGTTGGAAAATTATTGAGAACAAGAGTGCAACCAAATTTAAAGACTGCGACTGCTGTCATGTATATGCTTCGCAGTAATTTTTTCAAAAATCTAACAACAGAATTAGAAACTGTAGGTATATAAACATATAACTTTGACTGATGTCCAAAATATTTATAATAATAGGTATATCAATGTAATCCCTATCTCTTGGTTGATATATAGGTACCCATCTCGAAGAAGACAGAAATTTAATATCTAATAAACTTAAAATAATGAGAAAAATGACTATAAAAAAAGACCATAGAATTTCTTCTTCTTCTAGAGAAAAGTTGGAATTAGAAGAACATGCTTCAACCACGAGGACCCAAGTGATAAGATTCATATAAAAGTGCTTCAAATTTAATCAAAATATACCTACCTCTTTCACTACATAATTTTTGCACAGATTCAGCAATTTGGAATCATGCATGCTTTTACAGATACCAGTTATCTCAGCATATTATGTGGATAATAGGGCATGATGGGTCCCTTAGATCCCCATTGGGGTCCAAGGTCTGCATTTGGAATCGGTGGCTGTAATCTGTAATAAAATTTTGGAAACATTCACATGAGTTTGAAGACATTTTGTTGGACCTAAAATTAATTTTACCTGTAGCCCTAGTAGTAGGTATAAGTTTTCAAAGATCGAATATCGAAACGATCATCGAAAAAATTTAACACTAAAATGATCGAATGATTCGATCGTAATCGCTAATAAGCGCTTATTTGCGTGCAATTATCTTTCGATTAATCTCGTACTATCCCCACAGCTCTCTAAATAATTTGTAAGAATAATTAATATCTGCAAAAAATCAATGAGGGTTCTCTGTTGCCTGATTCTTATAAGTTTCTAGTGCTTTTTTTAAATTCCTTAGAAGAATATTACAATTAAAACATAAGTTTTGTTATTATGAAATTTTTCAAAATCTTGTATGCCAGAAGATATATTTTTAGCGTACCGAAATCAGCTACTGTGGGGCTAGTACGAGTTTTATCGAAAGCAAATAGCACGCAAATAAGCGCTTAGCATTCAAATAGTGTTCGGAAATCAAACGATCGAATCATTCGATCATTTTTATATGAAAATTTTTCGAAACTCTTTCGATGATCGTTTCAATATTCGATCATCGAAAACTTATAATAGTGGAACTGATAATGAACGCTTTGCGGTACATAAATAATTTAATATCAAAGTTTTTTTTATTTTAATTTGATTTTTTAAACGATTATAATATTATGGTGCATAATAATATATAAAAATTATTTAGATAGAACAATAATGCAACAGGAATTTGACACAATAGTGCAACTGAAATCGAATTAGGTATATAAAATTAAATATAGAGTAAGATAGGGGAATATGGCACACCATAAGCTTTAATCTCAATAAAACATTTTTGATATGTTGTAAATTAAATTTTATTACTTCAATCGATAGATAATTTAGTTAGGCAGGACTTCTTAGGCTTTTTTGTGTTAAAAACGATATACAAAATAAATTATATAAAAAAAATTAAGACAATCAAATATACAAAAAAAATCACAGTGCATGGGAATATGGCCCTGTGCCATATTGGCCATTATAAGGGTAGGCCATATTGGCCACTCACTTAACAAACCTTAAAATAATAGGAAAATTATGAAGCATAAATGATTTTTTTGTTCTATCAATAATTATTTAGCTAGGTACTTATCCAACTTACAATCTAAATAATAATTAGGTAAAGAGTTTGAGGAAAAAAATGAAGAGAATAAAAAGTACCTAATAATTAAAAGATAAATAAATAAGAATGACAATTAAGTATTCACAAATAAATAAATCCTTGTCTACACCAGCACATTCCTCATGAACCCAGCATTTGCAAGAAACGCGTTGAATCCATTTTTCCCCTCCTGTAAGAAAATAAATAAATTTTCACAATAAAAACATTTAGAGTCCGCAAGATTAGTCCTTTCAGGACTTTCATCCGACGAGAAGTGGTGGTTCTTCTTCCAGATCTGAGCCGGAACTATCAGATGCTAACGATCTTTTTAAGCTTTTTTAGCTTTCTTTTCTTTTCCTTTCTTTGCTTTCGACTCTTTTTCGGCTTTTTTCACCAATGAATTTTTACTAATTCCTTTTTGTATGGAGATTCGGTGAAGTAAGTCGATTTACTTGCTTTACGGTCTCTGTTAGATATTTCCATCTCCATTGCCTCTTTATCCCACGTTTGCCGCTTTCGGTGAGAATCTGGCACTTTTGGAGCCGAAATAAAATTTTAGTAGGAAACTATAACGTATACATGCCAATATGGCCTAGTAGGCCATATTCGCATGTATAGTGGTGGGCCATATTGGAAAAATATACTACAGCTGCCACGAAAGGTACCACCGACAGGGCGTCGCTTTCATAGTAAACAACAAGTGCAAGCATCTTGTACTCGACTTCAAGCCTCTGGGGCCAAGAATGATATACATACGAATCAAGGGGAGATTTTTTAATCTTAGTATGATAAATGTTTATGCGCCAACCGAGGATGCCACGGAAGTCGATAAAGAGGAGTTTTATGATGGACTAGAACAGGCAAGAAATAGTTGTCCACAAAATGACATCAAAATTATTATTGGGGACATGAATGCGAAAATTGGAAAAGAGGAAATATACCAACCAACAATTGGCATGAATAGTCTCCATGACTTAACTAACAACAATGGCGAGAAGCTGGTCGACTTCGCAGTCTCCCAGAATATGACTATCGGAACCACATTATTTCCACATAAAAGGATCCATCTTGGCACATGGAACTCACCCGATGGAAGAACGGTGAACCAAATAGACCACATACTAATAGACACCAGACATAGATCTAATTTGATGGACGCAAGGGTCTATAGAGGTGCCAATGTAGACTCTGACCACCACTTAGTGGTGTGTGTTCTTAGAGCCAGAATATCTAACATGAAAAAAGAAAATGGAAAGCGCACTAGAAGATTTAACGTGGAAAGTCTCAAGGATGAAACTATCAGAATGACTTTTCAAAACACTATGGAAGACCAACTACACGGTGATGAGCCACAAACTCTCAATGAAAAGTGGGAAAAATGTAAGTCCTCAATTATAACAGCTGCAGGCAGTGCCCTAGGATATATGCAGCCCAGTCGAAATGCTGATTGGTTCGATGATGAATGTAGAGAAGCCACACGCCGTAAAAACGAAGCCTACTCTCGAATGATACAACACAACACCAGAATGTCAAAAGAGGAATATAGATCGAGGAGGAGGGAAGAGAAGCGAATACATCGCAGAAGAAAGAGAGAATCGGTTAAAAGGGAAATACAAAGCGCCGAGGACTTTGGAAACAGAAACAACAGCAGAATGTTCTACAAGAAAGTTAACAACCTCAGAAAAGAATTTAAACCCCGATCAAATATGTGCAGAGGTCTAAATGGGGAGACCCTGGGAGACAAACCGAGTATCCTAAAGAGGTGGGTAGAGCATTTTGATCAATTGCTGAACTCTAACTTCACAGCGGAAGAGGAAATACCTCCAACGCAAACACCTGCGAGTGGTGATAATGAACCACTACCATCCCGGCAGGAAGTTGAGAGGGCAATAAACAAGCTCAAAAACCACAAAGCAACAGGGGTAGATGAAATACCAGCAGAACTCCTTAAAAATGGAGGGGCTGCGTTGGGAGCTGCTGTGCATAGTATCTTAGGACAAATCTGGACAGATGAAGCACTGCCAGAAGAATGGACCAAAGGTATTATATGCCCAATCCACAAAAAGGGCGATCAACTTATCTGTTCCAACTATAGGGGAATAACCCTACTGAACACGGTATATAAGGTATTCTCAAATGTCCTCTTCGATAGACTCTCCCCCCATGCAGAGCGGATAATAGGGGATTATCAAAGTGGTTTCAGACCAGGCAGATCATGCGCAAATCAGATTTTCTCTATAAGACAGATTTTGGAAAAGACCCGAGAATTTAATGTTGAGACATTTCACCTTTTCATAGATTTTAAGGCTGCATATGATAGCGTCAACAGATCAAAATTGTATTCAGCCATGCGACAGTTTGACATCCCTGAGAAACTCGTCCGAATGACGGAAGTTTCAATGTCACGAGTGGAATGTCAAGTACGAATACAAGCAGACCTATCAGATTCCTTCGAAACCTTAAACGGACTGCGTCAGGGGGATGCTCTGGCATGCCTGCTCTTTAACATCGCGTTGGAGAAGGCAGTGCGGGAATCAGGAATTAATACTAGTGGCACAATATATCACAAGTCTGTGCAACTGCTAGCCTATGCTGACGATATCGACATAATAGCTAGGAGCGAAGTAGCCCTGAAGGATGCATTCCTATCACTTGCAGCGACAGCAAAAGCCGTTGGACTCGAAATCAATGAGCAAAAAACTAAATACCTCGTGTCAGACCCGGCAGGCCGAGTAACATCTCATGACAATCTGTCCATCGGGAACTATGAGTTTGAGAGAGTTAATAGTTTTAAATATCTTGGCTCCCTTGTTACTGATACCAATGATATTGGTGATGAGGTTAAATGCAGAATAACGGCGGCAAACAGAAGCTACTTTGGGCTCCAGAAGCTTGTTAAATCGAGGCTTATGTCAAGAAAATCTAAGACTCAGCTTTATAAGACCTTAATAAGACCTGTTCTCACATACTCATGCGAAACATGGGCACTGACGAGGAGGGATGAGGAACGGCTAGATGTGTTCGAGAGGAAAATCTTACGTCGAATCTATGGGCCCATTAATGAAGGCGGAAGATGGCGAATCCGGTACAATGATGAACTATACGGATTGTATGATGACATTAATATCAGCAAGTTCATCAAAATATGCCGTCTCCGCTGGCTGGGACACATAGAGAGAATGGACGAACACACTACCCCCAAGAAACTCTGGAGTGAAAGCCCGACTGGCAGAAGAAGTATTGGCAGACCAAGGCTGAGATGGCTCGACTGCGTGACTGGAGACCTGCAGTCCCTGGGAGTGAGGAACTGGCGTCGCAGGACGGCTGACAGGGCGGAGTGGCGACGACTACTTGAGGAGGCCAAGACCCACAATGGGTTGTAGCGCCGTGGATGTTGTTGTATGTTGTTATATTGGAAAAATACACATGTCGTCAAAATATTTAAAATTATCATGATAATATTAACTCTACGCACGTACATTATGTACCACAATTAGAATTATTAAATGATTTAATGGTAATAAATAAAAAATCGATATTACAAAGGATTTTTCAAAAAATACAATAGTTTAAACTTACCAGAAAATAATATCAAAATGAGCAAAAACGTATTTATGCTTGTCAGAGTGCGTGCGCTCTAGCCAAACTCACGAAAAACACTGAGAGTTCGGTAGACGGGACACGTGTGCGAGTATGCTAGTAATATATTCCACAGCTCTAATGGTTTCTGGGATAAAGCGGTGGGCCATATTGGCAACCCAGGCCATATTCCCCTATCTTACTCTATTGGAAAAGAAGTAATACGGATTGTGGTACAGGCATAGATTATGTATGTAAACCTATAGTTCAAAATTATCTTTGATCAATAAGTATCTTATCTGATATAGATCATCAACCAACAAACAAATGCGTAAATCCAGTAAATTTGAAACTCACAGAAGGAAGCTGGCACGAGAGGAAGAGCCATTATTACAGTCGGCCTTAAAGGTCAAAATGTATCAGAAAGTGGATGCAAAAGAGTGAGGCTAAAAGTAGGTAGCTTAGGCGCGATTTCTTTGAAATGGAAAACGTTTCAGGACATAGTGGATATGTGCTAGTTTCATAACATTACATAATACCAAATAATTTCCAATTGGATTCTGACTGGATATGGTGGTAGAGGGAAGAGAATCACTATAAGGTGAGATAGTTGTGAATCCGTTGTTATTCCTAAGTGAGCCAACATGTAACATTCAAAGGTACTTTATAACATCACACCCCTAAGATATAGGTACCTATTTTTGACACCATAGCACAATATGCACCTGTCTTTGAAAACACCCTTGTATTATTATTTAGAATGAGTTTATAAAACCAAGGCTCCCATACAACACGTCGCATCTTCATGCATAACTAGCTTTCTCGATAGACGTTGTCCTGTAGTCCTTACTGTGAATATTGATTTCAAATTTGTAATTTGTAAGTACAAAAATATGTTAAAATTGTTTCTGAAAGCTCGAAAAAATTCCATCAAAAATCTGTGTACTAACAATTATTTTAATGTCAATAGTTGTCAGGTAAACGAAAGGTCATTTTTGTTGTTTTAAATTTTTTCATAGATGGCGTTGGCGTCGCAAGAAATCCGTTCCATATTAAATTTAATAATATTATCTTTTATATTATTTCTTATGCTTTTTACAACTTTTTAATACTTATTCTGTTGTTCGGAGCGGGGAAGAATCCAATAAATCAAACTTCGGAAGAATCTGTTCAGCCGATCTCGAGTTATAAGTGTTCACACGAACCCGACTTTCTTTTATATTAGACATATTGACTTTCTTTCATGATTCCTTCCCATCACTCTAAGAACGTTTTGGACACAATAATAAGTGGCGACTGGTCAATTTCTCCGCCCCACCGTCACATTCGGATGAAAACTAACACCCTCACCGGTTTCTTACACAACTAAAAAGTAGCAGGTACCTGCCTAGTAATTGATATATCAATTTAAGGACACAATGGTAGATTATCATATAAAATTATAATATATAATCCAAGGTATAAAGGAAGAAATATACACACTAGACAGACACCCACTTCTCGTAAATCTGAATAAGTACACTCATCTATTTCGGTAAATTTTATGAAGTTCATTTTTTACGACATGCAAACTGACAGATAGTAATAATATTTCAAACTACAGAGGCGTAATATTTCATAGGATACAGGTAGGTGCATTAGATTACATACACAGAGTATTCTTTCACGATCGTGAAAGAATAATTTAAATAATGTTCGAAAATATTTGAATTCGTACCTAAGTAGGTATGTATATTTCAATTCGATTTATAAAAAATACTTAATTTAAGATTATTGGTCAAGAGACGCCCATGCCCTTCATATACGAAATTAGATGTCTCAAGGTCCACTCCACACTGATATGTTACCATGGTCTCTAAGAGCAACTCACTCCAACCGCCCCTATGAGCTCACACCATGCATCGCTGCGATCAACTTACATTAAAATATCATAAATTTGAAGCATACAAAAAATACACTATGATGGTACTGCTGTAGGTAAGCATTCATTATATTGTGTAAATCTTTAGTTTTTGTCCATCCGACCTTTATGACCTCCTCACGCACCATCTCCAACTCCCTCAGCTCTGCCTCGAAGGAACGGAACATGGTATGAGAGGGTCTTCCACCTCTTCAAGACCTTGATGGGAGGAAAATACTACCTTTTCCTTAAAATGGTGTCAATTTGGGTGATTGATTATTTTAATTAAAATAATGTTCAATAAGGGCAAAGGGAAAGGTAGGACGCTGAAATGTAGAGAGGACAAACACACTTAGGTAATAATTGACCCTAGGTCGCTGTTTACGGTAAAAAAATAAAGCAATATTAACTATGTGTGTAAGTATAGTTTTGAGTATCTTTTCTGTCAATCCGGATTCTACAAGAAGGCGAGGCAGGCCAATATTATCAAGCGGGAATTCTCTGCGGATTTTCAAGAAGTTGGCCTAAACTGGGATCAAGCTGTTCAATTTATGCTAGAAGAAGAGACACGGAGAAATTTCGTGGCATACTCGACACAGGGAGTTAACGTGGATTAATTTAGTAAGTATGTACCCACCTTTTACAAACTGGAAACTTATATTTCTATTTTTACATACATCAGAGATATTATAAAAATTAATTTAATATAGTGCATGTTCTTCCTGACATGTTGCACTCTGTATAAATGTTGTATAATTACGAGGAACGAAAAGGTGTAAAGTTTTCACCAAGGTTATCATAAATATCTTGACAGACAGCCGTATCGTGAATAGCCTTCGGGGTAACCAACAACCGGCCATCAGATTAACGTCACGCCGGCCGTTATAAAGTTCCCTATCATGGAGTACCTACCCTAAATACCTACTTAGTTTACCTATCTACTAAAAACATAAATCTGTATACTTACTTACCCTAGGTACCTATCTACTAAAAACACCAATTTGTATAATACTTAGTTTACCCTCATACTAAGATCACCAATCCGTACCCAAGGGCGGATTCAAGGGGGGGGGGTCATGTCCCCCCTGGTCTGGGTCCTGGCCCTATATTTTTAAGAACAGTATTTTTATTTTATTCGAACAAAACATATTCCAGTCAGCTCTAGACTGGTATAAGGAGAACAAAAATAATCATAAGTATTATATTATAAAAAATTGTCAAACACTTTACATAAAAGAATAAAAAAGAAACACAAATTAGTCAATAATTAAAGTAAAGTTAACAACAAAAACGTAAATAAAATATATTCAAAATAAATAATGAAAATTTATATATACTTAGGTAGATGCAGTTTAGATATGCACACTCACACAAGGCAAATCAAGCAATAAATTGGGTCAAAAACGAATCCAAAATATAAAAAATCAACAGGGTCAGTAAAAAAATGTTAAAAAGAACAATTAATTATTCGCCACAACCAAAACAAGCGTGTTAAAAGACTGAGCCAGCAATTAAAAAAATATATATATATATATACACAAGGCTGCGTACTACCTCCTTTTATATTCATAATAGTCATGGACTTCCTGCTGAGAAAGTCCATGCAAGGAGCAAGAGGTATACCGATAACACAGAGATGGTCTAATGGGCGAACTGTGCGATCTAGAGTAGGCGGACGACCTAGCGTTGTTCAGTACGACAGTGGAGGAATTACAGCGCAGTGTTTCAAGACTCTGCGACGAAACAGCACGCCTCGGCCTTCGAGTCAATGCCAGTAAGACGGAGCTCATGGCGAATAATGCCTGCCCCGATAAACAGCTACCGATAACCATCGATGGTCACCAGGTCTCCCGGGTGGATAAATTTAAGTACCTTTTTTTTTTTTTCTGAGGGTAAATCCATCATGGACACCCAGGCTGCATCACCTGGGTAGTGCCGGACTCAAACCGGCTAAAACCCCTCGCACCAAACTCAGCAGTGTTCCTACCCATTGTTAGGGCCCACCACTGCTGGTTTTGTCTTATCTCTTAAGTTCTATCTCATCCTTCTCCTTTTGCCTAATGATTTTTTCCACAAATGCCGCTACCTCGTTCCACTGCGTCTTCCCTTTCAACATGTAGCCAACAAGGTCAGCCACCGTGGGGAAGCTCTCCAACTCAAGGCCACGCGTAGCTATTTTTCTATCTTCCGACCACCTGTCACACTTGAATACCGGGTGTTCAGGGGTGTCCTCCTCACCACAGTACACGCATGCGTTCGAGTCTGCAGCCCGATTCACGGAAAAGTTTAAGTCTAAGTTTAGTTCGAAGTTCGAACGAAGTTCGATTCAAACTTTTCCGTGAATAGGTACATAGACTGTAGATAGTCGCCGCCTACAATTATTATTACCAGCAGCCCTATTCACGGAAAAGTTTGAATCGAACTTCGTTCGAACTTCGAACTAAACTTAGACTTAAACTTTTCCGTGAATCGGGCTGCTGCTTTACCAATTCTTTTAAGATACGAATAAAATACTCCGTGTCCAGAGAGACACTGGGTAAGTCGATATGTCACCTCACCGTGTGCTCTTGAAATCCAAGCCGTGATGTTGGGGATTAGTCTATAAGTCCATATTCCGTTGTCGGAACTGTCCCACTCTCTCTGCCATTTCTCAAGCGTTTGCTGCCTCTCTCGTCCGCGGGCATCGCTATCAACATCGCCTGACAGTCTGAAGATTCTGCCGCGCTCCTCAGCAAGCAGATATATCGGAACCATACCGGCAATCACAAGGGCAGTATCCGTAGATACTGTGCGATATGCGCAGCATACTCTTAATACCATAGGTCTTTGGGCTGCTAAGAGTGCATCCCTTCTGCTCTTGACGACCAATGATCCCTCCCAGACAGGTGCTGCATATAACAACAAAGATTGCGTAGCCATAGCCATGGTCCTCCTTTTATTTTGTTTAGGGCCTCTAGTGTTCGGCAATAGTACAGAGAGTGCTCGCACTGTCCTTTGTGCTTTTTTAGACACATATCCAACATGTTTGGAGAAGTTTAGATGACTGTCCAATACCACTCCTAGATACGTTGCTTCCTTAGATATTTTAATCTGAGATCCTTCAAATTCGAAGCAGATATCCTTACCTCGTCTCGCTCCGCTGAGCATGGGGCCTAGACAAAATGCAGTTGGCGATCGACTACAAACGAATTCTTCGACAATGTAGAGTAGGAAGAAAATTAGCTGTCCACTTTTTATAATTTTATATCAGTGTCATTGCTTAGTTCAAATAATTGTTTACTTGTTCCAGTGGACAGATAATTTTTTCGCACTATAAATTGGCGAAATCTTCGTTTGTAGTCGAACGCCAGTTTGAATTTGTCTACGGGGACATTACAGCGACCGTTTTTTGTGGTGCAACACTGAGTTCATTATTTTTCATCCAGTCTGCTATCTTTAAAAGGCTTTCGTTTGTTTTGCTACCAACTCAGTCTTCGTTTCAGCTGTAACCGATATTGCTAAATCATCTGCATAACATACCAGACCGAAAAAAATTAAGTATCTGGGAGCAACCATTGCCACCACTGGTGACCTCGGGGCTGAGCTCCCGATACGTATCGGTATGGCAAGTGGCGCCTTCAACAACATGACCAAGATATGGAAGGCGTCGGCGTTTAGTGTCGAGACGAAATGTAAACTGTTTAATGCGTGTGTGTTGCCCATTCTCCTGTATGGGTGTGGCGAGTCCTGGCACCTGACTTTGGCCCAGGCACAAAAAGTATCTGCATTCGAAACGAAGTGCCTTAGGAGAATTTTGGGTATAAGATGGTACCACCGCATCACGAAAGACGCAATACGCCGGCGCACCCAGCCTTAGCCCATCACCTCTACTATTATGTGGAGGAGATGGACTTGGCTGGGACATGTGTTAAGGATGCCGAATGACAGTTGGCCGAGGAGAGCGCTGTTCTTCCTCCCATCAGGGTCCCGAGGACGGGGAAGACCCTCTCATACTGTGTTTCGCTCCTTCGAAGCAAAGCTGAGGAATCTGGACATGGTGTGGGAGGAGGTCATTAACGTTGCGCAAGATCGAGCGCAATGGAGAGCTCTTGTTGCCTCCCTATGCCCCTAAGTGGGGTCTTAAGGGAGTTTGGATTGGATTGGATACACAAAGCGTTTTTCCATAATAGGCTCAACATCTGGAAGTACATACCTATGAACTATGGCAGAGGGCTGGTGGAAAATGAAAGTAAACTTAACTTATATTAATTTTGAGCTGCCTCGATGCGACTATTGAGTATCAAAGTCTTTAGCCTCCCTACAAAATGCTTCAGATTCGTGATTGGTAGAGAATAATATTCTCTACACGCGGTGTAGCTGAAACCTTTTCTCATTCTATCTGTTCTTGGCTGTTTCGTTCGCAGGTGTTCTCTCTGTCTAGTCTGGTGACGATGTATTTCGTTGTTGGGTATGAGGTTCCTGTTTGTTTTTATAAGGTTATTTTTAATTTGAAAAATCATCTTGTTTTTTCTAATCTAATGAGGTCGTCCAAACATAAAATGCCGTGGGTTCGATCTCAGGTGACGATTATCTCTTTCTCATTCACGACACAAGCTTTTATGTATTAGGTTTCTGTGATAGGGTAATTGAATAATGTATTTGTGTTCCCTCCGAGTGAGCACATAATATTAATTTTATTTTAAAATATATGGATATGGAATCAGAATATACCTAATAATCATAAAGGAATAGAGCTGTGCTTGTTTTATATACAGACTTACTAAATTAACTAGTTTGTAAACATAATAAGTAATGATTAGGTACTATAGCCACTCTAATTTGTAAGTCGTGAGCCCTAAAATAATTATATTATAAATAATGCAATGGTTTTCTAGAATAGCGGACCCGATATTTAACGTCCGTAATACCTTCATCCATAAAAAAAAACTATTTTTATTTCAGTGCGCGTTGTATTTACTGCGGTATCCAAGCTACTCTTAATGACAATTCAGCTACGGATTACACTGTCTCTTTCGTGCTTTCATCATTTTATTGCCAGCAATGAAAGAGATAAACATTGAATACTTCTTTAAAAAAATACTGCGTTCCTAATGTTACGGTCGCTTTTCTAGGCAAACATAGCATAATCATTAGTACGTGAAGAAAGAATCATAGTCGACGCAAAATAATCTGAGGATTTCTGTTATAAACCATTAAAATAATGTTTTTATAACTCTTGAAATAATTAAGTTTGTTTGGATTGGATTCTCAAATTTATCTGTCTTCCTACTTTCTGCCCCCCTACCCCTCTATGTTCGGATGCCCAAGACATACCCAAAACACGTGGAAGCAGACCATTAAAATAAAAACAACCATTTATCTCTAAAATACATAGAATAGAGTGAATTTACAAGAAGGATGACTTTAGTATTGGTGATTTAGACATTTTTTCATCCGATTGTCTAGCTATTAGGGGTACTTTCGTGTCGGTATAATAAAAATGATGAAAACTTCCAATGATTTTCAATACAAGAAGACAGAATATTTACGAATATGTAACAACTAATGATTCTAACAATTCATTTAAGATGTTCGATTTTTAAAATGAAACAAAGCTCTAAGCAAGCCCTAAGGGATTACGACCGTGTTCTACCTACGCCTGTATTCACCAAAAGAAACTGAGCGTACTATCAGCTCAAATTACGATCAATGTCAAAATTGGTATTCACCAAAATATTATACACCCTCTCAGCGTGATTTGAGTGAAACTTTCCCTCAAATTTTAATCGGCTATAGAGCTGGCTTACATTACGCTAAGCGTCCATCTGTCAAAATTATTCTATAGCGTCCGCCATACTTGTTGCCGCCTCCTTCCAATTTTTTGCGTTTTTTTCGTAATTTATTAAATATTTGTAAGCAGGCATATAATAATTTTATATGTTAATTAATCAGCTCGACAAATCGACACTTATCAATAACCAAAAAGTTCTGCTGCCTTTTTTTCTCCATGTTAAAATACTTATATACATATAAGTATTTTAACTTTTTGACAATAGAAAGTACTATCTACTTCATTTAGCTTTGGCCTATAATCGATAGATGGCGTTGATCAAGACTGAGCTAATGGCGTCTGAAAAGAACGCGTTGAGATTTTATTTATAAAAAATATTTTTATCATTGAATTAAACTAAACAAGAAATCATAATTATATTAAATATATTTTTTTTAATAGATAAACATTATTTGTATTTATATAAATAATCAAAAATATACATTTTAGTTACTTTTTTGACTGCTTCCGTAAATAAATGACAGTTTTATCTATGGATACACACGATCAGTCTAGGCTCAGCTAAGTTTTGTAAGTTTTCGTTGATGAATAGCTATAAGCGTTGAGGGAGGCTGAGGGAGACATTAGGCTAATCTTTCGCTTAGCTGATCTTACACTCAGTTTTTCTTGGTGAATACAGGGGCTACTGTTATTTCGAAGGCTGGCTTAGTGTGATCACGTTTACGTTAACGCCTTTCGGCATTAGGTGGTAATGTTTAAGTCTTCGAAACTCTTAATCCTGAGAATTCTCAACATGTCAAAAAATACAACATGTAGATATTAAAGAAAAAATATTAATTAATGAGATATAGAGATAAAAGTTGGAAATTATTGAGAACAAGAGAGCAACCAAATTTGAAGACAGCGACTGTTGTCATGTACATATAATATTGTTCAGAATGCAGAAAAAGTCGTCAACCTAATTTACAACAACTATGATATTGTTATCTACAGATGTTGAGACGAAATTATGATGGATTGGACTCCTAATTAGACGTTGTTTGTTCTTTCGAACGGTAATTTCGAATTAAAGACAACTCTTTTAGAGGAATCATCAGTGTTAAGAACTATCTACATGATCAACAAAAATATAGAGCCAACCTATAGAATTAAAAACGATGGTGGTCTAACTGAGGCACAAATGTATTTAACCATAGGTAGGATAAAAGTCAGCTTAACCACAAACTTCATTGATAAATGCGAAGTTGTCAAACTATTCTGCAGTACAGTTATGACACGGTATAGGGATGATTATTAGTAGCGCATGGTATAAGCGATTTATGCCGAAATAACTATTCCCGTCTAACGGTGTTATAACGCAGTTTCTATTAGTAGGTACCACTGACAGATTGTAAAAGAGAAGTCAGACCTGTAGTAACTGAATCCGTAATAAAAATCTACATAAAGAATAAGACTGCACAGCACAATATAGTTATTTATTTATTAATATTATTATTATCGTGATATTATAAAAAGGTTTATAAAATGGAGAATGCCCATCACCACCGCGCCACTTCACGCGTCCAATTATATTTTTTGACAGTTGACGTTTAACATGACAAGTCGGGAGCTAATCAAAATAACATTTGAAAGCCAATGTCAAAAATAACACGCCAGACGCCAGCAGGTATTCACGGCGCAATAATAATAAAAATAATAAGTTTAATAGTGATTATTTTTTTATTAATAAATTATTATATACCGTGTTATTTTTAAATTATTTTTTTATACGGGTAATACGGTCGGATGACGTTTTGAAAAGTTACAGAGTTAAACGAATATTTTTTATACAAAATGTGATTTAATTTTCATCCATACTATAAGGAAGGGCTACATACATACCCACTGACACTTTACTAAAACAAACTTTCTAAAATATTCGCAAGAATTTTTGAAATCCTCAACTACTGAATAACATCGTGAAAACCACTTGTTTTATGTACAGGGGCAAGGATTAAAAGCAAAACACACAAATGCGGGCAGAAAGAAAAGTTATTCTGAAGATAAAAAAAAACAAACAAAATATTAATAGGTATGCATAATATATTAATTGAGTGAATATATATATATATATAAAAATCACTCGAGTCCGGGTGGAGGTCTATAATAAAATTATTTATATATATAAAAAAAACTATGTTCTGTGAGTCTTTCTGATAAACATATCCGACCATGTCGTTGTTAACCCTTTGGCTATCGTCGTGTTGTGAAGTTAATTTAAATATTTTCGTGTTCCAGATATTTGGTACCTAACCGCGTTTAACCCCCCAAACTCTACAAAATATTAACAACTACAACAACGCATGTGGTTTGAATCAGGGTTGACACTCGCGGTAATCCTAATTATATATTTTATTTATTTAGTTATATATGTAAAATGCACGTCATATAATATCACTCGAAAAGAGATACATGATAGTCTAATTATGACGTGCAATCAATCAATCAATAATCTTTGTCTGACCCCCGAAGGGGCATAGGGAAGCAACAAGGGCCCTCTACCGCGCTCGATCTTGCACGGCTTCAATGACCTCCTTCCGCACCATGTCCAAATTCCTCAGCTCTGCTTCGAAGGAGCGGAACACAGTAGGTATGAGAGGGTTTTACTCGTCTTCGGGATCCTGATGAGAGGAATAACAGAGCTCTCCTCGGCCACCTGTCATTCGGCTTCCTTAACCCATGTCCCAGCCAAGTCCATCTCCTCCCCATAATGGTATAAGTAATGGGCTCACGCTGGGTGCGCCGGCGTATGTCGTCGTTCGTGATGCGGTGGTACCATCATACGCCCAGAATTCTCCTGAGGCACTTCATTTCAAAAGCTGAGACTTTTTGTGCCTGGGCTTTGGTCAGGTGCCAGGACTCAGATACAGGAGAATTTATTTATTTATTTATTTATTTATTTCACGGCCAGTAGGCCTTTTACAGGAAAATAATAATTTGTACAAGAAAGATAGAGATTACATATATATATACAGTACTTAGTTAGATATAAATAATAATACAAGTATACAATAATTATGGCAAGTTAGAATACTTAACAACAATCAAGAAATACAGCGACAACAATACGGAATAGTATGATGAACACTGCATAGGTGCGTACACTCGTACATACACACTCAACCTGGCCGGCGCAGTCCGCGCACAGCTCAGGGCCGCACTTTACAACATTATTACCAATCAATCAACCAAAAATCAAATTTAATTGCCATACTCGCTCACTACAAAATAAATTTAGAAAATGGGAAAAAAAAAACAAAAAATAACAATAACCAGTACACTTGCGTACGTAAGAGAAAATAAATTCATATCAACAAACATTCACAACAAAAAAGCCTTTACAAATTGGCTGCCACCCTCGCCTTAAAAGTAACCAGCGAATCACCAAAAATGTCCGAAACATTTGCAAATTGATTTCCCAATCTAGACAGTCTATTAATAGGGGAGTTAAAAGCATAATTTCTTCTTATGTATTCAACATAAAAAGTTTGTACCTGCCTAGTCGATCTACTAGGATCATGAATGTTGAATAGCTCTAAGATATCAGGACAATCTATATTCGCATTGAAAATTTTGTGCAAAAAAGATAAATCCAACATTGTTCTTCTATCAGAAAGACTTCTAAGACCCATCAAACCAGAAACAAAATCGTAGTTTAACTGTTCCACGGGAATGCCAAGCCTAAAGTTAATATGACGCAAGAACTTTCTTTGCACCCTCTCTATTGACGACACATGAACCATATAATAAGGATTCCATACAACGGAAGAAGACTCTAAGATGCTTCTTACCTGTGCCATGTAAATAATCTTAATAGTGTTCAAATTGGTAAATGGTCTGCACACTCTCAGCATAAATCCAAGCATGCGCATAGCCTTCTCGCAAGTGGCATTGACGTGCCCGACAAAGCTCAACTTTCTATCAAGTAACACTCCCAGATCACGGGCAGATTCAACAGCACTCAAGATTTCACCACTTAACGAATAATCAAACAAAATCGGCCCTCTTATTCTATAGAAACGTAAACACTGACACTTTTTAATATTAAGTAACAGTGCATTGCGAGAACACCACTCGCCAAATCTCTGGATATTATCCTGCAATAGGTCACAATCGGTACGACTCTTAATCTCGCAATAAATTTTTAAGTCGTCTGCAAACAACAGCACATTTACACCCCTAAATATAGATATTGCATCATTTATAAACAGATTAAACAACAAGGGGCCGAGATGGGAACCCTGGGGTACACCACTTAAGACCTCGAAAGAGTAAGAAGAGTCCCCGCACAGACTCACACACAAACTACGTCCTCTCAAATAATCTCTGAACCAACTCAGCATCGGACCAGAAACACCCATGCCAGATAGTTTATTGAGCAAGATGGCATGGTTCACTCTGTCAAAGGCCTTACTGAAGTCGGTATAGATTGTGTCGACCTGTAGTCCCCTCGACATGGCTCCTGTTATGTACTCCGTGAAGACCACTAAATTTGTCTGTGTTGATCTCGACGGCATGAAACCATGCTGGAAAGGTGATATAACACTGTACATGGATGGAGCAATCTTACGCAATACTACTTTCTCAAGCAACTTAGGTATCGCTGACTGTATGCATATGGGGCGATAGTTTGTTATGTCTTGCCTATCACCAGACTTGAATATAGGAACCAAGTAACTCCGCTTCCAAATCTCTGGAAATATACCCTCAGACACTGATCTGTTGAATAAAACAAACAATGGATAAGACAGACCACGCATTGCACCCTTAACGAAAACTGGGGGAATGCAATCGGGACCAGAAGATTTCTTTGGTTCCATAGTCCTTATACAATCCACAATATCACGTATTTCAATGTCTAGTCCAGATAACTGCAGATTTACGTCAGATGTAAAATCAGAACTACTACACACGGACACCTGATCATCATATATAGCTTTGAAGTAATCTGCAAATAGTTGCAGAGAGTGTTGAAGAGAGTGCGAGACCAAGGAACCATGGCGCATCGTGACCGGCAGTGATGACACATCACTCTTCAAGGATCTAGAATATTGAAATACCTTTTTTGTATTAACACGTAGTGAAGATTCTATATTTTGAACGTATTTTTCATAGCAAGATTTTGCCAACTTGCGGCATTCACCTCTCAGATCCCTAAAAATATGATAATCCGCAGCACTCCCTGACATCTTATAAATCATGTGAGCTTTCTTCTTTTGAGAAATCAAACGCTTAAGTTCGCCGTCAAACCACCTCGGGTAAGAGTCTCTTTTGATCGACCTAACCGGTACATATTTCGTGATTAAATCATTAACTAAACGATAAAAGAACTCCACCGACTCATCCAGCAAACTATTCTCTAAACATGACCAGTCAACTTCGAACAGATCGCGGTTAATGGAATGGAAATCGGCAGAATCATAATCATGCTTTACATCAACATAATCAGTATCATTCACTATACTAGAGTTTATTCTTATGTTGAGAGGGGGATGATGCGAGTCGATCGGGAGAATCGACACACAAGAAAACGACACTCGGACACATGGATCATCGCTCAAGACCAAATCCAAAATCCTATCCCTTTCATTCCTGTTATTGTTAAGTTGGTACATATTCAAAAAATTTACAGAATCTACCACCTCTCTCTCGCATTCAGATAATAACAAGTCTCCATTTGATTGTTGAGAACAATCCCCATTAGACCAATCAATACCCGGCACATTGTAATCACCCACAATAACAAATTTGTGATCTGGATAAATATGACAAAGGTTCTCTATTTCTGCAAAATGGTCACTATACAAGCTTATATTAGAGTTTGGGGGAATGTATGCACAGCCAGCTGTCAACTTCCTACCACGGCCCATTGTGATCTCCACAAACAAGTGTTCTATGTTAGTGTTCCGTGTTTCGAGTAGTCTGGACCTAAACTTCTTAGAATGGGCAACACACATGCATCAAACAGTTTGCTTTGCTTCGTGTGAGAGGGTATTCCTCGTCTAATGGGAGGAAGAAAAGCGCTCTCCTCAGCCATTGTCATTCGGCATCCTTTACGCATATTTCAACCATGTCCGACTCATCTCCATAATGTTAGAAGTGACAATCCCGCTCAAGGTGCGCCGGCATATAGCGTAATTCATAAATCGGTGGTACCAGCTTATACCTACTCAAAATTCTCTTCAGACACTTCGTTTCGAACGCAGAGACTTTTCGTGCCTGGGCTTTTATCAGGAAACATGACTAACACCCAAACAGAGAAATGGGCAGCACTCACTATCAAACAGTTTACATTTTTTACATAGGTAGGTATGTACCTACTTATAATGATTTCAATCCTACATACGGCATTCAGTCAAAGCAAATACCACCATAACAAAAAATGAACTGAGTGTCTCAAAAATAAAGACACTAAAAAGCATGGAAGACCCTCAGAGATAGGATAAGGAATACGAGGGTTGTAGTACGGGGAATATGCGAGATTGAAGATATAATAAGATGGGGGAGGCAAAGAAGAAGACTGGTATGCACATTTGAGAAGAATGGACTCATCCAGACTCCCTTACATTGCATTGCAAGGCCAACCCCATGAAAGACGACTCTCAGGAAGACCACCAAGGAGATGGATAGACAGCTGAGAGTCGACCTTGCAAGCAGTAAACCTCTTAATAACAGCAGGTTTAACTTTGAAAATTAAGGGACCATTCTCTCAAAATATAGTCGTTTTTGGCACTTTTACTTAATGATTCCGCAATTGAAATATAGGTACGTTTAATTTGTAGAATGAACTTTAATTGAATAGTTTAGCTAATGAATAGTTTAGCTAATGTGAAAATAAATCTAAATAATATGTAATTGAAATTCGTTCCATTCACCCAAATGGATTTTTTTTTTACCAATATGTACCTAAAGAAAACAAACTTTGCAACTCTCCACTGAAGATGGTCGCTTAGTTATGTTTGAACTATACTTTTTCTTGAATTAGGGGGCAGGTATTCATGTCTAGAATAGATTTTCAACCCTTTACGTATAATTATGTTGTTGAAATTATTTAAAAGTTTAGGAATTGGGGGTTGGCAGCCCTGCTTTCGTTGTTCAACTCGTTAATTTCCGCACTAGTGTAGGTCTGTTGGTATGTAATTGTAACAATCATGTATTTACATACCATTGTGTGTCTCTAATAGTAAATTATTAGGTATATTATAAACTACAAGTCACTCGGGCCTCTTCATAATGACTTTTTAATTATTCACAACGACTGGAAATAGCTGTTTATCCCGGGGACTTGGGTAGGTTTTGTACCTATCTACTATTATCTACGCAGACAGGGAACTAAATTGAATTGTAAAATATTTACATAACACTATCTGACTTAACTATAATAATAATATGCCTGCATATCAATAGCTATGCGGAAGATACCTGTTATTGGATCACTGGGGATTGTCGTAATATCTGGCTGCCTCTAAGTAAGTTTGGGGAATCAAGCGTATGAAGATGGAGGGCAAAGTAAAGATCTACAAAACGTGTGTGAGGCTAAATATAATGGAATGGAATTCAATCCAGAGCTGACACAAATAAAACCAAAGGTATTACCCAGAATATCTGAAATGAAGACTCTGCGTGCCATTCCGGGAAGATCATTAAGGGATAGATTTCGCAATACTGCCATCAGACAGACCTACAACAAAGAGGACATTGTTAGATGGGGCAGGACACGGAGACGCTTCTGGCATGACCACGTGGCTAGGATGAACAGCACCACAATTCCAAACGTGGTGGTGAACAACATCCCTTCAGGCAGTCGCCAACTCGGGAGACCTCCAAAAAGATGGAAGGAGGTTGGAATTCGGTGTCCCAAGAAAATCTCGGTGAAAAGAACAAAATAAATAATTATCGGATCTATTTCAAGAGTAAGAAGAAGCATACGCGCACTATCGCCATCTATTGAAAAAAGCTAAAAGGTTCAATACGAACGCGTTTTTTCTCGGATGTACGGTCATGGGTTTATGATGTTTTCATTACTTGCTTTTATTTACATACATTTATATTAATTTCATAATTATTAAAACATAAATTACCTTTTTTGGAGATTAATACTTACATATTATTATTATTCGTAGAGGATAATGTTTATAACATTTTGACAAATATGACATAGCAATTATGTTAAAATTTAAATTTACTATTCCCGCGTGCTATGTATGTACATAATTAAAACACCTGATATTTTAATTAGACAGGTACGTATTTTTCAACCCACCTGTATATGAAACTACACAGGTAACAATACAATTATTGTTTAAAAACTATACAGGCATTTCCGTTCAAGTATTGACACGCATACTAAAGTTTAATATAATTTTTTACTAGACCGACTTGAGCGTATTGTGTAATTTACATTTTTGTTTCCTTAAAAACATGAAAATCTAGACTTTGCTCTTGAGGGATGTGAAGTTTTTCTTATGAAATTTCTAGTTTAGCTTCAAATGCTATCCTAAAACGAAAGGCTTACTGCAATAATACAAGACAATTTGAAATTCGATTTTTTTAAAACACTGTTCTATACATAGGTGTCAGTATAACCGGCGGAAATTAATGCTTGAATGCTTCAGTCAACCGGTCCCGGGAATCGAACCCGGGACCTCTTGATCTGAAGTCGGAGCTTTGCCACTAGGCCACCGAGGTCGGTATTTTCTCATATAAGTAGGTACGCCATAGATTGAAAAAAAAAACAAAACAAGAGCCCAACACTGCGTTTGATCAATAATCTCTAAACACTTTATCAAAATCCTTTTGTTCTTCTTCGAAGCAACGGAACACTGAAAAAGTGCGTCTATCCCATCTTTCGAACCTTGAAAAAAAAAGAAAGAAACACTCCATTGTTTTCTTCTGTTTTCCTATCTTTCCTTGAATACATATACATTATTCTTTACTTATATCCTCATACCCTTACATTCTGAATTATTTTACGCGTGAGAGTTCTTTCCAGCTGGTGTTGCGTGCTAGATCCAAATTTTAATCGAATGTCTATGTCCTATTTCTACTGCATCGGTAGGAAAAAAATGTTGGATGAGAAAATCGTTCTAGGATAAATGTGATGTGAGTTGATCCATATAAAATGTTCAGCCACCAAAGCAGTCAAAATTAATCCATTGGATCCGACACACGACTGCTTAATATGCGCTTATGATTGGGCCGGTCTTTAATCATTTTCCTCTAGTTCACAATGGGGTAGCCTTTTAATTTGATAGAGTTCCCTCATTATTTATTTTGTTAGTTTCACTTTTTCCTGAGGGGAAATCCGTCATGGACACCTTAAAGATAGTGCCGGACTTCTACCGGCTAACACCCCTCCAATTCTCCTTTTACAGCCCGGTTCCCACCTTTCGGTCTACAGGAGGCTGCAAAATTTGTCTTGTTAATTATTTATACCTATTTAGTCTTTGATCGGTCTCTTTTGTTTTTATTACGCCCTCTACAAAATTCTCTATGGACGTCCACTCAATTTCAACATTAGGTCAATAATTATTGTCTGTTCGTTGAGGTTTTGTCCCAGAAGTGCAGCCAGCTCCTCCCTTTCCTGCTCCCATCTTGTGCATTCGAACAAGGTATGCTCTGGGTATCGTCCCTCTCGGACGAGCAGTACATGTTTGACTTTACTACATAAACTTTATTGTGACTAGTTACTTAAATATATTTATTTTTTTCTCCAGAATTGTTATCTACTGCTTCTTATTAAAATAAGTAAATTATTTTTTTCAGCCTCGCCATCTACTTATTATATACCCAGGCTGTTTCTATCTTATTGTTTTTGATGTTTTTCATATAGGTAGCACTTTTTACATTTACAAACAGGAGGCTGAAAGGGCCTTTTACATGGACATTTTCAGCCTCGCCTATTTATTTACTCATTTTTTTGCTTAAATTAAAAAAAAATTATATTAGGTACGATTAATAACATACCTAATTGAATTTTTTCGACGACTTTGACGACTCTTTTCGGCTTTTTTTGACGACTCCAAGTGCCTATAGTCCTATAAACGAGAATGAATAAGTAAAATAAACGATACAACGGGATCGGCTAGTAAAACCTATGTTTTTTATCGAACAAAAACCGCTGAAAACGAATAAAAAAACTGCTTTATGTTATTTTTTTCCATTTAAAAATCCTTTGTGTTATAAAATACGTGGCAATTTTCATGTCATTCAAAAATGTTTGTTCAAAATTTGTTATTGAGAAAACAGCGGGAGTGGTCCGTTGACCCCTGTTTGTAGTGTAATAGGAAATTAATCACGTTTAACCTTTGTCAAAATTGACTGTCAGAACCAGTGGACTGGTTCGTGAAATAATTAGGTAGGTACCGTTGAAATGACATGTGTGAAGTTCGTCCGGATTCATAAATAAATAATTAGTTATTTATGAACACAGTTTGACATGTTTCAAATAAATTAGTTTTAACAATATACCTACCTACCTACTTGATTGGTTTTGCATAATTATAATGTACATACCTAGGTATGTCAGTATACACAACTGTTAATTTATATGTTAACTATAGGAACGAAATGTCAAACGACATGTAAGTATAGGTAAAAAACAAACAAAAAAAAACATTGTCATATAAATTGACTATACTTACCCACCTAGCGATATTTGGAATTAAGTAGGATACAGGCAAATAATATAACTATGAAAAAATACCTATTTTCCTTAGTTAGATTTGTTTTGTCGTATCTTTAGAAAAATATTATATAAGTATTAAGTACCTACTTCTGATTCACGACGAGTTCATCGAAAATCAGTTCATCGAAAACGAGTTCATCGAAAATCAATTCATCGAAAATAAATATTTTGAAGATATTTCAGAAAAATTATTTATGACCTAAAAATAAGGTAAAGCTTCAGTTTAGTCACTCCTATAAATTAAAGATGGCGGCGATTTTGACATACGCTGGAGTATTTATTTTTTTTAATTTTTTTTATATCATTAGCATATTATATTATCAACAGGTTATTTACAAATTTATTACCATGTTTTCACTCGGGGAGGTGTCCAAAAAGGCATGGGGGTCTTCACCCCCCAAACTTCCCTTTTTAACTACGTTCCAACCTTAACCTAACCTAGAAATCATTAGGAGTGACTAAACTGAAGTTTTACCAAAAATTATTACCTACAGAGTTTTATATACAAAAACCCAGAACCCGGAATCGAATTGCATTCTAAATTGAAGACCAAAATATTTCAACATTTGAGAGTTTGGTTGCCAAAAAGGTTGTCTCTCAAATATCAAAAAACATATTTATTTTCGAATTGGTTTTCGATGAATTGATTTTCGATGAACTAGTTTTCGATGAATTGATATTCGATGAATTGATTTTCGATGAACTCGTCATGAATCAAATAATAATCAGAAAGAACTGTCATCGCCTGCTAATAAGTTATTTTTTCCACGGTGGCCAATATCAACGATTGGGAAAATAATATAGGTACCTACTCTATTTTCAAGTCCTGGATGTTTATTCGTT
This sequence comes from Mystacides longicornis, assembly GCA_963576905.1. Classification (NCBI taxonomy): domain Eukaryota; kingdom Metazoa; phylum Arthropoda; class Insecta; order Trichoptera; family Leptoceridae; genus Mystacides; species Mystacides longicornis. The sequence continues at coordinate 7,954,751 of OY756434.1, forward strand.
TGGTATAAATGCACTTTAATAAGAACGATTTCTAATTCATAAAATCCTGACTTTTATATGTATTTAGCATGGGGAGTTAGCATACTTATAGTATTAAGCATGGAGTTTTTTTTAAGGACATATAAAGTATTCTACTGATCAGGGATTAGTTTCTTGTGATATTTAGGAGACCTTCTGAGACCTACATTGTATCTCCTTAAGATGGAAGAAAAAAAGTTTAGCGAGTCATGTTTTATTCAATTACTTGTTCCCATCCCCTGTCTTCATCTCGGAATAAACTCTCACCTTCTGGGACATAGAAAGTAAACATGCACCAAGATAGCTAGGATTGTTGTGTAACTTGTAAATATATACACTCATACCTACAGTTTTAGTATTTTTTTGTAAGGTTTGTGTATTTACGTAGTGAAAGTTCATTATTATGAATTTAAACAAACACAGCTGTAAAATCTCTTGATAATATTGTCTACATGAGATAGACGAAAGCGCTCGAGCCTCAATAAAATATCGCGAAAGTGCAACTGTGTTTGTTTAAATTCATATACAGTTTCATCTGCATAATACCTACGCATTTTGTTACTTGCCCTCTTTCTCTAAATGTCCAATTGTCCATGTGCCAATTTTCTGGATACAAAATACAGAGTTCGATTCAAGATCAAGTCGTAATTATTACGATGCCGACATATTAGTAACGAAAATAAGATCGAACATGTTTGGATCCAAGCCAAACGAGCAAATTTTAAGAATACCTAATTGAATTTTTGCTCAACAAAATCAAGAAAAAGGTTAATAGATCAACTTTTCCCTAATACTACCATCAAACAGAGCATAGAAGACTTTTTGAGAGACACTGTACAATACATCGGATACCAGATTATTAGAGATATCGGAAAGTGTTGAATTGACATACCAACTGCCCTAGCCTATGAGGAAAGCACAAATTTGCAAAACTCAAAAAATAATGGGCTGATGAAATACACGATATTTTTAACGGGCATTTTTAAGGAACATTGTTGATCATGAGGAATCTTTTATAATATTTTATGGGAAGTTGCATGGTTTGTAAATTCTGGCTGCTCATTTTAAAAATACAGACGTCGATAGACCTCCTAGAAATAGTTGACTACGATTCCGCGCTTTTTCATCAATAGTTTTTGGGATTCAATTGGGTTTGATCAGCTTTTTCCAAATGAAACTTCTACCCGGAGTTTGCATCTTGTCTTGGATTGAACAGGACCAGTTGAGAAAAAAAAATAATAGGCAAAAGCATCACCGCTTAACGTTAGCTGTTTTTTTTTTATTTTGTCAGTCACGCCACTATTGTGTATTGACGAAAAACTCCCGATGTTCGCACTTTTCTTCAGACATCACCCGCCATCTGTTGACGTGGCTATGAATTAATAATAATCTTTCAATCTCCATGAAGGGCTCCCTTCTCCATACTAAGCCCTCCAAAACCTTTTTATATTTTTACATTTCAAAATACTTACTTGAGAAACACCTAATATTTTTTCTTTGCAAGAATTTTCCGACAAAAGTTTTAAGAACCTTTTATTTTATAATATATCTACAAAGCATTGTTAGGATATAGGTACGAATATCTTAAAATTTAATCTAAAAAATAGAAATATTATAATACCAGAATCGCAGATTGAGTTGACTTGGCCATGTTCTCCGCAAGCTTTTTTGTAATCCGAATGGGACAAGAAGCCGAGGAAGGCCAAAATTAACAATCAAGCGGGCAGTCACTGCAGTATTACAAGAGGCAGGACTAAACAGGGATGAAGCTGTGCAACTGGCGCAAGATAGAGAGGCTTTGAAGAACTTAGTGACGTCTACATACTCTACAATGGAGGCGAATTTGAAATAAATAAGTAAATAGGGACTATTAGGGCCAGAACAAGAGTGCAAGACATTGTCAAAACAGTTGCCACTGGCGCCCTATGAGATCCCAAAGAAACCCCGGACGACCCCAACTTCGATGGTGAGGTTTGCTTGTTGAACATGGATGCAGAAGGCGCAGTATAGACAGGAGTAGAAGAACATGGAGATGATCTACGTTTAGGATCTACGTGGACGGTTTGAGCTGAGAATAAGAAGTAAGTAGTATTATTGCCGATAGCTGAACGTGAAAGTGATCTGCAAGAAGTTTTAGTGAATATTTATCAAAATTTTGAAGTTAGTGGCCTTGAAATGAATGGTAATAGGAATAGGTAAAACAAGGTGTTAGTTTTTGTAAGAAAATGAACTAAGAACGCGACGTTGTGTGAAAGTAAAAGATGAATGTTGCACAGTGAAAGCTTGTATCAGTAAAAATAAACAGGCATATTTTTTTTTAACCGAATGTACTGAACATTAGTCGGTTATTCTTTACAACATACTGTGACGTTCAACAAACAATATGACAAGTAACATGATATTATGTTTAACAAATTATTGTAACCTTTTGACCTTCTTCAGAAATACCAGCTGTTGTGAATTTAAAAGGTCAGGATATTTGAGACGTTTTGTTTTAATACGAAATTCTGACAATAATCTGAACAAACCTTTAATAATCTCGAGTTTTATTCAATTTGTAACAATAATTTTCAAATTGGAACCATATCTACGTATTATTATTTTATAGCCGAGTAACTCGCTTCTTTTATTGTTTTTTTTTTTCATTTTAAATGAGTATACATTAAAAAGACCCTTTGAATGGAGTAGGCAGTCGTATGGTAAGACCAAGATCTAAACGGCTCTACGAAGCGATTATTTCTCGAACTGTTGGAATAGGATAATTGGTGAAGTACGGCAGCCAACAGGATTGATAAATCTTTTGGAAGAGACCAAGAACCGCACAGAGCTTTAGGACCATGGACGTAATGTACAATTGTACAATCTAAATGTTATTATTTTGTTATGTATCCATTTATCATATTGTATTGTAAGAAATTGTTTCCATGACCAAATGAATGGAAGTTAAGAAAACGCCATGATGATGAAACCATTCACAGATATTTCTACGGATGGATTGCTTGATGTTTTTAGATAGGGAAAAATAATATTTTTTTTTAGTGATACATACCTACTCGAAGTTTCAAAAGTGTTTATCGTTTTGACACCTTACACTATTTTGTATGCTCGTTGTTGGAAAGAAAAATGTCAATAAAGAAAGTTGTGCAAGGAGACGTCACTCCGCACCACTGGTGAAGGTCCCAGAGGGATCCTGTCATTTGTCACTCCTGTCGTTTGTATTTGTCGAATCACCGCCATTAGTGCAAAGGACGGGTGTGTTCGTATAGTAACGCTGTATAAAAATATTTTCGAGTTTTTTGTACATAAATGATTCTAATCTATTTTGTTATAAGTTTTCGAATTCGTACTTGCGTTGAAATATTGCGAACAATCTACATAATAATTCAGAAATGTTTTTTTGTTTGCTTTTAACCGTATGTCATCGCATCACGCCTAAACGGCTGAACCAATTTCACTAATTCTTTTTTTGTCGTGTTGGCTTTTATCAGTAGAAGGTTCTTATGAAAGAAAAAATTAAGAAAGTTGTGTGTTAAATCTACATAATAATTCAGAAATGTTTTTTTATTTGCTTTTTACCGCATGTCATAGCATCACGCTCAAAATACAAATGGTACGTCAGATATGAATCTGCACAGAGCCGTGCAAAATGCCGGAGAAGGTTCTTAAATACAATTTGCTGCATTAACTTTAATATATTTAGAGCTATTTAAAAAACTCTATTTTTTAGGATCTTCATACAAAATTTTAATAAACATTAAAAGTGTCAATCTTCTCTCTTTTTACGAATTGTGAAAGTTTCATTCTTCTTTTTCTGTGCTTATGTCAGTTATAGAGGTCTGTTAAGCAATGGGAAGCTAGACTAGAACCTGTTTAATTACCTACCGATCAAGCCTGACAATCGGAATCAAAAACGTAAAGCAAGACGGGTATAAGCTAGTCATCGATAAAATATTGATTTGAATAACAAGTTGTCGTTTCTTATAGAAAATCGTTGGGATGTTTTTCATTTAATTCTTCATCGTTTGTTAAAATGCTGATTATTCGAGAGAGAACAGATAACCATGAACCGCATCATTAGTAGAGGCTCAAAACTTATAAGCTGATGAGATTTCAGCTTGAATAAGTGAAAATATATAGACCAGAAAATATATAGTAAATTATATAAGATGTTGAATCCGGTATAATGATGAACTGTGACAATTATCTTATGATGACATTAACATCAGCAAATTCATCAAAATATGCCGTCTCCGCTGGCTGGGGTACTTGGAGAGAATGGACGAACATTCTTCACTAAAGAAACAGCGCGCTGACAGCCCGACTGGAAGAAAGAATATTGGCAGATACGCAATCGAACCATACGAAACGGGCGAAAAGGCGACGACCGCTTGAGGAGCCCAAGACTCACAATGGGTTCTAGCGCCACGCATGGATGGATGGAGAAGTGAGGATGGATGAAACCAACAGAATGTGCAATTTGCAGGCGCTGACGAATTTAAACGATCCAATGTCTTAGGTCTCGGTCTGATTGAGAAATTGTAAGAGACTATAAAAAGATGTTTAAATTTGGAATTATCGATAGATTATTAAAATAAAAACCAGAAATAATAATATAGTAAACAGTTCTCTATGAACGTACTGGGATTGTTCAGGGAGCTGTGGAGGCAGTGGCGTAGCGTCGCGAGGGGCCGTCGTTTTGTGTGTATTAATTGCCACAATAATTCATTGTACAATAATATATTTAGACGGTCCGTCAAAGAAGGGTCTTCATGGCCTTTATATGCAAGGGGGCTAAATAGTACTGTTGATTAAAAACACGCTGAATTCAATACAAAGCGTTGAAATAATAAAAAATAAACAAAATACTTACCAAAAATAGCCAATTATTTAAACATTTCTTATTTGGATTTGGGTTTAAGTGCGACAAAATCAATCTCATCAGTTGTTATCCCAACCCGGAAACAAGAACTCTGATTATGTTTCAACCAAAATACTTTTTAGTTGTACCTAATCAAGTGGGTCAAAAATCATCTTCTAGATATAGGTATTACGAAGATTTTTCGAAAGATATATCATTGTCATTCCAGTATTCTTTTGAAACTACAATCGAAATGTATTCTATGTACCTACCGCATATCGAAAAACAACCTTTAGTAACCCATGAAACAATAATAAAAACTAAACACACTGTCGAAAATAAAAAAAAAAGTATAATTTGGATAAATCATCAGCAATGAGAAAAATGATCCATCTACAAATTTGTTTGTTTAATGAAACTATGTAAATGACAGACAGGGTATGGAGCGCAGAAAAACCTTATATCTAGTTAAAAAATCTGAGAGGGATTTGGTGTGCCGGAGGCAGCAGAACTGCATATTATAGAACATAATAATAGCCGGTATCAAGAAACTTATTCACAGATGCTCGCCAACCTCCGATAATAGGACTCGTATGAAGCAAAACAAGGTTAAGAAGGCTATATTGACACCATATACCGGAAATGTACGTGAAGTGGATATGTATTCAATTATGTATGGCGGAACGGCGATTCCGACCGGCGCAAAGAATGTTGTCTATGGTTTCAATGCATTTAAATCGCAACTAGATTATACTAAGCTTGTTTGGAAGAAATTGCCGTAGGCAATAAGCCAGCCAATTTTCGTTAGTTGTTATGTTTATTTGTATCCAATAAAGTGTTATATTATTATTATCAATTAGTCAGCGGTCGTCACACTTTTCTGTTTTCTCACCGCGGGCCGCATCATGGGTGCCAGCTCCCCCCCCCCCCCCCCACACACACACTGGATTGATTGAAAATAATCAAAAATAATGTTACTTTTACTGTAAAATTATAAATAACTTTGGGTTACCATAAAGAAAGTGAAAAAATATTCCCCCCCATACTTATAAATTAGGTACCTACGAAGGGGTACAAGAAAACGGGAATGGAATTGCCCTCGGGAAGGAGATTGGGGAAACCTACTGTTAAATCCGGTGCCCATTGCAGACATATCTTGTGAGCGAGTGCACAATGTTTTGTTGCTTTGAGTGCATCGGTTTATTCATGAACTTTTTTTAGTGAAACAACTTTTTCCATTTCCGCGAAAAACGTGATGCACGATTGTCGGCAGTGACAAATCCTCACACTACCGCAGTAACAAATGCGAATTAAATTTTCTATCGAGAGTTTGGAGATCTGTGGTGAAAATTCTAGAAGTTTTTTTGTTCGCATTATTACTGGGAACGGAAACTGATTTTGTCATTATGCTCCTGAGAGAATCGTGAGTCAATACTCAATACAGTGCGTAAAGAAATCCCTCCGAAGTAGTTCAAAGTGATGAAACCAGACTAATGTCTCCTTACGACAGCATTCTAGGACTCCAAAGATTTTGTGCTTATTGACTATTTCAAAAAAGGCCAAAGTATTACCGCAGTAGCTTTCGCTACAATGCATGATTTTGTAGGAAGCAATTGAAGAAAATCATCAAGGAAAATAATTGACCGCCAATGCCTTGCTCCTCGACGACAATACGCCGATTCGTATGGCGCGCGTTACTAAGGCTGGTATTCGATACTATGGTTTCCAAAATTTCAATAAACTACCTTTAAGCCTAGCTCTTGTACCTGCCGACAATTTTCGTTCCCGAAACAGAGCGCTGCGTCGCGGGCCGCACAAAAATCTCCAACGGGCCGCATGCGGCCCGCGGGCCGCAGATGACGACCACAGGTATCGGAGTCGGGACCTATTTTTCAGAAGTCACCCTAGTAATAAAATTAAATCCATATCAAGCGAAGTTCACAATATTTCCAATAATAATAATTATCCTTATTCGCTTCTTGTTAATATTTCATGGTACGGAACATAAAATCTGTCAATAAAACCAGAGCCGCTCCGTCGTCCATTACAGACTGCACTAACACTAACAATACTTACCTCAGATCCACTCCGCACGGCTTTACGGTCTCAGCTGACAGGCGCATCGGCCAACCCCCTTACGACAAATTGCTGACTATAAATCTATGAGTGCATTCGTGTGATTTAGAATGAGTTCTCTGCAAACGACCAACCGTGCCCCAAGTACGAGCTTATGAATCCGCCGTACGCAACTAGACGCTTTTTAGTTACTTTCAAATCTATTCGACAGCTCACTGAGGAGGATTTATGTTAGCAAATATCAAAAGATTACTTAGGATTGCTGTTTTATCGATACAATTTATAAGATTGATTATAGATTTGATCATATAAGTGAGGTCTTGCATTGCATGACTACACCAGCCTCCAATAGCTTTCAATTTATTCGTATTCCACTCGCATTCTTGTTGGAATTGAAGTGGTTGGTAGCCTAGCACCCTAGCAGTTCTGTCACCGACTTATGTAATAAAGGACGTTGGTTTGATCTCCGTTGCCAATCATATTCCTCTTTCACAAGCCTTGTTTTCTTTGAAATATATCAAAAATGTATAAATGTTGAATTTGGACAACGATCCAAGCATTTCAACTTTGCTATCTATTCTCTGTTTCTGGAGAGAATGACCATGCAAAAATATACGAAATTGAAGCTTTTTTGCGTAGTTAAAGGCTTGCCGTTGCACTATCGTCCAATAAAAATTGCTTGTTAGTCAGATGTCAATGATGGTCGTCCACCTTTATTTGCTCAAAAAAAATTCAAAATCGTATACTTTGTAGTCATTCTCTTCAGTCAGATCAGACTTCAGAGTATAGTTTAGTTTCTATGGAAATGGAAGTATTAACTTTAGTAGGTATGTGATACAACTATATTCTCGAATATTACTTCGATTGATGGTGTTTCTTCTCATCACGTACTCAGGGCTCAGTACGGCCATTAGAAGTCCGTATTAGTGGAACCGCAAACTATATCTCTCTCACCCCATACCGATTAGCCCTTGTGTAGAAGGTTGTATTCAACCAACAGAGGGATGGTTTAATTCGAATAATCTGCGGTCTATGTTTCTGTGTTATTTAGATCCGAAGTGTTTCAGAACCGTAATCAATTCATTATCTCAGTGTGGATATGGACAGAGAGTTAATCAGGGTGTTAGCTCATAGATATTACACCCTACGATTCATGAAAGGACACCAATCTTAAAGATATAAATAACTTAAGGTGTATTTATGCGATCTTTGACTTTATAAAATGGATTTTGATGTATACACTATTTAGGTAGGTAATTCATAGATATTATATTTTAGAACAGGTTTTACAAGCTTGGTAAAATATTACATCTCGGCCTCCTCCAGAATTCTTTGCCAATATCCCCCCTATCCATCGCCCGCCTCCTCCAGTTAGTCACCCCATTGCTATGAGATCCTCCTCCACGTCATCCACCAACCTCAGCCTTGGTCAGCCTTTCACACTACGTCTCCTCTCTGGTTTTGTACGAAGAATCTTCCTTGAAGGTCTGTCATCCTCCATCGCTGGACATGCCCCAACCATCGAAGCCGATGTATTTTTATAAATTTCATAATGCTGGATTCGCCGAAAAGGTTTTCCAGTTCATGGTTGTATCTGATCCTCCAAGTTCCATTATCACACTAAGGACAAAGTAAATATTAGAGTAGTCTAAATCAAAAACACTAACCGACTTGACGTAAAACCAGGAGCCACGCAAACATATATTTATGTAGAGGTGCGTTTTTTCTGTTGTTTGAAGTGGACGGATACATTCAAAACAGGTGCTGCTGGGAGAAATGTGAACTTGAATGAAGAGTTCTTTCTGTACAGTAAATTCTCACCATATTTATGTTGACAAGGACTTTAGGTATCTACTTACTGTCATCATTCACGACTCGTATTGAAAATTAAAAGACGCAGAGTATGTATTTATCCAAATGTATGTAGGTACTCATCAAAATTAAGAAGAAATCAGACATTGACGGGAGGAATGGAATAAGAAAGGGGAAGCATACGTCCTGCAATGATCAAACGTGGGCTGATGATGATAATGGATGGTGCTTATGAAAGAAAATTCAATACATTGTTGTTTACAGTCTGCAGTCTTGAAAACTACACAGATACCTAATGAATATTCACAGTTGAAACGCTGCAGCAGAAGAGAGAAGAGAATGAAGGCGAAGCTTACTGGAGGCCAAGACTCGATATGGGTTGTAGAGCTACCTTAAAGTTAAAGATAAAAATAAAGTAGAAGAGAAAAGTTTCCTACTAAAGTACATTGGCAAGAACGAACGAAGAAGCCTGTACGAGTATCAAAAATACAATCATTAAAAATTTCAGAATATTGTCAATGTCACAAAGTATGTTCATAGACTGATATAATGGTTCAGAGATGAATAAATTATTAGCTCGTTTTCTTACTTATAAGCTTTTGGAGAAATTCTAATAAATTTTACGGCAACTTAGAAGGTGCAGTCGAGGCTTTTATTCGTGAATAATGCGAAGGTGTTAGCAGCAGGGATACAGCCATATATTTTTTTGTGCCAAGCACCAGGCAGATTACAATAAATCAAGCGTCCATTGTGTTTTGTGTACTGGGAGAATGACGGGAAGAGAGGGAGAGGAGAGGAAATAAAAGATTGCGGTAGATGAGAAGGAAAAGAGCGGACTAAATGTTGATAGAACTTTTGAACGAATATTTTTGGCATAATCGAAATTTTAGAAGAGCAAAAGATTTTATGGCAAATTTAGTTGAAATACAATGGTTCCTTTCTAATTGACACAAGAGGTTCTTAATTGGCAAAAAGGCTACAAGATTCTTGTAGACACGGGTGATTATAAAGATGTTTGAAACATGACAAGTTGTAGTTCGCATCTGGATTCAACTTCGTCTAAATAATAACTTACTCAATACACGTTCGCTACCAGTGTCGCAAGCCTCTCTATCATGCGGAACTTGAACAGCTTCATCCCAGTTTAGTCCAGTATTTCTTGTAAAACCGCAGTTAGTGTCCGCTTGTTTATTTTGGTCTACCTCGGCTTCTTGTTGCATCCGGATTGTAAAAAAGGCTTGGGTATTCAAAACCCTCGGGAGAGATGCGGAGAAAATTTACAAGCCAGCTTATTCTGCGCTTCTGGATTAATGAAATTATTGGCTGTTGTGCCTTTTTGGCACGTCTTAGTAATACTGTATCAATATTTTTGTGTTATTAATTATATTATTGTTGCCTTACAAATAATATTGTAGTCGGCATCATGCCTAATTACAGTATTATCTCAGGTCAATTTGAAAACCAAGGTATGTCGCTAAACGGCTATTACGACGAACTAGAGATGGGATTAAGAAATTCACACGTTCATCCTTGTAGCAGTGAATGCTATTCCCGATATGGTGTAAGGGGGAGCAGAAGATTGAGTGGTTCCACGAAGCCAGAGCGGGAACTTAATATCATACACTTTTCATTACAAATGACAGACGGAGCGGCAAAGATCATTTTCTTCTTTGAATTACAACATTGTTACCGAATACTTTATTCTATGGGATGACACCATTTCCATCCGCACTGCCAATTTATTTTATAGTTAGGAATTTTTGTCACTTGTGATCTATCTGTCATTTTATAGTTAGGAATTTTGCTCACTTGCGTTCTATCTGTCATTTTTTTAAGTAAACGTTTTATAAAATAAATTTAACTTAAAATTATTGCCTGTTTTATAATAAACCTACTTAGTTTAGTTTTCTCTCAACCATGAATTTTCATAACTCAATATATCTGAACAAAATCAAATGTTGACAATATCCTCTAAGAAGATTATTATAAAAGCCACCTTAAGAAACTGTATGTAAAAATGTAAAAAATGACATTTTTATGTGTAGGGTCTGTTTTATTTCCTCTCAAAATACATAACGGCGTACGCCAGTAAACTTATTCCCCAATGGATTTTGAAAAAAAGTCTTTATGCATATTGAGATGAATTTTGATCATTTAAATTCCTACCCTAGTCCAAAATTCTATGACAGATTAAACCGTCTATTAACCAAGAGAAATAGTTTTAACATGTTGATTCTTATGACAAAATTGTAGCCTTTTTAAAGCATCAGACTTAAATAATTATTTATTTGTGGCACTGAAGATGGTCGTGTGACCGAAAGGCCTCTGCCAATAAAATAAAAAAGTGAAATAAACAGAGTTTTATTTAAAACTAGCTTATACCCGTCTTGCTTTACGTTTTTGATTTCGATTGTCAGGCTTGATCGGTAGGTAATTAAACAGGTTCTAGTCTAGCTTCCCATTGCTTAACAGACCTCTATAACTGACATAAGCACAGAAAAAGAAGAATGACACTTTTACAATTTTTGTTTTACCGACCTCATATTATACGAACCTACCGACATAATTTGCAAGTTTTACTCTCTCTAGCTACATTCCCTACACCCTCTAATGTGTGATAATTAATTAGGCATTCCACCCATAGAGGGTGATTTGTGCTATGTGTGATAAAGGCAGCTGTCAAACTTCAAAATGGAGGAATTATTTTGCAATTTTTTTCATTAAATCTTTATTTATTGAGAATAATAAGATTTGAATAACATTTATATGTATAACAAATCAATCTACAATTATTTTATTACATTTTCATACTGTAATACCAAGATTCCATTCAACGTTTACATGAGTAATTTTGTTTCCAAAAGATGGCTTACTGTCTTTTTGAGAAATTTGTATGAAGATCCTAAAAAAATAGAGTTTTTTAAATAGCTCTGAAAATATTAAAGTTAATGCAGCAAATTGTATTTAAGAACCTTCTCCAGCATTTTGTACGGCTCTGGGCATATTAATATCTGACCTTAACGTCTGTTTTCTACGATTGATGCGCCTTCAAAAATATAAACGGACTAAAATATTATGTAGATAATAATTTTATTATCAGACTTAAAATTGATACGGAAAGGAATTAATTGAAAGCCGATTCCGCAGGAATGAAAAACCTCCAAAACACAACATAAATGAACATTACACGAACCAAACATCGAGATAGAGTTAAGTTCTCTGAAATGAATAGGTACCTAAGGATTTCGTAAAATTGATGAGAACAAAGAGATGCTTTTAGAAAATCAAAATTGGGAGCAGATCTCGATCAGTGAAAAAAAAATACCAGGCTGACCACCGAATATGAAAGGACTCATGTAGGTACCTATTGTTCGACATGCAAGAAAATTCAGGAAAAATCATGGCACAGTTCTAATAGATGTTAAAAAAGAGACCTGTGGGGGATAGTACGAGTTTAATCGAAAGCTAATTGCACGCTAATAAGCGCTTATTAGCGTGCAAATAGTGTTCGAAAATCAAACGATCGAATCATTCGATCATTTTTGTATGGAAATTTTTCGAAACTCTTTCGATGATCGTTTCGATAATAATATAACACTTTTATATATAAAGGTGTCAGTATAGCCGGCGGAACTTATTGCCTGAGGGAATTTTTTCCAGTCAACCGGTCCCGTCCAATCTGAGACAGGCCAACCCCGGGTAGAAATTTCAAGTGAAAAAACACTTAGAAAAACTCTGACCCGACCGGGAATCGAACCCGGGACCTCGGATCTGAAGTCCACGCTAGTACAACTAGGCTACCGAGGTCGGTCGATATTCGATCATCGAAAACTTATATACTAGTGGTATTTCAAATCTTCTTCTTCTAATTTTTATTTTAAGGCTGTTAGAGTCGCCAAAGGGGTGATTTTAATGATTTTTCAATCCATTTTCCGGCGTTATCTGCTGTCGGATTTCGATGAAAAAAATATATAACATAAATTAGACTTTAATGAAGGCGGCCTCAGAGCCGTTTTTTGATATCTAGTATAGTTTCTTGTAGAAAATAAAAATAGCAAACGTCGTTTTTCATCTTTTTTTTAATATTCCAACTGATATATACGTCGGAATGAAATAATTCTTTTTTTGTCTTAAAGAGCATTAAAAAATCTACAAGATTATAGAACGAAATGCTAATATTTATTTCCGGCTTAGCGTATAATCCCAAAAAACCTCTATTTCAAATAAACACTGAATATCGAAATATTCTATCGGCTTTAGCGTGCATGCGATAATGACACTTATAGCACGGGAATTACAAGGAACGCACTGGTTTTCGTTGTGTAAATTATTCAGTCGCCCACAACATCGTGGACTTAGATGACGTGCAACCTGCGCTAGTCCAATTTACGTTTTGTATTGTATACTTTTTGACGAAAATTCGTATATTACAGAGGACGACAAACATTGGTTAGTAATTTTTATTTTATTATTTTTTGTATTCAGCAATTAATTCTATCATTGCTGTTTGGTGATTTTAAAGTTTATATTTTTGAATTAGGTATAATATGTTTATAGTCACATTGCATACCTATTATGAACTTTTTTCTTCTAAATTATTATCATTTATGCGTTATACAGGGTGGCACGTTCCTATTGGGCAAAATTAAACTCCTTTCTAAAAATCGCTGGATTCCGAATTCTATTAGTTAGTCCGAATTCTAGCAGTTTTCTATAAAACAAAATTTCTGGACAAAATTTTAAACGCCGCGCCAATCTGAATATAACCCATTCACAAACATATTGTGATATAGGTACCAACTGATTTTGGCCCAGTCGATGGATATCTTAAGTACTATTATATCACATTATTTTGCTTTTTCAGAAACTATTTTATCACGCCGAGTGCAATATTATAGACTTAGAGCGTAAAATAAAAAATCAAAATGGGACGAAAAGAGAAGTATACCGGAATAGTGAATCGTACAAAAAATGTCTCCTCGCCAAAGCACGTAACATTAAGAAGTAAGTATTTTTTATGTATAAATTGTAACATTCGGTCTATTAATAAGCCGTAATTTGAGCAGTTCGGTCATTTTTCCATCTTATGGCAATACTTCAGTCAAATTTCAGGAACTTACCGACGAGGTCCTATTTACTCCACGGGACATGGTAGCCGGAAACTGCCGAACCAACCCGAATTGTTTGAAAGTAATACAAATAGCATCAACATTATAATTGACACTAATACAATCATACAGTCGTCCTTGTTACACTTCGGAATGGTTCGGCAGTTTCCGGCTACCATGTCCCGTGGAGTAAATAGGAGCTCGTAACTTACCGATGGTCGAATGACCAGATATGTAATAATTTGATAGTTCATTTTAGATATTGTTGACTCACTTTCTTCTTATCACTAAGAGCGAGACAACCCAACGTTGTTTTGAGTGAAAGTTTTTATGGTTTTGTTCACCAGGGCACGTCATTGTTAAAATTCGAATGTTTAAAACAGGTTCAAGTGTTGCCAAAAAAAAACATTGGAAATTAGATTATCCGGCAGTCAAATCCACACAATTTTCCACACTATTTTCGGATTGTTAAAAATGTTTTATAATACCATTATCGGAACAATTTACTTAGGAACGACCATCCGTTAGTTTACCAGCGACATACTTACAGATATTTTAGTATCTCTTTTATAGTATTGGCCCAATAATAAAAAAAATTACATTATGTATACCTTTCAAAGATTACAGATATATCTTCAAAATCTCGTCAATTTTCAGGTCACGGAACGCTGTCCCAGACCAAATGAATGCAGCTACTTCTAAGTCCAGAGTTACTGCAAAATTAATCTATACATCTCAAGACCAACCGAGTCACAACAAGGATTTAGATTCAAAGAATATCTTAGCATGCGAAACTTCCAGATTAGAACCAACGACTGAAGGGACAAAAATATCTGGAAGGCGCGTTTTTAATATGATGTGGTTATCTTTACATCCTTTTGATACCATGACATATAATCTTGACCGTTCAGTTTTAAAGGAGGAGTTCGACGGCAATGAATCTGCACATATGCAATATATACATAAGATATAGCATTTCTTTTTGTATGAATTTTGTAATTACATTTTTTTAATATGCCATTAAAATCAAATATTAAAAAAGTGTATTTTTCCCGTTCCCATTTTATAATCATATAATCTGAAATGGTGGCAATTAGAATGAATAGTATGTGAGTGTTAGAAGAAATAAATTAATGGTGAGAACTCATGTTTAAAAAAATCTGGTAAAAGCAATGTATACCTGAATGTAACGTAAAATTAATAATGTCGCTTTAACCAAATACATGTTTATCATCATTATCGGCATTATCATTATCATCACTATCATCCACCGTTATTCAAAAATTCCAAACACATTGCAGTCAAAAGAACATTGAGGTTTTAAATATTTCGACGCATTCCACTGGTTTCCGACCCCTAACTCTACACTTACATACGTACAAATATTGTAAGAGTTAAGTAGTGGAGAGAGTCCGCCCTAATTTTTATGCCCCGCCCGAAATTGACTTTGAAGTCATAGCTGTCACGCTCTTAAGCATAACGCCATGTCCCTTAAGGGGCAGGCAGAGAGAACGGACCTCCACTCTTTTCTATACAACCACACTTCTTTCGCTTCTTCCACATTTCTAAGATCCTTAATAGTTCTACCACATATTATTTTAATCACGACCCTGTATTTGGAAATGACAATGAAAAACTGTGTGTTTCCTTTTTTTTAAGTAGGTAACAGGCTTAGCATAATATCGCTTTGAAAATATGACATTGTGTATTCAGACACCTTGATATTTTTGCGACTGTTTGTGAATGTTTTTTAAGGCTAAAAAATAATAGTTTTGAACGTAATAAAATGTAACTAATTGCTTCACTTACTTCCATTTATTTTCTATATTCCTCCTCTTTGTGCATTAGTTTGTCCCTTTTGTTTCTTAACGACTCAGGCATTATTCTACTAATTCGTATTTTTTTATTAAAAGTTTTTAAGTCATGGCGTCTCATTATGAAATTTATTGTGCGCGATAGAACAGCCCTCATCCCTTACGTCTGAATATCATATTTTATTAATGAAGACGATTCTTCATGTAGATGTGGGGGTATGTCTGAGTGTGGAATTGGCGTGCGATGGAACACAGCGTTATATTCAATACTTTTGCTGTTATGGAACGAATTATTAATCTTCCCCAGTAAGGTTAGGGGATGAAAAATGGGAACGTGCTTCGAGATATGTGTATGAAATGTTTGATTTCTTTTCAAACCTGAACAGAAACACAAACTGTAGTTACCTATATAGAATATTTAATCTTCTATATAATAATTGAGAAATGTTTGTGTGCTTTCTATCGTATATGTGAACATCACGCCTAAACGGCTGAACCGATTTTACTAATTCTTTTTTTGTCGTGTTGGCTTTTATTAGTAGAAGGTTCTTATGAAAGAAAAAATTAAGAAAGTTGCGTGGTAAATCTATCTATATAATAATTCAGAAATGTTTGTCTGCTTTCTATCGTATATGTGAACATCACGCCTAAACGGCTGAACCGATTTCACTAATTCTTTTTTTGTCGTGTTGGCTTTTATTAGTAGAAGGTTCTTATAAAATAAAAAAATTAAGAAAGTTGCGTGGTAAATCTATCTATATAATAATTCAGAAATGTTTGTCTGCTTTCTATCGTATATGTGAACATCACGCCTAAACGGCTGAACCGATTTCACTAATTCTTTTTTTGTCGTGTTGGCTTTTATTAGTAGAAGGTTCTTATAAAATAAAAAAATTAAGAAAGTTGCGTGGTAAATTGGGAAATTAAATAAAACTCGCATTAGCCCCTCCTCTATCTAAATAATAATTCAGAAATGTTTTTTTATTTTGCTTTTTACCGTTATGTCATAGCATCACGCTCAAAATACAAATGCTACGTCAGATATGAATCTGCACAGAGCCGTGCAAAATGCCGGAGAAGGTTCTTTAATACAATTTGCTGCATTAACTTTAATATATTTAGAGCTAATTAAAAAACCCTATTTTTTAGGATCTTCATACAAAATTTTAATGAATTTTAAAAGTGTCATTCTTCTTTTTCTGTGCTTATGTCAGTTATAGAGATCTACAAAGCAATGGGAAGCTAGACTAGAACCTGTTTAATTACCTACCGATCAAGCCTGACAATCGGAATCAAAAACGTAAAGCAAGACGGGTATAAGCTAGTAATATATAAGTAGTTATTTTTGTTGGATATCACAGAATATCCAGCCTACGTCTTATTCTGGAGTAGTCATTATTGTAGGTACCTACCTATATTCAATTACTTTAATGAATAGTATAAAAAATACACTCAAAATGGAAAATATACTTCATTGAATAAAATTTGTTATAAAATACTTTGTAGCGGCCATATTTCGCATGACGACATCATCCACCAATAGCGCTTCTCCATGATGTCGACACCCAGTAGCAGCCTGCCACATCGTACAAAACCGCACAACTATCAGTCACCACCAAGTCTGCATATCCTCATCATTCATTATAAAATGTTATTGCATCAATAAAACTGATCAGAACTACGAAACCTTTCTATCACTCTACCAACCACTACAAATCCCAAAACATAATAATTTGTAACCTTATGTACCTACACCAATATTTGAGAATTTTCAGATATCTTTGGAATTTTGTGTTCATAAACGGAAACATTTTGAACGCAAGAAAGTTTATTTGTTTGCGAATCGCGATTGAGTATTCTGACAGCTCAACAATTTTAAACAGGATCGGTCGACATTGAAATTGGGATTGAATTTCAAGAATCAAATCCCCCTTGCCTTCATTGTGCACGGACTCAATAAAACAATCAATCAATTCTACTTTTTACACCCCACTCAGAAGCATAGGGAGGCAACAAAAGCTCTCCATTGCGTTCGATCTTGCGGAATGTTTATGACCTCCTCCCACACCATGTCCAAATCCCTCAGCTCTGCTTCGAAGGAGCGGAACACACCGTGAGAGGGTCTTCCTCGTCTTCGGGAGCCTGATGGGCCAACGGGACTCGGCCAACTGTCATTCGGCATCCTTAACACATGCCCCAGCCAAGTCCATCTCCATAGGAAAGCGTCGCCGTTTAATGTCAAGACGAAATGTAAACTGTTTGATGCGTGCGTGTTGCCCATTCTCCTGTAAGAGTGTGAGTTCTGGCACCTGACCGAAGCCTAGGCACAAAAAATCTCTGCATTTGAAATGAAGTGCCTCAGAAGAATTTCGGGTATAAAATAGTACCACCGTCTCACGAACGACGCTATACGCTGCCGCACCCAGCGAGGGTTCGTCACATCTACTATTGTGGAGAGGAGAATAAAACAATATAGATATACCATATACCATATACCAGAACAACTATCGTCTTCCTCCATTGATCAAGGACAGCTGATAAGAATGTACTTCTTCTTCTTCTTCTTTAGCCTTCTCGCGTCCATTTCTGAACATAGGCCTCCCCCAATTGTCGCCATCTCTCTCTCGTCTGTGCCCTTCTCATCCAGCCAAAACTAGCGCAAGCCACGATGTCGTCACTCCATCTCATCATTGGCCTGCCCCTGCTTCGCCTTCCCCACCATGGACGCCACTGTAAAATTATTTTGGTCCATCTGCCATCTGTCATTCTTGCCACATGCCCAGCCCACGACCACTTCAGCTCCGTAACTCTCTGGACAATATTAGTGACCCTTGTCACTCCTCTGATCCACTCATTTCTCCTTCTGTCTCTGAGCAATGTACTTACTATATTCTAAACTGCGCAAGTTCGTAACCTATGTATTAACACGACTTAGGGTCGATCTTATAAACGAGAGACCAAAAAATATCCGTAAGTTTACCGATGGTTTACTAACAAATTGTCGTACTGAAATTTGAATAACGAATTTTTTTTATGACGGAAAAACGAGCAAATGGATCATATTTCGGTTTATTTGGTTTGACTTTTAACTAACGGATGTTTATAAGACCGGCCATTAATCTTTCTTTAGTCTTTCAACAACAGATTTTGTGTATATTATTATATTCCGCTCTCGAGGATAAAAAAAAATTGAAAAAAGGTCACAAGAATCTAAACATAATTAGAACGTTGTGCATCAACAAAGCCAATAGGCAATAAATATGAGACATTAACAAAAATGGATATAGTCATATCCTGGCGCCAAATACATGACAGCAGTCGCAGTCTTTAAATTTGGTTGCTCTCTTGTTCTCAACAATTTACAACTTTTATCTCTATTTTTCATTTTATTATTAAATTTCTACTTGTGAGATTTTTCGACATGTTGAACATGTTGAGAATTCTCATGTTTAGGAGTTTCGGAGACAAACATTACCACCTAATGGCGAACATTGTTAACGTAAAGTGATCACACTAAGCCAGCCTTCGAAATAACAGTAGAAGACGGTCGTAAGCCCGTAGTGGTTTGTTCCATTTAAAAATCGAACATTAGTAATGAATTGTTAGAGTCATTAGTTGTTATTTTTTTCTTATTAAGTACCTACCTATATATTATTATTATCCTTCTAAATAACATCAGAGAAAATATGCATATTATTAAGCTTTGACGTAATAATTTTCCACTAGAATGCACACATATCGTTATTTAGCATTCAATTGAATGGCATATAACCGCATATAATTTGAGTAATATGGCTAGGTGGTAATTGGGGTGTGTTTAAGGAAGTTATTCATCCGAAATATGCAGTTTCATTCATCAACCCCTATCAAGAGACTCATAGTCTATTATCTCTTGGGGTAGTATGTAAATTTAGAAAAAAAAGAACTGATTAGTAATATTATAAAAGTATGTATGTAAGCAGGTATATAAAAAAATAATTGTAGAATAACGCTTTTTTAGCATATCTTACACAAGTATATCCAATCCAATCCAAACTCCCTTAAGACCCCACTCAGGAGCATAGGGAGGCAACAAAAGCTCTCCATTGCGTTCGATCTTGCGCAACGTTAATGACCTCCTCCCACACCATGTCCAGATTCCTCAGCTCTGTACACAAGTATATGTACAATAATAATTCTTTCCCATCTTTCTAATGTTGAGTAAATGATCAAGCACTAGAAAATACATAACCATTAATGTCGCATGTAATTACCTATTATTATTAATCCATCCATCCTCGGCGTCACAACCCTTGGTGGGTCTTAGCTGCCTCCATGAACCGCCTCCAAACCTCCCTGTCGCCGGCTGCCACCTTGCAGTTCTTTTGCCTCAGAGCCTTGCAGTCTGCAACAGCATCATTCAACCATCGCAACTTTGGCCTTCAAACTCTTCTTCTTCCAACTGGATCATTGAATAGTACCTAATGTCGATTAACTGTCGTTTAATCGGTTCATCTTAATTTTAATAAACTTTCTTCAACTAAGCAAGTAGGTAAATCCTTAGAATGCGCCAAGTCTACTTCTACTATAATTAATACCTAATTAATATTACTCTCTTTGTTAATTTTCATATTATCAGTATAATATAGTACCTAGGTATATTTTTCACACTTATCTCGCAAATTTAAAATTAAAGAAACTCTTATTGAAAGCGGTCTCAAGAACAAGATTTCAATTATAACTTCTAGTATTGGATCTAAATTTATAGCTTAACTAGCAGGATTTAATTAGCTCAAGCTTGATCTGAGGGCTAAATCTGCGTTTATACCGCGGTTCTGATCCAATATCAATCTAAATCAAAGTAGGTACCTACTAAGAAAGACTATTTTTTAAGTACATATAGACGGTCAATATTGTAATCGCGATTGAATTTCAAGATCCAACCTTGTGAAGATTTGATCAGTTTACGATCGTAGATCGATCTTATAGAAATTATATACTAGAGTACATAGGTAATAACATCCAATATCGGTAGACAATGTTGACATCTCTATAGTGCTTAGTTCTTAAGTTGTTTAATTCACTGCCAATGAATATAAAAAAATGTAACAAAATTGGAAAATTAGGTATAATTATTATAAAAGGATTGGCTCTGAAAAGTAGAAATATGTATGTATAACCATAGTATAAGCAGTATTAAATAGATATAGAAGTATTTGTAGATAATATGATATAAGGAGGTGGAAGTGAGCGGAACTTGTTTCATTCAATGACTTAACGGGTTCCGCTCATTTGTCGGGCTGTTTCTGTGTAGGTATATTATATTCTGTAATTAAGTCTCTTAATTGTATTTTTTGTTTGCTTTTGTACCTATATATTTGTTTATTTCAATAAAATTTTTATTAAAAAAAAATCTGCGACCATGTGAAAAAACTGATGCCTTCGAGTGCGTCGGGCTATATCTACATAATAATTCAGAAATGTTTTTTTATTTGCCTTTGACAATACTTTACCGTTATGTCCGAGCATCACGCTCAAAATACAAATACTACGTCAGATATTAATATGCCCAGAGCCGTACAAAATGCTGGAGAAGGTTCTTAAATACAATTTGCTGCATTAACTTTAATATATTTAGAGCTATTTAAAAAAATCTTATCTTAATCTTAATCTTAGTGGAGGAATTACAGCGCAGTGTTTCAAGACTCTGCAACGAAACAGCACGCCTCGGCCTTCGAGTCAATGCCAGTAAGACGGAGCTCATGGCGAATAATGCCTGCCCCGATAAACAGCAACCGATAACCATCGATGGTCACCAGGTCTCCCGGGTGGATAAATTTAAGTACCTGGGAGCAACCATTACCACCGCTGGTGACCTCGGGGCTGAGCTCCCGATTCGTATCGGTATGGCAAGTGGCGCCTTCAACAACATGACCAAGATATGGAAAGCGTCGGCGTTTAGCGTCGAGACGAAATGTAAACTGTTTGATGCGTGTGTGTTGCCCATTCTCCTTTATGGGTGTGAGTCCTGGCACCTGACCAAGGCCCAGGCACAAAAAGTCTCAGCCTTTGAGATGAAGTGCCTAAGGAGAATTCTGGGCGTAAGATGGTACCACCGCATCACGAACGACGCTATACGCCGGCGCACCCAGCGTGAGCCCATCACCTCCACCATTGTGGGGAGGAGATGGACTTGGCTGGGACATGTGTTAAGGATGCCGAATGACAGTTGGCCGAGGAGAGCGCTGTTCTTCCTCCCATCAGGGTCCCGAAGACGAGGAAGACCCTCTCACACTGTGTTCCGCTCCTTCGAAGCAGAGCTGAGGGACATGGACATGGTGTGGGAGGAGGTCATCACCGTTGCGCAAGATCGAGCGCAATGGAGAGCTCTTGTTGCCTCCCTATGCCCCTAAGTGGGGTCTAAAGGGAGTTTGGATTTGGAGTTTGGATTGGAAAAAAATCTATTTTTTTAGGATCTTCATACAAATTTCTGAAAAAGACTTTTGGAAACAAAATTACTCATGTAAACGTTGAATGGAATCTTGATATTACGGTATGAAAATGTAATAAAATAATCGTAGATTGATTTGTTATACATATAAATGTTATTCAAATCTTATTATTCTCAATAAATAAAGATTTAATGAAAAAAATTGCAATTTGATTTTGAAGTTTGACAGGTACAAATTGAATAAACACATATTAGCATCGCCATCTGTTGAAAAGATAAATAAATGTGTTATGAATTATTGATATTGAGTGTTTTGGCGTTGGTTCCACAGATGGCGGTGGTGACTTGAATTTTTGGTATTATTGTTCTGTGCTTACGTCAGTTATAGAGGTCTGTTAAGCAATGGGAAGCTAGACTAGAACCTGTTTAGTTACCTACCGATCAAGCCTGACAATCGGAATCAAAAACGTAAAGCAAAACGGGTATAAGCTAGTAATTAATAAGTCAATCGTCCAAAAGTAGATGGAAACGACTTAGGGGAAGAAGGTGAATATTGAACTATTGTGTAGGTATACAAAAAAAAAGAAAATTATACAAAATTCTTTGTTTATATTCAATAGTAAACAGAAGCAACACGGAGGTGGGTATAAAATAAAGTACCCGCTCTAAGTACCCGTCTCCTGTCATACCTGGTGTACCCGATGTACCAGATAATGTAATAATATCTCAGCCGGTACCGGGACTTGTCATAAGTATTATGTTCACAAGTCTCCTGCAGTAATAATGATAATAATAATGAATATACATAATAAGTCAATGTCAGAAGTGGTTATCGCACGGTATTGTGACTTGGAAATGTTTTCAACTGAAAGATGAATACACTCTACACTCCGACTGTCACGAAAAGGGGTCTCACTCGCATTCAAAGTAAATTTATCAATATGGTGTGGGCACCATTTGGGTGGCTACTCTTGATTTTAATATCGAACGTCTATAGTTTTTAATAGGTACTAAAAGTAATTGTATAAATCCTTATTTAGACTTATTTTTAGTGAAAAAATCCAGATTCAAAATAAACCTACATACGTGGAACTATTTTTGTGCTTATCAACTAAAAAATTAAATTGGATCGCAATGGCGATTTAAATGCATAGTAAGGCCCCAAAACCCGTGATGAATCGGTCAAACTCGCTGGATCTCCATCGTCATTTATGTAGAGCAAGCGTAGAAAACCCAAATGGTCTCGCGGGACTATTTGCGGATGAGTACCTACATCATAAGTACCGTATTCATCATTTAGATGCCATCAGTAGTAGCCTTGCTGCAATTTGACATAATCTAAGACGAGCCGAAATTCGGCATTGAGACCAGCTTTTTATAATTTTCGAAGGAATGAAGAGGCTAAGCTAAACAAACGGAACATGGAAAGAGAAGAAAATTATTGTTTAGATAGATTACACAAAGTTTGTCAGGTGAAGCGGTTTTTTTTTCTTAGATTCTCATTTATAAGATGAATATCTCTTTATTTCCATAAGATACTTCCTATAAGGAAATTGGTTCGGGTACGGCAGTGAAACTAAAAAACTCAAGACCCGGCAACACTCAAGTCCATGAGATCATCAATGCGACACCAACACCACATTTTGAAAGGCATATGTATCACTCAAAGATGTCATATTTGAGTGATCTTGGGATTTCATTTCAAATTTATTGTAATCTAGCTTTCCCGACAGACGTTGTCCTATAGCCCTAGTATAAGTTTTCGATGATCGAATATCGAAACGATCATCGAAAGAGTTTCGAAAAATTTCCATACAAAAATGATCGAATCATACGATCGTAATTACCTAATTGCGAACACTAACTGCACGCTAATAAGAGGAACGGATCGCGACAGTAATGCACACGGCTGCCATAGTGTAAGAACACGTAGAAGGCATTGTACTGTCACTGTCAAATGGCTGTCATTTGTTGATAACTGACGTGATCTCGCTATTTACTAATATTATTTATTTTTCATTTCGGGTGAACTGTCCATTAATAAATTAAATATAAGTAATATCCTATTTTTGAAAGGTGAGCAAGGTTTTCAAATTTCGCGGGTGAATAATAACATTTTTATATTGGTAATTATTTACTTTGCGGGCTTCTACGTTCCAACCTTAACCTAACCTATTCAAATCGTAGTGTTATCATCCGAGGATGTTATCAAATTGAATAACTAAACGACAATGACCAACAATGTCTTCATTTTTTAGACAAAAACACCAATTTTAGAAACAAAAAATAAAATGTCACTCCATGAAGAAAAAGTTTGTATGAGAAAATAGGCATCTTTTAAAATTGATTTTTACTTAAAATTGGTTGATAAAATACTTAAAATGTTATCAAATCAATCCATAACATGCTTATTTACCAATCTGCATATACATTTGATATGTGTTTCATATAAAAAAATTCTAAATCCATGATTATTTACTAGCTGAATTGTATTCAGTTTATTGAGTACCCAACAGATGCACCTGTATTAATGTACTGATGATTGTAAAATTGTTTTTTTGGTGAAGTATTCAATACATGACACACAAGATTTTAGATTCATAGTCTGTTTTCCATGATTGTAAAATACAATATAAATAAATGATTACATATGACGGATATTGGGAGAAAACAATGATAGTCTGATTGGTTGGCTGGTAGAATTTACCGCTAGGCAATAAGCCTACCCTTTGACATATTTTATTATGTACAATTAAGAATATTATATTTTATAGTCACTTTTTTTTTTAGTTAAACATGCAATGTGGTAGCCAAATATCTATATGTTCAATGTGTGTTACAGATTGGTTGAAAACGATGATAGTTCTGAGTAAATATTGATATAAAAATCACCACAATGAAAAAAAAAACAATAAATGTCCAAGCCAGGATGGGAGAGACCAATGTGTGTCGTATTTTATCTCACACACTTATTACAACCTTTCAGTATCTCATGGGGATAAAATAGCTGTCGCCAAAATTGAAACTACTTACCTAGTGTCCGAATAGTTGTGTGCTTACATACATACATGGATTAATAGTGTTTTTTGCTATTGTGATGATACCTGCTATGTGATAGATGTACTTGGTATAATATTGTTGTGATGTTTCATATTTTTTTGTAGTTTGGATTCTTCATGTATTTGGGTATGAACCCTTTTATTTTCATTTTGTGGTATAGTTTACCCACTTTTATCTTACATTGATCGACGCAAAGGCTTGCTGCTGTAATGCCGATCAGTGTTAGTGACAAAGGTATGTTAATTATAATATAAATTTGTATATTTGTTATGCTGTTTAATAAACCTAACCATGACATGAAAATGATTTATTGGTTTTAATAAAATAATTTACATATTTTTTATTCAGTTTTAAACAGGTGCTCACTAATGTTCAGTAAATTGATTCAGTCTTGCAGCATTAAACTATATTACAGGAATTTTAGTAACCTACAAACATACTATGAAAATGAATTATTTTGAAATGTACAATCAAGGCCCCCTCTTTCTTTGTGAATTGTATAAGTGTGACAGAAGCAAGCAGTGTGTGACAGGATAGTTTGGTGTCTGTTCTCTCTACCTACCGTTACAAGGGAGACGGCTGGTCAGAATACATCGATAGAACATTACTTCGCAACCTTATATCCCACCCCAAACTGTTGCGCACAAGTAATGATTTTACATTACAATAGCCCCTAAATAACACTGTCAGATTTTTCTCAGAGACCTTATTCCTGCAGCATTTGTGTGTAGCGGTTTAATCAACCGATTGCTCACCCCATAATCTGAGAGCATGCGACACAATCTTTCACAGTCCACACGATCATAAGCCTTCTCCAGGTCTACGAATGCACAAAAATGCCTCTGTTGTTTACCCAGCAGCTTCTTAGCGACCATTCGCAGGGAAAAGATCTGATCGGTGCACTCCCTTCCACTCAAAGAAGCACCTTGAACATCCCAAATTTTACTAAATGAGATTCAACAGTGGTCTGCTCATTGAGTTTATCCACTTCTTCTTCTTTTTTGTTTGTTGGAGCTATAGCTCCGCGTCAATATTCTTAATATAATCTAGTGCCCTAGGTGCATCCACTGCCTTCTATATTACAAACCTGGAAGCTAAAAAAGGCAACGTTGTAATTGCTAGCATTGGGAGTCCTATTTTGAATGTAATGCTATAATTACACGCTTGCCGTGGCTTGGCAAGCTCCATGCCATCACAAACCCTTGGACGTCAATTACATGTTGTCGTGCTCACTGTATTTTAATAGATTTGCCGCAATTCCTTTGATCTGTGTCAAAAACCGACACTTGTTGCAAGCGTTGGCAAGCTCACACAAGCCAAGGCAAACACCCTGTTACACGTTGGTATTTGTGGTGGTTTGCCAAGCCGTGGCATGACATTTGTCATACTTATGGTCACTGGCATATTATGACAAATAATAATTATCAATATTATGTGGAACTTTTTATAATGATTCTTACATTATTACCTATAATAATTCAATTAATGCAATAAATATTATTTAAGTATCATACATTTACGAGTTAAAAGAAAATGGGGGTTTGTAAATTAACATATTTTATATTCCAAATAGCTCTTTATGGGAGTTCTATTTTGAAAAGGACATTTCTCACTAAATATGTGAATCTATATAGGAACATGAAACTTACACAATATTATGAAAATTCAATAATAAATACTACAATTCTTAATGGGTAGGCAGCTTTCACTGTTTTGACCCCCAAGTCTCAACTAATTTGTAGTAATCTAGTATATTCTTGGAGGACTCCCTGGAGAGGAGGATTATGGTCGGGGGCAGGAGGGAAAGAGGACGATTGCCCACGAAATGGTCCGATCTTGTTAGGCAGGCAACGGGGACCACACTGCATGTGTCCATAAGAATGGCTGAAGACCGGGAGGGAGTTGGTGGGGATACATGGCTGTTACGATCCTCGGCATCGAGGGACCGACTGAAGAAGAAGAAGAGTATATTCTTGAAAGTCATTGGCCGAGAAGTGTTTCAGGGGATTTGAGTAGTATCTTGTTGACAGTTTCTGCTGGTGTCCTCTTAGATGCACATTAGTGTTCATCGTAAACATAGCTGGTAGCATCTATCAGAAATAGTTGCATTCAAGGAAACATATTTCAATAAGGTCTCCCAGACAGAGATGCTACCATCTGCTAGTGTCTCTCCTTGTTAAATATGTTGAACAATTTCTTTTATTATAAGTATTATTCTTTTAAGTATCAGTGCTTTCAACAGTTAAAAGATATTGTTTGACAATGAGGGTTAAGTAATATAACATTCCTTTTCAAAATATGTTAATTTACTAAAAAAAAACAAACAACAATCAAATAAAACACTCAAATAGTATAGGTAGGCAATTTAAAAAGGTAGACGTAGAATGTACTCAACACGAGTACCTATAAATATTTCAGCAATGTAGGTCTACAAGATTTCAATTTGGAAGAAAGATATAAGAAACAATAAATGTAATCACAAACCAATATAGACAAAATGTACTGAACATAAACTATGTTCATTACAAATAATGTGACTACTTCCATTGGATGGATCATCTTAAATGGAATATAATATGAAGGCTAAGAGGACAACACCAATCTAAGGTGTTAAGCGTACCGTGCCGATGGATGAATGGCTGGGGGTTTACCCAGTCTAAACGGTGCATCTCCGATACCTGGGCGCCTCGGAGATTAACCTCAGCCGACATGCGGGGCTCTGTCGGCTGTGACTTCTTTTCCCTTGCTAAACCTGGGACGGTCGTGAACGTCAATACAATCACTAATAAAGTGAACCCTTCCTCACTGGATGGTCACCCGGCCAGTGAGGAACTGACTCCATCGGGAGTAACACTATCCACTAGTGTGGGTAACATGGACATCAAAAAATCCGTAAGGAACCTAGTGTTCCTTAGCAGGAATAATCTATGCACCATCACGGGTCCCTAACGGGGCACTGCAGGCTGAACAAGCATGCACATGTGCACCATAGGGATATTGGACTGTGGCATGTGCAGGGCGTGTGGGGACCCCAATGCACCTCCTGTGCGAGTGCCTACCAATGATGCGTAATAGACACATAAATCTGGGCACTTTCTTGATGTTCCCAGATAAAATTGTAGAGTTCAACGCCAACAAAGTCCTCCGATTCTTCCAGGGGGCTGAACTAAGCGACGAACTCTAGATACAGGGCCAGTCACAATAGTTCCATTTTGGGACGCAGTGACGGCGACCTCCTTGGAGGCAGAAGGCCTAGTAAATAATAATAACAATAGTAATATAATATTATATTGATTCTTATTACAGAAGTTTTATTGGATCTAAAACAAATAATATACTGTTTTCTGTTCTATTATTCACCAGAATACAACTAAATGGAGACTTATTTGGTAGCATTCTTCATTAACTTAAAATATTCTGCGTCATTTGTAAAACTGATGAATACTTGTCTCTATCTTCATAACATGTCTTCAAATTAAATAAAGACCAATAAGTTGTTTCACACTTTTAGATATCACCGACTTTAAATCATTTGGACATATTTCATTCCCTTCAACATACACTTTCACGAGGAGCTCTTTAAAGCGGATATGGACAATTTCACTTCAATTGTGTTAATGATGCTCTCACAAACGTTTGTAAACTACACAAGCAAACCACTAACAAATACACCTTAATCTTCAATTACGTCACATTTCAAAAACAAATTCACGGATTCTTCATGTCTTTCCATATGCACCTCTCTGTGATCCCCTTTATAAGTGCCTTCTTCTTCAGATAAGCAGTAGTATGAGGAAAACTGCTAGGAGTAGTACCTTTTATTAGAGGATAACAGTCTAATGGAACTTGCTACACCATCCCGTTTCCTTAGGTTTGTGATGTTGATTATCACATCTTCAGATCTGAGTTCCTGTGGATGTTTTCCAATATTATCATGCAATAACAGCCAGGCCTCATACATCCCTTTATCTTTGGGGTTATTGAAAACTGGAGCAGTTCCCTTCTTTGTAATAGTGCTGTCATAGCTTGTCTTGCATTAAGGCATCAACACCTTTGGGGCATCTGAAAAAACATTATTACATTAATATCCAATAGGATAATTTCTTGAGAAACACTACACATTAAATTGATAAATCATACAATTCCTTGTCCAAAAACTATACATAACCTAGATCTGCGTACATGTACAAAACCTATTAACTGTACTCAAAAGTTATGAATACCTACAAACTGGTATTTGTTTAATAAAAAACTCAATACAATTGTATGATGTAACTGCAGACTGCTTAAGTCTCTTAAAGATAGACAAAACACAATATACAATATTATTATTATTTATTCAAACAAAATATTCTCCAGTCAGCTGGCAGTCTAGGCTGGTATAAGGAGAACAAAATAATCATAAGTATATAATAAATTGTCAAACACTTTACATAAAAGAATAAAAAAACATACAAAAAGAAACACAAAATAGTCAATAACTAAAGTTAACAATAAAAACGTAAACAATATATATTCAAAATAAATAATGAAAATTTATATATAAGTAGATGCAGTTTAGATATGCACACTAATAATGTCAATATACATGTAAAAAATCATGAAAACAGTTTAGGAAGTAAAAAAGTTGCAGATGATGCTTACCTATAATATGATTTTTAAACCATGTTTTACACTGAAAACACAAAGTGTTGATGATATATTATATCGAACACCTGAATACATACTTTCTATAGCTTAGAAACATTAAATTACGTTTAAAACAGCACTTTCAAACAAGAAAGAGTTATAACATTGCCGACCATACAAAACAACTAAAAACAAAGTCCTTTCTTGCATGACAGAAATCACATCCAGATTCCGGACACTGTCGCCAAACTTTCTAATTCCAGGCTTGTTTATCATTTGTTTATTATATTTTGCAAACAAAGATGCATTTATACGCACACTGAATTATTATGTGAAGTTATTTTTAAATTATCTATATCTATATTTTTGCAACTTTTAGAAACATCAAAAATTTATGTGACAGATTGAACAGTGTTGCCAGTATAGAGTCTTGCTGAGAAATATATTCGTTGATACGTATGCATTTTATGAATGTGGCAACATTGGCAGCCGTGTGCATTACTGTCGCGATCCGTTCCTCTAATAAGCGCTTATTTGCGTGCAATTAGCTTTCGATAAAACTCGTACTAGCCCCACTGTAGTCCTTTCATTAATATTGATTTAAAATTTGTAATTTATATAAAAATGCGTTTAAAATCATTTGAATGAAAAAAATTATATTTCTGAAAGCTAGAGAAAAATTCCATCAAAAGTCTGCGTTTTTAATGTCAATGGTTGTCAGGTAAACAATAATTTTGTTGTTATATAATTTTTCATTGATGGCGTTGGCGTCGCAGTAAATCCGTTCCATACTAACCTTAATATTATATTTTATATTATTTATTATGCATTTTCAACTTTTTAATAGTGTTATTCTGTTATCCGGAGCGGAGAAGAATCCAATAAATCAAACATCGGAATAATCTGTTCAGCCGATCTCGAGTTATAAGTGTTCCCACTAACCCGACTACCTATCCTTTATATTATAGGTGAGTACCTTTTGTGCGCAGTGTGTCTGCAGAGGAGAGGCACACCCCATCGCGCTCCGTGACAGCAACTGACACGGAAAGTAACGTTCAACCACTTTTGACAGCTGGCGGATTTATCACGCGAACCGTCATCCCCGTCCTCTCCTTTCAGCCACCCGCGCCCACACAATACCCGCCACACAGGTAGCTACATACCTACATGCCAAACTATGTACACTCTACTCGCACAGGTCGGCCTACGTCGTCCGGTGTTTTGTTCGACGATTCGTCCAGAGAGCGATTCTAAAACTTTTTATATGAAAGTGATATTTTTACAATAGGACTAGCGCGCTGTTGAACGTACCTGAATATTGAATTCAATTACATATTAATTATTGAAAATGTACCACTTCAGTTGCAGATATGTTCTGAAACTTAATCCCGATCGCAACGTCAACCGCATATAACTTTAATACTAAAGAACTACATGTATATAAATCCTTATTTTATACATTTTTTTTCGTAAAGCTATTTCGTATTCAATAAAGACCTACTTACTTTAAACTATTTTCATGTAGGTATACAGCAACCAAATTTTAAGGTGAAAATGAAACTGTTCGGTATTGCGATGAGAATGCATAGTAACCCCACTGGTATTGTTTCGTCGAAAATCCTTGTTATATTGCTGATACCTACACAAAAATGGGAATACAGGGAGAACACCTATGAGAGTGAGTGAGACCAGCAACACCTTCTGGAGTGTCAGAATATTGTAGACGGGACCTTATCGATGCCACTGACAGGGCCATACCTCTGTAGGTTCTTGGTCCGACGACCCAGACTCAGGAAGAAGAAGATTGCGATTAGAGTAGTAAGTATTTTGACAAGTAATTGTCATTTTCTTGAGTATCTTTCCTTGGTTACTTCGCACAATTGCTAGATGTATAAGTAACGATTTCTATTTGCTTAACCACCTTGTTATTAAAACCGTAATTTGAAACTTTGAGCATCCCTGATCCTTATTCCCGGTGATAACATGTTAAATCGGTCTGACGTATCATGCGATATACACTAAGATGGGTTTATTGAAAATATATCTTTCAATCTTGAACCTCTGAACACCTTTACACCGGTAGGTACACTTTTGGTTGGATAATCCGAATGGCATATTATGGAACATTCTGTACTTTAAATCAGTTTTTTCCATAAGATTTTGTACTAAACAATTTTTGAGTTCTCTCTAACCTTTGACTGTCTTGGCTCCCTTTTCACTCTGTCTAGCCGGTTTTGTATCACGTTCAATGCTTCCAACTCAATCAATCAATTAGACCTCTCTTACTGACCCCATATACACGGTGTAACAGCGGTAGTGGATAATTCGAAACAGGTAGGTTAGGTAAGGTAGAGGACCTCAATACCTATCGATTTAACCCCTATAATATAATAAATGTTCAGCGTTATTGGGTGGTTCAAAAGTTATGTACCTACGTTTTTGTGAATTTTGAATAAAATCCGGATTTCAGGCTAAAATTGTCCAAAATTTTAATTATACGATTTCAATAGTCCATTACTATAGCAAACTAAATAAAAAAAAATGACCATCATTGTATTGTGGACATCCACTAGTCCGCGTTCTACCTGGTCTTCTGGGTGCAACTTCTATGTCAATTATTTTCTCTACGATGTTTTCATGTGGCATTCTCATTACGTGTCCGTACCATCTCGGTCACTTTTTCATCAGCGACTTTGAAACTACCACGCGACTTTGAAACTACCACGATTATGGATTTTTTGGCCATATCCAACATTGTAACACAACCAGCCCATCTGAGCGTTTTCATCACATCAGTATGTAGAGTTTGGGCGTGATTGCTTTTTTTTGGTCCCAGCATTTCGTCTGATCACCGTTTTGTACACCTGACCCTTTATTTTTGCATACTATGTACAAAGAATATTAAATTGATCAATAAGTTGACACGGAACTGTCACATTCAATATAAGCAATCTTCACCAATATATCATTTTAATAACACTTTTAACCTGGTAACCGATGTAATATCAAATGAAATATATCCGTAATCTCACCAAATGGTAGAAGGAATTCTCTTTCTCACTCTTTCTCACTTCTTCTTCTTATTCTCCCCTGACTTTATACAGACATTTACATAATACCAACGGTATTATTTCATAACTTCAAGGGATGATGTATGTAGCAATTTCTTTGAATAATACACGTACAATATTTCATATTTTCTGTTACTTATATACCTACAAATGTTATGCCTGGTTTATACTTTTGGATTTTGGTTGGTGAAAATATTTTACTGTATTTCATTCTTACTCATTCACACTGTGTTCCGTTCCTTCGAAGCAGAGCTGAGGGATTTGGACATGGTGTGGGAGGTGGTCATAAACATTGCGCAAGATCGAGCGCAATGCAGAGCTCTTGTTGCCTCCCTATGCCCCTGAGTGGGGCGTAAAAGGGAGTATTGATTGATTGATTGATTTCATTCTTTAAATATTCATGAGTTAGCTACTCCGGTTCCACATTATAGGTTTCTCAGCCCTACCTTAAACAAAAACAAATCATTATTAATATACTTAACCAATTTAACCGTTCTTTTCTCGCCAGGAATTAAAGACCCGTTCTCTGATTTATCGTCATTTTATACAAAACATGGCTGCACTTCTCGACTACAAAAATATAATGAGTCTGCTACTAACCTGCAAAAGTGGATTCTGTTAAATCCCGTAAGTGAAAACATAAATCTTATGGTGTTGTGTCTTTTTCTTATGTACGAAAAAAATTAAACAGGGTTATCTTAGTACTATTTCTAGAAAAAAAATGAAGTATTATAGATCTATTTATCTACAGATTCTTCCTTTTTGACCCCACTTAGGGGCATAGGGGGCAACGAGAGCTCTCCACTGCTCTGGATCCTGCGCATCTTCGATGACCTCCTCCCACGTTATATCCAGATCCCTCAGCACTGCCTCGAAAGAACGAATCACGGTATGAGAGGGTCATCGAGACCCTAATCGGAGTAAAAACAGCGCTCTCCTTGGCCAACTGTCTTTTAGCATCATTAACACATACCCCAGCCATGCCCAGTGATGGGCCTGCGCTTGATGTGCCGGCGTATAGTATCGTCCGAGATATGGTACTACCACCTTATGCCAAATATTACGTATTTTACTGCTCAAACGTTTAACTACATACCTACCTACATAATATTATGAAAGCCAAGGGATAATAATAATTGTATGTATTACAAATAAAATTAAAAAAAATCCTTATGTGGTGTTTATTTTTATGATTGAGTTTAACTTATACCTACTACACATAAGGTAAAGTTAAGAGATATAGAGAAAATTTAGTTAAAACGGAACGAAATAAATACATTACCTAGCTTAAGTAGTCATTACGTTGATTTATGGATTAAAACGCATTGCATTAATGCTTGTTGATTTATTTTTAAGTAACCACTTAAATGTTTTTAAAACTAACTATCTTACAAAATTAATGTAAAGAAAATTATGGTTGCATTAAAATTTGCATTAAATTTAATAGGTAGGTATGCAAAAATTAATAAAAAAATATCATTAGATAAATTAAGTTTATCCATTAATTTATTAACGAGTAAAAAGGTTACTTAAAAATTTTAAAATTAAAAAAATATATTATATGTATTTAAATACCTATGAAAGTAATTGTTACTTAGTATTTATGATAATGGGTGACATGAATAAAAGGAAGTAGGTAAGTATGCAAAAAGCATACCTACAGATAAAAAAGTGCATTAAAGGATAGGTATAAATATACAGTACTTGATTATGCATTTACGATTATAAATGTCAACAAATCGTACTACATTAGGTACTATGTAGGTACTATTTACCTACTCAAAAAGTCGAATGTTTCAAGAGGATCTTTCAATTAAATAAGCACCCTTAGGTACCTACCTACTCAAAATTTTTTTGGTGATGAAAGACAAAGACAAAGGCAGACGAATCTCTGTTAAGATATTTTCAGAGTTTGTCTTTTATTTCATCAATATTCCAACAATTTGGAAGGAAACGAATTCAAATACACAAACCTCCTTTATCGGCCCCTACGATCTTCTCCTTCTGGAGAGCTACACAAAGCAAATATAATCTCATTCAATTATTAGATTTTTTTGGTTATGGTTGCAACTTTGACACTACACAGGGAAATTTTTCTTTCTTTATGTAGTCTATTAAGACCTCCGTGAATGCTGTCTCTTTCACATGACAAAGATAGCAATCTCTAGTCTATTGTGCAATGTTTATATTTGATGTAGGTACTATATATATATTTTTTTAAATGAATCTGTGCTCCCTCACACAACACAAATACACTCCTTGACTCTTTCACAGTAAGCTACTTTAAGCTTGTGTCATGAAAGAGCAAGATGGTCGGCACCTGGGATCGAACCACGAAGTCCGCAGTACGAAAGCCGGCATTGTAACCGCTGGGTCACCAACCACTTCTATTTTATTATATGAAAGTGTCTAGTGATGGATCTGCTTCAATTTTTCCGGTTTCAAAAAGCGACTAAGCGCCCTTTGACTTTTGTTAAATGGTTATCAAAAATGTAATTTACTTTAGCAATAAAGCTATTGTACAAATGCAGTAGAGATGAGAGCTCTACGAAGAATATGTGGAAAGAATCTGTGGGATATGGAAAGGAATGAGAATGTACTAAGAAAGTTAGCGTTGTGACAAAGATGAATGTCAATGAGATGGTTCGAACATGAAGAAAGAGTGTATGCAAATAGAATGACAAAGAGAAATTATAAGGCCGACCGATGACGTAGATCGAACACATCGATTCCGTCCTCAAGAAAGACCAGGACAGAAGTTCACTAATGGGGGGTAAAAGGAGTTCGGATTTTGGATTGGCTGCACTTTGAAACTACTTACAAACAACAAATCCAAAAATGGAGATATCACTGTTTGACTTTAACCACTGGTTTGACGAAAAGATACTATATAAATAGTGGACATTTTAGTTTTCTTTCCTCACTGTCAATTTGGCGATCTTCAAGTTCTCAGAACCGTTGACAGCAATTTATTGATTTAAAATAAAATAATTTTGCTGCTTACAAAGTAAAATGAAGCCTGTCTACTTTGTGACTTTTATACTCGTTTCGTGGATAAGTGCAGTTTCGGCTTTGGTACGTAGGTATAAAATATTATTAAAATGGTTGATATAACATTTTGATGACGTTGCAAAATAAAAAGATCCAGTAAGTCAAAGAGGGTTTTTAATCCTTATTTTTATTTGTAAAAGACTGACACATTGTCTGTCGAAGTTCTTTCCCAAAAAATCATGAATTGATTGCATAAAAAAATCAAGAAAATCTACTTACTTCATTTTTATTTTTTTTTATAAAAATGAATCTGTGTTCACTAAAACTTCAATGGGTGGGAAATCAACTTAAATAATAATGCCTTATTATTTGACTACTCTTTTTAGTTTTACTTTGGCAACAAACAGGCTTTGGTAACAGAATTTTGGCCCACCATTTACGATCAATTCATCCGTCCATCCGAATGAAAGATTGTCACTCCAAAAAATGAATCTGTGCTCACTCTAAGTGAACACAGAACCACTCTTTGTCTCTTTCACAGTAAGCTACTTAAAGCTTGTGTCGTGAAAGAGGAAGATTTTCGGCACCTGGGATCCAACCTACGACCTCCGTACGAAACAGTGCGAAAACCGGTAGCCACGTAACCGCTACTCTACCAACCATTTTAACCGTAAAAAATAATACTTCATTTTTATATTCTTTTGGCGGTTAAAAACCATTTTCAAAAGTCTAAGAAATTTTGTTTTTATGCTTCCTTAAATTATTCCAATAAAATTTTCACCCCTTCGTAAAAAAGCTTTTGTAATCTGATGAAAATGATACATTTTTACAGGAGCCATGCACCGCTGTTGAACTGACCGGAAACTTGACGGATGATTATGCTATACAAGCGAATGTCAAGTAAGTTCTGCTTTTTCAAACATACCTAATATTATAATCATAACTTTTTAGTCATAGATTTTAATATGTAACAACTAATGACTCTAATAATTCATTACTAATGTTCGATTTTTGAATGGAACAAACCACTACGGGCTTACGATCGTCTTCTACTGTTATTTCGAAGGCTGGCTTAGTGTGATCACTTTACGGTAACAACGTTCGCCATTAGGTGGTAATGTTTAACTCTCCGAAACTCTAATCATGAGAATTCTCAACATGTCGAAAAATCTTATGTATGCAACAAGTAGATATTTATAATAATCAATGAAATATAGAGATAAAAGTTGGAAGTTATTGATAACAAGAGATCAACCAAATTTAAAAACTGTGACTGCTGTCATGTATTTGGCGCCAGGATATGACTATATTCATTTTTGTAAATGTCTCATCTTTATTGCCTATTGGCTTTGTTGGTGCACAACGTTCTAATTATATTGTCTAGATTCTTGTGACCATTTTTCAGGACTAGATCTTAAAGAATATAATATTCTTATAGATTTTAATATAGAATTCTTTCACAACGAGTCTCGATTCTATTCGAAGTATCATTTATCTATCGAAGCCAGAGCTGGTACCGTCAGAAGAAAAAAACTCAGAAATGGGAGCCCTGCGCACCACGAAAAGCGAACTAATTGAGTTGAAAGTCAAGATATACAAATAAGCAGGAGATGTAATTTTAGCGAAACCTTCTGTTGAAGTAGGAGATGGTTGGGTTAAAAGAGGATGCATGTTTACAGAATGAGTAGAATTAAATTTTGAGATTAAAATTAAATTGGTTCGATATTGATGAATATATTGTAACAAACATTGCCCTAAATTACTATTTCAAAGTAGGAAAAAAATCTTGTTTATTTTTAAGTCCAACTACATAATAATATTTTATACTTATTGTTATTTTAATAGGAAAGTTTTGAGACAAGTGTGGGCCAAGCCCTCTATTGTTCCCGAATCTCCGCTTATAAAGAAGTTCAGAGAAATATTTGTAAAAATCACAACATCGGAATCTTACTATCTCAATCGTATTGGGGTGAAGTTTACCGGATTTTCCCGTGGTTTGTTCAAGCACATTGGTGACCGCTATCCAAGTTACTGCATATTTGCTGAGGTAAGATCCAGTTGTATCAACCATAATGATCTCTATGGCTTTTCAAATAACCTACACTGAATAAATTATAAGCTCATTAAAACTCTCGAAATTAAGATAATATGATTAAATAGCATGGGGCAACACTTGATTGAGGTCTGAGAGATATTTTGAGTTCATTATTTCGCCGTGCCCGTAGAAAAAAGGTCCATGTGATCATAGGTCGAAAATGAGTTTTTAATGCAGTTTAATTTAGTATTAAAAGCTCTACAAAACTGTATTTTTAGTTTTTTTCTATCACTAATAGTTTCTGAGATGTTTTTTTATAAAACGTCCTATGTGAAAAACTCTCCGAAGAAAAAAGTGACATGTGCACTTAAGCAGTTTTACTGTGCTCATTTTCATACCAATGATGCATAACTGTACGACCCATGTACACATGCGCACTTGTTCGTCGGAGTCTATACGATGCGAACGCTCATATATTTCTCATGAATCTTTTTAACGCAAACTTGTTTTTTATCCACATTTTTTTAAATATTTATCAGAGTTTACAATGTTAGTTACACTTGCGATATTTTAAGATATAAAAGAAAACAAAATTTGTATTATAAATGTCTTATGAATAGTATTTTGGTACAAAGGATTGGTTCAGCGAAACCGACTAAAGTATTGATAATTATTAAATTCAGATGAGAATCAAGTTAAAAATTGATTGGAGAAGTAGAAATTAAACATTATTTTTATAAACTATTTAAAATAATTAAAATTTAACCAAAATTTGTGAAGTTATAATTCATTTTAACAATATTCCATTCAAAAACTTCCGTTGTGCACATAGGATGATTAAAATGTGTATTTTTTAAAAAAATCGTTATCCACCTTTTTTGAGTTGTATTCATTATTTTGAGTGAAAATATCGTAATATTTTTACCGCTGGAGAATTATATATTTTTTGCAATTTTTATGTCCTAAGTGCAGATGACCCGTTTTTCTAGGGATACTCCACTACCCAATGTGTAGATGTTCCTTTGTTCTACGGAATTGTTTACCATTTTCATAGTCCTATCTTCATAACGACCTTTTTTCTACGGACACATTTTAACATACACCTTTTTTCTACTAACTATTTCCGTTATTATATATATTTTTAAGAATGTTTTTATATTAAAACTTGTATATTGGTGGGGTGTTTCATTGAGATAAACTTTTTTTTACAAATTCAAACGCATTTAATATATTTTATAATTTATATACAATATTTTATGAAACAAATCACTCGTATGATGCTGCAACTAAAATTTCGTAAATATGTGCCATTAAGCTTCTAAATACATTTGAATATATATACGGTTCATAAAAAGGTACTAACATAAGCCTAAGTTAATTTGTATGAATACGTGGTAGTTTTTAAGACACTTTCTTTAATAATTTTAATTAAATTTAATGTTATACGTTTTGTTTCTTTTTTTTATATGTTATTTTAAAATAAATATTTCTTAAAACATTCCACGAAAAGCTAAATCTATTTAAATTGCTTGAAATATAAACAATATCTAAAACTAGTGCTTGAAAAATGCATCAGAAGTAGAAAAATAATATGAGTATATTGTGAAATTACAACTGGTCCTATAAATACATAAATCCTGTTGGAAACACAGTTTAATCAAAAAATTACATCATATTTTATTTGAATAAGTATAAGAAGTATTAGTAGTCTGGAAATATTTAATTTGTACAGTGACTGATGAATCAAAGAATCGTTAGAATTAATTCAAATCTAAACACTAAAATAGTTTCCATATAAATGCTAACTTTCATAAATGGTGCAGAAACACCAAAATAAAAATATCCTATGGAGGAGAAAATCTAAATTAAGCACATCACTGATTAAATAAGAGTACTTAGATAATATTGCATCACAATTGTAAACTATCTACGCGAACATAGCTTTAAACCTTACTGTTAACATACAATACTTACAAAATTTGTAAATATGCAAAAGGATTCATCATAATACACATTTCATGTGGAAAAGCTTTGTGAAACAAGAAGTAGGTATGTAATTTACAGTGTTGCTGATGTTAATATGTCGTGATTCTTTAGTAAATAAGGTTCCAAAGAGTTATGACTTAAGTCATATACTTTATTGTTTTCCTTCCAATATCATAACGATGAGGTAATAGTTGTTTTCATCATGAGTCCTCATTCCTGTTGAAAGCAGTGTGCCAAATCACCCTTTCCAAAAGCAAAAGGTGTAAGTTAATTCAGTAATTAAATATAAATGCCTATGTTTTTCAGAATCATATGCAGATAAAGTAGATACTTAACACCAGAAATAAAAAAAATCTTATAAAATGGACCAAATATGTGCACTGTATGAACAGAAAGAGAATAATTAGATTCCATACATTTAAAATATTAATTACAACTTGAAAGTATATATAACGATAATAGCTAGAAACATTTTTTGAACCCAGGCATAATCATAAATTAAGTAATTATGAATATGTCCTTAAATCTGAAATTAGCATAAAAAACCATACACGAAAAAGACACTTAATTTTATAATTTCTTTATCTGATGCATGTTCTCAGCTAATACAGCAATTCAAAGATAAATTTAAAGAACTCACCAGCATTTATAATTTAGGAATAAGCCCCTAATTAATGCAATATATTTATTTATTGTATTATTACTAAAAAAATAACTTATAACTTATATAAAATAACTTGTGTTTGACATCCTGAAAGCATTACTGGTAGGTACCATAACTGGTATTCCACCATTCATATCCATTGGATAGCATCGAGGAAATTATACTTGAAATAATGTACCTCCATTTATTATAATACGTTTTTATCTTTAATGGTACTCGTGTTAACTTTATTATATTTTTTTTTAATTTCTGCAATTCCACTCACAATTGAGTAATTTATATTTATTTATTTATAATATTTTACCTTTTGAAAATGTAGAAACCAATCTATTAGGTAGTCTATATCCGCGAAGGGGTTATCTAAACAAAACAACAGATCACCAGGTTCCAAAAAAAGAAGAAGAAGACTTTTCTAAAATTAACACACATTTAAAACCTGATATTTTTCAAAAAATAACGTGCTTATAAAAGTGATATGGTATATTATGTGTTGCATCATTTTATTTGAATACATATATATTTTTTGCTATTTTATATGCGCGTTTGATAAAAAATAACCAAATCATAATGTGAGTATTATTGAAAATACGATATTTTATGTTTATTTTAAAGAAAACGATGATTGTTGCACTTAGGACTGAACAAATAAACCAATATTTCCGTAGAATAAAGGTACGTCGTAACATAGGAACGAGATTTACGAGACGAAGTCCGTAGAAAAAAGGAACATCTTCACATAGGCTGAAAAATTTCCCTAGAATAACTGCCTATGTGACTTTTCTAGAAAAGTATACACTTTAGGGAATTTTTTAAGATGCTTAATATTAAATAGTTTTATTTCTATTACAAATTTTAAGTTTGAAGAATATACCTCAAATAGTTATGAAGGAATCTCAAAAAATGTGTATTGGAATCTTTAAACTGCTCTCCTGTAAAATGGACAAAAGTCACATAGGCATTTTTTCTACGGACCCGACGATTTGTTTTAATGAGACAGCTAGGAAGCCACGGGATCAAGAAGAACTCCCATATTACACAGAAACCTTAAAGAAGAAGAATAGATTTTATGAATAGTTCACAGATAGTTTTAACTATCCTGAAAGAACCAATTTTTTAACCTAATTCTATCTTAGGGGAAAATTAAATGAACGAATATAATATGAACAATTTTGTACATCCCATAATAAAATGCCAAACCCATTTGACATATTTTATTCGTCATAAACAAAATAGATATCTGTTTTTTAAACGTATCAGGGCTCACTCATATTGAAAACACTTTTGACATCTTTCACACTAACCAAAGGGTTGTGTCGTGAAATTGGAAATGGTCGGCACAGGGATTCGAACCCACGACCTTCAGTACACTGTGCGTACGAAAGCCGTCGACTGAAATCACTGAGCTACCAGCCACCACTTAAAGCTTGTTGTTTTTATATAAGTACTAGCTGACCCGTCGAACTTCGTATCGAAATAAATAATATGGGTACTCTAGATTTTATGCAACAGAGCTCAAATTCGTTTTTTTAGTTATTCAACACGAATGACTATTTACTGGCATTAGCAAAACCTGCATACCATGCTGCATTCATTGGGTCTGAGTTTGTTTTTACACCAAAAACTTATAACCTAATGTAAATATGTGGGAAGAGGTCATCATTGCGCAAGATCGAGTGCAATGGAGAGCTCTTGTTGCCTCACTTTGCTCCTGATTGGAGTTCAAAGGGAGTTTTAATTTTGATTGATTTGATGTTAATACCTATGTAGGTTGAGTGTGTTGTTGGCGCTTTGCTGATTGTTTTTGTTTGTTTGTGTTCCTTTCTGTTGTGCACCGTTTGCTCGTCTTTGTGTCTCGTTAATGTTAGGTCTACTTGCACAAAACTACAGTAAATAGTTATTCATCATAATACACCAAATACTCTAATACTCCGAATAAAAACTAATGCGCAGTATAAATACTTAGTATCACCTCAGCACGGGCTTTTGTCTAGTGGGATGATAAATTCACCTCAGCACGGGCTTTTGTGCTACCCATCACGCTGATTCCCGAAGGGGGTAGGCAGAGAGTATATGGACTTCAATTATTTCCAATACAAACTCATTCGCTTCCTCCAAACGCATAACATTCCGCATACATGCTCTTATATTCCTTTTGCTCCCGACTTGGCCCTCCCATAT
Source organism: Mystacides longicornis (assembly GCA_963576905.1). Lineage (NCBI taxonomy): Eukaryota > Metazoa > Arthropoda > Insecta > Trichoptera > Leptoceridae > Mystacides > Mystacides longicornis. The sequence goes on from OY756434.1 coordinate 7,997,481, forward strand.
GTCATTCCAGGTCGGCCTCGTCTGCGTGCACCTATTCTTTCAGATTTATATATCCCTTTAGTCATTCTCTCTTCGTTCATTTTCTTTACATGCCCAAACCTTCTTTCTTTATTCACTTTATTCTAGTCACTACACTAACATCCACTCCACATTCCTTTCTTATATTATCAATTCTCACGTTCTCAATAAGTCTCTTTCCGCATAACCTACGCAGTGATTTAATTTCCACAGCATTTATTCCAACTTCCAAATTTTTCGTCCATGTCCAAGTTTTACTCCCATAAATCATGGATGGTATCAGGATTCCATTGTGCATCAACTGTCGATTTCAGAGATATCTTCTTAGAGGTCTAAGTGCACCGCCAACCCTTCTCCCAGCCAATTTCATTTTTTCAATCTCTTTTTCACACCTTCCATCTCTTCTAAGTAAATTACCTAAACAGACATACTTCCAAGTTCTTGACATTCACTTTCACACAACATTGCGTATTAAATCTTCTCTTTCAAAACAGTGGAAATAATTAAAAATCTCATTTAATGCAGTATCTGTGATTTTTTTCTAACTTCTATTACAACATGGTGGAAGTGTAGCAATTTTTATTTTCAATAAAGAAACAAATGCTAGGTCATTAGCAAATAATATCCAGCTTTTTATACATATTAACGATGCAGATTATATTTACGTTATATGTATGTACTCATCCTCTCTAAAAATCAGCCCATAAACGAAGAATTAATTATCAAACAAACAAAAAAAAAATCTACTTGTTCTTCAATATAATCATGAATTCCTTGTGTAAAACTTATCAAAACTCCTTATAAAATGAACTTCAATTAAGTACAACTCCTTAATAGCAATGTTATATCTACGATTCTATTTGCTGGCGGTTTTAAAAATCTCTGTAAATAAAGAAAGTTTTCAAAATTCCTTACACTTCAATACAGTAATGTATTCCTTGTATTAAAACTTACCAAAACTCCTTATAAAAATTAACTGCAATGAATATTATATGACTTATCCAATCAATCTGTTTCATACGATATATTTTACATTCGCATTCTATCAATTGCAACAACAATCAAACCACTGACAGTTCTTTCAAATGTCAATTAATTAAAATTCAAAAGTAGAACAAAATTATATTGTAAAAAGTACTATAAATTGCCTACTTAGAGTTTTCTTTAATTTTCTAATTATCCACGCAATTTTCATATTTTTTTTGTTCCCATACAACCTTCTCCTGATAAATCCTACATGACCAAAAAATAATTAGCGAAATCGGTCCAGCCGTTTAGTTGCGATGCGATGACATCGGGAAATAGCTCTCCATTTTTATAGTGTTCTTAAATTTTCTAATTTTCCATGCATTTTTATTAATTTTTTTCTTCTAAATCAACCTTCTCCCGATAAAAGCCTACACGACAAAGAAATAATTAGCGAAATCGGTCCAGCCGTTTAGGCGTGATGCGATGATATCGGGAAATAAATCTCCATTTTTATAGTGTTCTTAAATTTTCTAATTTTCCACGCATTTTTTTAATTTTTTTGTTCTAAAAGGACACTCTCCTGATAAAAGCCTACACGACAAAAAAAGAATTAGCGAAATCGGTCCAGCCGTTTAGGCGTGATGCGATGATATCGGGAAATAAATCTCCATTTTTATAGTTTTCTTAAATTTTCTAATTTCCTATGCATTTTTCTTAATTTTTTTGTTCTAAAAGGACACTCTCCTGATAAAAGCCTACACGACAAAAAAAGAATTAGCGAAATCGGTCCAGCCGTTTAGGCGCCATCCGATGACAACGCGAAATAGCTCTCCATTTTTATATATAAGAAGATGTGTTTTAGGCAATCAACAAATCTGTCGAATGGAAAAAGTCTAATGACGTAAACAAGCAGCTGGACACAATCAAACTTCTACCGCGGGCCATAGAGTATATCCTATCTGGAATGAAATATGGAATTCTGGAAGAAATTTGTTGCAAGGGGAATATAAGTGATCCATTGGTAAGTATTTTTTTTCATAGTTCCAAAGATCTTACAATTTGTAAAATAAATCCTAAGGCTTTATTAACAATATTTCATAACCCACTCTGGTTCAGCAAGTGACCAATAAGAAATTGAGATATCTTACTGTCTGCGGTCTTTTGCCATCTGTAGAACAGCTTTCTTTCCAAACCAAAATTACCAAAATTTTCACAGAGTTCTGCACAATATTCAAATATTCTTCTTCTTGCATTACAATTTTCTTGATCAGTTATGTATAATTTAAGCCGAAGTCAAGATATGCATTCTCGCACTCCATCCAATCTCCTTTTTTTTCTTGGGTAACCTACTCCTGACCTCAATAACTCCTAATGTTTAATTGTATTGAATACATTCAAAGAGCAAGAATTAAAAAAAATATACATAATTTTATTGGATATTAAATTTAAAAAAAGCCCCACGTTGGGCGCCAAATATTTAATAGGGATGGTACAAAGCAGGTCCTGGTTTCCGGATATTGTGGCCTATCAAGTTGTCCTCTGTTGTATAATTCCATCCCTGCTCAGCACCTCGTTGTTGGTAATGTGATCTGTCTTGAGATGGGTCTAGTGTACCACATCTCAGATAGACAGACTTCCTGCTTATGAAATAAATTATTAAACAAGCACATTTAAACGACAAAAAAATATTGTTTCAGGATGGTTCCAGACAATGCTTCGACAATGGTTTTACTGTGAAAATGGAGCAAGCATGGTCCATGTTTGGAACCTTGATTCCATGGCCCATGTACAACATCATCCAAAAACTCTATCAATCTTCAATTTTCAGCGAGAGGGCTGTTGCCGTATTATTCACTTATGTCCTGACGCCAGCTGTTGAAGGAAGTAGAGCTCTGTGGGCAGATGGAAATATCGCGATTCCGCTTCAGGTAAGATAGCTATAAAAAAATATTGAGAAATTTGAAAATCATCTACAATAACTAGGGGCTATGTTCACATGTCGTTGTGATGCTTGGAACTAAAAAATAATCATTGTTGCAATGACTTGAGCATCGCATTAGCTTTCGACCGGTCGTGACAAACTTCTTGACACAAAAACTCAAATGTATGAAGTATAATTGAGGTTTTGTTTCAAGTCATCTCTACAACCCTAGATTAACCGTCCATCATAAAATACAATTTAGAAAAAAAAAACATTCTGTATAAATGTATGTTTCCAGCCATTGAAACTGCTTACTCAGTTCATTTATTACGCCTAATTGCGACAAGAGTTTGTCACGATCTATGCTGGGTATTCAAAATATTCACCCTTGTCCTTACTTTTAGAGTCCTACATAAATTAGATAGCAAAAACTACAACAGTATTGTGTTCCGTGCTTTCGACACATCATTATGACGAATTGTATACCCCTAGATGTTTCAGGAAACTTAGTTCTCATTTCATTTGAAGCAGATGTTAACGTTACTCAAGATCGAGTGCAGCTTTTGTAACTTACCATAATCAGAACCATAGTGAGAAAATTTCAATAATGAATTGGCGAAAAGGGCTTAAGCCGGATCCAGACTAGTGTAACATGTTATGTAACGCGAATTCAAAGTGAGAAAATTTCACAACGTTGTGCTGTCCACACACAGAATTCACGTTAGATTATATACTAGTCTGGAACCAGCATAGAGAGGAATTACCCTATATTCAATTATTCGTGATTTGTAAATACTCATTAGTTAAAGTATGATCAGTTTGAAAGTAAATCTGGAACATATTCTTACATTTTGTTTCAGTTATACTCCATTTTCGATCAAGCTGGATCGCCCTCATACAAAAAATGCGATTGCAAGTCATCAGTTGAAAATCTGACCATTTCACTGCAAGACAAGATTGATAAACAGACTGAAAAAGATATAGACAAAATCAGTAAATCTTGTGAATAGATATTTTTTTGTCATGATGGATTTACTATTAAATATCTTTTGACATAACTATTATACCTACCTACATTATTAAAAATGAATCCGTAAATAAATTAAGCAAATTATGTTGAAAGGGTCTTTATTTCAGACTTAAAAAAAATATTCAATAGGTGCCTTATTAAAAAGATTGAAAGAATTTGTTAACATTTCTTAATACCCAATCAAATTTACGTAAATTTTTGTAACCTCTATTATGTTAATAAAAATGGAGCCAGGTTTTCCTTGCTGTCATTTTGTGAATAGAAATTGACAGCTTTTGCAGACCGTGAATGTGTTAAAATTATACAGGTATTTGTTTTACAAGTGCATAACGCAATCCTGTTACGATCAATGATGTATGGCTGTGATACATGGACAAGGACCATGTTGTATAAATGCAGAAGATATTGTCAATCTTTTTATCTTTTAATTATTGTTGGCTTGCACCCATTTTTGGGTGGTGCAGCCACAACAGATAATTCAGCAACGAGTTGTAAGAATAATCGAATGATTATAACAAACACTAAAAAAATTAGGAATCTGTGTATAGAAAGAGATCTCCGTTCAGCCATTTCAGTCTGGGTCTACCGATGCTCCACCTTCCAGCGGGTCTCCAACAGAAAACTTCCTTGAGGACGGACGGTGTAGGTATGTGGAAATTTCTTTGAATAATACACGTACAATAATAATTATAAAATAAGCCTTTATTGATAAAAATGCTCAATTAAAATAATATTAAAAAAAATTAACAACTAAAAATATACACTTATGAAAGATACTTACCTCCCGAAAATGAGTTGATACTCGTGCTTCGGGAGGGCAATATTTCATCTTTTCTATTACATACTCATATCTACAAAATGTTATGCCTAATTTATGCATAGGTACCTATGGATTTTGGTTGGCGAAAAGAAAAAATATTTTACTGTAGATTTGTTCATGTCTTTGCTACACTGGTTCCACCTTATGCAGAAACAAATCATTAGTTATTAGTTATAACGCCGGATAAAAGTATCGTTAGTGATGCGATGTAGGGATTGCAATCCGGTCTCATTTTGAATCCGGCCGGATTCAACCGGATTTTCGTCAATCCGGCCGGATCCGATCGGATCGGATCGGATCTGGTATAAACCATTGTATAACGTTATACCAATATTATTAAAAACGGCGTGAGAGCGTACATTGAGGCTGTTAGCACACCTCCGCCGCGAATCGCGGCACACGGAACTGCAGAAAGCGAAATCGCAGGTAGTGTTAGTACACTAGCGGGTAAACGAGTAGCGAAAGAGAAAAATGCACATAGTAAGTATTCTATGGTTATGTTTTGTTGGGAAATATAAATAATTAAAACCACAATATTATTTCACATTTCATATATATTTTTAAATATTACAACATTAACGACGTTTTTACTTACAATTTAGAAAATATGCACATCCAACTTCTGCAAACCATCCCACAACAAAACGCAGTTAACGTTTTCCATCTGTGATTTCTATGGAAAACATGATTTCGCTCCAAAATTCTGTCGATTTTGACAACTTCAAAAGCGGGCGGAATGCGAAACACACGGATCCGCGAAATATCAGGCGGAGGTGTGAATACAATTTTGAAGTAATCTATGGCGAAACACCGCAAGAGAGATGAATGTATAGAAAACAGTACGAGTTTGAGCATGCTATCTCACTCACAACATGGCGCGCAGAAACTGACAGATGTGACCGTCGTCGCGTCGGCTAATCCGCAGCGGAGGTGTGCTAACGGGGTGAGCGTACGTACATATACACATAAACTCTTAGCTCGAAAGCTTTCAATTTTGTTCAGGAGACGGCGAGCGATGGCTGGTGTGCCGCGGCACACCGTTTGCGGAACACTGCCGTAGGAGACACAAGTCTCTTAGGAGTTTCCTCGTGGGAGAATGGCCTTATCCGCAGCAAATTTGATTTGTATGAAGATGGTCATTGATCATCAAACTTTCCAGTTTGATCGCTTCAGTGTGCGGGCTCCAATACAAATCCAGTTTGCTGAGAATTAATCTCCTCCAAACTAATTTGCAGTGTGTGTGGAGGCTAAGAGGGGATTTTGTGACACGTTGAATATCTTCTAACATAGATTCTCATCAATAGAGAATGAAAAAAATGGAGAACATTGTTAATATGAAAGTAATAAACTCTTAAAATTATTGTTTCTTATATTAACAGGCTTTGCCAAGAGACTGCTGGGAAAACGGGTTTGCATACAAACTGGATTGCATATTCGACATTTACGGACAACTCTTGCCCTGGCCCCTGTACTACGTCGTCAATAAGCTGGCAGCTTCCGATAAATTTGAGGAAAAGGCAGCGGCTGCTCTGTTTGGCTTCATAATGGTACCACAACGTAATTTGGTCTGGTCACGAGTCAATGCATAGATTAAAGTAGAGGTTCGTAATCTAAAAAAGGTTGAAATTATATATATTGCACGAACTCGTTTCCTCCAAGATAGAGTTGGCGTTGCATCTGAATTCTTTCTACCATTTTTTTTTTACCCATCATGCCGTGTCCCGTAAGGGGTAGGCAGAGAGAACGGACCTCCACTCTTTTCTATCCAAGCATACTTCTTTCGCTTCATCCACCGACATAACATTTCTCATACACCCTCTCCTATTTCTCTTACTTCTTACATGGCCTTCCTTGAGGACGGAATCGATGTGTTCGATCCACGTCATTCTCGGTCGACCTCGCTTTCTTACACCTTTCCTTTCAGCCTTATGAATTCTCTTTGTCATTCTGTCTGCATCCATTCTTTCCACATGCCCAAACCATCTCAACTTATTAACTTTCATCTTTGTCACAACACTTACTTCCATACCATATTCCTTCCTAATATTTTCATTCCTTTCCATATCCCATAAAGTTTTTCCACATATTCTTCGTAGAGATTTCATCTCTACATTCTTCTTTTTTCGTCCATGTCCACGTTTCACAACCATACATCATCGATGGTAACAGGATTGCGTTATGCACTAGTTTCTTTGCTTGTAGTAAGACGTTGTTGTTTCTCATTATAGGTCTTAGTGCACCGCCCACCCTGCAACCAGCCACTTTGGTACGCTCGATTTCTTTTTCACACTTTCCATCCCGACTAAACATGCTTCCTAAATACACATACTCATTCACTTGCTCAAGACATTCATTTTCTACCTTGCTTCACACCCTTCGAAAGACAGAACTCCAGTGAAAGGTGACTATTCACCTTCACACACGCAGTACTATCCGAATATAGCGAAGCAATGCCACGAATCAACCGTTTTTCACTCCATAGATTGATAGAACCTCCCGTAATTTACCCCTATCTACCCTATCTCGCTCCTTTGAGGCAGAACTGAGGAATTTGGACATGGTGTGGGAGAAGGTCATTAACGTTGCGCAAGATCGAGCGCAATAGAGAGCTCTTGTTGCCTCCCTATGCCCCTAAGGGATTGGATTGGACCCTATCATATGCCTTTTCTAAATCTACGAATGCACAGAAAAGCTTCTGATGTTTACTCAAAAGCTTCTCCGTAATCATCCGCAGAGCGAAGATCTGATCGGCACAACCCCTCCCATTCATAAAAGCCCCTTGTGCATCCCAAACTTTCAAAAAAGTTTCAGTTATTTTTATAACCCTTTCAACTAAGACTCTACTGTACAATTTACCCACGTTGCTCAACAAGCTGATTGCACGATAGTTGCCACAGTCCAGCCGGGAGCCCTTCCTCTTGTACAGAGGGCAGATAATGGCTTTCCTCCAGTCACCTGGTGTACGGCCTTCCGTCCAGCACAAGTTGAAAGCTCCAAGCACCACTGAAGCGTCACTCGGCCGCCATACCTGATAAGCTCCGTTGATATCCTATCGCAACCTGAAGCTTTCCCATTTTTTGCTTTCTTAATCGCATTCGTAAGTTCATTCATACTGATTTCGTGACTTTCATCATCCTGTCCATTTATACCTACTTGACACAAACTGTCGCATCCATCCTTAGTTTCAAACAGATCTTCAAAATATTATTTCCACCTCAAACCTATATCCTTTTACTGTGTCAGCATACATACATCCATTTTTATCTTTCAAACAATTCACTTTCTCATCCTTCCCAGGCCTTCTCTTTTTCACTTCCATCCAAAAGAGCTTTAAATTACCATTCACATTCGCACTTAATTTTTTATATTCATTATTCTCTAATTTTTTCTTTTTCACACTCACAAGTTTCTTAACAGCATTCTTCTCTTTGTTATAAATATCATACACAACTGTTTTGTCGGATTTATTCTTCGCACAAACTACATTCTTCCACGCATTCTGTTTTTTTTCCACAGCTGCTTTCACATATTTGTCCCACCATGCATCGCCTTTTATCCTACCCGTTTTAGATTCCCCACATACTTTAACCGCACTATCTACTATTGATTGTTTTAAAATTTCCCAACGTTCCTCTAAGCTATAATCAATTGATTCTAAGTTATTCAAAGTGTTTGCAATCAGACTCACATATTCATCCTTACAATTTTCCTCATTCAACTTTTCGATTCGTATCCTTTTGGAGCTTTCCACTTCTCTCGGTCTCGATCGCCAACCATGCACGGAACAGATCAATTCTTGCAACCAGAAGGAAATGATCCGTCCCTAGTTCAGCACCTCGAAAAACCCGAGTATCCGTAGTCAAACCCCTCAGTCTAGAATCCACGCACACTAAATCAATCATGCTTTTTTCATCATTTCTTTGCCACGTGTATCGGTGGATCTTTTTGTGTGCAAAAAACGTGTTTGCAACAAAAAGGTCCATTTCTAAACATAAATCCAATATCCTATTTCCATTGTCGTTAACCCGTTTATCCCCATATGCACCCAGGACCCGTTCATAACCCTGTCTTCTAACCCCAACCCACCCATCCAGATCACCCGCTAAAATTAATCTTTCGTTATCCTCTCGGTTCTCTGAAATATCACTAACGTTTTCCCAAAACTCATCCTTTTCAGCATCAGAAGTGCTGTCACAAGGAGCATATCCTATTACTAAGAACACCCTCGCAATGCCAATTCTGAAACGGATCCATTTAAGTCTGGGACTAACTAATTTAACATCTTTCATACAGTCATTCATTCTCTTTGATAAAATAGCCCCCACAATTTAGTGTGGGCCGATTTCCTTTTTTCCCTCTATTGCTAACGTAATAGTTATATTTTAGTGCTAAATGCTGTTTTAAATACGTATGCAAAATATTTTTCAATTCGAAAGATATCTTCTGTCTCCGAATTGAGCTCAAAGTTTCAAGAAATTGTTAAATTTGTCCTATTTTGAAGCAGGTATAAAGAAAGTAAAAATATGTTTAACATAATATTTTTTAAGATTGTATGTCATAAAAATGATGGAATAATTAGTTCTGTATGATATAAAGCATAAAATACAATTTAAGATAGCAACAAAGTATATAAAGCGCCGCAATAAACAAGAGAAAATCGCATGAAATGAGAAAAGGGTTTATAATACCAGTTTTGTATTTTGATGGCCGTAAAGCCAAAGTTTTAGGCTAGTGATTAGAAAAAGTGGACAAAAATACAGATGAACAATAATTAAAAGAGTGTTAAAGGAAACTGATTCTAAATTGATGGAAAATTTGGAACACCGAAACCGATAGAGAGATCGATTACAGATTTCTTTTCAAAAAGCAATATTTCATTGGATATTTTACTTGTCGTCTGATGTAATGAAAAAAAGTGTAGGTAAATACCGGAAAACATGATTGAATAATTAGTTTGCAGGAGAAAATACTAATAAAACCATTAGAATGAATATTTTGCTTATTGCAAACCACAAATAATCCCAATTGAATGAGTCGCCGATAATCTAGAAAAAAACGGCAAGTTGTAACAATTATTTAGGTTTTTGTATATAATAATGTGTTGATAGTGCTTTCTCAAGTCATCATACGCATTCTGACCAAATTGGAAAACAACTGGAAAAAAACAATTGATATGTTTCAGGTGATTACAAGAGAAACTACTATTTTATAATTTCAAGATCTACGAAAAGATTAATTATATTTATTCCAAATTGGTATAGTCATACCAACAGGAACATTTTCTAATGATTTAGGCAACTGAGCTCCAGGAAAAATAATCCATGTAATAATCGCTAAACTAAGCTCATAGGATTTTGCGACTGCGTTTCTTTCAGAAAGTTTGATGACTTTAACTTATCTTTATTGTTAATGTTTGTGCACCAACTTACCTCGCAACTGATCCAGTTACCTATGGAAGTTTAATTTCTTATCCATATATTTATCAGATTATCAAATCTGTTATATAAACTGTAATTACTAAAAGAAAAAGCTATCTCGCTCAAAATACACTATGAAGTAAGAGAATGAACCGCTCGCTGGATAGTGAAAGCTCGAATCACCCAAAAAAAACGCATTTTTGATCCTTGAAGTACCGAAAGTAAATTTTGAAGCATCCTTTTACAAGAACTAAGTTATAGACAGACAGCAAAATGTAACAGAAACACCAATCGACAAGTATCCGACGAAGATCTTACGGCATTCATTACATACAATGGCGAAGATGAATAAATACAGTTTCCTGAATTTTTCTTGTCATATCCAAGGAGTTTGACGATCTGTAAAATTGTTAAAAAAGCCTCACCAACTTAACGGAGAAATTTATCAATAAAATATTATGTAAAAGCTTAGAAAGCAACGAGTAAAAAAGATATCAAACCCAATTTATCAAAAACAATCACCGCAAAATAACATAATTTCATATACTTGCTTTACATAAAAAATTTGAAAGTTTTATTTATTATTTTTATGTTATTAAATAAATAGAAGTGTGTTCTTGAATTATCTGTGGTATAATAAAAAAAAGTGAATAAAAAACAAGACCGGAATCATTTTATATGATTATTATAAAAATATCAGTTAGTATGGGATATTTTCGTCCCATACAAAACTTCAAGGTCGATTCGGAGACAGAAGATCTTATTTTTTTGTCATGAAATTTTATAGATAGTTATAATACATCATAAGGCAACAAATTATCACTATTACATTAAGATTAGAAGCACTTTTTAAACTTCCATACTAGAACGGCCCAGCCTACCCCACATCCTGTTTCCCATGCTCCGACTCAGGCATACCAGACCATAAAACATTCAATCCATTTTTTTTTCAAGCATACCACAACCTTTCTTCTTTGTTTCATTCAGACATACTAAATCCAAACCTTTTTCATTCATAATATCATTAACTTCGTTAATTTTAGCATTCTACTATTATCGAGATATTTTTTTTCACTCACTTCTTAATAAAAGCTAAGAAATTTCTCCAAATCTCTCTCTCTTGCGCCATTTTTACTGCTTCATTTCAGCTTAGGCCAGTGTATTATAAATTCGATGAGAAATCCTTCTCAATTACTTTGTCCTGCCTCGCCTTTTCATCCCATCTGGATTAAGTATAAAAATGGTTTGAATTTTCAAGACTACTCTCGACGAACATGCGGAGAACATCGCCAAAACAGCGTAATCTGCGGTTCTGGATGACTTAAATGCTTATCTGCCATCCTGTTCTGGTGCGTACGGTCTCATTTAAGACATAGTGGTACCACCTATCTTCAAAATCTGTTACAAAAATCTATTCTCAACACAGGGAGATTCAATCGTCAGAGCTTTTGTCAGTCTGGATTCAACATCAAAGACGCGACACTTGGTTTAAGTAGAGAAGTTAGTGGATTTCCATATATTCCTCATGTTGTTAATGGACGGACCAACCCAGTGAACTTTTTAAGTTTCAACGTGAACAAAGTCTTTCCGTCTATAATCGTTTCAAATGCTCATTTTTTTAACTCATGAACCGTTGAAAAATCTTTCCATTAGAGATGGCAAAACTGAACACAAATCTGAGATAATTTACTTGGATTTTTTAAAATGTGTACATACATCAAGAAATATTCTACCTAGAATAGAAAAAAAAATCCCACATTGTTTTGCATCTGGTCACGCTTTTGCACCACTCGAAATCACCCTTTTAGATCACCCTTTGTTGGAGAATTAATATTAAAAAAAAAGAAAATCTACTATATAAATTAAAGTCAGGTTAGTGCGAACACTTATAACTCGAGATCGGCTCAACAGAATCTTCTGATGTTTGATTTATTGGATTCTTCTCCGCTCCGGATAACAGAATCAATATAAATAAAGGAGTCCGTTCGTATATATGTATGTATGTAACGTCCTTTATAGACGGCTAAACTAGGGATACCAGAAGTAAAGTAATACCCTCTATAGCGAGTCTAATTTCCAGTGGACGTTTAAGGCTAAAAATATTTGGAAAATGTTATTTATCGATAAAAATATTAGATTTTTTCATAAATCTCCCATACAAATTAAGATTTTCATCCTGCCATTTTGTCAGAATCAGGTATCTTGAAACTGTATTTAAATCTCATTTAGTTGCACCGTCGCTACTCATGTACGGTTTTGTTTTAATCTACAATGCATAAACTTTCTATTTATTTCAAAAAAATTTCCTCTATAGAAGTAAAATCATTGCAACAAAGTAAAACAATTTAGCTTATTTTACTTATGAAATGTCATCATATTCCTCCATATTGTGAAAATTTAGGGAGATTTAGAGTTGCCGTTGTAAAAAAAACTTTTGGATTATAATAATGTTTGCATTAATATGTAGGTAGGCATTAATATTGAAATGCATTAATGAAGAAGGTAACTACAAAGAGTATGATTGAGTAGTTTCAGCGTGATGTGATAACGCATGAATATAACAACAACGTTTCATATTTATAATAATTAGAAGATGTAATAAATCAATTCTTCCTTAGCAGGTATAGCTTTCTGTTGAGAAATACAATACTCAGAAGATCATCACTTTAATGGTCGAATGATCTCTGTGGGCTCCGTTGAAACCAGAATGAAAACTTCAAAGTTTGGACGATCTTTCTGGGCTTAGAGAATATTCTTTTAGGTGGCATTTGATTGTGTCGTCCTCATAATTCAACCTAAAATAAATAAATAACATCAGAATACAATTTTTATAATGTTTATGTATGCATGTTTAAGAGGGGAATATTATTTACTTTAATGGAAATTTATCATTTGATTAAACACCACAGTTAATATGTTTGTGTAAGTGAAATGAATGATTCATTTCTCTTACTATAATAATAATTATTATAAGTATAACCTCATATTAAACATTTTTCCTGAAGGTATACTGTATAATGTTTGCAATAAGTATATTGTTATAAAAAAGTCTTTAATAAACATAAACACAAAATATAAGTACATTATTTAAGCAAAAGTAAAGTTGTGCAATTAGTTTAGTACCTACCTAATAAAAATAAAAGGAAACATAATGCATTAATTGAATTTTGAAAAAAGAATTGTGATTTTAGTACATATTTTGTTTTGACGTCTATAAAAAGTTTGACGTTTGGCGATGGCAACCACAGACAATAGAACTACCATAAGAGAGGACAGCAAAAAAAAACGCAAACGTATTGATCCTGTTTTTTTTAATCCTATTTTTACATTTCGTGTACAGAATGTAATACAAATAAAAAAAAACCTAATTTTTTAATGATCTTTCGGATTATTTTAATATATTCCAAATATATCAAAAAGTTTTGAAAAAACATTATTTATTAATTGAACATTTGAGATTATGGCAGGGTGATATGCCAAAAAGAAGAAAAAGAAGAAGCTACTGACATCTACGCACATAATAGCATATCACAACTGTCAAAAAAAATATACAGTACGAGTTATTACAATCATAAGAATAAATGTTTAAAAGAAAAATCCACAAGAACTGGTAAGTAATGGGATGGGATAATAAATTATTATATAAATTGTGTTTTCAAAACTAATGTTTTATTATCATTGTTTACAGAATCTTGAGTGTTTACCAATTATGACAAAAATCAAGGATATTTTGCACTGCAAATCATGAATTTGTGAAATGGAAAAATAATACCTCTCCTAAACATTTAAAGGTAGTTATATTTTATACAAGCATGTAATGGAGTGATTTGATAACATTTGAAGCATTTTATCAACCAATTTTTTTAAATAAAAATCAAATATAAACGTTGCATATTTTCTCATACAATCTCTTGATTCTCAATTTGATGTTTTTGTTTAAAAAATGAAGATATTGCTGGGCATTGTCATTTGGTTATTCTATTTGGATAAATTAAAGGATTTGATAACATGTTCGAATAATAACACTACAATTTGAATAGGTTAATTTAAGGTTGGAACATAGTTTTTAGGGGGGTTTCTGGACACCTCCTCGAGTGTTAACACTACACTTTGTTAGGTTAAAACATATTCATTTAGGAGGTTTTTTGTCAAATATCAAAAGAAGCCCGCAAACTTAATAATAATTACCATTTTTTAACGAAATTTAACAAATATTAATTTAAAAAGTGAGAATTCTGTCACTGTCTTCTTTATAATTCCACTATTTCATTAAATATTTACCAGTCTTCAAAACCCAACAAAAAATATGTGTTGCTCATGGATTCTGTGTTTATTTTAATTGAATAATATTTTTTTACAGTGCATCGGGATCAATATGAGTCCTTCAACTGTTGCCGATGAAAATGTTGGATGGTCAAAGTGGTCCCGTTCGAAGGCAAATATCTTAGATGCCCAACATGAGAGATTGGACTGGACCCTGAACAGCGGGGGTGTTGAAGTAGTGGTTGCCAATGTCGTGAGACTCGATACGACATAAACAGAAGACAGGCCAGCAGCTCTTCTTTCAATAGGATAGACAATATAATAATTAGATAGACTATAAACAGCACACACTGTACGCTAAATATTCTATTCGTTAAATCTTTTCAATATGTGTAATTGCATATAATTAGCTATAGTATTTCACAATCCTGTATGTTACATTGTAAATATGTTAAAAGAACAAGGCTTTATTTTTATAGATATAATAATATAGTCTATCACACCTTACGTCTATTCAACTTATAGGAACCTTTTTTTTCATTACTTTTATGGATACAAACCTGAGACTTCATAATTTAGTTTAGTTTAATATTGCGATGATGAGGTTATGTAACTAGGACCACAATGTATCCTTAAATATTATATGTTCAATTTTCTTTACGCGCCTGTTGTCTTATTGTATTTTGTTTGTGTCTTTGATTTTAAGCTAAGAAATAGGACTAAATAAGTGCACTTTTTCTAATGATTTGGAATATTATTACTTCAACCTACTACATATATTTTTTGTATTTTATGCATCGTCACTATTGAAGTATGATAAATTCAAATACAGATCAAATTTTTTTATAGCAAATACCGAAGTACCTAACGAAATTTCCAGTAACGAATCGTCAATTTGTCCCTGAAAAACTTCCATTAAAGATGTACTGAACCAAAATTTGTTGTAACGAAGTCAATCTAATATCGGCATTAAAATTTCTTCAGTTTGTCCTTGGCATTGGTGAGTTTGAAAGTGTTTGCCGAACATATTTCCTTTACATGATTGATGAATCCTTCAAATTTGTTTTTGTTCTCACCTAATAATAGCAATTATATTTTATTTGACATCATTAGGTATAATATGGCGACACAAAAAATTAAATTTTATAAGTGAAATTAATAGTTTTATTTAAAAACCAACCAACCAAATAAAATCAAGCAACGATATGCCTTGCACAATTTAGCATATTCATAGATCCTGGGAGCTTTGTAAACATTGTAATGCTCATGGTTAAACCATACTCTCCAGGATTCTCTATCGTTCATGGGCTCCAAAATCTTACGAAGCATTCTTCTCTCAAATGTGTCCAGCATTTCCATGGATTTCGCAGTCATTGCTCATGCTTCCTATCCATATGTCATAACTGTTCTTATAATAGTTTTGCAGAGAGTGATCTTTGTTTTTCTATGGACACTTCTTGACTAGAGCACAGGCAGTAGAGTAGCGAAGAATGCTTTGTTTTCTGTTGCTATCCTTCGCTTGATTTCTATATTATGTCCCAATTCCTTTGCCGTTATTTCCAAGGAGTCAAAGACTTCTCTTATGGCTATCAGGAATCGTCCTACTATGTTGAGGTCATAAGCATATCTTACGATTTGTCTACTTTGGAAATAAATATTAGGATTTGTACTGTTGTGGTATGTATGTGAGGGCCAGTCAGTCACCTTGCTTGAGTCCCTGGCCATCTAGGAGCTCATCTGTGAGTTCTGCGCCGTTTTTGCATTGGGTTGCCCTAATCAAACATAACTTCACAGATATAAATTGAAGTATCATGGTCATAATGCACTATTCCTGGGCAACGCACGGGTACTTAAGCTAGTAACTAATAAAATGTTTAAAAACTGGACAAGAAATTATGTAAAATACAATATTTAAGTTTGTATGGAACGGTTAGCCCATCCCACTTACTCCACCAACGCACCGATTCGAGCGTTAGAAAATTTTCATACTAAGCAACAATATTATCGGGCACATTCGTGTTGGTAATAGGCGAGGTGTGCTCGAGCGCATTATTCTCAAGTTCTTCCCGCCAGAGCTTTGAATACGAATGAAATATGGATGTTTCAGAAATAGTTTAATTTTATTAGCTTAACTCAATAGAATTAATTTTGTATTGTTTTACGGGGGCGCAGTGCACATTATGTACATATTAACGGGCCACTTCGGGCTAGAACCACAAGACAACGTCTGTCGGGAAAGCTAGTGTTGTATAAATATTGCAGACAAACATAGCAAAGTAAAATAATAAAAACTATTGTTGTAATCCGGAGTACCACAGGGCTTGATTTTGGGACCATCTCTTTACCTTATACTGTTTTCTTGAGCATTGTAGACTTTTTATAAATGCTGATGACACATCTCACTGGATTTTTCATTTTCTTAAGATACAGTGTTAGAACAAGTAAACCGTATGGAGAGGAAAAAACTAGGAAATTATGGGTACAATATACATGGAGGGATGCACAAATAAATGTATAATACTTGCGTACTCACCGCCTTTTGTCCTTGAAGTCACTTCAAGAACTTAGAAGTACACAACACTTGAAGTAAAACACGAAGTATAGCACGAAGTAACAGGCAATATGGCCGGCCACTGTAGTTGAACTCTTTCTGTATCAATGCATTTCCTCCAGTAGTGCGGTGGTGACAATAATAATTTGCCGGGAACATTATCTGTGCGGGAAACGGGTAGGTAAGGAATAGAAATGCCCTAACATACAGTATTCTGCCTACCTTCCCAAAATCATATCGAAAAACTCTCCCGTAATATTATCATAGATTCAAAGAGAGAGACCGCCATAGTTATAGAGAAATAATAGCTCGTCATCCATAATATTGGAGCAGAGTCAAAACTCCCTAAAGGAGTAAAAAGTCTACGAGACTGCTAGAAAATTTTGCCTCGGTTGATTTTGGTTGCCGGTATTTCGTATCTAGTTTTACTTCTTAATTAACATTAAAGTAGGTATATTTATTGTACATAATCAACGAAAATTGTAATGATTTTTGCATCATCACGTAGATCTATGACTGACGAGTTTTTATTGGCTGACCCACCCTATCTTTTGATCGACGTAGTTTTTGATGCTATACGGATGGAACGACAATTAATACACTACTATTTACCAAAATTTATTGAATGCAACCTTCAAAATACAATAAAATCGCAAGTTTTGCTTTCACTGTTTCTGTGTAATATATATTGAGTAAATAAATTTCTTCTTCTTTACGATGTGGCAATTCACTCTCGAGAGAGTGATCTATAATAAATTTCTAAGTAAATAATAATATCAAACTATCTCATCAAAATTCTTTTTAATGATTTGACAAACCTTACAAGAGGTTGGATGTGTATGAAGGTCTCTCTAACAATAAAATACAAAATGATAAATGGACATGCCGAAACATTATCCCTAAAGGCAGATAATGTAACTCAAGGTTATATTAATTTTAAAGGGCGGTGAATACAAAGCACACGGTTGCAAGCGACAAAATAAATAATATATCACAATATATAATGGAAAACCAGATAAATCATTGCATCGAAATAAATCTCGGATCTATATTAAGTATGGTAGATCTATGAGAGTAGATCTAAGTAGGCAATAAAATATCATGTCCCTAATCATTAATAAATCTTACCAACACAATATAATGGGCTTATTCAAAAAATCGATTGTGAAAAGTGCAAACTTGTTATTTATTTTCGGCTAATTTTGAAGGGATGTTTACGAATCTATCAGAGAAATTCAATCATTATTTTTTCATGTTATAACTTTCAGTATAAATAATTCTTTGTTGAAAACTTTTTAGCTGTGTCAAGCGATTCATAAATTCAATGTTTATTCGAAAATAAAAAGATAATATAGATGTACACATTCGGGATTTTTTTTTTATATTTTTACAAAATAGACTATACACAGTAGCCCTAGTATAAGTTTTCGATGATCGAATATCGAAACGATCATCGAAAGAGTTTCGAAAAATTTTCATACTAAAATGATCGAATGATTCGATCGTTTGATTTAAGAACACTATTTGCACGCTAATAAGCGCTTATTAGCGTGCAAATAGCTTTCGATGAAACTCGTACTAGCCCCACAGTTCCTGAGGAGGTTTTAAAAATTATGTGCATTGACACATTTCTATTGAGAAAACGGCAACTCAGCAATGTAATTCGCCAATTTTACCTAAAAAGAAAGTCGGGTTAGTTCGACGCTTATAATTCAAAATCGGCTGAACAGATTTTTATGATACCTACTTGATTTATTGGATTCTTCTCCGCTCCGGATAATACGGTAATTATTGAAAATTCTAAAAATGGATAGCAAATAATATAAAATATAATATTAAAGTTAGTATGGAACGGATTGACTGAAAACAACGCCATCTATGAAAAATTCCATAATTTTTATGCCAGCAAAACATTTGAAACGCACATTTTTTATAGAATTTCTTTCAAGCTTTCAGAAATAATTTTTTAACATTCAAACATATTTTAAACGTATTTTTGTATAAATTACAAACTCGAAATCAATATTCATAGAAAGGTCTACAGGACAACGTGTGTCCCGGGAAAGCTATAGTTTATTATAAAAGAGCACTCGTACAGCTCATGCTCAAAACATAGGTATCTTCCCGCCTATTTTCAATAGAGTTTTACTTTAAAAGAATTTTTAAAGTAGGTACGACTAAAATTATTATCCTCTTCACAAAACAACTTGAATACAGTGTATATATTACAAAAAGCGTTCTTGTATACTCGAAACAGCTGTCAGTTGACAAAATCTACAGAGATCAGCTCATAATCAAGTAATATGAGTTAAACTATCTCGATGACAGCTTGATCATATCTAATATTTTCTATCGCTGAGCGATTTATAGAAACATCGAAATACATAAATAAATAACATCAAATATTTCAAATATTATTACAGCCGCTTAAAATAAGATTTTTTTATAATATTTTATTCGTCCAAGAAGAAATCGCCAGAACCAACAGTTTGAATTATCCCAAGCGCTTCATTCACCATCTCATCATTTTATAGGTGATATTTTTGACATTACAAATAACACGATATTGTATGACAAAGAAATAACATAATAAATTACACGCTTCCTTTTTTGTATACCTACTATTTATTAATCGTGCGCTGATGTTTTTGTCCATACATTGTTTACTATGTAAGTTAGATGGAATAAGGTAGGTACCTGACGGTCTATTATTCTTTTATAGGATGTGATATATTATTATACCTACAAAATAAATGATGGCTGACCATAAACAACTAGCAATGTGCACATTTTAATTGTATTTTGTTGATCTGCTACTTAAACCTACTCCTGATTATTACCTATTTACAAAATCTATGAAAACATTGTCTAATAATTTTTCATCGTGTTTAGAATTTTATAGCTGATCCTATTTGACTCTTTTAGGTTTGCTTCCACATATATTATTGGTCGAACAGATAATAATATTATACTTAATCTATATTAATGGTACTGCAAAGTTTGGTTTCTTTATAAATTGAATCGTGATCTGCAAAAACCACACATCTAACAAAATTAATATTTTGAGAAAATTGAAAAAAACTGTTTTATTCCTAAACTTTATGTATATCGATATGATTCTTTTATTGAATCCAAAGCTCCAAAGCTACTCTATGCATAAAAGCTTATTTTAAACATTATTTTTACTTTATTATTTTTTTACAATATTTTTTACAAAATGTAGATGTGTGGTTTTTGCTGACCATAGCTTACTTCAAAGGAAAATAAGAAAACTTTTGTCCTTTTGTTTAAAATGATACTAAAATCGGCGTTGTAAAAATATTTTTTATATATACTTGATCAAAAAGAGATACAATTCAGTACAATGTAATAAAATGTAATGAAAATGTATGTATAATTGACTCGTCAACATCTGTGGCGCAGTCATTTGCCCCTGTTGTAGGCGACTGGAAAATTTTATCGGGAGATTTCTTACCATGCCCCTCATGGTACACATAAAATTATTTAGCTTTATTATTTTTTATATTATGTATACAAAAACCCAAAGTTGTCTCATATAAAATAACTCCTGAACAGGTAGTCGGTAGCCAGTACTACAGGCTACCGACCTCGGGAGCCTAGTTGTACTGACGTGGACTTCAGATCCGAGGTCCCGGGTTCGATTCCCGGTCGGGTCAGAGTTTTTATAAGTTTTTTTTCACCTAAAATTTCTACCCGGGGTTGGCCTGTCTCAGATTGGACGGGACCGGTTGACTGGAAAAATTGCCTCAGGCAATAAGTTCCGCCGGCTATACTGACACCTTTGCATAGAAAAGTGTTATATTATTATTATTTTATTAGGAAGCGGTAAATTTTGCATTTGGTCGAAAGATAATACAGCTGTAGAATCATCCGTATTTTCTTTTCACGCTTTTATATTTTCTGCATAGAATTTTTTGCCCTTTTTTTATGAACCATGAGTTCTGCGACTGCAGCCTTTTGGCATTATCATTTATGTAGGTGACTTTATTTTGCACTCTAACTCTTCACACTTACTACACACATCTATTTGTGGACGACCAAAACGTAGATTAAAATTTTCTTTAAAATACCTCCTGAAAAAAACATTATGACACCTTTTTTGGATTTTTTAAGCAAAAATTATTATGTAATATTTTAACCAAGAACAAGACCAAACAAGACGAACAATTATGACAAATGAAATGTCAACGAATAAACTGTAGATAAAGATAAAGATATGAAATAAATCGCGCGTGGTCTGTAAAAACAACACATCTTCGGTACATGTGTTGTTTTTGCAGACCACGAAAAAATCATTTCATTCTTAATAATTTAAAGAACTATGGAAGATGTGTGGTTTTTACAGAATATCACGGATAACACAAATTAGGAACATTTTATGCAATAAAACAAAATTCTGAAAAAATGCGAGATGTGTGGTTTTTGCAGATCACGATTCAATTGGTAGGTATAATGACTAAGTATTACATCCAAATCCAAACTCCCTTAAGGCCCCACTTAGGGGCATAGGGAGGCAACAAGAGCTCTCCATTGCGCTCGATCTTGCGCAACGTTTATGACCTCCTCCCACACCAAGTCCAGATTCCTCAGCTCTGCTTCGAAGGAGCGGAACACAGTATGAGAGGGTCTTCCTCGTCTTCGGGACCCTGATAGGAGGAAGAACAGCGCTCTCCTCGGCCAACTGTCATTCGGCATCCTTAACACATGTCCCAGCCAAGTCCATCTCCTCCACATAATAGTAGAGGTGATGAGCTCACGCTGGGTGCGCCGACGTATAGCGTCGTTCGTGATGCGGTGGTACCATCTTTTACCCAGTGTTACAAAGTTACAAAAATAATTTGTTTGAAGATATTGGTTATTGTAACTTAGAAATTTAGTGTAGGGTTTCTACATAATCGTTAACCCATTCACGCCCAACGTGCACAATTTTAAACACCAAGTTAAAATTATTTAATTTTTTTCATCAAAAACGCAATGAACATTCTTTGTCTCAAGTCTCATTGGCAAAATCGCGAAATTTTCAACAACTTGTCTTAAATTTGTCAATTAAGAAACGGGTAATTTGTTGCTATGTAAAATGATATTTCAACTCGGGGCTAAGAAAATTCTCAGATCTCAGACATCGACGGGCTATGTAGGTAGGGGCAAGTGGTGTACCATCGAACGCGTGTACCTTCGAACAGTTTCAAAAAATCTTATTTAGAGATGTTAAAAAAATACAAAAGTATTGAATTTACGTACGTTTTTCGATTATGGTAACACTCAGTGTAGTTTGGTATGTTCAACTGATAGCGCGTGGATCACATCTATTTTCAAAGTTTTTTTATACCAAAAGTAAATATTTTATCAGTTTTTATGAGATTTTTTTTAGAAAAAATCTTACTATTTCAATCAATAATATTATTTAATTTGGCAGACTAATTTATCTTGTTTATTATTTGACATAAATTTTGGTTAATATGACCTCAAAATTATTTATTTTTGACATTTTATTATTTCTATGCTCTGAGTGTACCTTCGAACATTATTTTGAGTGTACCTTCGAACTGTTCGAAGGTACACTCAGAGCATAGAAATATAAATCTTCATTGACTATTGTTTTGATTTTTCCAATGCCAAGAAACAAAACTAGTGAAAAAAGACCACAAACTTGTATGGAAAATATTAAGCAGGCTGTTGAAGAATGATCAAGCGCAATGGAGAGCTCTCGTTGCCTCCCTATGCCCCTGAGTGGAGTGTAAAAGGTAGTGTTGTTGTTGAAGAATGATGAAAGGACATTCCAGTTGGGAAAGCCACAGAAAATTCAACTTAAGGTCTAAAACGGTGTTTAAATATTGAATAGGAATGTCATATAATGCCCCTAACTATGCTGTTAATCATCCCCTCTACGAATATATTAAAAAATCTCCATATTTACACTACAGCCTAACAATAACAGATGTTAAGAGTCTTGGTGCATTAAAAATATATCACAACCGTGGATTCGGGACAAAGGCCAAGGGATATTGGTTGAGTTGAGCTACTGGGAAAGGTTTCCTGACCTAAGTAGGCCGAGCCACAAGTTTTAATCAAAGTAATGGTTCATCATTATGCAATCCCCTGAAAAAAAAGCATTACAATTTTTATTTGTGGTGGTTGATAGTCCAGTGGTATCAGTCAGCTGCTTTCGTACGTTCAACATCCTTGAAGTCATGGCTCCGAATTATGGTGCTGAGTGAGCACAGATTCTTTATATATTAAAAAAAATCCCAAGATTTTGACTGTTCTCGAGAAATCGCGAGGTTGACCACCTTGTGGTCCTAAAAAACTACAGGTCAGAAAAAAGGACAAGAAATAAGCTTCGGACACCTGGATCCCAACAGAGGGGGGGAGGGAGGAGTGTGCAGGCAGCTGGTGAAATATTCTGCATATTCGAGTGCAATGGAGAGCTCTTGTTGCCTCCCCATGCCCCTAAATGGGGTTCAAATGGAGAATGGATCAATTTTTGTACATTAATTTTTATTTTATGTAACGTTTTTGTATTTTCCTGAACAGCGCATTTTTGATAACAAATCATTTTGTTTAAATTTTTGCCTTAAGTTACCTTATGTTCGAAGGTACACATCAAGGTGTTCGAAGGTAAACACCCGAGTGTACCTTCGAACAAAATTGTAGTGTTTTATTAAAAATCATTTGGAGGGGACTTAATAAAGATTAAAAAGTAAAAAAAAAATACCACTATTTGGCGAATTCTTTCACCTTTCTATCAATGTCTTTAATTTTTTTGTGTGATTGATATTTATTGAGATAAAAAATTTCAAAGTCATTTTTATGCAATTTGTTCGAAGGTACACTACTTGCCCCTACTATGTAGACTTTGGGCTTCCTATGCTTCAGCCAAGTCGGTCGAAGAACTTTCAAGTCAGTTGTGACATAAATAGGTACCTATTTAATAACCTATTTATTCAATATTTATATTGCACAAATGTGTATTTAAATAAATAATACACGCACAATAAAATATAATATCAACAGAAAATACTTACCAATGTATCGCCATATAGTAGGTAACAGTCAAAACAATGATACCTACTCATACTAGGATAAACATGAGCGATAATTTGTGTATATCTCATGCTACAAGCAACTCAAGAATTATACTAAATCCATTTCTCGACAGACGACATCGTAGGTACTGTCATTATCTACTACGAATATTGAATTCGAAATTCTACAATTTCGATAGTTAGATAGTTTAATTAAGTAGGTGCATATTTAAACAATAAATTATTATATAATAACAGTTTTCTATACAAAGGTGTCAGTATAGCCGGCGGAACTTATTCCTGAGGCAATTTTTTCCAGTCAACCGGTCCCGTCCAATATGAGACAGGCCAAACCCGGGTAGAAATTTCAAGTGAAAAAACGCTTTGAAAAACTCTGACCCGACCGGGAATAGAACCGAGAACCTCGGATCTGAAGTCCACGCCAGTACAACTAGGCTACCGAGGTCGGTAAAGTCCTACCTGTTTTAAACTATCATAGGGCACATTATGATAATCGCACCAACTATCAATCAACTGGCAGTTTTTAACGGCAGCTAAAATTCAAGAATAGTAAAGTTCGAACAATTGCCATTCGAATAATTAATTTTCGAACCATTACTGTGCTTTCGAAAATTTTTCGTGTAGGTACCTACTTAACCATTTGTTCTTGAAGCGTTTCTATCAACAAATCGTGAGTAGGTAGGTACTAATTTCTTATAGGTAGGTATGTACGAGTTCCTACTATAGTTACAATGTATGTGGTCATGTTTTTTGAGTTTTGCAACCTAAATGAATTCAATAAATAAAAATAAGTAGGTACCTGTCTAACCTAAGTACCCAAATAAAATAAACGATAAAATTTACGAATCATGAGTTAGTTCGACTTTTAAAACGTTGGTTAATAGTTACAAAAACATTTTTATGGTTTCATTTATTTCTATGATATATTTTTGATTTTTTCTTTTTTTTTGTGTACTTACCTACATAAAATAAAAGTCTATTTTTTTAAAATGAAATTGTTTTATATTTTTGTTCCTATTATGTGCGTGATTCTTACGGAGGCCCAACAGAACACAAGTTCTTCCACACAGGTTCAAATAAATTATAGTTTATTTATTTTTAATGCCCGTAAATATACCTATTATAAATATTTGAAATTCAATATTGTTGCATGATTTTATCTTTTTTTTTGTGTATGTAGGTACCTAGACTGAGTTTTCAATGAGACTTGAGTGTATAACATTTTCGTATCCAACAGCAAAATAATAATAAATGGATTGTCAGAATTATTTTGGTGAAATTTTTTATGAAATAAACGTCAACTTTATACACAGATTGGTAAAAAAGCAGCTTGTTATGGATAATTTGAGCACATTTAAAATATTTTTTTCAACGAAGATTAAAAAAAAACAATTTTAAACTTGCCTCTTTTCTCCTATAAACAATTCCTTGAAGGTATGGAGTGACATTTTATTCTTCGATTCTCAAGTTAATGTTGTTTTTTTTTTTGATAAAGAACATGATTGTTGCTGGTCTTTGAAGTTTAGTTAGTCAATTTGGTTAGGTTAGGAGATTTGATAACATCCCTGAATGATAACACTACGATTTGGATAGGTTATGGTTGGAACGTAGTTATAGAGGGGGGTTTGATTAACCCTTTCGGAGACCTTCTGAAGTGACAACACTACTCTCTGGATAAAACATAATATTAATTTAGAAGGGTTTGCCAAAAATCGAATCAGCCCGCAAATTTTTATATAATTACCTTATTTTTTGTAATACCTAATCTGAAATTCTTTATTTAAGTACAGGATCCAAATACGCAAGAATGTGCATCGATCATCTCAAGAGAAATACCAAGGAATCTTAGCTCAGGTGGCTTAGAAAGGTAAATTTGTAGGTTTAACTTTCTGACCTTTGACAAACATTCTGAATTTTTTTAGAAACAAGTAATTGTTTTATGATATTCGTCATTATTTATTTTTTTATAGTAATTTTACTTCTCAAATATGGAAAGCCGGCGTGTATAAAAATCAAACTCCACTTCTGAAGAAGCTACAAAATATCCTTATCAAAATGGTGAAATCCAATTCAGCGTATTTCAATGCTTTATCTTTGCAATTCACGTACTGGGCAGCTGCTTTGTTTCCTTATGCGCGTGAACTGTATCCAAGTTTTTGTCCAATGGCGAGAGTAAGAAAAAAATCAATTTATTTCATCAGATAATCCATAGAAATTCGATTCTTAAACCATCAGTGATTCTATTTATGATTTTTTCAGCTCATTAATCAAACTGTGGAATGGCGAAAAACTGGAGACCCTGCAACTTATATGCAATCTTTGAACAGCTTATCGGTTTCTGCAACATATCTGCATAGTATGATAAAGTATGTTGTTCTGAAGCAACAAGGATGTAAGAACATAGAAATTCCTAAAGTATGAGCCTTGAACATTTTCTTAATACTTATTTGATGTATTTATTCTTTAAATTTCAAGTTATCAAATAATTCTGGAAGGATACATGCTTATTGAATAAAGATCATGGCTTCTTAGGATGGATGCTGGTTAAAGTTATAAAAGCAAAAAAAGAACATGTTACAGGATGAAGAAGATACTATAATATAATGCGCGGACGCCGGATGGCGCGTCGCGAAACGGATGATGCGTGTTTTGTGTCGACTGTATGAAAGCTTGTTAGTGACTGATAGTTGTGCGGCATTGTAGGATTTGGCTGGCTACTACCGGGTATCGACATCATGAAGAAACTCTATTGGTAGATGATGTGGTCATACGAAACATGGCCGCTACACCTTTCTACCAGATTCTCAATAGGGAATCGATCTCATACAGATAGTACTAGAGTACGTCAAATCTTGAATAGAAGGGCCTGAAAAAATCCATTGGCTCCGATTTCCCTGTATAAAGTATCGAAAAATTGGTTCCAAATAACAATTTTTGAGATGTTGTCTTTGGTTTTGTAATTGACATTTTCTTTAGCCAATTGGAAGTGCATAGATTCTATTAAAAAATACTTGTTGTTCTATCGATCAATTTTTTTTCAGATTTACATAAATCACTGATTTTGAACAGCTTCAAATCATGTGATGTCTTTTAAAACCGCTATTTTTATCAATCTGAATTGAGTGTTTCAGATCTTCTTTTAACTTTACCTTTACCAATACCATGTTACATACTCAATTTTTTTTTCAGAGTCCCCCAAGAGATTGTTGGGAAAATGGTCTAGTTTCAAAGTTGGATTCAATAATAGAATTGTACGGAGAGCTCTTGCCATGGCCTCTATATGGAATTCTCCATAAATTGGCTGCATCTGATTTGTTCGAAGAAAGGGCATCAGCTACACTGATGGGACTTATTTTAGTTCCGACACGTAATGTTACATTGGGTCGTGTAGATGTAACAGTAGCAATAGAGGTTTGTATACAATATAATATTATTATAAATTTCGGGTAGGTAAGCAGTTATGGTCAGAAACAAGAAATTTGCGAATGAAGAAACCGAATATTGTATATCCAGGAATTTCGTGTGAGGGACATTCGGATAACAGGATCTCTTTCTGAAGATGTTATTGTAATATGGCAAAAAAAGGCGATTGTGGTTCGAGCAACTCTAAAGAGTGTACGAAGTCACTGTTAAAACTAAATAAAAGCTGCTTGGCCAGTGTCTCAAATCCTCCCAAAATGCAAAGAATGGTGGAAGGACTCAACCTGTGCAATAGAATCGGGTTATTTCATTAAAATACCTTTTTTTATACCTCTAAAAAGGAGATCGATTCTTGCAATATAGAAAGTTCCAATAATTTTCTTTGATATGAATCATGTGATTGGTCTTGTTTTTATGGCTAGTGTATTTCAATTTGTTACCTATTTTTCTTTAATATATATTTTTTTATGTTTTTTCAGTTTTACGGACTTGTCCTGGCATCTACTGGTAAACGCTTGCCAGTCTGTTGCTGTAAGCTGTCCAAAGAGAGGACATCTTATTTAGTTAACTTCCTGGATGACAATGTATACACTTCTATTGATATCGAAAAAGAGAAAATCAACAATGCCTGCTCATAAGTTCAAGTGTTGTCAAAAATTAAGTTCATTTGATATGTTATTGTACTATTTTCAATGTATTAAGTGTTGTTCTATTCAGTAATACGTTTTTTTATTTTATTTTTATACCTACCCCTGTGAGGAGTTCAAAGCGAAGTGTTTGGTATTCCAGCTGGTCTGACGGCGAAATTCCTACTGAAGATCGCGGGTTCGAT
Organism: Mystacides longicornis; assembly: GCA_963576905.1. Classification (NCBI taxonomy): domain Eukaryota; kingdom Metazoa; phylum Arthropoda; class Insecta; order Trichoptera; family Leptoceridae; genus Mystacides; species Mystacides longicornis. Next base: position 8,025,789 of record OY756434.1, read on the forward strand.
CCCCATTGCCGACCATCTTTCCCTTTTACGACACAGAGTTTTCTTAGTATGACAGATATCAAAAGCTAATACATTAATTGCGTTTATTTGGCTGAGTACAGATTTAATTTACATTTTTTTTGGATTGGTTCCTAGCTCCTGTTAGATCGCTTTGTTGCTGCTGACAAGAACCACCGAAACACAGTTTGGATTGGCCATATATAACAAATTATTCATTGCCTTATTAAACCAATAGCAGTTATTCTCGTAGCGGTCTTATTGCAATCTTATTGAAAAGATATATTAAAGGGCGGGTCGGATAAGGATTGGACCAATCAGAGAGAAAGAGGGAGTGTCTACAATACGATGTAGCCAATCGTGGAACAATCATGACACTCCCCCTTTCTCTCTGATTGGTCCAATCCTTATCCGAGCCGCTCTTTAAGATATCTTTTCAATAAGATTGCAATAAGACCGCTACGAGAATACGGCCGCGGAAGTGTGCAGCCGTACTAATAGAACCTCAATTATTTGAATATTCATCAAACCTAGGTATAAGAAGTTGAATCTCTATGAGAGTTTGAGAATCTATTTGGGATGATGAATAGAGATCTATTAGTACTGCTGGTGAGGTTTAAACTCAACGCAAACGTATTGAACTTTTGGTTAAATATTATTTGAGAAGCAACCAATTTGTTTCTGAACTACTGCTTTGGAATCTTTAGTCTTTTCTTTACCTTGATGCTGGACATAGTCCTTCTGAGCTTCCTCTCTCACTACCTGGCTTTTGCCAATTACAGTCAAGTCTTCCTACTCACGGCTGCAATATTATTGAATAACATCCTCTCAATCTTGCCGACATTATATTTTCCCGTGGTCTTCAGTTTGATTCTCTTTGAGTCCATCAGACATATTGAAAGACAAACTCTGCGTCAGTCTCTGAAGACCGCTGCAGAGTTTATCTTTCAATTGGTTGCTACACATTACACAACTCATCTTTTCCGTTTTATTTTAGTCAGAACTATGTTTTATTATTTCTATGTTTATGGTCATAAGGATTGCGCAAGATCGAGCGCAATATAGAGCTCTTGTTGCCTCCCTATGCTACAAAGGGAGTTTTGATTTGATGTATTGTTTCGAGCTGTCGGTGGCTGGAGTGCCATACGACATTAATCCAAAATGTGCACAATATTTATAATAATAATAAAACACTTTATTGGTAAAATATAAAAGAATAATGAACCAAAATTGGCGGGCTTATTGCCTGTGACAATTTCTTCCAACCAACCTATTGTTTATAACATTTTAACTGTTGCATTTTATATATAAAAAAACCAATACACATACATAGACAAAAACATACAAAATACGATCAAATACATACACACGTACAAATATTTTATATATATAAAATAATAATAATAAAGTAAACCATATAAAATGTAGCTAATACTTAGCGAGTCAAGCATAGCGAGGAAGGGAAGGATCAGGAGACAGGAGCAGGAGTAATGGAAAGGAAATGACGTTTCAAACTGTTTTTGAAAGAGAATGACGTTTCAATCTGTTTTGAAAGAATCTGATGTCATCAGGTAGTTGGTTCCATAACCTGACCGCCTGTGCAGTGAAAGATGAAGAAGTGAAAAATGAAGAACGACGTGTTGAGATTTGCAGGATGCCACGTGCAGCAGACCGCAGAGGAAGGCCATGAGATGCTAATGGAGTGAATAGAGACCTCAGATAGTTAGGAGCGTTGGGGTTAGAGAGTACCGAGAAAAGTAATGTGAGAATGTGTAAGTCTCGTCGTTGTGACATAGTTAGCCATTTAAGTTCCGTTCTGAACTAAGATACTCTGTCAAATTTTCTGAGGCCAAAGATGAAACGAATACAAACGTTTTGCAGACGTTCCAACCTTAGTAGTTGCTCTTGTGTAATATCCAAGTAAACAACGTCAGCATAGTCCAATATTGGATGTAAGAGAGATTGACATAAAAGAATTTTAGTGGAAATGGGTAAAAAGGTTTTGATGCTTCTTCAAAACGTGAAATTGATAGAATAGTTTGCGGCTGACTTCACTGATCTGTGGGTGCCAAGCAAGGTGTTTATCCAACACGATGCTGAGATTTTACTTGGGAACTTAGTTTGACTTTTGATCCATTCAGACGCAAAGTAGGGAGAGTGTATGACTCTATTTTGGATAGTAAACGTGAACTGCCAATTAAAATTTCATGTGTTTTACTAGGATTAAGCATCAGTCCATTCTGCTGAGCCCATTGTGATATGCGATCCAGCTCAGAATTCATGTGACAAATAGCACTCGCTGCCTGCTGATAGTTAAAATGCGAATAAATTTGTAAATCATCAGCATAGAGGTGATGTGGGACATTAAGGCAGTGAACCGCTGGGTTGATGAATACCGAAAAGAGAAGAGGGGAAAGAATTCCACCCTGAGGAACTCCCGCTCTTAGTGGTAACCAATCAGAAGCATTGCATTTAACCTTAACACACTGTGTTAGATCTCTGAGATATGATTCGAACCATTCAATAGCAGTACTGGACAGATTAAGATATTTGAGCTTTGCTAACAATATATCAAAATCTACTGTATTGAAGGCGCTACTGAAATCCATGTAATAGTACGAGGAGAGTGACTTTTTCTATCCTCCATTGCATTTCGAATGTCTTCAGTGATTTTTACCAAAGCTGTTGTTGTGCTATATCCTGAACGAGATTGGTATTGAGAGAGAATATTATGATTTTCCAAGAAACTAGAAAGCTGAGAATGTACCACCTTCTCAATTATTTTTGAAAGTACTGGTAGGATAGAAATTGGTCGGTAGTCGCTCTCAGCTATCGGGCTCGGTTTCTTTGGGAGAGGGATGACATATGCATCCTTCCAGATGGAGGGAAAAGATCCTGAGGTAAGTGAATAATTGACTAAGTGAGTAATTGATGGAATTGTGTATGTGTATTCTGTAATTAATTTTATGAAAGATAGATTGATATTGTCTGCTCCAACAGAAGTTGATTTGATGGATTTCATTGGACTTAAAACAGCGGTTTCAGTAACAGGGATAAAATTTAGAACAGGAAAATTACTAGGCGGCTGATCGTTAATACGAACTAGGGCTGAGCTTCTCACAGACTCAGTCATTTCAAAGGGTGGCGTAGCAAAATGTTGGTTCAACTTATCAAGTTCAGGCATCATGAGTGCATCGTGACTGTCATCGCGTGATCGAAAATCCATTGCATTAAGGCTCTTCCAGATGTCTGCTGAAGAACGATTTGTAAATATGCGTCTGAAATGTGCACGTTTGGCGTCCCTTCACACGCAGTTACACTTATTATGGAGGGACCGATAAGCCTCCCGATTGGAGTCCGTGGCAAGTCTCATGAACTTAAGCCTAGCGCGGTCGCGTTTTTCATCAGCGATCGGATCTCCTGAGATAACCATTCAGCCGGAGGCCGTCTGACTAATTATTTTGACTGGCACGTGCTTATCAAACAGACTTTCACATTATGTACATATTAACTGTCAACTTCGGGCTAGAACCACAAGACAACATCTGTCGGGAAAGCTAGTTTTCAATAAATAAAGTATTTTTTTGTTGAGTACTAGCTTTCCCGACAAACGTTGTCCTGTGTTCCTAAATATGAATATTGAATTCGAATTTGTATGGTGATGAATTAATTAATTATCTTTTGACCAATGTGACTCCGAACGATGCGTCTGTTTTAAGCCATGTATAATTCCATCCCCATTCTGTGATGACAATTGACAATGTCTGTCAAAATTGGCAGAAACATTATAAGGTAAAAAGTACTAATAAGGTTGTCTACGTAGAGTTTTCTTTAATTTTCTAATTTTCCATGCATTTTTCGTATTTTTTTTCTTCTAAAAGGACATTCTCCGGATAAAATCCTATACGACAAAAAAAAAAGAATTATCGAAATCGGTCCAGCCGTTTAGGCGTGATGGGATGACATCGGGAAATAGCTCTTCAATTTTATATACCTTTTATTTTTAATACTCTTTATTCATTAAAATAATAAAAAAACAATACAAGTCCTGTTAAGGCTTTTATAAGCCTTGTCAACAGGTTCTTTACATAATTATTACAAATACAACAATAATTAAAATATATTAAAAAAAAATGTATAAATTTATTATTGTGAATGTATTTTTTTAATGTTTTTTATAAAAAAAAATAAATAAACAAAAACTAAACAAATTCTTACCTATAGGTAAGATTACGTGTTTTATATGATTAATAACCTACATTAACACTTCGACTAAAGCTTCTATTCCTGTGCTCGCTGCCTACCGCTTCATCTCGTGAGTTCTACTGAGGAGATTAAAGCAAAGTGCTTGATAGTAGGTATAGCTGGTCAGTCGTTTATCATATAATACCACCTTTCTTTTTCATGACACAAGCTTTGCTTCGTGAAACCGATGTTTTAAGTATGTAGGTAGGTACATTCCATAATTGTGTTCACTTTGGATGAGCACACAATTATTTCGTTCTGTTTCTGCTAACAAGAACTGCTGAAACGCAGATTGTATTGGCCATCTTTTACAAATATGTAATTCTATGCCTTAAAACCATTTTTTAATAATGCAAATTTTGCAGTCTTAGAAAATAATTATGTTGTGAAGTTGAAATACTCTTTTGTTATCTACTCTTTTGTTCTTACTGATGCTGGACGTAGGCTTCTTCGAGCTTCCTCAATTACTCCCCTCCATGAGCAGCCACGTCTCCATGCATCACCAGCTGACGTTTCTTATATTTTTCCACTGTCTCCAGTTTAATTCTCTTTGAGTCCATCCGACACCGCTTTGTCTTGTTTCTTCAAGACTCATGCTCTCGAGTAGTTTTATATTTGGCATCTAATTTCTTCTTTCCTTATTTCATCTGTGGAGACCGACCGCTGAGTAGCAATAAGTTTTTCCAAAAAAAAATTTACAAGATAACATACCTATTATTTTTTTGAGTTAAACAATAAAACGCTACCATAATCTAACACGTGACATACTTCAATTATCGACAATACTTTGTTGCTAGATCATAATAGATTTCCATTAAGAAAGTGTTGCTAGATCATAATAGATTTCCATTAAGAAAGTGTAGGTACCTATGTCTCACTTAAAAACAACGACATAAATTATTGCAAAAATAGGAAGGTACCTAAGTAATCGTTATAATAAAGTTGACAAACATTGAAAAAAAACTCTAAAAATCATAAAAACATTGAAAGTAAGTAGGTACCCATGTGTAACTTTTCAAAAGCCTATTATATAAGTTGAAAGTTTTATAACTGATGCGGTTTCTTCTCTTTATTTCTCTGATACATATTTTGAAAGGACGAGGAGGAAAATTGTTATCCAAAATTCACACCTACTGATTTAAAAACCGATTTACCTACTTAATTATATTTATTCAGAAGAACCGATGGCAGATATGTCTATTTTTAAGCAATCCTTTTTAACACCATTATATAATAAGTAGGTATGCAGTATGCTGTTTTTCTCCATAATTATAGTAAAACAAAATATAGCTATGGCATAGCATGACAATATTCAGTGAAATTGTGTATGTTTGAGTAAGTACCTTTTTCGAAGTTTTCAAGAAAACTTAATGTACTTACTTAATGTAGGTACCTAGTAAAACATTCATTTTAATTAATTTGAAGAATTGGAGATGTGGTGAATGAATCTCAATCAAGAATTGAAATTGATATAAAAAAAATATTGTAACAACTAATGACTAACAATTCATTACCGATGTTCGATTTTTTAATTGGAACAAAACACTACGGGCTTACGACCGTCTTCTACCGTTATTTCGAAGGCTGGCTTAGCGTGACCACTATACGTTAACAACGTTCGCCATTAGGTGGTAATGTTTAAGTCTCCGAAACTCCTAATCATGATAATCTCAATCAATCAATTTTCTTTTTTACACCCCACTCAGGAACATAGGGAGGCAACAAGAGCTCTCCATTGCGCTCGATATTGCGCATCCTTCGCTTTTTTGGGTACTTACATCACACGAAGACGAACAGATTGGCTGATGGCTAAGAAGATCATAAGGGCAGGAGAGGGAGTAGATGATTGCTCATAAATTGGCCTAAGCGATTACAACGTCTGCAGACCAAGTAGTATGGAGAAGATTGTGAGAGTGGGGGACTGACTGAAGAAGAAGAAAATAATTCATCATTTTTACTATGATGCGTACTAGTTAGGTACCGCATACCTACTAGTATTTCTTCTTATCTAGATAGTCGTGTTAACAAAATATACATTAAATTTTATTTAAAGATATTGAATTTTCTATTAATTGAACCTAAGTGCTTACAAAGTAGGTATAAATATTCACGCCAAAACAGAATAGGGGACAGTTTTTCACAATTTCTCAAAATGAAGCAAATTATTCTAGTTTTTTGCCTTTCTGCCAATTTGTTGGCATCGATTGAAGGAATAAATGGATCGACAATCACTACGACTACAAAGGTATTTTATTAAATCATTTATTTTTTAAATATTATTGTTGTAAAAATAACTTTTATTTTAATTTATTGATTAAATTAATTAACTTAAACCATATAATGAGATACATAATAAAGAGCGCACATCAATTTTTATGTCTCTTCTTACAATATAATATTCATAATGCAAAATGCATCGATGTAATTAATCTTACATACTGTTTATATGCAAAATGCATCGATGTGACTAATCTTACAAGAATTTTATACACTGTTTTACATTTTAACGGGTCGTAAATCTATGTGCTCACACTAGGACTAATGGAAATCATCAAGCGGAAACTAAATATTTATTCGTATTTTTTCATTTGCAGAAAGCGGTGAATTGTCTCTCGTATGCTTCAAATCAAACGTTTCAAAATGATGTAGAGGAACAATCTTATTCGCTGTATGTTGCATTTTTAATTTTGAAAAACCATTATCTGTATACCCACTGAATTTAAACGATGTCATTATATTATTAAATTATATTTTGTATTGGTTATTCAAACGAATTTGTGGTCACTAAAGAGATTTTTTTTTTCTATAAAGCAAACGACTTTTATTAGGAATTAATGTGAAATGTTATAGGAATTGTAATCCACAACTTCAACTTAAACGTGAAAAAATCGTTGCACTATGCAATAGACCACAAATATCTACCATACTAAATATAGGCTTATGATGAGTCAGAGAAAAACTATTACAAAATATTGATTCTTTGCATGTATTTTCGATTTTAACGATTAAGTACCTAATATTTCTTAATTTAAATCAAAACGTACCACAAAGTAGGTGTTGAAAAAAAATACTTAATAAGAAAATAAGTATCTTATTATAATAATGATCTTTATATGCCTTACTACACCCCAGTTTCGGAAATGTAATACTTAGTTATACTGGGATATTCCAAAATATGTACCTACATACAAACTGACCGAAAGATTTACGCATATCGTCCGGACATTGTAATGGTTGATCGAAGAATGGAAAAGCAAATTTCGTGGATGATGAGATTTTTATAAAGGCAGATCAGGTTCAGTAATGAAATTAAAACAAGAGGCAAACAACTGACACCATCATACTACAAAGTTCCTAAAGTGATATCCGCAAATGAGGTAATTTCAAAATCTTTGCTTAGATATTGTAGATGGATCTGTATAGGTACCTACTTAGGTCTCAGATTCAGAAGGCAGACACGTTCTCATCATTTGGGTAGAATGTTGCAAAGGTTCTTCGCTCTGTAGTTCGAAGGTCTCTATGATTACCTACACTACTTTTAGTGATCACGTTCGGTATTTTGTAGACGTTTAGCTATATTACTTTTTATAAATGCCATACATGATATATTTTTTTGATTTCAGAGACCTATTCAATAAAATAGTTAAGGTTGGACTATTTAAAAATCCTACCCCGCGTTTGAAGAAGTTGCAGGCAATACTCACCAAAATGGCAGAGTCCAATTCTCTATTTTTAAACAGGATAACAATCCAATACGCATCACGGGCTACATTCTTATTTTCTAATATACGAGAACTCTATCCCAGTTTTTGTCCAATGGCAAAGGTAAGTCATGAATGCCTTTACTCCTAAAATGTTGCACTGTACATAATATATCAGCAAAAATCCGAGTTGGTATTTTTTACATTTTGATTAGAGGAAAGTTACCTATACAGGGTGTCCCAGAAAGTAAGACTAAGCGAAATTCTAGAGATAGAACGCCTTAAGGGCTATCCAAATACCTCATATATAATTTTTTTTTTTTATAGACCACCCGGACTCAATTTAATATTATGTTAAGCGATTTTTTTTTAAAGAGTTCGAGTTATAGTTAGTACTTACATTTTTTGTCAAAACCCGACTTAAAGGATATATATTATGTTCACAAAGACAACAATAATTTTTTAATAAAATGCACCATTTTTTTCTCTAAAATAGCTGAATAGTATACCTAGCGGATACAAAAACAATTATTATGGGTCTATCTGACACTATTGAGCCAACAAAAAATGTTGCATCTCAAAATATGGTACATAGAGGTATAGCAGAAATGAACATCCATATTGAGATTGGTTGGTTATTACTGAAGTGGTTTTCCATGTGGAACATTCTAGATGTTCTTTAGCCATACCTACCGGTCTTTTTTTAGTATCGATTTATTAGTTAGTGGGAGACTTCAATAATATTTATGATCCTTCTAAATAATTTTGGAGAGCAGAGTATGAGGAGTTGCGGTTGAATGAGAGTGACGAGAAGAGATCTCATAAGAACCTGATCTCCAAATTAATGATATATGTTCCTTTCAGCTTATAAATCAAACTGTTGAATGGAGAAAGAGCGATGATCCCTCAAAATATTTACAATCTTTGGACAGTTTTTCAACGACCTTGCTTTACATGAATAAATTGATGGCATACAGTATAGAAAAGCAGCAGGGATGTAAGGATGTCCAAGCTCCTCAAGTAAGTTAATTTAAACAAGAATTGGCACACTAGTTGTTTTTTTTTTTTTTGCACAATAATGCATATTTCTGATAACAGAGCTAGATTTATTATGGTTAATTTTGAACTACTTCGGGTGATTTCAAAATAAGAGTATTCGCCACTGAGTCGAAGCAGTTTCAATTCTAGAGGTAAGCTTAGTGTGTTAACTTTACATTAACGGCCCTTCCCACTTTGTTAAGTAGTAGATATCAAGTCAAAATTGCAGGTGCGTGTTGTGGTTTAAAGATGTAGGTAAAAGTGAGTGTCTACTTCTGTGACGTATGAGTTGTTGCGATCATGCGAGTCAACTAATGACTCTAAAAATTCATTACTGATGTTCAATTTTTAAAAAGAAACAACCCACTACGGGCTTACGACCGTCTTCTACTGTTATTTCGAAGGCTGGCTTAGTGTGATCACTATACGTTAACAACGTTCGCCATTAGGTGGTAATGTTTAAGTCTCCGAAACACCTAATCATAAGAATTCTCGACATGTTCAACATGTCGAAAAATCCCATGTATGCAACAAGTAGATATTGTTTTAATCATTAAGAATGAGAATGAGATGTAGAGAAAAAGTTGGAAATCATATATTAAGTATATGGTTTATTTTCTTTTTACGACACAGGGGGCAGCACTGACAAAAAGTGTGCTCGTACCTTCACTTGTCGTATGCTGCGCATGCGGGGAAAGATGACGGGGCGAGGCTACTCAAAAAATAGAACCACTCAACTCGCAGTTCTGTCCTCACGCGATTACTACTTGTTACTTCGTACCCGCACTCGCACATATACACTTGCTACTTCGCAAAGTGGAAACGGCCCATAAGCTGTATTCTTACTAATGATTTTATGAAATAGTTTCATACTTTATTTATTTATTTTGTTTATTAGTTTGATTAGTACCTTAGGTACATTAGACAGACGTTGTCTGGTGGGGCAGTGAATTTCCAATAATATGTATATTTAATAATTATTTATCCTTGTGCTTACTTGTATTGATGATGGAAATAAAAATAAATCTATGAAATATTTCCACTTTTAGGCTCCATCCAGAGACTGTTGGGAGAATGGCTTTGTGTCAAAATTAGACTGTCTTTTTGGTTATTACGGAGAACTGTTGCCCTGGCCATTGTATGCCGTCATCAACAAACTGGCTGCGTCTGACTCATTCGAAGAAAAGGCTGCTGCTACGCTCTTTGGATATATCCTGATACCACAGCGTAATATTACATTGAGCCGCATTGACAATGGGATCATATCGGAGGTAATTCTTAGTGCTGTAATACATTCTATGGATGAATGGGATGGGATATTTTTAAGGATTCGTAACCATAATATAATGCACATATCGTTTCTTTATCTACTTAATCATTTTTAAGCATTTGTTCTCTACCTGGAGTGTACCGCACTTCTATTAGTTTTGTATATACCTAATCAAATTGTTTTTTTTTTTTTTTAAAGATAATGAATCTGCACATTGCATCAAAATTAAATCAGCTCCCGATATGCTGTTGCGGATTCTACAAGGGTAGAACGGCCGAAATAGCGGAATATCTAGACAACAATGCCAACGAAGCCATCGAGGGTGAAAGGGAAAAAATTAAAAACCAATGTTCTTAAAAAAAAAAAAACATTTGTTGCATAAATAAAAAAACTTAATTTGAACCTTTTTATATATTCTTACCTATTTACGTATGTAATTATATTCATTATAATATTTTAAATAAATAACTAGCTTTCCCGACAGACGATGTCGTCCTGTCTTTGCTATGGTAATAATTATTGAATTCGATTTGGTATACCTAATGATAAATTAATTATTTTACCAATATGATTTCCAATGTTATGTAGGTACTTATTTTTAAAAGCACTAAAAAGGTTAACAACGTTGATTTTTTCCAAAAATTCTAATGCTTCGCGCAACTTTCATAAAAATCTCCTCCTGACAACAGCAAACACAACAACAAAATTATTAGCAAAATCGGTTCAGCCGTTCACCCGTGTTGCTATCACCAAGAAAAATTGGGCACCATTTTTATATAGGTACATAATATACTTACAGAGTAATGTACATCAGCACAATATTATAAATGACAGCACCGTATTAGAAATGTCCATATATTTTTACTTATTTTGTTCTACAATAATGTTCTTTTCTTTAAAATGATGTAGTATAATATATTGGTTCTATTAACATTTGTTAGTTTTGTGTTATTTTAGTTGAATGTTTATTAAACAAATTGCGACATACTAAAATTATTGTATCATTGATCTAATTTCAACAACGAATAACAAACATTGTACCCGTTCTATTCTTTAAATTGTTTCGTCTACAAATTCTTCAGTTAAAGTAAACAAATTTTATTCATAGAGTAAGATTTAATTTTGTATGGTATAGAAATTTGTGTCACCAACTGTACAAACAGACGCTTCATGTTTGAAATTATAAAGGTGTGTACGTACATAATTAATGGGCAAATAATTTCGTGTAGTGTTGAAAAAAGTCAACATACCTACTTAATATTCTTATTTTATCGCGTATGTAATGTGTTTAATAGATTTTACTTACATACTTAAACCACGTTCGCTCCCAGTGTGGAGCATGTCGACGCCACGAAGTTCCTCGAAGCCTCTCTATCTTGTGCCAGTTGCACAGCTTCATCCCAACTTAGTCCAGCCTCTTGTACATAGAACCGCAGTTAATGACCGCTTGATGGTTAATTTTGGCCTGCCTCGCCTTGTTGTCCCACCCGGATTGTAGAATACGCCTGAGAAGAGGTAGAATGAGGAACAGCATAAGAAACATGCAAAGAATAATTATTAGAGGTCTGTTTTTTATGCCAACACTTTAATGAAAACGTCCAATTAGGGATTAATTTTCTATCTTCAGTTTCAAATACTTATTGGATAACAGTGCATGAAACAAACTTACGAACATACTGATGATTTTTTTTTCACAGAATAAATTTTATTAGCAATGCTGCATTATCTACATAAAAACACAGATACTTAGTTAATTTCCATGTCTGGATCATCGGACCAAGAAACTCCATCAGGGGTTGGTCATATGCATGGCTCAGTCGTGGCGTCCTCTCGGGTGTCCCCTCTCCAATATTCGGCTACTCTAGAAGGTCCTGTGTTCCTCTACACTCACAGGGGTCTTATAAAAAGTGAAGCTAGTGCAGTCCAATCAAACTTAATGCAGATGATTCGCCTGGAAGCATCGTCTTTAAGGAACATCTAGAGCTAGTAGCAGATCCAACAACAGTAAATAAAATATTTTAATTATGAAAACGGAGAATATAAATTATTATTTTTGATTAATCCACTTTCTCCCGGCTACTCTATCTTACTCCAGTAACACAGCTTCCCAACTTAGCCCAATAACTTGTGGATCAACAGAGAAGGCCTGATTATGGAGTACAGAGGGTCGCCAGATGATATTCCTGCAGATCTTCGATTTATTTATTTATCTTATGGTCACAATATAGTACATCACAACAAAGAGATATTCAGCACAAGTATGTTTGTCAAAAATTAAAATTTGAAATTAAGATTATTGAGATATTCGGTTGCCGCTTCACTCAGGGACATGAAGTCGGTAAGATCACCCCCATATGCCCTGAGGATACACTCGGACACAATATGGTCAACGGTTTGTCTCTCCGCCCCACAGTCACACTCGGGGGAGTCCAGCCAACCGCACTTAAAGAAGAAGTCCGCGCATCTGCCGTGGCCAGTACGGACTCTGTTAAGGGCTGTCCACAGTCTTCGGGGGTGGTCAAAGCCAGGTGGTTTATCAGAGATGCAGGGCAAACAGCGAGCCACCGGGTCCGAAATCTCGATGATCTAGATGATGATTAAGATCTACGATGTTTTGGGCATAAGGTGCTTGGTGATAGTCCATTTCAAAATAAAAAGGAAAGAGTCTTGTATATTATGTAGTTCTATCACAAAATTTATTGTTCAAACATGAACTGGGTTTCGGAGACTACCGTCTATCAAATGTCTGATCAAATGAGATTACATTACCTATCAAATGTCTTAAACATTTGTCTCAGAAAACCGGTTCATGTTTGAACAATAAATTTTGTGATTTATTTATTTATTTTTTATTTTAATCTGTTAAATAATATCAGTGCAATAGACTTAACAGCTTTAAAAAGCCTTTGCGTCTCTCACACTTATTGTGATAGAACTATACAAGACTCTTTCCTTTTTATTTTGATATTCCTGCAGTTTTACGGAGTTGTCCTGGCATCTACTGGTAAACGCTTGCCAGTCTGTTGCTGTAAGCTATCCAAAGAGAGGACATCTTATTTAGTTGATTTTCTGTATGACAATGTATACACTGCTATTGATATCGAAAAAGAGAATATCAACAATACCTGCTGCACATAAGTTGAGTTTTGTCAAAAATACAGTTCATTTGTTGATTTGATAATATGCCATTCTACTATTTTCAATAAATAAAGTATTTTTCTATTCATTAATAGGTGTGTTTTATTTGATTTTTATACCTACAAACACCATTAAAGCTTCGATGCCTGTGCTCGCTACCTACGTCTTCATTTCATGGGTTCGTCTGAGGAGATTAAAGCGAAGTGCTTGATAGTCTAGCTGGTCAGTGGTCAGTCGGCTATAATTCATACTGAAGGCTGTGGATTCGATCGCCGGAGACGAACATCTTTCTTTCTCATGATATAAGATTTGCTTTGTGTGACTGATGTCATAAGTACTTACCTATGTACATTACATAGTTGTGTTCACTTTGGGTGAGCACACAAAAATGTGATTTTGTTGCTGCTAACAAGAACTGTTGAAACGCAGATTTGATTGGCCACCTTTTACAAATAATTGTATGCCTTAAAACCATTATTTTCAGTCTTTTAGAATAGTCTAACCTGTGAAAATCTTCAATATATGTAGTTATAAAGCTCCGCAAACAACAAGTGAAAACCTATGTGTGGAGCATCTTGTTGTATGGGTGTGAGACATGGTGCCTAACCGAAAGAGAGAGAAAGAGACTAGAGGCCTTCGAGCTGTGGTCGTATAGAAGAATTCTAGGAATTTCCTGGACGAAACACATCACGAATGAGGAGGTTCTAGACAGAATTAAAGAAGGGAGGCAGCTTGTTAAAACCATATCAGAGAGGCGGACCAAATCTCCTGCTCAAAATAATAAAGGACATGACTGAGGGTACGAATGCTAGGGGGCGTCCGGGTCGAGAGTACCTCGAACAATTATATGAGGATATCTAACATGGAGCTGAAGAGGGCTGCGAAGGACCGGACGAGATGGAAAATTAGATGCAGATCTTTGCTGCACACCGATCCGCAGGATTGAGACCGCAGAAGAAGAACCTATTATGAGGTTTAAAACTCAAGGCAACGTTGTGAAATGTGTTTGAAATATTATTTGACAAGCAATCAACTTATTGTTTCTAAAAATCAATTTCGAAATGATTAAAAATACTGTTATCTACTCTTTTTTTCTTATTGATGCTGGACGAGGATTCTTCGAGCTTCCTCAATTACTCCCCACCAACACTCACGCTTCATCACCTGCTGAAGGTTCCTTATATTTTTCATTGTCTCAAGTTTAATTCCCTTTGAGTCCATCTGACACCGCCTTGTCTTGCCATAACCAGGCCACCAACTATTTGAGACTTCAAGATTCATGCTCTCAAGTAGTTTTGTATATTTGGCCTCTAATTTCGAAGTTCCTTATTTTTGTCTGTGGAGACCGACCGCTGCGTAACTCTAAAATTTTCTACCTACCTACCTACATTGTTTTTTAAGTTAAACCATAAAACTCTCTATCTAACAATTACCATATTTCAAATATCGACAATACATACTTTACATACATAGATATGTGTTTCGGAATAGGTAGGTACCTACTTTTGTATTGCTAGATTATAATAGATTTCCATTAAAAAAGTGTAGGTACCTACCTACCTATTTCACACATAACAAAAAGACATAAATTATTGCAATAATATATGAAGGTACCTACCTATAAAATAATCGTTATAATAAAGTTGACAAACATTTGAAAAACATCTTAAAATCATAAAAACATCGATACTAGGTATGTGTAACATTTCAAAAGCCTATTATATAAGTTGAAAGTCCTATAACTGGTAACCGACGAGTTCATCGAAAATCAATTCATCGAATATCAATTCATCGAAAATCAATTCATCGAAAATCGATTCAACGAAAAGCGATTCAACGAAAATCAATTCATCGAAAATCAATTCATCGAATGATCAATTCATCGAATGATCAATTCATCGAATGACCAATTCATCGAAAATAAATATTTTGAAGATATTTGAGAGACACAGCCTTTTTGACAACCAAACTCATGTGTTGAAATATTTGGACATCAATTTAGAAAATGGGCCTATTTTCATATCGTGCAATAAAATATCACACACTTTCAAAGTATACCTACGATATTTATTTTTATCTATCACTACTTTTCTTTGTTTTTTTTTATCGATATCAGCTTTGCGGCGAAAAGCTTATTTTAGTATTTGTCGTCGATAATTAATTATCTATCACATTTTGACCGATAATTATCTATTGATATTTGTAGTAGATAACAGAGAAAAGTGAAATAAATAAATAAATAAACAAACAAACAAATAAACAAACAAACAAATAAACAAACAAATAAATAAACTAACAAACGGACAAGACAGACACACAGACAGACGGACGGACGAACGTGACAAGATCTGCTAACATCTTCTTCGAGGGGGGGCGAGGGGTACAGACGCTGTTTTCGGCCATTATATGAGGCACTAATAAAGATATGTTTCCATATAAAAAACAATGGAGGTCGTAAAAGAAAACCGGGGTCAGTAATACTCGGTTTCGGTATGAAAAAAACAGAAAAGTCCAATAAGAAAGCCGGGCACTTCTCCACGTGAAAACACGGTAATTAATTTGTAAATAACCTGTTCATTATGCCTATATTATAAAATAAAATTAAAACATATACAAAAAAAAATACTCCAACGTATGTCAAAATCGCCGCCATCTTTAATTTATAGGAGTGACCAAACTGAAGCTTTACCTTATTATTAGGTCATAAACAATTTCTCTAAATTATCTTCAAAATGATGGTTTTCGATGAATTGATTTTCGATGAACTCGTTTTCGATGAATTGATTTTCGTTGAACTCGTTTTCGATGAATTGATTTTCGATGAACTCGTTTTCGATGAATTGATTTTCGTTGAACTCGTTTTCGATGAATTGATTTTCGATGAACTCGTTTTCGATGAATTGATTTTCGATGAACTCGTTTTCGATGAATTGGTGATTCGATGAATTGATTTTCGATGAACTCGTTTTCGATGAATTGATTTTCGATGAACTCGTCGTGAATCGTGTTTTAGTAGGTAGTAAGCTGTTGTCGCGGACTCAGAAAAAATCAAGTAGACCTCATATAGTCAATTGTGATCTCCTATCGGTTGGCTGTTGGCAAAGACTCCTGGGGTTTATTCCCCTATCTGCCCGGCTAAAGTCTCTCTGACATAGCTCTATAATATCTCAGGTGTAGGTTAAATAGCTTGGCTCAAGAACTCTCTTGGAGAGATAAAGGCCTCTAATGAAAGAAATTATATTCAGTAACAAGTAAGCAACAATGATTTATTCAATAGAATAATCATTCAATATAATCATTCGTATTTTGTATTAGTATAAGATCTGAGGGATTATATACAAATAATCCCTCAGATCTTATACTAATACCTAATACCTAACAAAAAGCATGTTTAATTTAACAAGCCATTCTTTAGGCTGACACTAATATAGTAAAATGAACATCCAAAATTATATATAAAAGGGGATTAATGCTATAATCAACTCTTTAAACTAGATCCCCTGCGTACAATACAAAAATTATCTTTCACATTATTTTTCCTTCAAACTAGAGGCTAGCCTTTTGTCGGCATACAATACTAGGGAAAAAATAATTTAATCTATCATGTACTTTCCTTTACATACATACATTCTCCCTTTAAGACCCCCCGCACACCGCAAGCCAGTCCGGAGGAGACCAATCCGCAGCATACCCGACCCGCACGAAACCGACCTCCTAGCTCGATCGAAGCGGTCAAACCAAGAAAAGAAGAAAAAGCAAGCCCGCCGCGAATCACCCCAAACCAACCAGCAATGCAGGGGCCTAAGCCCCACTCGGGAGCATAGGGAGGCATCAAGAGCTCTCCATTGCGCTCGAAGGCGTCCGAGGCTTATTGTGCCTTTTGTGACCAGTTGAGATTTAAGGACGTGAAGTGGTTAACCTCACGGTCCCGATCTGATTTTTCGATTTCCTGCCTCTTACAGGATGCTCGAAAAACCAGCAAAAAGTGCTATTCTTCGCCGGCAACCCAACGGCACACTGGTTAATAATGTAATTAAACAAAATTTTACAAGTTAGAATTCAATAATACCCTTAGGGGCTCGCTAAACAAATTTACATAGAAAACCTTAAAAAATACAATTCCGTGGTTTGATTGTATGCTACTGAAGGATGATTACGGTTTATACTTAACTGGGGTACGTAGAATTCCTTGAACACGAACTCTGATTGACCAGCTAAGTCCTCTGACCTTCTTAACGGCTAGAAGTTCCCTCTAATGCCGGGCATTCATATTTCTTTTTATTATAATGTTCCCAACCAGTCCATCGGATCCGTTGTTCAGACGCTTCGGGGTGTTAGACGTCAGACAGCTGTTTATCAGGTTAGTTTTGTTAAAGGCATTTGAGAATA
This sequence comes from Mystacides longicornis, assembly GCA_963576905.1. NCBI lineage: Eukaryota > Metazoa > Arthropoda > Insecta > Trichoptera > Leptoceridae > Mystacides > Mystacides longicornis. The sequence goes on from OY756434.1 coordinate 8,043,567, forward strand.
ACGGAGAGGTTCCACATACGCGTGTACTAAGATCATCGTATGTAAACACACGACAGGTCCCAAACAGGGGGACGGCGCTGGGACGGAGATCCTCTGAATATCTGGGTCCTAGAATGTTTAATAAATTACCCCGTGAGCTGAAAGATTGCGAGAGTATGAGAGTATTCAGGATGTCTCTGACTAAATGGTTGATGATGATTGGAAGGGAAAAATCACAGACTGAACTATTTCACACATTAGTATAGATAGAGTGAAAGATGAATGTTAATTTAAATTAAATTGATTCAGTATATGTATTGTGCTCAAACCGCCTCAACACAGGCATACGCCTAGTGAGCCTATGAAATATGTTTTATATCATCATGTAATGTTGTATTGAATTTTGTATAAATATGTAAACGAATGTAAACGAATGAATAGCGATGAGAAACAATCAGCTTTGACCTGCAGCCCGATTCACGGAAAAGTTTAAGTCTAAGTTTAGTTCGAAGTTCGAACGAAGTTCGATTCAAACTTTTGTGAATAGGGCTGCTGGTAATAATAATTATTGTAGGCGGCGACTATCTACAGTCTATGTACCTATTCACTGAGGGTTTGAATCGAACTTCGAACTAAACTTAGACTTAAACTTTTCCGTGAATCGGGCTGCTGGTCCCTATTCCATACATTCCAGTCAGGCTCACGTACGCAAATATGGAGGCATGAATTTCACCCACGATTAGGGTCAAATTATTTCGCGAATCGCATATAATTCGCTTGATCCAATTCTAGTCTAAATGACCGGGATGATTTATCCCCAAGACTCGGGTCCGCTTTTCTGTAAATAAAATTTACAAAAAAAGTGTCAATAATTGAAAAAAAAATATATAATTGTCACCACTGCTCCATCGCAATAATTTCATTTCAAAAAATTTAACGACCCAAACTATAAAATATTTAAATTAGGTACGTACATATGACAATATTCAGTGAAATTATGTAGGTATGTTTGATTAGGTACTTTTTTCAGAAGTTTTCAAGAAAACTAAAAGTAATCGACCTAGTAACGCATTCATTTTAATTCTACTTCATTTATCCACGGCATCCGAGCTGCGAATCCTTCGCTCTTTTTTTGGGTACACCACTCGAAGAGGACCAGAGTGCCTGGATAAGAAGGTCATAAGGGCAGGAGAAGTTAGTGAGAGTGGGGGACTGACCGAAGAAAAAGAGAATAATTCATCATTTTTTAGCGTAGGTACTTACTGAAATGTAGAATAGTTAGGTACCGCATACCTACTAGTAGGTACTTCTTCTTATCTATCTAGTCGTGTTAATAAAACATAGTAGGTACCTACATTAAATTAATTAAATTTAAAGAAATTTACTTTTCTATTAATTGTACCTAAGTGCTTACACAGTATAAGTAGGTATACACGCCAAAACAGAATAGGGGACAGTTTTTCACATTTTCTCAAAATGAAGCAACTTATTCTAGTTTTTTGCCTTTCTGCCTTTTTATTTGCATCGATTGAAGGAATAAATGGCTCGACAACTACTATGACTACAAAGGTATTTTATTAAATCATTTATTTTTTAAATATTATTGTTGTGTGGTCCCTGATGTAAATAACAATTAAAATTTACTTAAATATTTAGTACCTACTTAGATATTTTTTTATAAGTAAAAATAACATACATACATCCGTGGCGCTACAACCCTGTGTGGGTCTTGGCCTCCTCCAGAAGACACCTCCTTGCCACCCTGTCCTCCGCCATGCTCCGCCAATCGTCCACCACCATCAGTCCGAGGTCTCTCTCTGCTCCGTCCAGCCATCTCAGTCTGGGTCTCCCTATGCTCCTCCTTCCAGCAGGTCTCCCACAGAAAACGTCCTTGAGAACGGACGGTTCGCTCGATCTTTGAACATGGCCCAGCCAGCGGAGTCGGCTGAGCTTAATGAATTTTGCGACGTTGACATCATCATATATTTCATAAAGTTCGCGGTTATACCGAATGCGCCAGTGTTCTCCTTCTCTGACTGGTCCGTAGATTCTTCGCAGTATTTTGCTCCTTTGACTTTCTCGAGAGCAGCTTAGATCTAAAGAGCTTTTGAAGAGCAAAATAGCATCTATTGGCTGAGACAATTCTTTGGCTGATTTCGAAGCTGATTTCATTGGTATCTGTAAAAGTAACGTAAGTAAAAATAACGTAAACCATAAAAATATAATTAGACCTTATACATAATACAGAGCGCACGTCGATTTTTACATAATATTTATATGCAAAATGCATCGATGTGACTAATCTTACATAATATTTATATGCAAAATGCATCGATGTGACTAATCTTACATAATATTTATATGCAAAATGCATCGATGTGACTAATCTTACATAATATTTATATGCAAAATGCATCGATGTGACTAATCTTGGAAGAATTTTATACACCATTTTTTTTACATTTTATCGGGTCGTTAATCTATGTGCTCATACTAGGACCAAAAAAAATGGTAAAGTGGAAATTATCAAGCGGAAACTTAATATTTATTCGTATTTTTTCATTTGCAGAAAGCGGTGGATTGTCTCTCGTATGCTGTAAATCAAACATTTCAAAATGATGTAGATGAACAATCTTATTTGCTGTAAGTTGCATTTAATTTTGAAAAACCATTATCTGTAGGTATAGGTACCCACTGAATTTAAATGATGTTGTAATTACAATAATATATCCAGTGGTATTTTGTATTGGTTATTCTAACGAATTTGTGGTAACTAAAGAGAATACGATTATTTGTATGTCTATAAAGCAAACTACTTGTATTATGAATGTGAAATATTACAGGAATTGGAATCTACAACTTCAAGTTTAAGGTGAAAAAATCGTCGCTTAATGCAATAGGTCACAAATAATATATACCACCTTTTGCATCATGCAGGCTTATGATGATAATTAATAAGAGTCAGAGAAAAACTAAAACAAAATATTTTTGATTTGAACGATTAAGTAATATTTTTTTAATTTTAATTAAGTAAAACGTACCACGAAGTATTGAAAAAAATACTTCAAAGGAATATTAATAATAAAAGAAGTATCTTATTATAATAATGATCTTTATATGCCTTACTACACCCCAGTTTCGGAAATGTAACACTTCTTAGTTATATTGGGATATTCCAAAATACATACAAACTGACCGAAAGATTAACCTACGCATATCGTCCGGACATTGTAATGGTTGATCGAAGAATGGAAAAGCAAATTTCGTGGATGATGAGATTTTTAAAAAGGCAGATCAGGATCATAAACAATTATTTTTAACAACTAAAAAATCATTACCGATGTTCGATTTTTGAATGGAACTAACCACGACCGTCTTCTACTGCTGCTTCGAAGACTGGCTTAGTATGATCACTATACGTTAACAACGTTCGCCATTAGGTGGTAATGTTTGAGTCTCCGAAAATCCTAATCATGAGAATTCTCGACATGTTCAACTTGTCGAAAAATCTCATGTATGCAACAAATTAACATTTAATAATAATTAATGAAATATAGAGATAAAAGTTGGAATTTATTGAGAACAAGAGAGCAACCAAATTTAAAGGCTGCGACTGCTGTCATGTATTTGGTGCCAGGATATGATCAAGATCAGGATCAGTAATGAAATTAAAAACATGTGGCAAACAACTGCCACCATCATACAACATAGTTCCTAAAGTGATATCCGCAAATGGGGTAATTTCAAAATCTTGATTAGATAATCTTGGAAAATTAAGTATCTGTATAGGCAGACTTTTTCTCATCATTTGGGTAGAATGTTGCAAAGGTTCTTCGCTCTGTATCTCGAAGGTCTCTATGATTACCTACACTACTTAGTGATCACGTTCGATATTTTGTAGACGTTTAGTTATATTATTTTTTATAAATGCCATACATGATTCAATTTTGTTGATTTCAGAGAACGATTCAATCAAATAGTTAAGGTTGGACTATTTAAAAATCCTACCCCACTTTTGAAGCAGTTGCAGGCAATACTCACCAAAATGGCAAAGTCCAATTCTCTGTTTTTAAACAGGATAACATTTCAATACGCGACACGGGCTACAATCTTTTTTACTAATATACGAGAACTCTATCCGAGTTTTTGTCCAATGGCAAAGGTAAGTCAAGAATGCTTCATTTGAATGCCTTTACTCCTAAAATTTTGCACTGTACATATATTAGCAAAAATCCGAGTTGTTATTTTTTTACATTTTTATTACAGGAATGTTACCTACAGGGTGTCCCAGAATGTACGACTTAGCGAAATAGCGTTCGAGTTTTTTATTCTTTTTTGTCAAAACCCGACATAAAGTATATAAATGTTCACAGAGACGCCAATTTTTGGGATATATGGATCTTTTTTTTCTCTAAAATAGCTGAATAGTATACTTAGCAGATACAAAAACAATTGCTGGATTTTCGCTTAGTCGTACTTTCTTGGACATCCTGTATAAGGATAAAGTATTGCACATATTAGCGATAGGTATAGCAGAAATGAACATCCATGTTGAGATTGGTTGGAGTGGAATGTGGTTTTCCACGTGGAACAGTCTGGATGTTCTGGTTGGTCATACCGGTCTTAAATATCGATTTTTTAGTCAGTGGGAGACTTTAGTATGATCCTTCTAAATTTTGAAGAGCAGTGTATGAGGAGTTGCTGTTGAATAAGAGTGACCTGAAGAGATCTCATGGGAACCTGATCTCCAAATTAATGATTTATGTTCCTTTCAGCTTATAAATCAAACTGTTGAATGGAGAAAGACCGATGATCCCTCAAAATATTTGCAAAGTTTGGACAGTTTTTCAACGACCTTGCTTTACACCCATAAATTGATGGCATACAGTATACAAAAGCAGCAGGGATGTAAGGATGTCCAAGCTCCTCAAGTAAGTTCATTTAAACAAGAATATGCACATTAATTGTTTTTTTTTTTTGCACAATAATGCATATTTCAGTTATTAGGTCCTCACTCCTCAGTAATTTTATATTTTCTTGAATTAAAAAGCTTAAGTAACCTGCCGTGAAAGAAGTATTTTTATAATCGTTTTATAATCATTCGAATGGGAAATTTAGGCGCTCAAAGATCGATTAGTGATCATACGTGTTTTCTGAAACAAACGTTTCACAGCCATCCGATATCACAAAACCTTTCAACAAAACCAACAGAGCTTGATTTATTATGGTTAATTATGAACTAAGTACTTCGGGTAAACGGTTGATTTCAAATATGAGTATTCGCCACTGAGTCGAAGCAGTTTCAATTCTAGAGGTTAGCTTAGTGTGTTTACTTTACATAAAGGGCCCTTCCCACTTTGTTAAGTAGTATCAAGTCAAAATTGCAGGTGCGTGTTGTGGTTTTAAAGTTGCAGGTGAAAAGTGAGTGTCCACTTCTGTGACGTGTTAGTTGTTGCGATCATTTCAATGTATACCTATGGTTTATTTTCTTTTTACGACACAGGGGGCAGCACTGACAAACAGTGTGCTCGCACCTTCATTTGTGGTATGTGGGGAAAGATGACGGGGCGAGGCTACTCAAAAACAAAATAAAAACCGCTTCTATCACTGTTAAGTTCACTCGCAGTTCTGTCTACACGCGTTTACTATTTTTTACTTCGTACCCGCACTCGCACATACACTTGCTACTTCGCAAAGTGGAAACGACTCATAAGTTGTATTCTTACTAATGACTTTATGAAATAGTCTCATATTTTCACATTGTCAATGAAATAATATCAGGTAGTTTGAAATTAACCTATTATGCATTGGTTCAGTCTCTTTTGACCTGTGGAATAGTTGGTTGGGGTGCAGCATATCAGACTTCTCTTAATGCACTTAAGATCTCTTAATGCAAGAGATTATTCTACCCACCTCTGTTTTCTGAGATGAAAGTGCTGAACATTGACCAGCTCTTCAAAAGATTTGCACTATTGCAAGTTTTTCAGGAAAAAATAAACAGCACACAAAAAACCGAAAGTAGAATCCTGAGATCCATCAATATTATGCCCATCCCCTGTGTAACAGGGATGTGGTGTTTGTCGAATTCTCTGTGTTGTTGGTACCATTTGTGTAGCTGTCTGTATGTCTTACTATAGTTCAGTGTTTTTCAATCTGTGGGTCGCGACCCCCCTAGGGGCCTTAGTTGGTTGCATGATTTAATTTAAAGTAGTACCTACTACCCAAGAAGAGACGTTGTCTTGTGGGGCAGTAAATTCCAATAATAGGTATGTATACCTACATATTTAGTAATTTATTGTTGTGCTTACTTGTATCGATGATGGAAATAAAAGCATTTTTTTTTGTAAAATGAGTTTGTGCTCACTCAAAGTGAACACAAATTCACTCATTGACTCTTGATGGAAATAAAAATAAATTAATAAAATATTTCTACTTTTAGGCTCCATCCAGAGACTGTTGGGAGAATGGCTTGGTGTCAAAATTAGAGTGTCTTTTGGATTATTACGGAGAACTGTTGCCCTGGCCACTGTATGCCATCATCAACAAACTGGCTTCGTCTGTTTTATTCGAAGAAAAGGCTGCAGCTACGCTCTTTGGGTATATCCTGATACCACAGCGTAATCTTACATTGAGCCGCGTTGACAATAGGATCCTATCAGAGGTAATATTGAGCACTAAAATGCATTTTATGGATGTATGCGATGGGATATTTCAGGATTTTATAGAGATTCCTAGCCGTATCATGAAAAATATCGTTTCTTTATCTACTTACTAGCTTTCCCGACAGACGTTGTCCTGTGGTTCTAGCCCGAAGTGGCCCGTTAATATGTACCCAATGTGCACTGCACCCCCGTAAAACAATACAAAATTAATTCGATTGAGTTTAGCTAATAAAATAATAACATTAAACTATTTCTGAAACATCCATATTTCATTCGTATTCAAAGCTCTGGCGGGAAGAACTTGAGAATAATGCGCTCGCGCACACATCCTACCTCGCCTATTACCAACACGAATGTGCCCGATAATATTGTTGACTTTGTATGAAAATTATCTAACGTTCGAATCGGTGCGGTGGAGTAAGTGGGATGGGCTACTGTATAGGAGCGTATGAGAGGGAAGTACACGCGGGAGCGTGGGCGCGTCATAGGTAACCGTTCCATACAAACTTAAATATTGTATTTTACATCATTTCTTATCCAGTTTATTAGTTATTCTGTTATCCGGAACGGAGAAGAATCCAATAAATCAAACATCAGAGGATTCTGTTGAGCCGATCTCGAGTTATAAGTGTTCGCACTAACCCGACTTTAATTTATATATGTAGTAGATTCATTTTTAAGCATTTATTCCTCTCTACCTGGAGTGTACGATCTCCACGAATCCTCTACTCTTGTTCACCACATTTCTAACGTTCCCCTTACTCTCACTCTCGTTGCTCCAAAAGATAATCCGGTTGGATTGTCCTAAATTTCTACTGTACCTTCAAGACTAATTTCAGTAATGTAGGACTGCGGCCTCAGTTTTGACTATACCTAATCAAATTTGTTTTTTTTTTAAAGATAATGAATCTGCACATAGCGTCAAGATTAAATCAGCTCCCGGTATGCTGTTGCGGATTCTACAAGGGAAGAACAGCCGAATTAGCGGAATATCTAGACAACAATGCTTACGAAGCCATCGAGGGTGAAAGGGAAAAAATTAAAAACCAATGCTCTTAAAAAGTACCTACAGATATTTTTTGTATACATAATTACAAAATATGTTTTATATTCTTTCCAATTTACGTAGATATACGAGTATATCTATGTGTAATTATATTAATTATAATGTTTTTAATAAATAACTATCTTTTCCGACAGATGTCGTCCTATCTTTACTACGAATATTGAATTAGATTTGGTATAATGATAAAAAAACTTACGAACATATTTTTTTTTTATAGAAAACATAGAATAATTTTATTCACAATGCTGCATTATCTACATAAAAACACAGATAGGTAATTACTTAATTTCCAAGTCCTCTCGGGTGCCCCCTCTCCAACATTTGGCCACTCCAGAAGGTATTGATGGTATAAGAGCCCATAAACGTCACGAAACCCCATTCACTATCTGAATTTTATGTCGTCAAGGAACCTGCAACAAGACCCTTACGTTCAGCAATGAAATCTACAAACATGCTGCATGAGATCAACAAGTCGATCTTCCACGATAGAGATTTCAGCGTAGCAGGACCCGTCAACTGGAACTGACTTCCCGAAGAACTTAGAAAGGACCAGCCCATCATCATATTCAGGAGCACTGAAGACACTGCTCTTCCTACATAGTTTCCTGCGTCCACTTGAGATGAAGATCCATTAAATGGCGCCAAAAAAATCATCCAACATCTGGCAAGAGCGGTGTCACGGAAGGAGTCTCCACGGATTGAGCTTTATATTATACTCTTAAGAGAGTGATCGGGCGTCTCTTGAAACGACACCATTTTGGCAAATCTTTCCACCACCGGAACGAAGATACCAAGAAAAAACACGCAAAAATTTGATTACAGCATAATATGATAACTAGATAAGTATTTAAAATCATAATTTTATTAAGTACCTACATTAAAAATGTCTTTAAAAAATAAGCCAAAAAAATCAATAATTTTATAGGTCCATAAATTTGTCCCAGCGAGATTTGAGGGTAATAAAGAATAGATAGAACTCTTGGCTAAATGATGGCAGATCATAATCTTTCTTGTTGAACAAACACCAGAACAAAATAGTCATTTATCATCCGATAGTTCTTTTAGCACACAATAGCCACATTGGCACACTACACATTGCCAGATACAATCACCAATCCACACTCAACTATCCGCACAATTAAAATTTGGGAAATGTATTCACGTGTGTTAATGAAATACTTCATACCTTGGCGTAGGTGTATGTATTTTTTTTGTTTTTAGTTGGGAAAGAATAGTTGGTAAATATTTACAGAGAGAATTTTGATTTGGAGTCTTCTTCAAAGAAGCACACAGCTGAAAGAGCACCTGGTCTGATAACTAGATGCAAGGCGCAATGGGAATATTGCAAGGATGCAGAAGAAGAATGGGAATGGGATTTTTTTTTTTTTTTTAAATGAATCTGTGCTCACTCAAAGTGAACACAAATACACTCCTTGACTCTTTCACAGTAAGCTACTGAAAGCTTGTGTCGTGAAAGAGGAAGATGGTCGGCACCTGGGATCGAACCACGACGTCCGCAGTACGAAAGCCGGTGTTGTAACCGCTGGGTCACCAACCACTTCAAATCTTATATAGATCTTATATAGAACTAGCTGACCTGCTCCTCGAACTTCGACCTAACCAAAAATAAAAAATAAATGAATTTTCGACGACACAAACACTGAATTAAATAAATTAAGATAATAATTTATTGTATTATTTAATAATAATTATTTTTGTTGGTGCGAGATGAAGTTCGTCGGGTCAAAGTTTGTAATAAAAACAATTATTAAAAAAATCCAAGAGATGGCCGTGCAGTAGGAAATATGTCACATATGAAACATGTTATGCTATTGTATATTTTGTTGCAAGAATAGAATCCATTTAAACCAAATTTTATCAAATTATTATAGTAAGATTATTCAATACAATAATGACTAAAACAGAATCAAACAACACTCAGACATCGCGCTTTTTGATATTCTCCTCGGGTACCCTTTCTAGTTAGGGTACCTTCTGTAATTTATTTATCTATTGTGAATCATTTATATGTTATATATTTTTTATGCGGCTTGTGTCGAACGAAATGGTGTCAGCGACATTATCATTATTGATTCTATCTATTTCACGCCATATTTTTGTTCCAATATTGAAAGGACGTTTCCTGGGAATCGATTGGATCCCCCCGTGATTAATTGACTCCTATTATTGGCGTGTCATCTCGGTTAAAAAAAAGAGCAGGGAAATTTGTTCTTTTTCTTTTTGATTCAAAAAAAAATATTTTGTTGCTGAGTTTTTATGATTAAACGACCCTGTCAAAGTTAATGACGCAGAAGAAATGTCTAAATAAAATATGCTTTTATGATTTTAAAAGTAATTTATTAACCAAACATTAAATTCATGCAATATGTTCCTTGTGTTATAATCGTACATACCTACCCTAAAATTTGTTTTCAGTGACAAGCTACTCTTTTATATTGAAGGGGAGTTTTGAGAATTTCCAGAGATTTGTAGAAGACAAACATGGCATTCAAAATATTTATTGGAGACTTATAATAGTTATAGTATGTATAGTGAGTAGAGAAGGTCTTCAATGCGTCCAAATACTCCCAAACAATGTTTCGATAAATAAGTATTCATATCCTGGTACCAAATACATGACAGCAGTCGCAGTCTTTAAATTTGGTTGCTCCACTTTTTCTCGAAAATTTTCAGCAGATGGCTCTATATCTCATTGACTATTAAATATTATCTACTTGTTGTACCTATACATGAAATTTTTCGACATATTAAACATTTTAAGAATTCTCATTATTAGGAGTTTCGGAGAATCAAACATAAACACCAAATGGCGAACGTTGTTAACGTAAAGTGATAATATTAAGTCAGGCTTCGAAGTAACATAATATATAGATAACGGTCGTAAGCTCGTAGTGGTTTATTTCCATTTAAAAATCGAACATCAGTAATGAATTGTTAGAGTCATTGGTTGTTATATATCTAATATTCGCTATTCTTAATACTTAGATTATATATGTTTCATTATATATGGAACAATATAATTCTATGTTTTAATACAGTTAATCCGCCTCTGGAATCATCGTCTGTAAGGAACCATTAGAGCTTGTAGCTGAACCATCAACTGTAAAAATTCAGATTAATGGAATTAAAAAAAAATCCTGTGTGGAGAATGTGATCGATAAAAAATTTCTCCCGGCTTCTCTTTCTTATTCCAGTTACACACCATCATCCCAACTTAGCCCAATATCTTGTGGATCAGCAGAGAACGCCTGACTATGGAGTAGGTAAGTACAGAAGAAGAAAATAAGGGGTCACCAGATGAAATTCTTGGTCCAAAATATGATTTCGACTACTTTTCGTATCACGTCTATATTTTGCCACATCATTAGGTAAGCATCGACAGTCATCGCCTCTTATTACATATATGAAATATGCATATTCCCTCAATATGCTATTTCTGTACTGGAATATATTCTCCGGGATCATAAACGAAGACTTTACAAAACATTCGAAGAAGATAATAATATTATGAAAACACTTTATGATCAGGTAGAGATATCAGCGAGCTGCAAAGTATCGAATTTAGTATCAGAAACGATTGATCACCATTTCTTTGGACGGTTCGGACATACAACAATGAGACCCCGTAGGCAGCGCCAGAAATAATAACGAAATAATAAATAATCATAAAGGACATATGAGCAACAAATCTTTTGGAATAGCCTCGGAGTGTTCATTGAATCTGGACCCCTGCGTGACAGGACGACGGGGTTCCCGGGTAATTTATGATGCTGCCAGCAGGACGGCCATTATTCCGCTTAATGACGCGAAGACTCGCTCCCCCCCTTGAGGACAAGATGCCGATTCATTCAGCCGAAAGTGAAGGTGGGCAGATCCACAAAGAGACACAAATTATAATATATTGTGTGTAATTATTATAACATGCGACACATATCGTGTGAAATATGTTATATGGAACAAAGCCCAAGAACTGTGGAGATGTCAGATTTTTGGATGAAATGGTTGCCGTATAATGTCAGTTTTGGTTCATTGGTTTCGTTTTTATTCGTGATAAAAATAACCCGTCGCATTTTATTGCATATAGATCCAAGAAACATAACATTGTCTCTATTATCTCTTTCACGAACGAAATTTATATCCATTTCTTTTTGGGAAGAATATTGTCCGTCAGCAAGCAAGAGCAAGAAGTGAGATTTAAAAGCAAACACAGGTCGAAATCCCGCATTCGTTCAAAATTATAATCGGGAAGTAAGATAACTGCTTCTTTTTTCCAGGGTTTCATTCCGCAGATTGCTCTGTCCCGAGCAATCTCCATCTTCACGGCTTCCGGAGCATGTCACTCTCACCATTCGCTTAGGTGTGACATCCAAATTGATCTATGCTCCTTTCTAACCTCAAAAGACATCTTTGCTTGATCTTGCGCAATGCTTTCGACGTACATCCATATCAGCTTGTCCAAACATTCAGCTCTTATTCGAAGTAACATCACATCCTATATGAAAAAAGAAAGTTCTAGAGTTACCAAATACATAATTGACTTACAATGTTTAATCCACGTTGACTTCCAGTGTGGAGCATGTGGATTGTGGATGCCACAAAGTACCTTCAAGTCACAGCACACAGAACACAGTTGCACAGCTTCATCCCAGCTTATTTCAGCCTCTTGTAAAACCGTATTGAATGCTCGCTTGGTTGTTAATTTTTAGCCTGCCTCGTCTTCCTGTCCCATCCGGATTGTAGTAAAAGTTTGCGTATTCAAGACTCTCGAGGACATGCGGAGAACATGGCCATTGGCCAAGCCATAATAATATAATCTATCATAAAATCTTCAGAAAATTCATGTAAGTATCTATATTATATCTAATTCTGTCGATTTAGAGATACGTAGATATACTAAAGGTTTATTTATTTATTTTATTCATTCATAATATTACCAGTGATAACAGACAACAAATGGAAATGTTGCCCAAATAGGCCAAGCCTTTACTAGGGCAAACATCTTAACAGTTCATAAAAAAAGAATATCCAAAGGAACATACAAACACGAACCACAGCACAACCACCAACTCAACTACGCACAGTCCACAAACAAAGCATAACCCCATTTTGTTAAAATCGACAGAATTCGACAGTACCTAGGTATATTATATCTACCTATAGGTATAGTAAGAGAAAGGGTACTATGATATAGGTATTGGTGGCCAACTTCATGTCTCATGCATTTCGTGCAAATGAAAATATCATTAAGCAATACATTTATCACGCTGTCACGAAAAGGTTAATCATCATCTTCCTACGCGAACACTGTCAGATTCTGTCACATTCTGTCTCTCTCCTTCCCGTTGGATTTTTTGAATTATTACACTCTGTATTCGAGTAAGTAGGGTTGTCACTACTTCACAATCAAAATCAAATAATTTTATTTAATAGCTTTCCCGATAGACGTTATCCGGTTTTTGAGAGAGTTAAAATCCGCCACCCATTAGTCTGGAGACAAGTTCTGAGTCAACTACTAATAAATTTTGTGATAGAACTTTACTATACACTTTTTTTATTTGAAATAGAGTATCATCAAACACCTTATGCCCGAAACGTTAAAGGTCGTTTTTCAGGACTAAATCTTAACGCAGGTACCTATCAATGAACCAACAATTATTTTATGCCATCATTTAATCAATTAGGATATGGGATTTTTCATGGGACAACTGATTACACTAAGCCAGCCGTAACAACAATAGTATTAGATGGTCGAAAGCCCATATTAGTTCAAATTTGTAAAGAAATTCAGTATTTACCTTAATCGAACACTAGATTTATTTAATGTTGACATCAAATTATTGGTTCATCCATATGTCGATATCTCAATTTCGCTGGTTTCCAATGTAGGTACGTTTCGGTCGTATCATTCTACGAAAGAGAAAAGATTATTGAATAATAAAATAAATTTTGGCACACCCCTACGCTTAAACATGACAAATGACAACCTCTAACATTCACAACCGAATGACATCTTTATAATTAGCCGATATACAAGCTCACACTTTGTGAAACAGATGACAATGTCATAATATATGTATTAACTCATACATATTATGTATTTACTCATATGCACTAAGTAAAATCGGTACTTAATTATTATTATATTCCCATTGTTTCGCTCAACTGTCATCCAACTTTATAAAAAGGTTGCGTACAAGAAAAAATAGAAAATGTTAAAACCTACCTAATATTCTCTTTCGTCTACAGTATAAAGTATAGCGTATGGAATCATAGTAGATATAAAGTATTTAACAAAAAATAATGCAAGAAAACAAAAAACACTACAGATAGATAGCCAAGAAAACACATTTAAATACCTACTCCCTTAGTGACTCCACTTCGGGGTATAGGGAAGCAATAAGAGCCCTCCACCGTATTCAATCTTGCGCAGCTTCAATGACCTCCTGCCACACCATATCAAAATTCCTCAGCTCTGCTTAGAAGAATGGCAACACAGTTTGAAAGGGTCTTCCTCGTCTTCGAATAGAATCTTAGTATAAAAATAGTAGAGAAGAGTATGAGTATGTGTCCGTCCCTACAGATATTCGCACGTTGTGGTAAGGCCCTAAGGTCGCCTAGTATCAGCATCTACGTTATTTTACTAACCAACGACTCGAATGGCATATTAAATTGAGGCATTTTGGATAGGAAGATTATTACACCTTTCGGAAGTGAGTATGTAAGAAAGAGCTTGTTAATGAAGGAGAAAAATGTAAAGGTTTAGGACATCTTGAACTTTTGACATCGTTCAAACTTCACACTTCCGAAAGGAAATGGTCGGCACCGGGATTCGAACCCACGACCTTCACTACGTTGTACGCGTGAAAGCCGTCGACTGATACCACTGGGCTACCAACCACTTCATTTCATTTGAATTTTACAATTTTAATGCAATCTCTAATATAAATTAATGTCGGGTTAGTGCGAACACTTAATATCTCGAGATCGGCTAAACAGATTCTTTCAATATTTGATTTATTGGATTCTTCTCCGCTCCAGATAACAGAATAACTAATAAAAAGTTGAAAAAAAAATGGGTAAGAAATGATATAAAATACAATATTTAAGATAGTATGGAAATGATCACCTGCGATGCGCCAACGCCATCGCCGGTAGTTCCCTCTCATTCTCGCATACGTGATTGCCGCTCTTACAGTAGCCCATCCCACATACTCCACGGCTAAGTCAACAAAATTATCGGGCACATTTGTACGGTACCTACTTCATAGATGAGGTAGAAATTGTGCGCGCGCATATTATATTCTCATGTTGTTCCCGCCTGAGCTTTGAATACAAATGAAATATGGATGTTTTAGAAATATTTTAACATTATTATTATTTTATTCGTAACTTAATCGGATTATTTATGTATTTTTGTTTCTGGGTGCGCAGTGCACATATGAACGGGCCTCCTTTGGTTAGGACTACAGCACAACGTCAGTCGGGAAAGCTATAGTTACTCATAAATTTACAGCCTTAAGTATTGGCCGGGGAGTTTACGACGTTCTTGAATCACTTTCTTTTACATCATAATGTCGTAATCAGATATACCTACCTACACACCGAACCGCGATTCCTATCCATCTTCGTTCAAAGAGATTGATGATTTTCTATATTAATAATATATTACCATATTCCAACTCTCAGTTACACGGGTT
Organism: Mystacides longicornis; assembly: GCA_963576905.1. Classification (NCBI taxonomy): domain Eukaryota; kingdom Metazoa; phylum Arthropoda; class Insecta; order Trichoptera; family Leptoceridae; genus Mystacides; species Mystacides longicornis. The sequence goes on from OY756434.1 coordinate 8,058,992, forward strand.
CTTTTCCACAAGCCATTATAATAATGTACCCGGCATTAGATAGGCCCCGACCAATTCGATGATTGATTGTGTAATTTTTTTCGTACCTACACCAATCGATTCATTTTGCAAATCTGTCTTTGATGATAATAATAATGTTTTTTTTTTACAAACTTTGACATTTCTATTAAATATAAAAAAAACGTATAATATCTTCAATTGTAAATTAAGTAAATAATAATCGTGTGTAAATTTCAGAGTGTGTAAAAAACACGAGAACATTCTTTTTCAACAAAAAATTTAAATTTCAAGGTAAGGCAAAGAATGGAGAAATGTAAGTAGATATACATTTACACCAAGCGAACAAGAATTAACACCATGAACTTATTAATAAGCGATGGCAGATTACGCGCGCCAAAGTTCTTGTTCTTGCTTGCTATTGTTTGCCCAGTGTCAAAATCAACGATAAAAAAAAATAATGCTCCAGCGCTATGCTCGTTTGGTGCAAACGCACCCTAACGTGAGGCCGATGCTTCTTTATAGAGGTGAAAACTGGATGCTTGTTGTAAACACACTGAACCTTTTGAGATGTCGATTCATCGAAGAATATTGTGTATCCCTTGGAAGGATGTGGTCAACAATTCGGAGGTCCTGAATAGGGTAAATATTGATAGAGAATAAGTAATTGTTGCCATAAGATCTCATAGTTTGGCTACTTTATCAGAGATGGTGATAAGTACCTACTCGCTTCTGCAACTAATTCGATGAAAGGCGTGATGTGAGTAGAAGACATATTGTGTCATGGCTTCGCAAAATAAGGGCGTGGATTGGAATCCAATCCAAACGATCGTGGATCTGATCCATCAAGCTTAAGACAGAGAGGCCTTTGCCCAAGTGATAAACAATGTTGGCACTCCAAGAAGAAAAAGATACAAGACTTACAATTAATTAGACTGCATTATCAATTTGATTTATTATAAGTCTAGCTTTGCATGCACTTAAATTAGAACTATAAAAATGTTATGTGCAACAACCATTATGAGACTAAAAAGCGGTAATTTATCTTTATATCTAGGCGATGAAAAAATATGTATTCATTCTAACACCTTCTTCCTACGTAAGCAAGTGAAAATAAGGGAAGTATGTTGTCGATTCTGATTCGGTAAGCATCGGAGGCAAACGTTGCTGGTAGATGTCAGGTGATGATAGATGTTGAGGGGGAAGTGTCTGTGGGGTGGGCCACTCCGTGGAGGGCGGGATGATAAATGTTCCACTGACACAGTATTGCCATTCATCAAAAAAATTGAAATGGGGCTGCTAGCTTGAGTGGGTAAGTACCCTTAGCTCCTGTCAGAAAGTTATACTGAAGATATCGCTTAGTTTACGTCTGTCAGATTCTTTATTATTAACATCCGGAAGAGAGAGCCTAATGCGTTGAATTTATTTCTTTAAGTAGGTATTATATTTTTTTGACCCATCATACTCTGTTTCAGTAGGGGTAGGTAGAAAGAAGCACCGTCCGTCCGTCCAGTTAGACTTAACTAGAGAAGAAATTCTTAATGAAGAGCAAGAAGTCGAATTCTGGGGCACATGGGGCACTATTAACATTAATCTGTTAACATTAATCTGGGGCACTATTAACATTAATCTATTAACATCTGTTCTTCAAGTTTATTGGGCAGATTACGTAGTATAAGAACCTGTAATGCTCAGGATGTTGTGCGAAGGATTAAAATTAGAAGGCGTTTATGAAGACATGACGAAGAGAGCGGATTCAGAAAGGATTATAAAAATAGCAGCTGCCTATACCTACCACCAGACAGACCACTCAAGAGGTAGAGGGACAGCTGGTCATCATCTTCCAAGGAAAATGAAGATCCAAGAGAAGACAGGACACAGTCGTAACTGAAGTAGAAGAAAAAGTTTCGCACCTTTGACATTGATAAATGAGCTAGAATTCTAAGACGATTCCATAGAATCTTGACAAATAAAGTTAAAGCAAAAAAAGAATGACTTGCCTCTAGCTGCTTACATCGTTAGAATTTAATAGAATGATCAGTCTATAACTAACATTACAAACTTACTTAAAATGAAACAGACTTCAAAACAACAGTGAGGAAGACGGTAATAAACCTGATGTAGTGGCTGAAATTGGCAATCACTGAAATAAAACATGATAAGTGCTATTTTAATATAAAAAGTTGTTATCTTACGTAGTTTTATTCTGGTTAGAAGCTGATACAAGTAAACATTGTGAATTGGTGCTGATGGGATAACATAGGAATAGATGTGGTCCGTCTTCAAGGAAGGTCAAGGCTTAAGTAAAAGAAAAATAGAAAGAATCTATGACAAGTGGAAGAAGTTAAAGAAGAAATGAATTTCCGTCCAATGTTTCAACTCCTGGAAGGGCACAACGTTATGTCATTGTGTAAGAATCTTAGATGTAGGCTTGCGACTGTTGGGATTCGAACTTGCATACATCACCATCATCAGCCTTCACTTATCCAGTATTGGACATAGGCGATCCTTTCCGACCACTCTCCTTATATCGTCAGACCACCTTCAGCTGTAGCCTACCTTGGTTTCTATGACCTGTTCTTGGTCTCCACTTCAGGACTTTCTGACATACGTAGTTCTTACTGGCCGGCCCAATTTCGCTATAGAAACGTAATTTTATGAGTCACATCGGTAACAACTTTGGTCTTTTCTCTATACAATCCATTCAATTCGCTTCCTGTCTCTCAGACTCATCACTCGTTGTGTTACTTGGAGTTTTATATTGACCGTTTTGTAAAGCAAAATCATGTGTCAATATTTATAAAATGCACTTATAAAATGCATACATGAGTACGGATAAGCTCAACACTCAATAAAATTTGCAAAATTAGCATTGATGGAAATGCTGAAATTCTAAAAGAAACAACAGCACAAAAACACCCCTAAAAGATCGCAAATTTACATTCAAAGGTTTGAGGCAACGTTACAAAAAGAAAACAAATCGAAAATTATTTTCATCGAAAAAAAAACGTGATAAAATGATTAGTGTCAGAACATTTCGAAAAAAGTGACACCTATCAATTTTGGAAAGGAAAAATGTAGACGATATTTTATATTATTATTATTACTAGGAGGTAACTGACAGATGAACGAGATGGATGATGATGGAGGAGGTGGTGCTGGTTGACGGGAGGAGAGTGGGAGAGAGATGGGATTAATTGGCAGGCTTGTAGGTGTGACAGGGAAGACGGATTTGACAGGATGACTAATGACGTATGATTTTTTTATACCAAAGTATGTATATAAAACACTCCGACTGGTAAGTATAATATGTGCGGGTTGATTGGATAGCAGGTTAAATTAATTTGAGGGATTTGTGAGATATCTATTGGTCAAAAATTCTTACTCTATTTCAGCGATTTTTGTGTGTTTCTATATGGGTCGAGCAATCCAATCCAAATTCCCTTTACAGCCCACTCAGAGATACAGGGAGGCAATATGGGCCAATTGAGCAATAACATTTTGATATTTTATGGAAAACCTCAAGCAGAAGGTAGTAGTATAGAAGGTAATATCCAAGTTCTATTTTTAAATAGGTAGGTAGTGAATTAATCACAAACTTTAAGGTTTTGATTTATCCCTGTTTGTCCCGTCCAAATCTTCATAATCCTGTTGAACATGACTAAGACTTGCATTGGATTTCTGGAAATCTCATATAGTTGGTCGGGGTAATCACTAATCAGCACTAAGTCATCTGCGAAACGAAGATGGTTTATGTGAATTCCATATATTGATATCCCTTTATTATCTCGATCAAACCTACGACCTTCAAATCCAAAGTCGGCAACTGAAGCTACCATCCACTCAATAGTCATGGAAGATCCACCATGTTTTTACTCTTCATGCCGTGAGCCTTACGGAGTAGGCAGAAGAACGGACCTCCACTCCAATCTATCCAAGCACATTTCTTTCGCTTCTTCAAACAGCACCGACAAACCATATCTCGTACAATCTCTCCTATTTCTTTTACTTTTGACCTGGCCTTTCTTGAAGATTGAAACGATGTGTTTACTCACATCATTCTTGGTCGACTACGCCTTTTGACACCGCTTCATTCAGATTTATAACATTTCTTTTTCATTCATTATGCATTCATTCTTTCAGCATGCTCAAAAATCTACCAAAATGACAGCAAAATAATATCAAGTGCGATTCTCCCACATTGTATTGGAAGTTATTATCAAGATTTAGAACTCACTATCTTTTAAATTAATTCAGCATTATAATTTTACGTATTTAAAGGTAAGTAAACTAAAATGACAATTAGCTTGTGTACAGACAGTAAATTCATATCATAATCAAATCCCTATCATAAATCAGAATAAAACTCGACTAATTTCTAAGCCCCCCATTATACCAAGTTATATTTTTTTTATTTGTTAACCGTCTACGATTGTAATTTATGAGGTAATAGTAATTTTAATTATATTTTATTACTTTGTCGCTTACTGAAGCTGGAAGCCCGTAATAAAACTGTTATTTAAATCGGTTCCTTTGAATATCAAATATCAGTCAGTAAATTAATTTAAAATTTTATTACTGAAAATGAGTAACTTCCTATTACAAACGTAAAGAGGTAGATTCTTAAATATCTACGTATATCGGTACATAAACTGTCTATTTCGTGTTTTTTTTTATTTTCAATCAATTTCGTGTATTGGAGAAATAATGAGACGAAATAATATACACTAATATTCAGGTAGTTCATGGAAAAATAAACGACAGAAGGTAGGTACCTATTATCAAACATTTGCTAAAGTAAGTACTCACTCCCAAAATATAAGATTATTTTTTCTGTCTCACTTCAGATTTCAGAACTACAAAGCTGTCAGTACAGCCTGCGGAACAAATTTCCTAAAATTTAGTATGTTAACGAATATTTATTTTTCAGGAGCTCACATAATTTATTGTGGAAGTGCCTGGAACCTACCTATGTTGTCTTAATCTACATAATTAATTGTTGGGTTTCTCGTATAATTTTCATTGAATAAAACGATGTTATGTAAAATAATGTTTTAAAATCCTATGTACGTTCGCGAAAGTCACAAACTTTGTTTTTTGAGCTCGAGTCTTGTTCGAATTCCAGGAGTCGTACTTAGCGAAATATGCTGGAAGCTTCAACAAAAATGAACACATTAACCTTTCAACCATACTCGATAGACACAGCATATTAAAATTCACGTTCTGTTCTGAGTGTCGCATTTTTTAAAGAAGATCAATCGATTGCAACTATTTAAAAATTTATTTCACGTCCTCGCAAAAAGATTTCTGTCGGCTTTTTGTTTGTCAAACGACACCTATCGAATAAATCCTTGAACAATAATATTATCTTCAAAAGAAATTACGTGCATGCATACGAATCCTTTTCAATGTGCCGGGTTCGAAACTTCGAGGTGGCAATCTTTCTCATCAAAGAAGGAGTTGCCAAGGTATGCATCGCACGTCTTCGTCATATATCATAATACGCCCGCATTGCCAAATAAGTCACAGCGGCATATCTGTTTTAATCATAGTCAAAATATCTACTTCATTATAAAAAGTTTTGCACGCGATCATATTATAAATATAAAGTTATTAGGATTAATAATAATAATCAATAAAAGCATAATATTAATTATGTGTAGCATCAATATAATAATATAGTTACGAGGGATGCCACTTAATATCGAAATATTAATTTACGCTACTTTTTTTATCATATTTTTGTATCATGAAGTCTGAGAACAGAAAAACAATTAATACACCCGTAAATTAATACACTCAGAAATTTCGTTTGGGGAAATAAGCATAATGAAGGTGGAGAGAAAAGTGAGGATCTACAAAAAGCATGAGGCCAATTTCGACACATGATCTATGGCCAATACAAACAGAACCAAATCTTGCTCAGAACATTCTGAAATGGAGACTGTGTGGTTTTCTGGGAAGATTATTAAGGATTGAATTCGCAATACTGCCATCAAAGAGACCTCTAATTGATCAGAAGACATTGTTTGATGCAAGGATTGATACCACCATAATCCTGGAATCTACGAAAGGTGTTTGCCTTAAGACGTAGTATTACTGATGTGATCATTTTTTGGGCTGTCACTAATCTTCTTCCCTCAACATCCCTTAGCCTCTGAGGCTTGTTAACATAAAAAATGTGACATCAAATTTCGAAATTTTTGTTCTAGATTCCACATCTAATATTAATGGATGGAACATAATATTATTATTATGCAGATCCTTTAAACCAATATATTTTTCTATCTTTATTAAAACGAGTGTTGATATCCTTTTTCCATTGGCGTTTTATATAGAGGCGGTCGGTCTTTCAGAAGTCGGACGGGCGTACCATTTTGATGTGCAGATCCGGTGATAAGGAATAATGTACTCTGCCATAAAGAAGGCAGCCAGGTACTTGTTATTAACAGCATTATAACCACCGAGTTGTAGAGGACGTGCCACGCTACACGGACCGTATCGGTCGTAAATTATCTTTTAACGATCGCTTCGTGAAAAGTCGGCTCGTAAAACATTACAAAAATAATAAAGATCCATCATACTCCAACACTAGGTCTTCATACCAAATAATATTAATATGATCGTGCTATTACCTATATCGATTTCAGTCCTTAAATAACGTACCTTTAATCCCGTTAAATATGGCATGTAATTTGTTTTTATTGGTAATTAATTTTTAACAATAATTATTATGACAATTATTTTAATACTTATTTAAAGTGTTACAATAATCGTTACATTGTGACATATAATTATAAGCTATGTGCAAACTGAAACTGAAATACTTAATTAGGTAAGTACCTACCTACCTTTTTAGAACATTTACTTAATTGTACGAAAGTTTAACCTATGAATAGATACCTAGAATCTAGATGATTCTTTGTATTCCAAAGACGTGACAGACCCTCTTATACCATGTTCCGCTCCTTCGAAGCAGAGCTAGAGATATGGACATGGTGTGGAAGGAGGTCATAAACATTGCACAAGATCGAGCGTGATGGAGAGCTCTTATTGACTCCATATACCCCTAAGCCAAGCGTAGAGGGAACTTGGATTTAATCGACAATTAAAAGAAGAACATAATATAATATTAAGATGTACAATTAAAAAATCTGGATTATATATAGGTGACAAAATGGACCTCATTAGACACATCAGCCTGTAACGAGACTGACAAATAACATTTGAGGATGTTTTCTCTTGTTCAACAATTAGGTACACATGGACTTTTGATTTACAAGACACTCTATGTAGGCAAAAAATAAAATATATTATATAGAAAGAACAAAGGTGATAAAAATTCAAAAACAATAAAAAATGGTGAAGGATTGACATACCTAGGTACAATATTAGCATCATTGTTTGGTAAAACTTTCTTTAGGTAGGTAATATACCTAGGCAGGTAAAATTTTGCAGTTTCGAGTAAAACCATAAAACCTTGTTTACACTAGGTCGAGTAACGAGTAAGTAGGTAGATAGAAGCTTTATTACTCGTTGCTCGACAAAATTACTAAAATAGTGTCAGGCTAGTCTTTACTTTAAAGTGGAAAGTAGGTATTGTGACCGAAGAATATTATGATGATTGCTTTCCTTCCGTGACTTATTGCTCTGTACTCACTGATAATCTTCAACTACAGATAGAAGTGGCAATACAAGAAGTAGAAGAAACCATACCTACGTATTATTCAAGATTGACGATGACAGTCGGATAGATATTTGCTATGCTACCGGTGTGCAATCGGTTTGCCGTTTATTCCTAGTATCTTCAATACATCAAGTATGTTTATACCTCTACTCTGGGTACTATTCAAGAGAATTTCAGCTCCAATATGCAACGTGCAAATATGCATGGCGATAATTCGTATGAATTATGTTAAGTAGATACCTATGTTTTTGATTCTTCAAAAACGTTACTTGAAACTTTGTAATACTTAGCCATTATACCGATTTGAGGGGTTAAATAAAACATGCAGTATGTATTACGATATTTTTTTTTTATCCGAAATATATTTTCGGCCGACTATGCGACCATCTTCAGCGGAGAGTTATTATAAAGTTTATATATATATATAGATTGTATTATTATTATATATATATATACAATCTATATATATATATATATATGAAGCGTACGCGAAACGTTTTGGGTACTCCGTGTACTCAGGTTGGCTCTGAAAAGAGCCGTTGGGCGACCAACGGCTCTTTTCAGAGCCAAGATGTCTTTTTTGGTTAATGCACAGATGCATAATACTTAAATTTATTTTGAAGGAAATTTGAATTTACCTTTGGTATAAAACATTAATTTGTATACTATGTATTTAAAATATAAAGTAGTATAACTTTATGAATATTGTCTAGATTTATTTAAAAATATTAGTTATTTATTTTTTCATATTGTTTTCATTCAAGAATTTGCATTTGTAGTCAGAATGCATAAAAGTACAATAATTTTATTACTGATTATATTTAATAAGAAATAAATTTCCTTGGCATAATAATGGGTAAAAGCTTAGTCATTATAAAAAAGGAAAATTATTTTTTTTGATTCATTTAAGACTGTATTTGAACATTTCGTTTCCCAGTTTCTTGTCTTGCCTCACCTTCACAATTTGAATAATTAATTTTTTGACATGCTGACATAGGCGAAATGAATGATGCATAGGCACTCATGACCTCCTACAAACACCATTACTTACCTACAGTCCACTCCGAAGGAAAGGTCACGATGCTCCTCTGTTCTTGTTCATTCCTGCTTCAAATAATATGGTCAACAGTCAGTTCTTTTCATTTCGTGGGGCGGAGTTATGTTAAAGACATAGAAAATATTTTACTTTATTAGCCATATAATTATAACTTGGCAACCCCACCTGTCATGTGTGGTGGGGACCTAGTAATTAATGTTACAATTTTATGTATCAATTTTTAGTGTCAAATAAATAGTGTACTTGAATAAACCCACGCTGTGTTCTTTAATATTGAAATTCCAACATTGTTGGAATTTTCAATATTAAAGAACACAGCGTGGGTCTACTCAAGAACACTTTTTATTTGACACTAAAAATTGATACATAAAATTGTAACATTAATTACTAGGTTCCCCACCACACATGACAGGTGGGGTTGCCAAGTTATAATTATATGGCTAATAAAGTAAAATATTTTCTATGTCTTTAACATAACTCCGCCCCACGAAATGAAAAGAACTGACTGTTTGACCATATTATTTGAAGCAGGAATGAACAAGAACAGAGGAGCATCGTGACCTTTCCTTCGGAGTGGACTGTAGGTAAGTAATGGTGTTTGTAGGAGGTCATGAGTGCCTATGCATCATTCATTTCGCCTATGTCAGCATGTCAAAAAATCAATCCCTCAAATTGTGAAGGTGCGGCAAGACAAGAAACTGGGAAACAAAATGTTCAAATAGAGTCTTAAATGAATAAAAAAAATTAATAATGATCATTTTCCTTTTTTATCATGACTAAGCTTTTACCCATTATTATGCCAAGGAAATTTATTTCTTATTAAATATAATCAGTAACAAAATTATTGTATTTTTATGCATTCTGACTACAACTGCAAATTCTTGGATGAAAATAATATGAACATATAAATAACTAATATTTTTAAATAAACCCAGATAATATTTTATAAACTTATATTACTTTATATTTTAAATATTGTACAAATATTTTATACCAAAGATAAAATCAAATTTCCTTTAAAATAAATTTATTAACTAAAAATATATTATGCATCTGTGCATTATCCAAAAAAGATCTTATATATTTATAAAGTAACACTACTTACTTTATATTTAAACATTATTACATTAAACATTATTACTTTTTCATAAAAACTGAAAAATATATCTAGTATCTAAAAATGAAAATTCCTTTGAATTAAACTTATTAACTAAAATAATATGCAACCTTGCATTATTATTATATAGAAGATAATATTTATAAAGCAACACTACTTTATATTAAAACATTATTGTGTAATCATTTTACACAAAAAGAAAAGAATATTTCTGCGCTAAATGTACATTGAGTACTGCGCCATCCTAACACAAAGAAAATCAAAAGATTGTTTCCCTTATCTGAAACTATTATAATATTAAATGTTAGGATATTAATTGAAATAAAATTAAATATATTTTAAATTAACAAATAATTAATCGATTCGCTATCAATTCGGAACCAATATAGGTATTTGTATTACATTTTTTTTTTAATAATCGTTCAGATAAAGTTATGAGTCAATCACCAAGAACTGAGACTATAATATATAAATATTTTGGCTACATTAGTATTACTACAACCAATGTATAATTACAATCATACAATCATGTACAATCTATATAAAAATGACATTTTACTTTTCATTATATGTTATTCTTTTTTATAAAAACAAAAATATATATCTCAACACATGCAGCGGCTATATTGGTAAACATAAAAAAATACATTTTTTAATTAATTAATAGGCAACAAACATACTTTGCTGACGGTGGTTCTGTGGCTTGCACCATTACTTTTCCTAACCTCTATGGCTCTAACTTTGCCATCTTTTCCAGGAAACACTTTTGTGATCCTAGCCATAGGCCATTTTAAAGGAGGAGCGTCTATCTCCCTCAAGATAACCAGAGAACCTACCTCAACGTTAGGATAGGAGTCTCTCCATTTGGGACGACTCTGCAAAACGTTGAGATATTGCTTCCTCCACTGGTTCCAAAACTGTTGTTTCATAGACTCGCATTTGGTCCAAAACTTGAGTTTATCTATTGGAACAGTGGAGACATCTCTTTCGGGGATGCCTGTCATTGTTGTACCCGTTAAGAAATGTCCTGGGGTGAGGTAGGAAAAGTCGTCAACGTCTGCTGTTATTGCTGTCATGGGTCTAGAGTTCAAAACCTGCTCTATTTGTGTGAGTACAGTATATAATTGTTCATAAGTCATTAAGCTACTGCCTAGAACTCGCTTTAAATGAAACTTCACGCTCTTTACGCTTGACTCCCATAGCCCCCCATAATTGGGTGAGTAACTAGGTATAAAGTTGAACTTGATACCCTGCTGCTCTGTAAAGTTATGAACTGCAGACCCATGCATATCAGAAACAAATAATTTATATAATTCATTTAATTGATTGCTTGCCCCTCGGAAAGTGGAGGCATTATCAGAATATATCTCACTTGGTTTATTGCGCCTTGCGATAAACCTTTTCAAACAAGCTAGAAAGGTTTCTGTGGTTAAATCAGATACTAATTCTATATGAATAGCTTTTGTTGCAAAGCATACAAATATCGCTATGTAGCCCTTTGTTACTATACTTTTTCGGATTCTAGACTGTTTTATTGCTATTGGGCCTCCATAGTCAATGCCGACCTTGTCAAAGGGACGGCTAACATTAACCCTATCATAAGGCAATGTTCCCATTAATTGTTTACACGTATGATTCTTTATTTTGAAACATGTAATACATCCATATAGTACTTTTTTTATTAATCGTAAAGAATTAACTATCCAATATCTTTGACACAAATTAGTGTGCACCAACCTTGGGCCTGCATGCAGCAAGGTTCGGTGTTCACCAATAATGATTAATTTGACAATTTCTGATTCTTTGGGCAAGATTGCCTGGTGTTTATAAACATATGGGAGGGTTGCATTTTGAAGTCTGCCTCCCACTCGTAATATATCATTTTTGTCTAGAAATGGATTTAAACATTTCAAATTTGTTTTAACAGGACGGTTATTTTTTAAACAATTAATTTCAACCTTAAAGTATTTGTGTTGTTCATGTTTGATTATAAGATACAATGCGTTGTTTAATTCACTACATGTAATATAGTTTAACTTAATAGGTACAGACTTTTTTTTAATATTATTACAAAATCTTAAAATATAACTCAATACTCGCTGCATGCGTGAGAGGTCAGAATATTTATATATAAAATCAAAAAAATGATTGGAAGATTCGGGAGGTGCTGAGCAAATAAGGCTCCCATACTCTTGGGGTTGGTTTGGCATGTCAATTTTTTGACATTGCTCAAACTCCAAATTTTTTAAAAACCCTGGACCATGCCACCATAATTGGTGATTTTGTAACTCGCTTGGATTCATGCCTCTGCTCAAACAATCTGCGGGATTTTCCTTAGTATCGACATACGACCATGACTGTATGCTTGTATGCTGTTTGATAAAGTTTGCCCGGTTGAAAATATAAGCATCCAACCTGACCGTTGGATTTCTTATCCATGATAAAACTACCAACGAGTCAGAGAACAAAAAAGTATTGTCAATTTTAATGCTCGATTCTAATGTATTTTTTACTTTGATATATAGCTTTGCTAATAGCAAAGCTGCATTGAGCTCTAACCTTGGAATGGATAATCTGTTTTTAATAGGATTGACTCGAGATTTGGAAGATAGCAACACCATGGTTACTGTACCATCAATGTTGATGGTTCTTAAGTATAGACAGCACCCATACGCCTTGTTGGAAGCGTCTGCAAACCCTACTAAATTGTATGATGTCACCTTAGTGACACAAGGATTTCTTTTTACATCGATTGGTTCCATTTGGATGAGATTGTTATGAAATTCTTTCCATTGGGATTGCAAGTCAGATGGGAGTTGAGAATCCCAACCAATTTTTGCAATCCAAATGGCTTGCATTATGAGCTTAGCTTGAACAAATATGGGTCCAATTAATCCTAAAGGATCATAAAATTTTCCAATAAAACTAAGTATTTCTCTCTTTGTTTCTACAGATTGATTGTACAAAGGCATTTTAAATCTGAATGTGTCGCACCTTATGTTAAAGTTTAGGCCCAAAGTTTTTAAATTGAATTCCCCTTTTTGCCAACTAACTTCATCAAAGTGCCAATCTCCACGAGGAATGCTACACATTAATTCAGGATTGTTGGTTGACCATTTATGCAAATTAAAGTTGCCCTGACTCAATAATTCAACTAACTGACTAATTGTTTCTTTAATCGTTTCCTCTGAATCTGCGCTGATTAAAACATCATCCACGTAAGTGAAATTGTTAATCGCATGCGCAGCTAATGGATATATATTTTCATAAATGTCAGCTAATTCTTTAAGACATCGTGTGGCTAGAAAAGATGAACTTTTCAAACCATATGTTACAGTTTGCAACTGAATACATTTTATCTCTTCCTCAGGATTATCTCTCCAAAGGATGTTTTGTAAGGATCTTTGATCCTTGTCTATGTTAATGTTTCTATACATGTGACGTATATCACAGGTAACTACATGTTTATGTAATCTAAATAATAATAAAATATCTGAGAGTTCATTTTGTACTACTGGCCCATTGTACATTAAATCATTTAAACAAACTCCCTTTGACGTCTTCATGGAAGCGTCGAAAACTACCCTTAACTTTGTAGTTATTGCGTCTTTGCGAATAACTGCATTATGCGGCAAAAAATACACAGGGTCCGCATTTAAATTATAATCACAAATATCTACATATTTGGCATGTTTCAATCCAACATATTCATCAATAAACTTTTTATATTCAATAAATAATTCTTTATGTTTTGTAAATTTTCTTTCTAAATTTATAAATCTATTTTTTGCTAGAACTAATGAGTCTCCTAGGAGCTCGTGTATTTCATTTAAATTTGTTTTGAGTGGGATTTTCACTGAAAATCTGCCATTTTTCAAGCAAACCGATTGCTTGAACATTTGCTCGCAATGAGCTTGCTCATTATCAATTTCTGGTAGGATCTGTGGCACAGCCTCAGTATCCCAAAACTGTTTTAATATTTTCCCGATACCTGTGTCGCACTCCCCGCAGAATAATGAGATGGCTTGATGAGTCGGCTCGTTCTTCGTTTGTATGGCCCCTCCAACGACCCAACCGAGTGTTGTAGGTATCAGACCGTATTGCTCAGCAGCTCCCAAATCCTCCATCATGTCGGCTTTTGGAGACAGCAGCTGAAAAAATACATCAGAGCCAAGCAATAGGTGTATTTCCTGGGGCTTATAAAAGTCATCATCTGCTAACTTTATGTTAGGGGGAATGTTTGCAGTACTTAATTCAAATTGGGGCATTTTATCACAAATTTTTTCTATTATGAAACACTTTATTTTTGTGCTAAAAGAATTCACTAAAGAAAATATTTTTAAAAACATAGCTTTACTCAAATTTTTCTCATTTTGAGCTATACCTACCACTTTTATGTGGGTATTTTCTGTTTTGTGTCCTAATATTTTTGCCAAATGTGAGGACATAAATGACACTTGACTCGCCGAGTCCAAAAGTGCCCTTACTATTATGCTCGTTCCATCTTTTTTATGCAAACGAACCTTTGCTGTTGGTAATATTGTCTGGGTAACATTGTTATGAATCCCAGATATGAGGGACACCGCCTCATTTACATTAACACTCTCTTTATGTAGAAGTGTGTTATGCATTTTATTGCATTTTTTGCATTTGTAATTAAATTTACATTTACCTTGGTGGCTATTTAAACATATTTTACATAACTTTTTATCGTTAACTAAATTTATTCTTTGTTCTACATTTAAAAGTAGAAACTTATTACATTTATAAATTTTATGATTACTCTTACCGCAGGAAATACACCCCTTGCTCCGCAACTGCGACACAAACGCTCCCCTGGACGTGCTCGTGGCATCCTGAGGCGCATTCCTTGTCTTTGCTGTCTCCTCCAGCGCTGTAGCTCGAGATTCCAAAAATGAAAATAATGCATCTAGCGACCCTTTTTCTTTGTTACCGGTTTCTAAGTAATACATTCTACTTGTCGTAGAATCCAACTTTCTACAAAGCATAATTACTAAAATCATATCCCATTTTTCAACTGGTTGATTTAAATTCTTTAGGGCGGCAATGTTTTGCTTGGCCCTGCTTATAAAATTCCGTATTGGGTCGGATGCAAATTTTCTCACCTGTGGAATGTCAAGCAAATCTTGTATCAGTTCTGAAATTATAAGAAACTTATTATCATACCTGTTTTTCAACAATTTCACAGCCTCTACATAGCTGTCACCCGTCACTGGCAAGTTCTTAATTACATCATGTGCTTCACCTGTTGTGAAGTTTCTCAGATAAAACAATTTTTGTATATTCGCCAGCGACGAGTCACAGTCTATGAGAGCTGTGAACAGTTCTATAAAAGTGCTATACTCGGAGTACTTCCCTGAGAATTCCGGAATTTTGACATCTGGCAATTTTACTCTCGCAGTCATGATTGTCTGCTCCGTCGCTGGCTCCTGCTTTATTTCGTTTGTGACGGCTGCTACCAAAGAAATATTAATCCTCTCCATTGTTTCGTAGAAATGTTCCTGCACTGGAGTTGGGTCCTCGTCATCCATGATTTCTGCGGATATTTCTTCGTATTGAAAGAAGTATGACTCCAGCTTCTCCTTCCTTAATAGTTTCGCCTCCCTGGATGCAGTTTTTAAGTATTCTTCGGTCATGGCATTATTAAGTTTGGTAATATTTGATTTTAACTGGCCTCTTTTGTAAATATTTCTCTTTGTTTGATCTTCCATCTTGTTAATAGGTATGATAAAATTATATGATGAAATTGTATGATAAAATTTGAATAAAGACTTTTAATTTTGTCAGTTTCCACGTTAACTAAAAAATTTTAATCCGCTGATATTTTAGTCATCCGATGATAATCATGACCCCCCCCCATGAAAAGAGCCGTTGGGCGACCAACGGCTCTTTTCAGAGCCAACCTGAGTACACGGAGTACCCAAAACGTTTCGCGTACGCTTCATATATTTCTCTCCGTGATCACATCTTCACAGAAATATATATATATATATATATATATATATATAGATTGTAAGTACTTGTAGGTACTTATTATTGTACTCGTGTTTATTGGTATGGGAAATAAAATAAATAAAATAAATAAATATTATTATGAAGAGTGGAGGTTCGTTCTATCTGCCCACCCCATACGGGACCAAGCGCGGATCCAAGTCAGGGGGGTCATGACCACCCCCCCCCCTGGGCTAGGTCCAGGCCTTTGATTTGAAGTACAGTACTTACATTTATTAAAAAAATACCTACTTTTCTATTATAATTACAAGTTATTGTGGTTCATGACCCCCCCCTAGATCATGGAAATGACCTTTTTTTTAGGAAAAGTTTAGTTTCTAGATACCAAATTTTGGAAATGAACTTTTTTACTATGTCATGACCCCCCCTGGCGCCAATGCTGGATCCGCCCCATCACGGGACACAGCGCGATGTATATAAGCGTATGGCATTAAGTATTTGGTTTTCCAATGATTCCAATTCCAATTATGAAAATTATAAAACACAGCCTTGAGGAATACACTATGCCTATAATGACCATATATTCTTCAATAACATCTGAATCGTGTTATCTTCTTCCTGTGGCGTATCAGAGGTCATCCCGACGTTGGCGATCACTGCCGCAAAAGCTTCTATGTCTTGCGCTATCCGAAACAACTCCTCCACGCTTCTTATTCCGGTCCAGTCTCGAACATTTCGTAGCCAAGACATCTGCCTTCTTCCAACCCCTCTGCTCCCCTCAAAAGTGTTATAATTAATTACATAGGTAAGTATTAGAGGTTTGAATCATGTCTCATTTTCCATTTTCCTCTATAGGACTTCGAAACATGGATATGGAGTAAACAAGAAAATAATGGAAGCCGGAGCTGTTTCAAAAGAAAGATAACACCTAAAAATAAGTAGTTTGGGTATTTTATTTTATTTTATTTTTATTTTATTTTAACATTAATATACAGACAGTGAAATTGATACAAAAATAAGACAGTACATGAACAATTTCGAAACACACACCAGTTAAGTATATACATTTAGACTTATACACCAATGAAGTATACACATTAAATGTAAAAATACAAAGTACCTAAATTTTAAGTAGGTACTCGGCTCAGATACTGGGAAAGGGAAAAGGGGAAAAGAGGACAGGGTAAAGGTAATGTATTGTTTCTGCTTGTTTTGAGAAAGAGTAGGAGCAATTTCAAATAAGTTTGCCCGCACTGGTCGGACTCTTAATGCGATAGCAAATGTTCAATCACAGACCTCTTAAAAACCTGCTGGGAAGAATTGTACAGGTTGACGTCCTTGAAAAAAGCATTAAAATTTGTGCAAGATCTTTGAAAGAAAGAGCTTTGAGCATAGTTTGTACTACATCTAGGCATTCTGAATATTGGTGGCGATCTTGTGGGTCTAGAAGGACAATTAAAACTTATTCCCCCAAGAAGATCGCTGGAGTCGACAAATCCATTTACAATCTTGAATAAATACACCTGGTCTGTTACAGTTCGTCTGTTTTCTAGAGTTAGTATGTTATGGTAACGTGCAGACTGTGGATAAGAGTTAAAACTAATTTTTGATCTAAAGTTAAGATGTTTTAATAGTTTGTTCTGTACTTGTTCGATCCTGTTGATGTTAGTAACGTATTGGGGGTTCCATACAACAGTGGCGAAATCCAAGATGCTACGTATATATGTATAGTATAAAATTTTGATTGTTTTTGTTGATTTGAAAGGTTTTGATATTCTGATTATAAAATTTAACTTCCTAAAAGCCCTATCAACAATGTTATCTATATGAGTCTTGAATGTCATCTTACTGTCCAGCACTACACCAAGGTCTCTCACATTTGAACATCTACCAACAGTCTCCACGTCTATCAAATAGTTGTGTCTAATAGGATTTTTACTTCTGGTAAATGAAATTATGTTACATTTTTTTATGTTTAAGAAGAGTTGATTATTTGTGCAGTAATTGTGCAAGCGTGACAAATCCGATTGAAGATCGAGGCAATCAGAAACAGTAGATATTTTTTTATAAATTTTAATGTCGTCAGCATATACCAGATAATTTGATGATTTAAAGCATGCACCTATGTCATTTATGTATAGGATAAAAAGAACAGGGCCAAGATGCGATCCCTGTGGCACTCCCGATTCGCAAGATCTATAATCAGATACACAGTTGTTTATCGCCACTGATTGTAATCTGCCCCTAACATATGAATCCAGCCATCTAAGTAGGTCACCGTGTATACCGTAAGTCTGTAGTTTGTAAGTCAGTATGTTGTGATTAATTTTGTCGAAAGCCTTTGAAAAGTCGGTATAAACTGAGTCCGTTTGTCCCCCATTGCACATTGAGTTCAGAATGAACTCAGTGTACTGAACCAGGTTCGACTCCACCGACCTTCCCGGAAAGAATCCATGTTGGTTGGGCATTATAAAAGACTTTATTTCGGGTGTCAACTGTTCAACGATGATCCTCTCCATCAACTTACCAAACAGTGAAAGTTTAGATATGGGCCTGTAATTTTGCACATCATGCTTGTTTCCGGATTTATGAATAGGGCTGATGTAAGATTTTTTCCATAGGACTGGGTACACTCCCTCTCTCATAGACTGATTATAAAGGTAACAGAGAGGAGTTACAAGAGACTCTGCGCATTTTTTAATAAAAATTGGTGGTACACCATCAGGTCCTGGACCTTTATTCAAATCAATGCCCTTCAATTTTTCCAAAACAGTATTTTTTTCAAAGTAAATTCTACCAACGTTAAGATCACCAGAACATGTTACTTCTGGCATATCAGATTTTTTATCTATGAAAGTTGATTGAAAAAAAGAGGAAAACAATTCACAGATCTCCTGCGAGCCGTTTGCGGTCACGTCATCGAAGAACATTTTTTGAGGGTATTCGGATGTTGGTTTGGTTGATTTTACAAATGTATGCAGTGCTTTGGGGTCCGAGAGTATAGAACTCTCAGTTTCGTTTATGTAAACGTCGTAGCATTGTTTTTGGAGATGTTTTTGCCTAGCCCTCAGTAAAGAGAACTCATTGTAGTCGCCTATAAGACCTGATCTTTTCCATCTCCTGTGAGCCCTCAATTTTTCACGTATGCATAAGATTAATGGCCTGGAATACCAAGAGGAATGTCTTTGATTATTACGCGTAACCTTTTCAGGTACAAAATCTTGTATGCATCTGTTTAATACATTGTAAAACTTCTCTGTGGAATCATTAATACCAAGACCAGAAAATTCATCTGACCAATTTAACTGAGAAAGGCATTGATTTATTTTTGTGTAATCTGCTGTATGGAAGAGTCTGATTACTCTGGTAGGAGCTTTTATATACAAGGAAATGGCGAGTGAGAATGTGACCAAGAGGGACCTATGATGGGGGTCAGGGTCTATCAGAGGATTCATATGTTCTACAACCTTACAATTATTAAGGTCATTTCCTAACACTAAGTCCAGAATTCTGTCATTGATGTTCTGAACTCCATTATACTGTTTCAAGTTAGAGAACGAGATACTGTCAACAATGGTTGTACTAGTGGAATCAGAAAAGTTAGTCGGAGAGAATGAGTCAGAATCAGCTGAATACATCCAGGTGATATTCGGGACATTGAAATCTCCCACAATGATAAACTTATTATCGGGTTCATTTAGTATCCGAGTTGATATATTTTCAAAACACATGTCTAGTGCATTGTTGAAATTTGCACCAGGGGGTAAATAGACACAGCATATACTTACCTTGGTCTTAGAGTCCGAATGATCGATAGTTATCCAGACATCCTCAGCACCCGTCGACCAATCTGGTTTGACGGTGGCAGGCAACTCCGAATTAACTGCTATGAGAACTCCGCCCCCCAAAATCTGGCCAGTGGAACTGTAATCTCTATCTCTCCTGAAGATATTATATCTCGAGTCGAATAACTCGTGGTCCAAAATGCTTGAGTTCAACCACGTCTCCGTGAGGCATATGATATCGAACTCGTTTTGCAACAAATTATGGTAAAAATTGTGGGTCTTGGTTCGAAGACCCCTCACATTTTGGTAGTATAGGGATAACTCCATTTGAGGGGCAAAAACAACATTAAGCATACAGTACTAGTGTTACCATGGTGCAGAAACAGACATAGGTGGTAGGGAAGAGGATGTGATTGGAAGTATCTGAGCTTTGTGAATATATAAAATGATTTAAAACTAGAATGCACACGCGTATGAAAAAACATCAATACAAAAGAAAAGCTTAACAATATCGGCCCCACAGGGGCAGCCTCGATCGAGGCAGGATGAACTTCTGTTTCTACCAGTCATATCATTTTTCTCATGTCAGAGCTCTTCTGAATCAGCAACGCGGGAGATTTCGAATCCTTCCTCACATATATCATGCAATGCTTAACCCAGCAAAACTGGAATTCCTTGGTCTTTGCCCTCAGTTTGACCTCCCTGAGCAGTCGCTTATTTGATGGGGTCAAATGGCAATTCAAATATATTCGAGAAGCACTATTTTCAAAACCTATGTCGTTCGCCAATATGCCCTTTCTCTTTTTCACTGCCGAAAGCATATCATCCACGATAGCTCTTCTTGTAAATTTAACAATCAACTTCTGAGGGGCGCTCCCTCTGGCAGTCCAAGGAGAGACCCTTCTGCAGAACATGATATCAGCATCATTCAATTTTACATCAATCTTCTCCGAAATCCTGTGTACCAGGGATCTCACATTCTCATCTTTGACTTGTGGCACACCAGTAATTTCGATGTTATCCAGTCTATTATACTGCTCCCTGTCATTATTCTCCTGTTGAAGCCTTTCCACATCAGCCTCGAACTCTGAAATTTTGCGTTCCAAATCACCAATTTTATCTTTGAGAAGGCCATTCTCATTGTTCAGACCCTCCAATACTGAAATCCGTTCCCTCAACGTGTCATACTCACTCGACAGAAAAGAGATAGAATTCTTTATATCACTCATCTCGCTCCTCAATAGCGAGAACTCCTCCGCAATCATGATTTTCATGTTTCTAGACAAACCATCTATGACCTTGGAACAGATTTTATGCATCATATTGTCAGTCATGGTTATGTCGCTCTCTTCTGATGGCGCTGTGCTGGCCCTCTCGCCTCCCAAAATGCCCACCTGAGGAGCCGACGCACTCCCACCAGCGTCAGCCGGTATCACTGGAACTGGCTCAATCGATGACACCGAGTCTACTCTAGTTACAGCGCTGTTACGTATTTGCCTGCACTCCCCACACAACAATGACTGACTTCTTGTGCCTATGCGCCTGAAACTCTTTTCGCTCATGCCGCAGCAGGAGAAATGAAAGGACTGCGCACATGAGCTGCAATCCAACCTGTCCTCGTTCACAATGGTGTCACCGCACTTCCTGCACTGAATTTTGTTCATTGTAATAATATTTATGGATACTGCAGTAGATATGCAATAAGTTTCAAGTCTTATTGAAGATTGCACTCACTAAAGTGTCACTGTATGTTGAATGAATAAGTGCTAACAGAATAACAAAACATTCAAACAAATGAGAATAACGTGTATGGCTTAGATTTAGTCAGGAGTGAAAGAAGCGTATAAGTTGCTTGAAAAATGTCATATCGCAGAGAGATGCGAATAAAGTAAGAATGGATAAGAAAACAGTAGAGTAGAGTAGTGATGAAAAACGACCAAAATCAAGCAATATTTTTGCTATTAGGTAGGTAGGTACCTACTTTACATAAACAAAGTGGTTGATAGACTAACGATTCTGTCGTCAACTTTCGAACCGTTTCGTTTCGACGGTTCGATCGCAGGTGCCGACCGATTTCTTATTTAACGACACAAGCTTTTAGTAGGTAGCTTACTACTCATGAAGAATATACATATGTTCCCTTTAAGTGAGCACAGATTCACTTTTTCTAAAAATGGAAAAAAAAGTTGTTGATTTATAAAAGAGTACTACCTACTTATTAACAACAAAATATGGTGGTAAAAACAGTTAAATAACAAAACCATTCTAAAAGTAACGATGATAATGATATTCTAAATTCGAAAGTAAAATTTCACAAATAGTTCCAAATTCAAAAATAGAATGAAAAAAAAAACCGTTTTCCTAGCGGTGATTAAGCCGCGTTTACACACCTCTCCTCGTTCGTAGAATTCAATTCAAATCAATTTATTTAACACGACACGGAAAAAAAAGATATAAAGAAAACAATATGTAAATAGACGAGTGTGGAGGAAGATACATAGATATCCAAAGACCCGCATACGATAATAATAATATAAACTTCCTAAAGAACGCAGAATAACAAAACAACAATGCCGATAGCGCGCCGTCGTAGCTTTTGTGTTGGAAGACAGATAGAGTAATACAAAATAATAAATTATATTTTACATGTCTAAATGATGTCAAACCAAATAAGATAAAACATTTTAATAGTTCCACTTGGCATATTGATAAATGGCCTAGTGTCAGAGATCTACGCCCACCTTTAGATATTGTACTGTACACCGTGTGTTGTATGTAGATAGGTTTGGTGCCTACCTACTCGCTTAAGCGGATGAAGTGCACAGTCGTCCTGTGTAAGACGGCCTTTGTGTATATCTGCACTCTTATTAAAGTTGTTTGGTTATTTGAATAGCGAATCTTCTGTCGTTCGATGAAATTTTGGTATTGTACCAACTGCATTTTTTATATAGTATATTTGAAATGGAAATAAATCATATCTACGTTATTTTTCAATGTTATGAAATTTATTCAAAATCATTGAACCGAATAAAAATCTATTATATAAATGAAAGTCGGGTTAGTGCGAACATTTATAACTCGAGATCGGCCGAACATATTCTTCCGACGATTGATTTATTGGATTCTTCTCTGCTCCGGATAACAGAATAACTAATAAAAAGTTGAATAAATAATGAATAAGAAAGATATAAAATATACATTTAAAGTTAGTATGGAAAGGATTTTCAGACCGGACTGCCACCGCCATCTATTGGTGAAATTAGCGAAATATCTGGTAGAAATAATAGTGATATTTTGGTAGAAAGATTCAATAGATCTATGTTTCGACAGATGGCAGAAATGATTTATTTTTTAATGATATACCTACCTATTTAGAAAATTTTCATACAAAGTCAACAATATCATCGGGCACATTTGTATAGGTACCTACTTCATAGGCGAGGTATTATTCTTACGTTGTTTCCGCCAGAGCTTTGAATACGAATGAAATATGGATGTTTCAGAAATATTTTAGTGTTATTATTTTATTAGCTTATTATGTAACTGAATCGAATTCATTTTGAATTTTTTCATGGGGGCGCAGTGCAAATTATGTAGATACATATTAACGGGCTAGAACCACAGGACAACGTCTGTCAGGAAAGCTAGCGATACATAGAATAATAATTAGTAGGTATTGATCAACACAATGCTGGAACCTACAACTATTATAACGAGAAAATTAGTGTGGTACGCTCGTATAGTAGTTTGATGAATAAAAATGAATAGTTAGATACTGAAATTGCCTGTCAATATTTGACAACAACTGTCGTGAATACTATACTTTTTCCGCGTCGCATAACTAAATTAACCAATAAGTGGTGCGGTAAGTCATCAGAATTCTGCTCTATCCAGCTCAGTTTAAGACATTTTACCACACTTTAGCCTTGGTGCGTTTATAGGTAAATTTAAGGTGAAGTATTAATTGTAAAACATTTTATTTTAGTTAAGCTTATATTTTCATAATCCTACATAATATCATATTCCTAGTCTACAGTCACACCGTTAAGATTTTTATGAAAATTTCAAGACATTGTTTGAAACGTCCTATTGAAGATACAGCCAGTAACAAAATGATAATGTTATTATACAAAATCTTTAACAATCGAAGCATTTATCGCTTGTTTTGTGCCCGAAGCGTCACACTCTCTGCAGCAAAGAACAAACGATTTAAGATTATAGATAAGGACAAAATTATGTCTCGGCGAGGTGGTGTGGACTATAACGACTCAAATGCTCGCCAACCTATATCCATATCTATAATACTTACTTACCTATAGGTACAGGTAATGCGCGCATGCTATTTATTTTGTTATAATGCGCGGCATAAACATAATATCATTTGGCAGATAAACAGCTAGGTAGTAGCTGCGAATTTAATATTATTTGTTTAGGGTTTAATGTAGTGAGCATTCTGTAAAATTATTTTTGTAAATACGTCATATGTACATCTAAATATGAATCGCGAGTTAATGTATTCCCAAATATCACATGGAATTTTTAAAAGGTATCAATTAGATCTTCGATGATTTGGGCAGAAAGTGCTTGGTGATAGTCACATTACCTCTTGAAAACCTTTTCCAGTCTAGCGCCTTACTATGGCTAAAGTAAGAACAGGATCAGATTAAAACATACAAAAACTGCGGTTTTTATTGCCTCAGGCAATTTATAGCAGATCGGTTTCATTCATTCTGAGACTTTTAACCAATCCATTGTAGAAATATTAAAGGTCGTGAGTTCCGATGCCTTCCATTTCCACTTTCACGACACAACCCTTTGGTTAGTGTTACGATGTCAATCCAACCATCAATCCTTACTTTGCTGTATCAGCTATGTACTCCATTCTTAGTTTCTGTGACATTTTTTAAGCTGGCGTGAAGTAAGAAAATTTTGTATGGAAACGTGCATAGCGCAACTACAGAATACTTCGGAAAGCTCCGCAGCCCATACAAAATTCCCGTGAGTTTCTCACTTACGTTAGTGAGTAAAATGCGGTATTGATGTTCCTATTTGAATTCAAAAATTCGGTATTGATTTTCCTATTTGAATTCAAAAACTAATCTAATAGATCACATTTATAGGGAAATGGAGTTTTATTAATATTGTGGCATGTTATCAAATAATAAAACGTCCCATTATCCCGCGCTGTTATTATTGTAACAGCCGTCAGCCTTGCACGCTAAACTGTGCCTTATTAGCATCATTATACGATTTATTAATGGTTCATAATATTATAATATAATGTAACGTTATGAACATTATTGATAGAGTTATCCCGAAGCGGCGCAATGGAAACACGACGGTTAATATGGTATTTATTGTAATTCCAGGCGTCATAAACATTTTGTTCTAGGACCTAACTTAATAATTCATTTGTTCATTTTAATCCATGAGATTAAAATAATATACAATTTAATCCATGAGATTAAAATAATATACATAATATTCTCCCTTTTAAGGCTCCCCGCACACCGCAAGCCATCCGTAGGAGACCAAACCGGAGCAAACCCGATCCGCACAAAGCCGACCCCTAGCCCGATATCAAAAAGCCAGCCACACACAAATCAAGCCCGACGCGGATTCCCCGCAAACCAACCCACAAAGGCATAGGCCCCACTCAGGAGCATAGGGAGGCATCAACAGCTCTCCATTGCGCTCGAAGGCGTCCGTGCCTCATTGTGCCTTTTCTGACTTTTCTGTCCTTTGAGGTTTAAGGACGTGAGGTGGTCAACCTCACTGTCTGATTTTTCGAATTCCTGCCTCTTACAAGATGCTTGAAAAACCATAAAAAAAGAGCAGAGGTGCAATTCTTAGCCGAGAATCCTACGGCACAAAAATAATGAGATTAACAAAAAGTAAAATATTAATATTTGAGGTGGTTGGTAGTCCAATGGTATCAATTGGCGACTTTCGTGCGTACAGCGTATCAGAGGTCGTAGGTTTGAATGCCGGCCGTGCCGACCATTTCCGCTTTCACGACACAAGCATTTGCTTAGTGTGAAAGATGTGAAGGGTGTATTTGTGTTCACTTCAAATGAGCACAGATTCATTTTTATTAAAAAAAATATATATATTTATAAATAAAAAAATGCGAACCTTTTTCTAAAATAATAGCTTGAATTTAAAACAGAGGTACCTAGAGAATGTTAACATAATACGCATTATGTTGGGTAACTATACTACCTTAATATGGTCCAAAAATCGAGACACCGAAAGTCCACAGAATGTCAATTCTGTGGACTTTGTTTGTCAAAGCATTTGAGATGTGGTTACAAAGACATGTGGGCAACCTATACCAACACCTGTAACACCTAATAACAATATTTAATGAAGGATAGCAGCTTTAAACTCCAGTTGTTACCCAACCTAAAAAAAAAGCGGAAAACTTATAAGAAAAATAGAGAAAATCATCAGTCATCACTTTCCCTGTAAATACGAAGAATATGTGACTTAGAAAGTATAATAATTATACAATATGTTAATGAACTTGTTAATTTTAAGATCTTGTTGCGTATAAAGTTCATATTAAAGTTCCGAAGCCTACAGTTCACGACCGCTGAAAACTAATCTGCATTAAGATTTATCTTTAGAACACCATTGCAAGTATTGTAGGCGTACCTGAATCTATAATAATATTATTTATATACATAACTTGCATAATCTTTTCGATTGATCAACTAAACATAATATTATACTCCCGGCTTTAGCCATAAGTAGGTAAATATACACAATATGTTCATACGTTAAGCTTAATTTTATTTGAAAACCAGCTTTCTCGACAGACGTTATTTTGTGATCTAACTATGAATATTGCATTTAAAATAATGATAAAAATGATTTTTAACCAATGTCATTCCGACCTATGCATCTGTTTTAAGCCGCATTTATTTTTCATCCGAATTTTGTCAATCGCACCAACTATCAAACAACCGAAAGTTTGTGTCAAAAGACAATTTGATTTCAAAATTAGATTTATTCACTTTTCGCGTTTTAATTTATAAAAAAGTGCTTCAATTTTAGCAAATTAGAAAAAAGCTTGAAAAAAATCCATAAAAAATTTCCGTGCCAATATTTTTAATGTCAATGGTTGTCGATATTGGTAAATAAATAATAAATATTGTGTTATATAGAATTTTTACAGATGTTGTAATGAAATTCGTTCCATAGGTACTAACTTTAATATTACATTTTACATTATTATTTGATATCCATTTCCGATGTTTTATTAGTAATTCTGTTATCCGGAGAGGAGAAGAATTCAATAAAACAAGCATCATAAAAATCTGTTCAGCTGATCTCGTGTTATAAGTGTTCGCACTAACCCGATTTTCATTTATATAGATACTAACACCTGAATGCAGAGTTGTTCAAAGTCACTCACGAGAGAGCTTCAATTGAGAAAAAAACATTTGCATTGAGGAGCCAAATAGTGCAAGGTTTGAAATGAGTCTGCAATACACAATCTAGGTATTCCTATATAATATAGAAAATTTGCAACGATTTTCGTTCGATAAAAGTTCGAAGTATTTTTAAATGTTTTTTTTTTAATTTAGGTTCCTTCTTATAAAGTCTCTAAATACCTACAAATAATGAATGTATTGTTTTAATGCTCTCTCACTTCGAGCAATCATTCAAAATAGCAAGACGGAATGAGACGGATTTTTTCATGGGTTTTCAACACTAATCTATCTACTCTGGGGTAGTTTTTCTGCTCCTAACGAATATTAGAAAACAATATAATTATCGAAACTCTTCACGTTTTTGAGCCAGTCTTATAAAATATGCTTCACCCGATTTTACAAACTGCTGTCTGAGATATTTGAGCCAATAAAGTCTTCTCGCATTATTCCTTCTATTTTTTTCTCTTTGTTACGAATTGTAATAGATAATATTATTTTTCGCTACAGTACCACTTTTTAAGACCAATTATTTTGAATCAATATTATTTTCTAAACACCCTATTAAAAGTTTAGCATCAAACAACATTAAATATGGCAATTGAGTTATTAAACGCGTAGTTGCGCATTTTCTAGTTGGAATAAAACACGCATAATTCTCACAATGGATAATGTTCGGTATAACAAATCAACTTGCGATACAGAAAAATCGTAAATCATTCGCAGTTGTTGTGCATTTATTACTAGTTGCTAACAATACCAAACGGTAATAAATTAAGTATAATAATAAATTAAGAAATTTAAATATAAGGTACATATGCACATAATGCACAATAACAATATAATAAATTGTGTTCTTTATGATTATTTTGTCCTTCAATGCTGGGTAATCAGAGAGCAATATTCCAAAATATTGGGAAACTGCCTTGAACGAATGGAACATAGTATGAGAGGGTCTTCTTCGTCATCGAGGTCCTGATGGATGGAAGAATAGCGCTCTCCTAGGCCAACTGTCATTCGGCATTTTTTATACATGTGCCAGCAAAGTCCATCTCATCTCCATAACGATATGAGTGAAGGTTTTGTACCAGCTGCTTAATGTAGTGTCGTTCATGATGCAGTGGTACCACCTAATACGCATAATTCTTTGGAGGCACCTTCTTTCTCTTTTCTGATTTTGTACTTGTCTTTTTTCAGGTCTGATTTGTGTTCCGTTCCTTTGAAGTAAAACTTATAAAGCTTGTCTCGTGAAGTGAAAAAGCTAGCGTCGAGATTTGAGCCCACATCCTTTGGTACACTGTACGTACGAAAGCCATCGACTGAACCACTTCAAACCTTCTTGGGTTAATGTTTCGCTCGAAATGAGTCAAACAGGCCTCGAACAGCATGGAGACCAACACACAAGCCTTCTGTATCGCCGTATCGGATTCTTTTAAAGGTTTAAAAATTTGGAAGATTATTTTTATGACTTGTTATCATCATTGCATGATATTAAATTTTACTCACGCAATATTAGAGCTATGTGAAATGTTTACCAAAATTTATCTTTACTTAAACTCATTTTAACTATGAAATTTTTTTTAAATTTGTTTTAAAATTTAGGTATTGAAATTTAAACATGATTCATATTTTTTTAGTGCAGTAATGACGATGTAATCAAGAAGTGTTTAAAATGAATGTTGCACAAGCTGACGAAACCTTATGTTCAAACATAATAACCCGAAACAGCGGGAGGGAAGAGAGCTTAACCGCTCGTGTCAATCAGAATGTCAAGCCGTCACGCGAGTTGACGCGTCATAACAGCGTGACGGGGACATGACAGTGGGCTACTCATTCTGCGTGCACAGCGGGGGAGGACTGTAGTAGCTACCGATACAGCGGGATTAGCGAAGAATTGTTATTGCATGCATTGTAAACTGTATTCAGTTGTTACTGTTGTTCACACGTCATATTGATACAAGAATCTTATAGGACAGTCTATTGATTCAAGAGTCTTTCAAGATTCTAGTAAAAATATACATACATATGAAGTGGTTGGTGACCCAGCGGTTACAACGCCGGCTTTCGTACTGCGGACGTCGTGGTTCGATCCCAGGTGCCGACCATCTTCCTCTTTCACGACACAAGCTTTAAGTAGCTTACTGTGAAAGAGTCAAGGAGTGTACCTATTTGTGTTCACTTTGAGTGAGCACAGATTCATTTAAAAAAAAAATAAATAAAAAAAAATATTTATTATACTGTATTTCGATATAAAAATGACGCCTATATATTATAAAGAAAAAATGTATATCACTACACCTATTCTAAGTTTGCGTGACAATTTGGCTGGCGTGAATTACCCATATTTTGTTGCAAACGTATAATAGAGCCCCTCAGAATACTTCGGAATGCTCCGCACCCCATACAAACTTCCCGTGAGTTTTTCACTACTGTGAGTAAAATTTGGAATAGGGGCACTGTTTCCGACGCCCATTTTATTCTCCCAGGGTCTCCTTATCAAAGTTTTAGGGGACCATTTTTGTTGGATCTTGCTTTTGCAACATGCCTTACCCTTAATCACTTTCTTGTATATACATATATAAGCAATCCATATTGAATACCATGGATAGAATATCAATAAAAATCGAGTGATTTTGGCAAAGAAATTAAGAAGTAAACGATTTAGACTCTTCTGTAGCCAGTAACACGGATAGGTATCTCAAAACATTATAGTGAAAATCCTATAGGACGGAGGGTAAAAGGAGGATAAAACGGAGGGTAAATGAAGAATAGAGCTTGAAACGTATGTGCTCACTAACAGAATAATAGAAAAAATATGTGATTTGGTGGTAGAAGAATAGAGTAGGGTATAACGATACATTTAACGGGGTAATTGGTAGGTACTGTCGCTAACTTTAGTATTGACTTCCTTGCGTGTGGGATCAATTTACAGATCCTTCTATTCCCTCTTTCACGCCACAATACTCCCTATTCTGGTATTGTTTCGAACTAAAATAAGAACGTTCGTAAATTTAAGAATAATTAAGTTCGCATGAATTAAAATGAATTAACTAGAATATTAGTCTAATTAGGAACGTTCTTAATTTTTATAGAATACCAATGTGCACTAACTAAAATTGGAACGTTCTTATTTTAGTAAGTGCACACTAAAATTGAAATGGTATCGGGCGTAATCTATGTAATCTTTAGTTACTGTGATAGCTGTTGTTGCCCGCCACTTTTAAACACAGATTCGAATAACTACCTGTGTAGAACTTATATTTTTATACTTCTTTTAGCCGTGTAAGTTACTGTTTCCTATTAGCAGAATAAAAATAGCAGTGAACAAGGTATTGAATTCATTTCTAAAATCATTTAGAATGTGATTGGATCTTGCACATCATGACATGAATTGCTCAATAAAAATGTTATTTGAAACGAATTAACTTTCTATTATTGCTATTGCAACGGCGAACGCTAAAACTCACGTATTTCGATACATCAATCACGATATATTGATGCGCCTTCGTTTTGATAAATTGCCAATAATATATCATTTTTCAAAGTCAGGTTGTTATTCGTTATTATTA
This sequence comes from Mystacides longicornis, assembly GCA_963576905.1. Lineage (NCBI taxonomy): Eukaryota > Metazoa > Arthropoda > Insecta > Trichoptera > Leptoceridae > Mystacides > Mystacides longicornis. The sequence continues at coordinate 8,089,613 of OY756434.1, forward strand.
AATCCATTAAGGCATAATAATTATTATTAGTTGATTAAATTTGTTTCCTGATGATAGAAATTATAATTAGCTATATTGGTTTGGTTGTCTTTAGAATCACTCACTGTTTAACGAAAATATTATCGTCCATTATTATTTATGTATGTAGATAACAAACCTTCGCGTGTATACACATTGTCAATGATTGTTGTTAACTATGAAGAAGACAAAAAAATCATGTACCTTTTTTTTGGGGATGATTTGTGCTCCGACCTGTAAATGTATAATATTGTGCTTCCCCTGCTTGGTCATGGTGTTTCCCAATTAGATCTGCCCCACTAATCCCAGACGTTTCAGAAAGTCCAGCATTAGCAGGGGATCCAAGGCGGCGAAGTCCTCCCCTGTCTTTATGATAGACGTTATAAACGATAGTTTTTAGCAAATATGTATGAGTTTTTGATATCACATAGTAAAAATGTTAGTTAGAACATTTTCAAACTAAGGCAAACACTTCTAGTTAACAAAGTACAAGAAATCAACGGAATCCGTCGCCTGTCTTCAAACAAATTAATCTTGAGTATGATGCGGACATTGTCAGACAAGAGGCGAGTCTCCGAGAGTGAATTGTCAGATCGAGTTATTAATTCAGTTGACAAGGGGGCATGACCTCAATAACAAATATGGCATTTGTGTCCTATCATAATTATTTCATATTACAGACATTATTTTGTATCTTGCGACAGCTCGTTATTTTCTTCGTCACGAACATTATACAGTGTGTTTGTGAGCAAGAAATAAAGCTTTTTCTCAGTGCGCGGAAGATTTCATAAAAAGTCGAATTAATGTCCTCCGTATAATTCTGATGACAAAAAGAGACGTGACCTGATCAGACAAAAAAACCTATTCGGAGAATAATTGCGAGCCAAGAAATTCATATTATGTGAAAAATCATTTAAAAGGGTAGATATTTAAATAAATAAACATTATCTTCTACTTTGAAATTAATAATTTCAGGAATAAAAAAAATTATGAGTTTACATTTTTTTCATACCATAGATAAAAAATGATTGCTTCTTTAAAAAATCTTGAGTACCTACCTAACAAAATTTTTTTTTCACCGTAAGTAAAAATGGCTGACTATGATTATTGACTCTTAGACCTAATTCTTAAAGTAAAAATAATAAGAGACCATTTTCAACTATTAACACTGATGATTAAAACATAACCATAGATACCTACCATAGTATAACCATAGTATCGGAAGTGATCGTGCAATCAAGGAATTTTTTATAAATAAGACTGCCAGTGTTTTTCAGTTAGGAATTTTTTTCAATACCCACTTCGTTGGTACCTTTTATTAATACTCATACTTAATTTTAAATGGACACCATACTATTAGAGCATCAAAATCAACTGAAAATTTTTAGGAGGAACTAAAAGTGTCTATGTTTAATTTAGCCAGTAGTAGGTATGATAAAGAAACTCCCTGTACGATTCCATGTCGGCAAAACTCTGGTTAGTTGTAAATCATTTTATTTTAACGCAATACTTTATAGGTTGGAAACATTCCTTCATCTATAAAATTTACACTCAGAAATAATATTTCGTGACTATCAATTCAAGAGAATTAGTACATAATACCGAACTTGAAAATTCTGTAATAAGTAGAAATAAAATCTCACACTATTTAAACCTCTATTTTTATCGGTTACAATATTGACAATGTTCTAAGTTGACAATCACCGCTACCGCTATACAATACCGTTAGTCCTAGGAAAACAGACCATTATGGGTTGTTTTCCTAAAAATGCGACGTTTCAGAGAACGGCGTCAGAAGAACGTTGTTTATTTTGTTACCGTAGTTACAAAAAACATTGTCGTTATTTTCAAAAACGGCCGCCGCGCCGTCTTGTCAGTGTCAGATGATTCGTGAACGCTTTCATTGATATAGCACTGAATTATTTTATTTATTAAAATATCAGCTATTCTTGCTTTTAGTTTCCTTGTTGGGCTATGCACAAAATGAGTTCCAACTGCATCTTGAGAAGTGAAGATGACGAAATTTTTATAGATTTTTTGAAATAAAACGGAGAGAAACTGGCACGGAACTTTCCAAATGTCACCGTAAAGACCGCCGCCGTAAGCTGCCGTAATATACGGCCGCTGAAGACGGTCGCTCCCTAGGAACCCAACGCTTTAGAGTGTCGTCTGTATACAATAATTTTCCCTGTCTGCAACGGGATATTATACTTACGAGTATAATTGCGATTCGGCAACACTTGATCGATTGACTCACTGCAAAATTTATTCTCAACTGTCAGAAGTAAATAAAAAAACGTGCACGAGTACTCAAATTGTACGTTAGTGGTGTAATGCTTAAAAATTTTAACTATAGACTGTTAGCTGTCTTCTATTATAATATACCCAATTAATGACCTTAATAAAATTTAACAGAAACTGTGGTGTACTGGGTTGGGTGACAGATCAAATTAGAATTTACAACGCTCATACAATGCTATTATAAATCTAACAATATGCACAGTGATCGTTCAAATCATAATTCATTCTTACCAAATGTCGTAAAGTTGGTTGGTACCAGTATTATAATCATATTCAATACAAACTGTATCGGCTTGATGAATCAATCAGTTTAATAGGTACGTTATAATAAAATGCCCCAGAATACTGACTGACTGATCGACTAACGGCGTCTACACGAAGCAAGTGATACCCAATCGTAGACCACAAATGCATAACTAGCTGACCCGCCCGTCAAATTTCGACCTTACACAGAATAAAAAAAATATTGACTCATTACAATAATTATTATAAAAACTGAATTGGCTAATATTTTATTGCATTAAATAAATAAATAAATAAATCTTTTTTGGACAAAAAAATACAGTGTTAATACAATTTAAAAAAACTACCAAAAGTATGCATTATGAGTATGAAGTGTAAAAAACCTTAGATATGCCGATGATACTGTTTTAATGGCAGACTCCATAACTGAAATTCAGGACATTATTAACCGTGTTGATAGACATGGCGAACAACAGGGGCTAACGATAAATATAGCTAAAACAAAATTGATGACTTTTGGTAGACTTGACTACACTGGATCTGCGCTTCAATTAAAGGGTATTAATATAGAACGTGTCACTAAATTCAAGTAGGTATCTTGGTAGCATGCTCACAGAGACTCTTAACCCAGATGTGGAAGTCAAATGCAGAATAGAGGCAGCAAGAGCTGCATTTAATAAAATGAGAACTCTTTTCAGCAATGAAAAACTGAATCTCAAACTGCGACAGAGAATGGTAAAATGCTACGAGTGGTCCGTACTGCTGTATGGCTGTGAGACTTGGACTCTGAAGGTCAACACAATGAACAGGCTCGAGGTTTTCGAGATGTGGTTACATCGCAGAATGCTCAGGATTCCTTGGACCGACCTGGTGTCAAATTCAGAAGTCCTCAGTCGAGTCGGGGCAGTGCGTGAACTCCTGTCACAAGTGAAAGTTCGTAAAATTTCATATCTGGGACACATCATGCGTGGGGAAAAGTATCGGCTGATCCACCTGATACTGAAGGGAAAGATCGAGGGTCGCAGAGGGGCTGGAAGAAGGCAGATGTTCTGGCTGCGCAATATACGAGAATGGAGGGGTTTCAGTACTGTGGAATAATTGTTCCGAGCAGCCCAGGACAGAGAAGGATTCGCCGCAGTGATCGCCGACGTTGGGAATACCTGACATGGCACCAAAAGAAGAAGAATGTAAGTACCTAATAATTATTGTTGATTCGGATGCGGGATGAAGTTCGGCGGGTCATAAGTTTATAATAGAAATAACCATTTAAACCAAGTTTTTCCAAATTATTATGGTGATTGGTAAGATTTATATGTAGTGGTAAGCTTTTAATACCGCGTCAGTTAGTTGTCAATTTTGTGTCGACAAGAACTTTGGGTAGGTTATTATCTACAGCAATTTGCCATTAGTGGCTGGCAACCACCCTGGAATCGAGAGAATTTTATTATTACAAAGCATGCTATGGTTGTCGCCCCGGTGGTAAAAAATTAACCAATACAGGGAGCTCACTATGTATGAACAAGATCTTTAAGGTACCTATCTACAGTAGTTAACATTTACGCGTCGAATCGTATTTTTTTGCGTCACATAGTGATGGGTGATCCCTAGTTTAATTTCTATCTTATATCACCAGGGGCGAACTTTCTTTTTCTTGTTAACAATACCTATTATATTTTTCTTTATTATTAGAATTGTGCGGATAAATAAATAACTCATTGTTATTTTGAGGCATATGGTTGAACATGCTAATAAATTATCTTGATATATGATTGCTCAATCAATAAATCACATTAGTATTATGATAGACGAACAAGATAATAATAATTATATTTTTAATGCCAGCATTTCTTTCGCCTCTTAATATAGTATTTTTAGTGGCTTAATGAGGCAAATAGATTCGAAACTAGTATGATTAGATGAACGGATTTTGTCGTGCTTGGTGCAAACAAACCCAAGATAATACCCGTTAGTGAGGTCTAAAGGGAGGGCCTATGTAATAAATGTTGAAAATATAATTTTTCTATGTAGTACGGCTGTTAAATTGCGGTTCCGTTTTTTCTAGTAAACCATTGCATAACTACCCCCTAACAGTGTTATTAAAAATCTTGTTATAAAATTATAAAATGGTTTATATAAACCATGGAATAAGCTTATAATATCCACGTTATACCACGGTTTTAGAGATTTTACCAGGTTTAGTAATTCTATGGTTTATACCAGTAATAAGTTGTTTTTTCTAAATAACACTGTAAATGTCCAATAGACTTAAGATAGAGTACGCCGTTTTATTATTTACTATTCACACTCCTTCTTTCATAACAAATCAAGTACACAGCTTATCCCATTTCTTTTACTTATGACTTGGTTTTGTTCAGGACTTCATAGTTGTGTTTGATACGTGTCATCTTCAGTCAATCAGGGCCCCTAGACAATTTGAATTTTGCGAACGAATTTTTCGTCAATGTAGAGTAGGAAGAAAATTAACTGTCTACGGGGGCTGACCTTCGTACACCTTCCTTCATACACGTTTTTGTTTTTCTGTGTGCGATATATAAAGTAAAACATTTTAAAAATATCGTTTTAGGCGCAGCAGATCCCTTAATATGAGTAGATACTTTTATATACCTACACGCTAGTTAAACGTCGGTAATTACATTGAATCACTTCAATAAATTTTAATAAAACTATCAGGAACGAATATTTCAAGTGCTCAAGATGTATATTAATTTAAACATTCCATTTATTAATTTATGATCTTTTAATATTCATAACTCACTTAAATTAAAAATGAATTGGGAACAACGGCTGTAACATTCCTTAATGTATAAATTAAAATAGATGTCTATATTATTATTATTATTGTAGGTATCATCGAATTAATTCGCTTTGAATGACGACGTTGAAATTGAAAATAATGTAGGTACCATCGTTCGAAATATGAGAGGGAAATTCACAAATTTTGAATAACATAGAGTTTTAATCCTTAATTAGGCGCATGGGGTCAACGCACTTTTGTGTTTAAAAAAAAAGTACTTCCTGTGTTCCGAATTTCCCCATGCCCCCGCTAGCTTCCTAACTCGTATCAAAGTTTGCATTTTAGTAGCAATCAAGTCACGGGAGTGAAAGGAGGCCTCTCTGCAATCAATCGATATGGGTTAAACTACCTAGACGACGGCTTGATCGCAAATTTTCTACCGCTGAACTCTTATTTTCCACTGATCACAGTTTTTAAATAAAGCAGTTTATGTTCTACTTAGAATTAGCTTAACTAATACTGGTTTATTCATGGTCTCAACAGGGGATTTACCCTTGCGTTATACAATAAAATTATAACATAATAGGTAGTTATAATACTTAATTGTTTTTCTTTTGAACTGTAGTAATATTTAAAAATAATAATATTAACATTGCTTTGAAAAAATTACTAAAATAAAAAAGGCTGGACTGTTGAAATAAAATTCTTTAAATCATAAAATTTTTCAAATGCTATAATGATGTGACGTATGGCTTAACACATAAATACTTTCTTTGAGATATAAATATTTGATATTTATGAGATACAACACAATATTCTTGTCAACGCCGACATTACTGTATAATTTGAATCATGGCTAAGAAAAGATGAAATAATTTTGTTAACAGACAACAAAAGCTAGTCGACATTCGAATAAAATAAATAAACGTTGAATATTAATAACTCTTTATCTCACATTTTACATGATCCTATTATTAGGTATATGACGAGGAAGACCCTCTCATACTGTGTTCCGCTCCTTCGAGGCAGAGCTGGGGAATCTGGGCACGGTGTGGGAGGAGGTCATAAACGATGCGCAAGATCGAGCACAATGGAGAGCTCTTGTTGCCTCCCTATGCCCCTAAGTGGGGTCTTAAGGGAGTTTGGATTGGATTATTAGGTAGGTACCTAATTACTTTCTGTCTTATTACCAGACATTGACTGCAACTTTACCATTTCAAATCGAAGACTTAACATAATATTTCAAAAATATTACGAAATGGGTTCATAATATGTACTTATTGTTATCAGTGCCCCTATTCTGTAGCAAGTGTAGGGTAGTCACTCGAAAAAAAGTGACTATTAGGCGATACATTTTGTATGAAAAACGTTTATATGCGATTCTCGCATTCGATACGTATAGACGTTTTTCATACAAAATGTATCGCCTAATAGTAAATTTTTTCAAGTGACTACCCTACACTTGCTACAGAATAGGGGTACTGATAACAATAAGTACATATATGAACCTATTTCGTAATATTTCTTCATAATAATATAAACTAACATAAAAACTACAAGTTAGTAATAAGTAGGGTAACAACAATAAGATCTAATACAGGTACAGGTACTCTCTACCAATCCATCAATCGTTCTAATATTACAGAAGCTATAAATCATTCAAACATAGATTAATCATGGTCGCCCTATCGATAGAACAACACACAGACAAACCTTCAATCGACAGCCTTTTACAGTGGAGACCGCATTATTTGGAACAAGAATCGAAGAAGAAAAAATTTTCATCACGCCGTTCCCCGGAGGGGGTGGCAGAGAGTGCGAACTTCCATTCATTTCTATCCAGACAAATCTCATTCGCTTCATTCAACAACATGACCGTCCGCATACAAAGTCTCCTGTTCCAGAATTCCAAGTTTATTTATTTCTCTTTATTTAATATACGGTGATAATGCATTTTACAAAAAAAAAAAAATAACAATAATAAAAGTGACAATAATAAGAAGGTATAAAAATTTCACAACATGACAACAACAACAGCAGCAAAAATAGGAGCAACAGAAACAACAACAATACACTTCATGGCACACATCACAATAGAAACAAAAACAACAGTTCTTCGTTTTCAGGCACATAGGTTTCCTGAAAAACAGAGGAATAGCATTATAATAATTAATTAATTGTTATATTTATTTTGAGAGGAACAAAAATGACATTTTAAACAGAATGGAGTCGGAAGGTAGTCACGGAAGTAATGTGAGTCACACGATACATTTTGTATGACAAACATATACCTATTCTTACCGTACGCACCGTATTGAGTGAGCACAGATTCATTTAAAAAAAAAAAAAAAAAAAAAAAAAAAAAACATCTACAAGTAAAAATGAATCCAGACAATAGGGACTCGACTGTGCCTTCTAGACGTGTATGGGTACTAACCTCGCTCAAATTGGCGGCGAAACCATCTATCATAGACATTAGTAAATCAACAAAGAGGTTTGAGGGATTGTACATATATGTACACTGTAATATCTAATACACAAAGTGAGAAACCTTTATACCTCCTTAGTTCCTACTCAGGAACTATAGACAGGAATCATTAATAAGCCTTCTTAGAAAATCCATGTCATAGGTAGGTACCTACTAAGTTAGTACCTACCCACTAAATTGCATTTATGTATGCTACCTACCGCTAATATCATTGCTTGAGTGTGAAAGTTAAAAAAAGAGAGATAAGAGAGAAAGCATAGGTATAACTGAAAAAGGATAGAAAATAGGCACGTATAATCACAGACTTCCATCTTTTATCTTTTTGTTCACGCAAGTGAACTCGAATACTCACTACTTTGTACTCTCGGAAATCCGAAAGTACTGTACAACTCTCGGAAATCTTTCGCAATGCCCCACAACACATTAAGAAAAGCTGACTAATTTTATGACTTCGGATATATTAAATTCTGTTTTTCTTTTCGATTAGGTACATTATAGATGCAATATGATTTTATTCTTTTCACTGTTAAATATTTTTATTTATCTTTCTTTTTAATCTGTTACGATGTTCCTTTACTTGAGTGTGTATTGTATCGTTTTCGATTTGTGGTTTTCAAGAAGAAGGCTGTTTCTATGGACACTACTCGACACAGGCTATGCCTAGTGAGGGTGTCCAAGACTGCACTTGAATGTGTTTATTTATCTTAAATGATTTTGATTTTGTTTGTATTGTTTTTCATGTGCCATATTTGTTTGTAATAAATAAAGTGTAGATGGTCAGCATATGCACTGCAAAAGCTAATGAAAAATCCATATAAACATACTTAAGTACCTAATTGGATATATTTTTTTATACGGAATCAGTAAGGTTCTGTGAGATAGGTGTTCTGACATTTTCAAAATCGAAATCCCTGAAAAAGTTACTTTCCGAACCATCGATGCCGTATCACTTTAATAGTTAGTTTTTCAACTTAAATGTCGTGATCAACACAAATGCTTTTGTAAAGTCACATACAACATAGTAGCCACTGACTCCATCAGATGAGTATAGATTATATTTTTTACCAAAAAAAAACAGTAGGTACTATCTTTGATTATCAAAAGAAAATTAGGTAAAGTTATGAAAATAAGAACATTGAAGAGATTCAAAAGGTGGATTTTTCCCGAAAGATCTCTTCCGGTTAACCACTAAATTCACCATCCAGCCACGCTTTTCCTTTCCGAAAAAAGGTTTGTCATTTAGAATATTACATCCTTAAAATATACAAAAAATCAAAATGTACCTAATCTTAAAACACTTTTCAATTTTGTTGATTTCTTTTGTAGGTAACAAGATTTATTGATAGTAAGCTCCATCAGGTAGGCATACGGCATACATATACAATATAAATATGCCAATTATTAGAAACTTTGCAAGAATTAGTCACACGTGTCGTGTAACTCTTACTTAGGGTACTAAATCTTAAAGCTTATCTACACTATTTATCATGAAAAAACAAGAGTGTAAATTCTAATCGAAAGCCATACACAAAAAATATCCGGCAAAAAGGAAAATTTCATGTATTCATATCGTACGACTATAAATAACATCGCACTGGAGGCCAGCTATATCGGATGTTTTTTAAGACATTTTTATGTTTTTCGCTAAGCGTATTTGTGTATTTGTTAGCATTTTAACGGCCTATCATTTATCAATTATTTATCAACGTCCGCAGATAAACCCGAATTCATTTAGCGAATACACCTATGTACAGAAATCTCAGAACACTCTGTTTTCATTGTAATAAAATATCGATTTTTAAAAAAGTGTTATCTAAATGTGCAGCTGATTACCCTAATCGTTTGAGAATGATGTGTGATTCTTCAAAGCTGCTATTACTATGTGATTGGAAATATTATTTTTATTATGATAATACATAAATCTTATAAGGAAGCCGAAAACGTGTAAACTCTAGGTATCTTCATTCTTTAATGCCCAGTATGTTAGTTAAAAATTGTTAAGGCTTTTTTCCAGACATTTATGAACTTATCTCCGAGCTTGGTTCAGATTTGCGCTTTTCTCCAACAGTCGATGAAAAAGGCCGACAATAAATGGTGCAGTCCACACTTCACTTCTTCTTCTTCTTCGTCAGCCTGTTTCCGTCCATTGCTAAACATAGGCCTCCCCCCCCCCCCTCTTCTTCTGATCATTCCTGTCCTGTAACTTCACTTAAATGTCGCAAAAATTTCGGACGTCTTGAAAAAGTAGACCACAAATCCTAGAACTGCTATTTTGCCTGTGAGTAGGTAAATTATATAAGCCATCTATGTACACCAAATAATGGTTTCCTTTACCTCTCAAAATGAGAAAAAAATGTTCTCTTTTGCTCCCAATGGGCTAAAGTAACTCGGGAATACAAAGACACCTTGGAAAGTTATATTGGAAATTTTGTATGACGCCTTTTACTAAAGAAAATGACACTTTAATCAGTGTGTTATAAATAATCATCAATATTACAGGCTTATCAAAACATTTTAAAGTAATTCTTCTTCTTCGTGTGCCGTATCAGGTCATCCCGACGTTGGCGATCACTTCGGCGGAAGCCTCTCTGTCTTGCGCTACCCGGAACAACTCCTCCACGCTTCTAATTCCGGTCCAGTATCGAACATATCGTAGCCAAGACATCTGCCTTCTCCCAACCCTTCTGCTCCCCTCCCCTTTAAAGTAATAACAATCCAAAAATGTTGTTCTTAAATTAGGTAATAGTAGGTGCTGAAAAGAATGCTTTTCATTCTCCCAACATCCCACTTTGCTCCATTCTTTCAGAGAAAAACTGAGGGATTTCAGTGTTAGTGAGTCAGGAAGTTAGGAAGTCATTCACACTATGCAAAATTGCAAGAAGTGGAGAACTTTTATCGGCTATTAATGCCTGCAAGTGGGGTCACATAAGGAGTAAAGATATTCATAGATAGATAGATAGAGTATAAAAATGTATCAACACTACTGCTGGATGATAATGACGATGAAGAATTAAACCAATCAACATCAGACCTCCTTGCTTGGAGTCATAAAGTCTTCACCAAGAACGGATGGTAATCGTAAATCACAATGGCCGACCGAGAGGTAACTTACAGAGATATATTCAAATTCATCAAAGGACGTCGGGAGGAAGTTGATGCGAGATAAAGATCTTTAAAAGACAATCGAACAATGTCGATATCGATTGATTGATACTGCATGCGATGATAAGATGAATAGCAATAAAATATCGATAACGATCCGTGTACTAATCCGTCATGAATGACTGTTCGGTTTATATAATTATTCTATAAAAAAACATAAGAGAGGAAACCTAAATTGGATTAGATTTATGAGATTGATCTGTTGATTTTATTCTGGTTAAAGACCACCAATGCCTACGGTACAAATAATAATAATATAACACTTTATTGGATAAAATATACATAATTAACCAAAATTGGCGGGCTTATTGCCTAGGGCAATTTCTTCCAACCAACCTATAAATAAAGTGTTGCTTTATAATGGTCAGAACATGAATGAGAGATATCAAACTTTGAAAGGCATGTAGGTTTAATAGGAGTGAATACCCAATACAATAGAAGAAATTCTAACTTGCATGCCTCGCAATTTATTTGCGGTTTTTAGTAGTTTCAGCTGCACCTACAGACCAAAAAATTCATAGACACACTTGCAGTAGGTAACACAAAGGGTAAAGATGTTGGGTATTTCTTTAAGAAATATGAGAACAAATATAATAAAGGGATTCGATAGAAGACCGGGGTTGACGATGGGTTGGAGAGAGTAGCCACTCTGAAATAGAGATGAGTGGGTTGAGTCAAGGGAGCAGTAGGTGTTGCCAGACTCCAGATTGCGGGCCGTGCCGGGATGAAGGATATTCAGAACATAGATGATGGAAGGAAAAGGAGGAGGCCTGTATTCAGTGATGGATGAATATAAGCTGGAAAAAAGAAGCTGTTTCAGATTCCAATCCAATCCAAACTCCCTTAAGACCCCATTTAGAGGCATAGGGATGCAACAAGAGCCCTCCATTGCGCTCGATCCTGCGCAATGTTTATGACCTCCTCCCACACCATGTCCAGATTCCTCAGCTCTGCTTCGAAGGAGCGGAACACAGTATGAGAGGGTCTTCCTCGTCCTCGGGACTTTGATGGGAGGAAGAACAGCGCTCTCCTCGGCCAACTGTCATTCGGCATCCTTAACACATGTCCCAGCCAAGTCCATCTCCTCCACATAATAGTAGAAGTGATGGGCTCACGCTGGGTGCGCCGGCGTATAGCGTCGTTCGTGATGCGGTGGTACCATCTTATACCCAAAATTCTCCTGAGGCACTTCGTTTCGAATGCAGATACTTTTTGTGCCTGCTTCAGATTAGTGGATTGTAACCGATTACAAAAATATTAGTTTACGACCCAATAGCAATAATGGTTAGACATAACCTATTAAAGGTAAGACTTCGTAGTGTAACTCTTCTTTTACGGATCTAAATCAAGGGATTGGTACATATATGTTTCAAGCATTTCTATTTTCTTCATGTCATTCATTGATCAATCAAACTGTACAATTTCCTTCTCCAAACAACAGCGTTTATCGTCAATCGCCAGCTCTGATAATCTTATTGTTTCTGGGCTTACCTCTGCAGCTGTTGCCGTTCTTTTGTTCTTTATTTTCTTTTCTCACATGATGTTAGAAAAGCAGACCTGGGTGCTGGTTATAGTATTAAAATAATGAAATTTTTTATCAAGAATAGGCAACCTAATAAAATGTTGATAACTCATCCTAATATGATAGACCACATTACAGTCTATTTAATTACGATGTACGAACAACAGTTAATGACCGTTGCTATTATTACAATATGGGTAAGAGCTTACTGTAGATACGTATTGTTTGTTCATGATAGTGATGGCGCCATCTATAATGATTTATTGTTCATAATAGCTTCCATCGAGTGATGAATTTCAATTACTATTATTGACGGCATTTCTTGTAGATGTCGATATTAATTATTATTTCTGTCACTCAAAGCTAAGTAAATTTCTATTGTTAATAGTATTTTGTTATTATTGTAAAAGAATCTGAGTTCACTCAGTATGAAATCAATATAAATATTATGAAAAAATAACAACTAATGACTCTAACAATTCGTTATTAATGTTCGATTTTTAAATGGAACAAACCACTACGGGCTTACGGCCGTCTTCTACTGTTATTTCGATGGCTTGCTTAGTGTGATCACTTCACGTTAACAACGTTCGCCATTAGGTGGTAATGTTTAAGTCTCCGAAACTCCTAATCATGAGAATTCTCAATATGTTCAACATGTCGAAAAATCTCATGTATGCAACAAGTAGAAATTTAATAATAAATGAATATAGACATAAAAGTTGGAAATTATTGAGAACAAGAAAGCAACCCAATTTAAAGACTGTGACTGCTGTCATGTATTTGGTGCCAGGATATGACTATATCCCTTCGTAAGCTTCTCTTGCAGCAACTTCCCCACAGCAGGACTTGTCGCACCAAGACAAACTGTACTCTACACGACTCCTACCTATTCTCCCTAAAACACCCTAGGTATGACAAAGTTAAAAGAAATCCCTAACAGAATTTGCACAAGATTGAATGGAATTACCTGTAGATGAACATTTGTTTCCAACTACTGTTCGCAGATTTAGGTCTTCGCTAAGAGAACCACCATCCTTTTAAGCAGCGGTGGCACTTAGCAGTTATTTCTGATCCCGTTTTTTCCTTTTCCTTCTTTTATTCTTCTATCCCTATCCGTGTTTCCGCTTTTTCTTTCCTACCATTTTTCCTAACCTTATCTATTTTCATCTTCTCCCTCATTTACTAAGCCCATTGTGTTCTTTCTTCTTGTGATGCTGACTCCCAACTATCCTTCCATCTTTTGGGTGGTCGTCCTTAAAGCCTAGTCTAATCATCTTACCTACTTTAAAAAAAACACAATTTACAAAAATATGGAAATGAAAAAATCAGGTCGTGATTTCTGGACATTAAAGCGATATATTATAAGAAACGCTGAAATACTGATATGCATTTAATGAAAACTTGGCCCTTATACAGTAGGAATGCTAATTATTATTATGGTACGCAAGGGAGTCGGCGCACGAATCCATCTGAATGGTCTCGAAGAGTGATTGAGATTTGCATCGTACTGATTGACGGATCACAATGTCTTCCGTTTGGTACCAACTCGTCACTAACTTGTATCGCTCGCTTGAAGATTTATTCGTTTCAATACCAATTAGTTCTGTAATTAATTCGCTAATTAAAAATGTCAGCTTCTGGCGACGTATGCGCAAGAGTTCTCTCAAAATTATTGCGACGCGATCTAAATCAATCATTTTAGATAAGATCATTTAAATTTTCTAAATCTGTTCACAATATTCTTTATTGAGCTTTTTGTATTCAATTTTCAGCAGCTGTTTCACTATTTTTAAGAAATTTAATTCTACTTACCTTCTCAGATAAGTGTTCTTGGTACTTTTTAACCCCAACTCTTTTAACTATCTGAGGTCTTTATTTACTCCATTGGCATTGTCAAAATGTCCAAAGAAAGAACAAATTAAGAATTTCACATTTGTCATTGCATGGACAGCGATGGACAGGAAGGGTCCCGAAACTGCGGAGGGAGAGCTGGAGTTCAGCATCCCAAGAGGCAATTTCTTGAACAGACTCTTAAGTCTAGAAAAGAAAAAGAATGTCATACTATTGTACACCATTTGAAGTTCTTGTAAGTGGTATGCTTATGTGAGGATAATGGACCCATCCAGAGTTACATATTGTATTTCACTGTCGAACCCAAAGAAATAGTTGGGAGTCAACTTCGCAAAATGGTCATCCTTGACTCTTAAATTTAAGACCACAAGGCTTTAAATGAGAAGAATATAATCGGTTTTTGCTGGAGTTTGTATTTGATGATTCTTCAATTCATCAATTATTATCCATTTCTGGGGACATAGGAAGGCATTATTATTTACTCCTATGGCATTTTATGGATTTCCTTTACCTGCTACAAGCGGTGTCCTGCAAATTCGAACTCATTGATCCTCATCTTTCACTGCACAAGGGGCCAGATTATGAAATTAGTAATTATAACTTACTTCATCGCCATGCTTCAAAACTTTCAACGTCATTTTCCTTTCCTTTACTCCTTGACTTACTTCATCGCCATGCTTCAAAACTTTCAACGTCATTTTCCTTTCCTCTACTCCTGCACCTGTCTCCTGAATCTTGTCCTTTCCTGGCAACGCTTGATTATGCTTATGTATTAATATTATATTTCATATATGTATGGTGTTAGATTCTCTACCTAATGTAGGTAACCTAGCGGTTTAGTGGAATTTCGTATCTACTAAAGGTCGCGAATTCGATCCCCGGTGTTAAAAGATTTCACTTCCTTGACACAAGCTTTGCTTTCCGTGAAACATGGGAAAATCAGTGTATTGTAACAATTTTAAGTGAGCCTAGATTCGTTTAAAAAAAGATTCCAACAATTAAAATATCATGGGTACCGATATGAAAAATGATAATTAAAAAAAAATATACTTAAGTACTTCTCTGTCTAAAAATTTTAATATAAAAAAAAACAATTTAATATTATTATCGGTATTTTAAATGGAATCAATATAATTAAAGGTGAAACATTAGGTAGATAAACAATACTAAGTACATATAACTAAGACTTAAGTAGATGTAGTTAGGTACGACTTTGACTGTATACATACATACATGTCATAACTTATAATACGTCTAAATAAATAATTAAAATTTTTAAAAATAAATTTGGTTTGACAAATTAAAATAATTAAGATGTTACAAATTTATATGATTTATTGCACAAACAACTGCTTATCTACCTTCCTTTTTATATTAATCAATTAATATACCTACCTATAAAATAAAACGGGGGACAAATTAAAATAGGGGAGCAAAAATAAAACATCCATTTTTTTTAAAAATTAAGCTATATTAATTAACATAAACTAAGTTGTTTATTGTAATATCATTTGATTGATCATTGAATAATTTAATACGTTAGATAGCCTAGTGCTTTCTTAGCCAACTTTTGTTCTTACGTCGTGGGTTTGATTTCCGGACCAGACATTTTTCACAATTAGCAAAGTTTTTTCAAAAACTTTGCTAATTGTGAAAAATGTCTAAATTGCTCTTTAAAATTGACGGTCTGAGAACCAGACTGGTACAAGTGACATTTTTCAAAAAAACGCGTTTTTGCGCTCTAGGGGTGGTATTCCACATATTCCGTATTATATCAAAACAAACTCGGTAAAATGTGGACACCACAGCCATCTATGGAAAAATGAATCAAGTGACGTTGTATGTGAGTATCAAATAATCTGTGAGCCATACTGATACAAGTGCAAAAAGGGCAGTAAATGTTGATAACTGTAGGCATTTGTAATAGATTTGAGTAATTCAGATTTTAATAGTGATAATTCTGTTGCAGGTATGTTTTGACTATATATTTATCATCGTTTTAATATATTTCTTTTGTAAATTAAGTGCAAATTCACTCCAAAATAAAAATATAACCGGCAACATCTCTTTAATTTAACTTTCATACAAAATGTATGAAGATTTTGTTGCTGTATTCAAACTTTCGAAAATGATAAAAAAATGTTTTTGTTTTGCTCTATATTTTTTTATATGATAAGTGATGAATTATTCTTTAAATTTTATATGTTTTTGGGTATGCGCAAAAATTTATTTATTTATTCTTTGTACATTTTTGGAAGCTGATCACTTATACCATTCTGGCTCTTAAGAATTTTGTCAATTTTGTAGATAAAACATGGGCACCAAGTGACGATGACTTGTCTGTTCCTATGATGGGCGGTGCTAGTGAAGACCTTGAATTGCAGATTTCTTAAACTATTGGGTTGACAGAAACAGGAGAAGATAATGAAGATGCTTCTGATGTTCCGATACGATCACGGAAGAGAAAAAGAAACCCCGGAAACTGGAAGAAAACTATAAGGAAAAACGTTCTAATTATGTTTAGATTCTTGTGACCTTTTCAGGACTAGATCTTAAAGAAAAAATAACAACTAACGTCTTTTCTTTAAGATCTAGTCCTGAAAAGGTCACAAGAATCTAAACATAATTAGAACGTTGTGCACCAACAAAGCCAATAGGCAATAAATATGAGACAGTAACAAAAATGGATATAGTCATATCCTGGCGCAAATAGAAATAAAACAGCAGTCGCAGTCTTTAAATTTGGTTGCTATCTTGTTCTCAATAATTTCCAACTTTTCTTCTCTATTTTTCATTAATTATTAAATTTCTACTTGTTTCATACATGAGAGTTTCCGACATGTTGAACATGTTGAGAATTCTTATGATTAAGAGTTTCGGAGACAAACATTACCACCTAATGGCGAACGTTGTTAACGTAAAGTGATCACACTAAGCCAGCCTTCGAAATAACAGTAGAAGACGGTCGTAAGCCCGTAGTGGTTTGTTCCATTTAAAAATCGAACATTAGTAATGAATTTTTAGAGTCGTTATTTTTTCTATAAGGAAAAATACTATAAAGAAATTTTTTGTACACAAAATGGAGCAAAAAGATTTTATCTCAACAGAACCCATTGCAAAAATGTCAATACACAGGAAAATCGACACGGGCAAACAAAAAGTTAATTGGCTTAAGATAAGATGGATAAGATTTATTAACCAACAGCAAAAAAAATTTTTTTAAAAGAATCTTTAGACACGTCTGTTCAATTTAGAAATATCAATATGGATGCCAAAAAGGGTGACATACCGGATAGTCTTCCACTATTAAGGGACCGACAAAACAGTATTAAAAATAAAATAAAAAATGACCTGATGTCTCTACTAGATATATTCCTGCAAGACATCATAACATTTACAAATCACTAGAATGTAAAGAAGATCTTCCATCGACTTCAACAACTGAAATCCGTCCTAGAGGTCGTCCTAAAAAAAAATCCCAGAGCCAAAGCCAGACGAAGAAAGCATTCTCGATTATACACCAGAATCTGATTTCCTGTGAAAAAAACCTCAAAAGCTAAAAGAAATGCTTCGTCTGTCTCTTGCTGTTGATTTTTTTTTAATGATTAATTTGAAAATCATCCAAAATTTTTTTTTTATAAGTAGGTACAGCATGTTAACATAGAACATAATCATTACAAACCATAGTGGTATAAGTGTATCATTTTTATAATTTTGCGAGCCATAGTGGTTTAAGTGATTTTATTTTTAATTTTGCGAAATAAATAAAAGCATTTTTAAACAATTATTAAGCAAAATATGTTTAGCAATGTGAGGATAATGTTTATATTTATTTTCTCAATTTTTTAATAAAAATCTCCAAAAATATACACAAATAATCGTTTTTCTCAGTTTCATTATTTTGTCACTTGTACCAGTCTGGCTTTCAACCCGTCAATTGTACTTCATCCACTATCCTCATACCTATTTTGTTTGATAAACAAATATGACATTATCCAATCTGCCGAGTCACTGTATTGGACTTTTGTACCATTAATCTGGTATTGTTAACTAATAAAACATTAAAAATAAAAATTGCGCAAGATCGAGCCGCAATGGAGAGCTCTTGTTGCCTCCCTATGCCCCTGAGTGGGGTGTAAAAGGGAGAATTAATTGATTGATTGATTGTTAACTCGAAACAAATCTAAGCTAAAATTATCTATACCATCATATGCGCCGGACGTCTCCTAGCTCAATTATACGTCATATTGTTATGTTCATAAAGTCATCCATCGCGAGTGCACCGCGCCAGTCCTAAATGACAAATATTAATTACGATGTAATAAATCAATTTTATTCCTTCGTTTGAAGTGACGCCTTGGAGACTTCAACAGAATACGTCGCGACGCGGTGTTCTGTCCTCGCGCGCGTCTCATTTTAACTTTATATTATTAATGTTAGTAGGCACCCCATACTAGCAATACATGCCGGGGTTTCTCTTTTTAGTTAAACAAATTTCTCCAGCTCTATTATAGACAACACTAGCTCTATTATATGAAAAGACGTTGGTCGTTTTACCTGCCACATAAAATTTGTATTGAGTTAAGCCGGAATGAAAAAATGCTTTTACGTAAATCTTTTATAAGTAGATTTTTTTTTTAAATTGTGCTTTTGAACTTTGTTCTGTTTGTGATAAAGTATGATGGTGCGTATATAACTCAAAATGCTGAAAAACGTGACAAATGTCACTTTACCTTGCCACCACAGAATTAATCGTAATTATGTAATTTTTTATACACAAAGGTTATAGAATAGCCGGTGGAAATTATTGAAGACAGACCAATTCCGGCTAGAAATTTGATGTGAAAAATAACCAGAATATCTTGGACACTTATTTTTTTACACGAAAGTTTTTGTCTGGGCTGCGGAACTTTGAAGTGTTCCTAGTGTGCGTCATAAAGTAGGGGAGCTACATACGTTTCCATTCAAAATTATGAAGGAAACATAGGTAGAATAGGGATACAGATCATGCGAAATATGCGCGAAATATTCACCGGCACAAGTGAATTGTACTTATTATCAAAAGAAAGGTATATGGTATAATGGACAAGGAAGAGGTAGATTTCTTGGTTGAGGGATGTGGATGGAATTAATGGCTAGGGTGTTGCTGTTCAGAACAGCCCAGGACCGAGAATGCCTCTGTCGAGTGATTTCAGAAATAGAATGGATCTAACATAAAACAATACATAACACATCAAATCGAAAAAGTAATGTGTTTTATTATGTATACTTACCTACCTATCTGCTCGATCAAAGTGAACACAAATACACTATTTGACTCTTGAGAGGAAGGTGGTCAGCACCTGGGATCGAACCCACGACCTCCGCACGAAACAGTATTAATGGTACATAGAGGAAAAGATGCGTTGTTTGTTTTGATTCATATAACATACACTTGAACGAATATGTACAAGTTTTAATAATACGAATAGTTTGTTATAATTTATTTTGACAAACGCTTTTGAATTATATCAAGTCATTTTTTTTTTTGTTTCTTATTTATTCTCTTTATATTATTTTTGTATCTTTATGATTTATGTTCTCAAGCATTGTTTGACGGCGAAAAATATTATAAATTATGCGTTCTCCTTATTCTCAAATAAAAGTTGTAGGTACTTTTGATCTGGTCCAATTGATATGATTAAGTTCACAATTTAAATTAAAACCATTTTCTTATCTAACGCTTTTTACTGCTTCTCTAGAGAACTTTGAGCGGCACCGAAGTCTCTTTATTAGTCTCGCCTTTAAATTGCCTCCTCTTGCTCCAGACTTTGAGGTGGTTTTCGTCAATATCTCAAATCAGCCAATCATCGCGGTCTTGATACCTGTTCTTCACCTGTCAAACTCTAAAATGCTACATTTGTAGTTTGCATTAGTTACTTTAGTGAAATTGTAAAAAAAATATTCTTAACAACCTACCAACTGACAATTATTCTTGTCAAAATTTTAAAGTTGCAATAAAAATTATATGGTAAAAAGTACTAAGAATAAGGTTTCTTACTTAAAGTTTTCATTAATTTTCTAATTTTCAACGCAACTTTCTTATTTTTTTTTTCATAAGAACCTTCTGATAAAAGACGACACGGCAAAAAAATTGCGAAATCGTTCCACCCGTTTAGGCGTGATGCGATGACATCGGAAAATAGCTCTCCATTTTTACAATATTGATTCCACATAGAATCTAACAGAACACTCACGACATGATAATCATTTATCCAACTGTTATACAAAAAATAAGTTTTCCAGTATTTCAATAACAGATTGCCTAACTATTTATGTACATTATATTATTATAATTTAATGGAAATTTTAGTATCTATGTAACTATTTATAAATATCAACATAAAGTTTTCACTATTTATGCCAAAAATATCAAACATTATATATATATATATATATATATATATATATATATATATATATATATATATATATATATGTATAGGTATATTTTAATCCGCTTTGAAAAATAATATCATTTAGCAACAGCAAAAGATAATGAAAGGTTGAAAAATGATTTACATGAGAAACAAAGAATCTACTTCAAAAAGCTCATCAATTATTTTCTACAATATTATTAATTTTAACAACAGCTGTTGACTCGGCAAATATGTAAAAAATGCGAAATTGTGCATAAACTAACATTTTTCTTTTATATGAATATAAACAAATCTCTTTGATAAATTCATAATAATTAACATTTTAAATGATTGCCATCACAGATATAGGTATTTAGGGAGCATTTTCTCTCGTGTTGTTTTGTTTTCCTTTTTTCCCGGCCGTGATTGATGTCGCTGCTGTCTTCAAATTGATTCGAGTGTAATTATGCGCATCTAGCGTTGACAGGTAGCCATTTTATTTAAAATTACGAGTTTTATTTATTCATAACTAGCTTTCCCGACAGACGTCGTCCTGTGGTTCTAATAATAATAATAATATAAGATAATTTATATAGCGCCGTTTTGTGGTGTAACACCACCTCAAGGGCGCTTTTGTAATGGATGGAGTTAGTGCTTTGTGTCTGGATATGATTTCCCAAAGAGATGAGTCTTAAGAGAAGTCTTGAACCTGGAGATGGTTGGAGCTTCTCTCACGGAGGCAGGAAGTTTATTCCACATTTCTGAAGATGCAATACTAAAAGCTCTGTGGGAATACGCAGGCTTTGCATTGCAGTTGGTTGTTACGAGGAGAGTGGTAGCATCTGAAGCTGATCTGAGGGTTGATTTCCTGTGGGTTAACGGTTGAAGATTACACATTTCAGAGAGATACTCTGGGGCCATGAGATTTAGTGCTTTGAAGACTAGGAGACAGGCTTTAAACTCTACCCTTTCAGGACTTTTTAGCCAGTGAAGTGACTTTAGGGTAGGTGAGATATGTTCAGAGAGATGAATATTGTAAATGAAACGAGCCGCCGCATTGAGGATGGATTGCAGTCTGAGATATTGAAAATGTGGTAGATTAATAAGAATGCTATTGCAGTAATCGAGCTTGCTCAATATGAATGCGTTCATCAATGTTTTTGCTCCTTCCACTGACAAGCATCTTCTAATATTTTTGAGTTTCCTCAAAACGTAAAACGCACTACTAACAGTAGTAGATATATGCTTATCCATAGAGAGTGAGTTATCGATGTACGCACCTAAAAATTTGATATATTTAGATGGAGTGATATCTGTACCCTGAATGTTTATGGATTGAGACTTTATAAGGTGTTGTCGTCGTTGTGAAGCAACCCACAGGAATTCGGTTTTTGAGGGGTTTATCTTCAACATATTGACAGACATCCAAGAAGAAATATTCATGACACAAGATACCATCTCTTGAGTGAGACAATCTTGGTTCTCGGGTAAGCATGATTTAAATATGAGTCTGTCATCTGCATAACAATATGTATTGAAACCTAGATTTTGTACAATGGATTCAAGCCTATTGGTGTAGAGGTTAAATAAAAGTGGACCCAAAACTGAGCCTTGCGGCACTCCATGTGAGGCGGGTTGGTTTTTGGATTTTGAGTTGTTGAAAGATACGGAATACTGTCGATCACTCAAATATGAATGCAACCATTTCAAAACATTTCCTCTAAGGCCGAATTCAAAATCAAGTTTTGTTATGAGGTGGTTGTGATCTACTGTATCAAATGCAGCACTCATGTCTAGGACTGAAATCAGAACCGTTTCCCCATTTCTAGCCCGAAGTGGCCCGTTAATATGTACATGATGTGCACTGCGCCCCCGTTAAACAATACAAAATTAATTTGATTAGATAAGCTAATAAAATAAAAAAATTAAACTATTTCTGAAACATCTCTATTTCATTCGTATTCAAAGCTCTGGCGGGAACAACTTGAGAAAAATGCGCTCGCGCACACACCCTACCTCGTCTTTTACCAACACGAATATGCCCGATAATATTGTTGACAAATTTATGAAAAATTTCTAAAACTATCGAAACGGTGCGGTGGAGTAAGTGGGATGGGCTACTGTAAGAGCGTATGCGAGAATGAGAGGGAACTACCCGCGATGTCGTGGGCGCGTCCCAGGTAACCTTTCCATACAAACTTAAATATTGTATTTTACATCATTTCTTATTCATTTTTTTACTTTTTATTAGTTATTCTGTTATCCGGAGCGGAGAAGAATCCAATAAATCAAACATCAGAAGAATCTGTTGAACCGATCTCGAGTTATAAGTGTTCGCACTAACCCGACTTTAATTTATATAGTAGATTTAGATTCATCACTAAATCAAATGATCAATTTTATTGAAATTGTGAGGATGGGGGGTAAACTAGAGTCGTTTTATAGGCAGTGAGACTGAATTTTCATTCTTTCTCTGAATCAGAGTATATTTTTTATGTTTCTGCCCGTGGTACCAATGTAATCAGTTCTTTTCCACTTTGTTCTTACCATAAGTTACCTTCTATCCTTGACTTAAAGTATATTATCTTCGCCAAGGTGGTATACCGTTGGCTATTCTGGTTTATTTCGTATGCGGGCTGCCTTTCCTTAGCTGATTGTTTCTGGGCAAGAAAGTCACCTGTATGAACTGTTTTAATTATTATTATAATGCAGTTTCTATTGTGTGTTTAATAGGATTACGGGATACATTCTCAACTATTTTATATAAGTTACTTATTAAAAAACCTAAAAGAAAATTCTTCCATTATAATTATGTAATATGTATTAGATGTATCTCCACGTAGACTATCCCAAAAATACAACTGCGCATAGCCGCGGAGTGCCTGCACACTCCGCGGCTGTCATCCAATAGTGTTACAACCCTTGACATCTCCACCACCATTTCTTTTATTTTGACTTGTGTACCAATTCAGTCGAATATTCGATTGAACCCACAACTACATCTCTTCTCAAATGCAATAAAAAACCTTTTCGAGGTCATGCTTCTTTCTTAATATACCTAATCATCGTTTCAGCCATATCATTGGTATTTTTACAATTTCGATTACAGTAGGTATTTTTACCATTTTTTCATAAATTTATTACCTGCACAATTTTGTACAAAATCACATATTATGTTTTCCAATCAAAAATTATTTACAGGACACAGGTTTCATATTCATAAAAAGTCCTTAAAATTTTTATGTAAGTACCCTGTGTTTTAAGGAATGGTTGACATTATGTAGGTACCAACTTAGTTTGAGAATATGATCGATATTGGGTACGTGTGCATCATTTTTCAGTGTGAATGTCGCATTACATTGTATGTGTGTGTGTGAGTATTCATGGTGTAAATAACAGTGCAATATATCTCAATCCTCCTTAATATAAAAATGACCGTTTTGAAATGTCATCTCCAATAGTCGCTGTTGTTACACGATGCAAACAAATCACATCTAATAACAATTGTGAATGTGACGGGTAATAGCGGTTAATGTATGTCGGTGGGTCCGTACAGCACTCGTTAAATAATACAATAATGAATCACACTTGTTTATAGATGATGAGGATACTTTAAATCACAGCGATTTTTACAATTAGTCAAAATGACACCAAACCAGGTTATCATATACTATTTAACTTTCATAGAGATACAATACATATTTTAAAGTATTAATAATTATTTTTATCCAACCACTTCGGTATAACGACTTGAAGACTGACTTGGTTACGGCACTGTCACCAAAATATTTTTGACGAATGATCGTCAACTCATCACCAAAATATTTTTGACGAATATGTAACAACTAGACTCTAACAATTTATTACTGATGTTCGATTTTTAAATGGACTTTTACTACGGGCTTACGACCGTCTTCTACTGTTTCTATTTCGAATGCTGGCTTGGTGTGATCACTTTACGTTAAAAACAACGTTCGCCATTAGGTGGTAATGTTTAAGACTCCCGAAACTCCTAATCATGAGAATTCTCAACATGTTCAACGTGTCGAAAAATCCCATGTATACAACAAGTAAATATTTAATAATATAATTTATGAAATATACCTACAGATAAAAGTTGGAAATTATTTAGAACATGAGAGCAAAAAAATTTTTTTTGTTTTTAAATTAGTTTCAATAGTTTGATGTTCTAAAAAAACAACCCTTTTCATACAGTAGTTTTCCGCAGGACCCGTCATCGTCACCTGGAACTTTCCGAATACCTTAGAAAGGACTAACACATCATTAGTTAAAGGAGCAAACTGAAAACACTGCTCTTCGGAGTTGAGAAAAGGCGCCATCTTATGTTTTTTTCAATATATTATATCTTTCTAAGCAGAATTGACTAACTTGAACATGGCGTGCGGGGAAGTCATTGATACCTACTGAGCGAGATCGTACAAAAGTCTCTTATTAAGTACCTATACTAGCTTAGCTTCTAAGTGGGTTCATAAATAGAATTTAAGAAACAGACCATTACATCGAAAAAAAAAACACGCAATCAGATTGATGTCACTGGAATAGTACCTTCTATTATTTACGAGATAGACAGGTATAATTATTATGCTATTACAATCGTCCAATATTGAAGTTTTCTTAAATAGTACCGAACTATTAAATTCACAGTTATTTTACCTGCCAGTAAGTGTAATGTTAATGTTATTTTTTAAAGGAAAAGGGTGTCACAAGTACTGCTCTTATAATTCAGTGAACTGTCACTGTGAATTATAATATTGTTGCACTCCTATTATAATATCAGAGTGACGGTAGGTACCTACTTACTAATATCACTCCTATTCTAAGTTTCCGTGATATTTACGCTGACGTTAAGAGATACAATTTGGTATGGAAACATGTATTATAGTGCTCCTACAGAATACTTCGTAAAGCTTTGCAGTCCATACAAAATTTCCGTGAGTTTCTCAATTACATTAGTGAGTAAAATTCGGAATAAGGGTACATAATATTGTCACATAGCCGCTGTCAAACCACATTCAGTGCCCGATGTGAATTTCACAGAGTCATTTATTCCAATTAACACAATATTATATTAACAGTGGGTATCATTGGTAATGTATTGACGAATGTAACTGTCATTGTCAATTACCTGTCAATGATATACTCTAATATTTGAGTAGACATATTTAAGAAGCTTCGAGACAATCAATACAGCAATACAATAATTTACATACACAACAAGTCGATTCTATAACAATTCAGATTTAATTTAGCTTCAAGTAAAATAAGCATCACACGTAATATTCGATGAGAAACTAGCAGCTGCAAGTGATTTCAAAAAACACTCCGATCAAGAATACAATGGTAGATATGTAAAAATAAAGTAGTGATATTCTAAATTTGATTTTCAACATTGTGTGGGTAAGTCATGTAAACTTTCACCTTTTTACCGATTTATCCGAATAAAAACGGTAAAATTTAAGAAGAAAAAATAATCGGGAATTTTTAGCTTGATCAACAGAATAGATGGTACAATCTGATCGCAATCGATTAATTTTGTTGGCGATTTCCTTTTTAAAGCATAATATGTCATCAAAAATATGCGTTTTTTTAATATAATCTTGGCTTTTTACTTGACAGAACAAAAAACGACTGAAAATAATTAATATTTTTTGATGGAGTGCCAAGCAGACGTGATTCAGAATCCTTGAGTTTCAACGAGATCTCTTCAGAACGAAAAAAGGAGGAGCTTAAGACGCTTCAAGACGTCGTTAAAACGTCCATTTTGAGCTGCTGCAGTCAGAGATCCAAAAATAGTGGCACATGAATCAATACCTACATAAATATTTTAATTCCAAATCAGCTTAAAATATTAAAATTTGCTTTTTTTTTTAATTGTGATTTTTACTTTTTTATACATTCTTTAAAGATGTGAAGTTTGCTCATTATCACTCACTAGACCAAAACATCAAAGAGAGAAGAGACAAATTTACATGCAAAGGAACCAGATATCTGCATACATTATGGCACACTATAAGCATATTATTATAGATAGAGGTTTCGGGAACGTCCCTATCTTCGAAAAAATCAGAAGTACTATAATAATTAAGCTTAGCTTAAAAAACTAGTAAAAAAGTGAGTTAATACTAATATAAAAGTGTTTGTATTTTTAATGTTTTTGTGGATAACTGGTTGTTGTATGTTTTTTCTCTCTTGCATTGTCGTAGGTATAATTGAAGCCTTCTCCTACACACAAGCTTATAGCTTTAGTGGGAGAATAATAACGTAAATATTAAATTGAATGTAAATTATTTTAAGAGATTATTGTATATGCATAAATTTATTGTTTAAATAAATAAATAAAAATATAGACGTACCTATGCAGATTTGCGCTGAAAAATGACGGTCATTCTCTCTAGATCGGTGGTCTGCAAATTAATATACATAAGATCCAAATATGCAAAATTATGTTAAAAAAAAAATCATGTCATTTTTTTTAAATGTAGTAAACGTTTTTTTTGCATTTATTGCAGTTCCTTTAAAAAAGTTTTTTAAAAATAAAATTCCGCCAAATCACACTCATGAGTTCTAAAAGCTAAATGTGGCTCCGTACACACACTTTTTCGACTTTTAGCTGATAGGTAGGTACTTACCTATTATCTTCATAATTATTAATTTGAAAGATAATTTGTGAAACCCTTGGCATAATAATATTACTTATATATTTGTATATGGGAGCGAAAGGTTTTGTTTTTTCATTGTGACTTCTTATACTAAAAATTATGCTGTAAGCCAACTGTTTACCATCCCTGTTTTCAACTTATCAAGTATTGCCATTTAGAACTCGTCAGCAGCTGATGTTTGAGTACAAAATGGAGAAAATCTGTTGCTATATAATAATATCGTCCCTATGTACCTACCTATGAAAGCACGTTATTATAAAGGGTACTCGGGTCAGGCACTTGACTAGTGAGGATAACGCCCACGGTAGTCGCGGGAGTGATTAATGGGGAACGCCTTCCTCTAATGACTTCGTTCCCTGAGATGTTTTCAAATTAAAAATAGAGCACGGAGTAAGCATCCTTTATATATAACGTAGCTACAACCTAGCGTTATATCATAAATATTAATTACTTAAGAGAAAAATACTATTTTATCAAATCTTAATAATTTGACTTCATTTCTGCTAGTATTTTTATTTTGTGTACTTTTTTGAACGATTTGTTTGCTCAAGAGCTGAGAAAGGTTATTGTTTCTATTGTTCCACACTTTTCATTTTAATGTTGTCTACACTTTTTGCTGTTTTATGTTTAAAAAAATTGATAATGCATTTAAAAAGTAACAAGTAAGTGTATGTATGTACAAGCAAATAATGAGTTTGCCAATTTATGTTATTTTTATCACGTAGGTACACACTCGATCTTTTGATAATATTGATACTACAGCTCTCTCTTGCAGCTCAGTGTGCACCCGGCCCTAATGAGTTGAATGGCAATGTATACCAACGTATACATTTATACTTTTCTATACAAAGGTGTTTTATGTGTAACCGGCGAAACTTATTGGCATTGTCAATTTTTGATCCTGTGCAAAATTGAGCCAGCCCAACTCTGGTTAGTTGGATTGAAGCTTCACGTGAGAACACTTTGAAAAAAACTGAACCGACCGGGAATCGGTCTGCATATTATATCATAATAAGTCTGCACCTCTTAATCAGAAAGTAGCGAGATACCGAGATCGGTATCTATCTGAAAGATCACGAGTTAAAGATGAAAGACTGTACACAGCACAGTGTAAATCCTGTTTCCCTGATATCTTCTTAAACATTATCCATCCATCACTCAAGCTTCGTTCTTCTAACATTTATTACTCATAGTATATGGAATATACATGATTCTTGTGATCGGATTTAAAAAAAAAAATAGATTTCGCTGAAATTAATTTTCTCGACGTTTTCGAGGGTGTAGATTCCAAAAATGCAAAATTTAAAATTTAAATTTCCGCGTACCCGTACCCGTACGCGTACGCCAAAAATGTGTGCGCACCCATAACTCATAGTAATTCATATCCGATTTGATTGAAATTTGGTAGAACGGTTAGCCCCTCGATGTAGATGAGTCAGTAAAATGTTGAGATCTGTACCTTCAGGGGAACCCTCTTAAAGTATCCAAAGAAAATTTCACTTGTTCTAGAAAAAGGGCTAAAAAAGAAAAAAAAATTCTTCGATTTTATAAAATTTGGTACACGGGTTGGTCTTATGCTCCTACATAAGCACGTAAAATTTGAGGTCCTTAACTTCAGTGGGTCCCCCTTAAAGTACTGATTAATTTTGAATATGTAGTTCTAAAGCAGATAATAAAAAGTTCCAATAGTCGATATTATTATCATTTTAAAGTTTCTATAATAATTCCAAGGATAAATTCATTTTAATCGTAAAATTATGAATTTTTATGCAAAGATATGTTTTACACGAAAAGGCTGTTATAATATACTATGAGTTCTGGGCTACCCTAGGTTAGCAGCTTTTTTTCTATTTTTGTGTGTGTTAAGAATCTTCCTTGGAGTTCAGTTTTCCTTCATTCGCTTGACAGGCGTGTCTATATTTTGATACAAACGCCCGTATAAAAAATATTTCTTAATTTATGAAAATTATTTTAAGTAAAATCAAATGTCAAGCGAGAGAACCACACAGAACGCATACATATTATAAACCAAGAATACGGAATAATATCTATTACAGAATAGGGCAAGTCAGAGGATGACAGTCGAACAATAACAAGCTAAGAACTGTTGTTATGTTCCTATGATTGATGATTGCTGCGATATTGTAGTTATACTTATACCAGAGTTTGCTTATTTATACTTACAAGAGTCAATCTAACAAGTAATTTTTTAACGTCAATCTTAATTATTTTTGTTTCGTACCTACTGATACTTTTAAACCATCCTATTGGAAAATTTAAAGCATTTTCATAAAAAGACAATTATTTCAAAACCCTTTTTGATTAAAATAAGTTATTGTCTTGAGATTTATTAATTCCAAGGGTGTTTTTTTTTTAATAAACAAGTTATTAATTATTGATATTGTCAAGGAGAATACTTATTAGGCACGTACTTCTCCAAAATTATTAAATTAAAAATAGGTAGATAAAAATAATAATTATTTTATAATTTATTCTGTCAACTGCACATTTTTATATTATCACATCAGTAGAAGAATGATTCATCGTTTTTAATGACATCGGATTTTTGTAATTCTATTTTTCATTAATTTGAAATACATAATAAGCATATTATGTATAATATCGCCTCAACACAGGCATACGCCTAGTGAGGCTATCAAATATATATATATTGTATCATCATGTAATGTTGTACATTTTGTATAAATATGTAAATGTGAATAAATAAAAATAAATAAATATTATATTACTAGCTGACCCGCTCGTCGAACTTCGACCTAACCTAGAATAAAAAAATAACAAATACAGTTTACGACATAAAAGCTGAATTAAATAATTAATGTAGTATTTTATTGCATTATGTAATAATTAGGTATTAATTGTTGATTCGGATGCGGGATGAATTTTGACGGATCATAAGTTTGTAGTATAAACAATATCTTTGCGTAACTTTTTGAAAAATCCAAGAGATGGCGGTGTAGTAAGAAATGAGTCACATGTGATACATGGTACGTTATAGTACATATTATTGTTGAAAGAATATAGGTTATAGGTTCCATTCAATAAACCAAATTTTACCGAATTATTGTGGTAAGATTTACCATAATATTGCACCAAACTTACAAAAGTCCCGTAAGGGGTAGGCAGAGAGAACGGACCTCCACTCTTTTCTATCCAAGCATACTTCTTTCGCTTCATCCACCATTATAACATTTCTCATACACCCTCTCCTATTTCTCTTACTTCTTTCCTGGCCTTCCTTGAAGACGGAATCGGTGACCAAATCAGTTTTATTAGGATAGTTAAATTCACTATCGTTAAAAAAAACATGCATGAAAATCAGTCTTGAATGCATTTCATAGTCTTTCTATTGGCTTTCGGCTTTTTTTTTCATTCTTTATCTATAGGTTCCACTAAGTAAATAATAGGTCATTATTATGATTCGTGGTGTGAGTTAGTTCGCAGGCGCAGACTAGTTTCACAACACAAATACGTAATTCCCTAACGATAATTCAACTGGTACACGATATTTTATCACATGGTCCGCCTTTGTGAATACCAAGTATTAATATTACTTTATACGATGTTATCAATTCTGATCTTTGCCATTTGTAAGATTTAACGTCTAATAAAGTCTCAAATCCACTGCGCGATGTCACGCTTCCCATGTCAATAATTTACTGCGAATGTTGGCATAAAATGAAAAATGCAGGTAGAATCGTGGCGCGCGGTACAATAAATGATTTATGCGCAATATTCAAAATATAAGTGTCGGATTTTTTGAAATCTACTAAAATGACCTATGTCCTCAAGTGGACGAGCACGGACTAAGTATAAAAGGGCTTCCATCTTTCCAACCACCGATATTCCATTGTTAACATAAGGCATGTTGCATTTATTATATTAAATTTCCTTGTTGCCAAAGGTGCCTAAGGATAAGGAAGAAAAAGATTACTTACTTACTTTCCGAATCCGGATCGTCAGACCAAGAATCAACTTTTTCTTGGTCTATTTGGTAGTGGAAGGATTGGCCGACATGAAGTCGAAAAAGATTGAGATGGAGGGATGTTTTAAGAAATTTCTTATCTTCTTGCCATGCAATCCTGTCCCCCTGCATTCCTCACCGCCTCATCCCAACCGATACCAACATCCCGAAGGTCTCGTACATAACAGCACTCTTTTGAAAACGCATACCTTGTCTTATGTTGCCTTTCCGGATGGTAGTATCTAGAGGCTTAGGCACGTTACGTCTTTTATAGACTTCCTCATTACGTGGCCAATCCAGGAGCCGAACTGCAATAAAATGAGTGCCAACGGTATCGGTCAGGCGGTGTTCCCATGGTATATTGGTAATAACGTTAAAATCTGATTTGATTTGATAATTCTGCTTCAGGTCAGTCGATAGAACCTTATGGCAGTGATGAGAAGTGGTTTACTCGTGTAATTCGAAGCATTCTTCAGAGGCACTGGATCTCAAATTCTGCAAATCATATATTTTGAGCACACGTTGGGTGCCAAGTCTCATGACCACAATGTAAAATAAGCAGAACACTGGCATTACATAATCAAATTTAAATAAAAAACTTTTTAACTCTACCACAATTTTATTATTGAATTGAAATATGAAATTGTGGAAGAATTAAAAAGTTTTTTTAATTTAAATTTGATTAGGTATTTAAATTACTTCCACCACGGAAAAAAATGCATGTTCAACAATTACTGGCATTAATGCTAAAAACAAGAGCGTAAAGAAGGCGATACATATTTGGTTGGTACATAGGTAGATATAATTCAAATAATCATTAGACTAGAGTACCTACTTCGGGATCGTAAAGCTGATGGATCTTTTAATGATTATTTAAATATATCCACCAAGAATGCACGTTCAGTTCGTTAATTTGATCTTTTAATGGTTTGCAGAAATTATTGACAATCTCAGGTTGGGTCGTCAAGTGACCCGATAATGTGTTTATTTATTTATTGTCTTGGAAAAGCACAGAAGGATCTCGTTATCCCAGAATATAGAGAATTGTAGAGAATATCCTGTGAAACATTAACTAACGCCATCTGTCGACGAATGCACTTTCAGAGTAGCTATAAAATTTATCGTTCGGCATATGCGACGAGATAACGTATCACACCTACCCGTATTATTTATGACGAAGGAGGTTGGGTTGCCTAACGTGCGTGGTTACTCATGAGTATAATATGAATAAATCTTTATTTGATTTACGAGTGGTGTTCACCTTCGGATCGTGTTTCATACATCATTCAAGATACATCATTTTTATACTCCGTCTGCAACGTAACCGTAAGCCATATTATATATACCTACTCAAACCAATGTATTTTTATGACTTACCTACTTTTTTAAACATAAAATGTAGGTACCTACCTACTTAATGTAGGTATGCATAATATTCATAAAGTCAAGAACACACTATAGTTTTCCAAAGCGAAATTGCACGAAGTCTTTTCGTATATTGTATGTATGTATAAACTTAAATTAAACATTTTTTGGCTGCATTGATCGTATGCGGCTGATTTGCTTTACATTGAAAGCTCGAAATTAAAAATAAAACCTTGTCAGTAAAAATTTTTATCCGGCTATTTTTTATTTTGTTTTTCTTTCTGTCGAAATGAGACAATCTCATGAAGAAATATTTGATTGGAATCAATGCAGTGTATAGGCGCGAAATGTTTACTCGATGTTTATGAACATAAAGCAATTATTATTATTTATTATTTACATATTTCAAAAGAAACACCACTCATCATAACATCGACAAGCCTTTGCGATGAGTGATGACAACAAGATGGCAGCAAGATAAGTAAAAAGTTGGTTTGAACGTTTTGAATCTGGGAGTTTGGTGTCGAAATGCACCTCGATCATATTTTATGTTTCCGTTTAAACAAATAATCAGATCAATCCATTGTTCCTGATAAAGGAAGGGAAATATGAAATTTTAAGGTTCATTATTTCGGTCCTACTTCTTAGAAATTGTTTTGGAGGGTCTTTTTTCTTTTCAAAAGTCATGTTTTGTGATGTTAAATGATCAGGAAATGATTACGCATGAATTTAAAAATAGCACCTATGATACCTGCTTGCGAAATTCAATCAATTATGACAGTCATACCTAAGTAGGTACATTACAATATTTCACTCACTCGGTACACCAATAAATTCGAAAATTGTACAACAAAGCTTTGAGTTGCTTGGACGAATGTATGTGAGCAGGTACTTGCATAGAACCTTATTAACTTCTACCGCTATAAATCCCATTTAATAGTCGCGTGTTGGAAGGCTGTATTTCACTGTGGAAAGACAAATAAGTTTATATTTAGGAGTGATTAACTAGCGCGGGTAGGAACCTAGCATTTAATATCCCCTAGCTAAAGGAAATGTGATTATTTTCTTCGTTTTGTTAACAATATCAATATTTGTTTAACATCAATAGGTAGGTATAATATGTTTTATAGCTTACAATATCAATTTTAATTTACATTAAGAATACCTATTCCAATATTGTATTCTGATCAAATTTGGTAAAAAATTGGGTAGTTTTGGTTGCAAGTGTGCACTTTTGACGGTTTTCAGAAAGCAGTTAATAAATTGTAGGGGTTTATTTCTTGGCATCTACCTCAATCTAAGAATGCAAACGCACTTTAGTACCTATCTAATTTTGATAGGAGTGTTACAGCTAATGTAAATTAATGCTTCGGCAATAGATACCTACCGTCCAATCTGAAACAGGAAGCAAAAAATGAGTGGAAAGCTTTACAAGTAAAGATGAAATACGAGATGCCTGTATCCTCAATCTATTAATTAATGTTCTTCTTCATCTTTCATTAGACCTGCTGACCTGTTGTTCCTGCTGTGTTGTCCCCTTGAAAAGCTGACTGCCAACTGTCCCTCCAGGATTTAGGGTGGTTGTCCTGGAGGTCTGCTTCCTTGTGGTGTGTTGTTTCAGGCGATTTTGGCGGCTCTCGTGTCTTCCATTCTTGAAATCTATCAAAAATTATTATAAAAAAACTGGTCATGTAAAGCCTGGATTACCTATTAGGGTATTCAAAGGGAATTTTGAGCTTGCAAAGCTAAGATATTTTTCTGGCACTCTGTAGGTAACAAGTATTTCCATCAGCTTTCCATGAAGAAGTGTTCTGTAGATTGATCTCTCAAGCACCTCTAATACAATATACATTATTCGCAGTCTTAATGTTAAATTTAGAACGTTATTCGCTGCAACTTGCTTCACAAAACTCACTTGAGTGTTTTGTAGCGGGCATGTAATATCGCGGTGTATGAAGGTGGGTAGCAAGAGATTGTACAATCCGATGCGCGGGTGAAAAACGACTCGTGTCCTTATTTATGTCGGCTTCCTTCATCGGCCACTTTATAACCCTGCACGGCATCATAAATATCGTTTCTCTCACTGCTTTCAGGTTAACCTCTGAGCAGGCAAACGGCTATATTTCATCCACTGTAGCCTCTCACATACCTATACCTTCTGTCAGACATGTATAATAACCTTTGCATACTTTTATATTTATATTAAACATCCTATTTTTGAAATAAAGCCTTGAAGGAGATACAATTAATAATAATAATAATTATTATTTATTCAATTTAGACATTTTTTACATAATAAGTTCAGTTATATTGTCTCTCCCAACTAGGCATAGCCTGTACTAGGGAGAAGACGAATTTAATTTCTTACTAAAATTAATTCACTAAAATTATTACAAAAGCAGTTACTTAAAAGTTACATATTCACTAAGATAACAATATTCATGCCCAGACATCAACACATACAGCCACAGCTCACACAATGATCCCCCCGACCACTCCAAAGCATCACCATACATCCACACAAGTCCCAACCAACAACACAATAGCACCTGTGATACACTACACCCGCATCATTGCAGTCCATCTCAGGTCGGTATATAGTTCAATTGGCGTTCCGTTTCCTCCCTGCCTATCTCTAGTAGCCACATCGTTATCAGTTTTTTTGGTGGTGGATTTCTAGTCATCTGCTCCTTGGTAAGCGTCCCGTCTCGTATTTTGTTTAGGAGTCTCGGAGCCAGGAAGGTAAAGTGCCTGTGAGCAAAGGTAGTACTAGTATTGGGAGTCAAAGAAGTTTTTATTTCTACATCTTGTTGAAAGCTCGTGAGTTATCGGAATCTGAAGCTGTCTGTGCTTTATAAAGTGGAGGATAATGGTTTTAGCATACGTCTGTCTCACATCAAGCACTCGAAACTGTCGAAATAGTTGGTCAGATGGATATCGATACGGTTTTTTGTTTATCACTCTCAAAATTGCCTTCTGGCTCTTTAACAGAGGGTCCAGAGCAGTCAGCGTCGTTCCTCCCCATCCCAGTATGCCATAGGAAATAGTGCTGTGCACCAATGCAAGGTATACAGTTCTAAGTGTCTCTAGTGAGAGGATACTTCTTATCTCCTTGAATAAGTATATTGTTCTTCTGATTTTCTGAGATACGTTCAATAATTACATAGCATGATAATAATATCAATATTTCCTTTTATTGTAAGATTTTCAGAGCTTCAATACACGTATCTCTCAGAACAGGTAATTCAATATTTTTTGACTGATTTGTGACGAAAAAGGAAGTCGGAAGACCTCAATATTAATGGTCCGATGACAACGGCGTTGTGGGAGTAAAAGCTAGATTCAACCATTGTCCAACCATCAATTCAACCGACAGGAAGAAACGGAAGATCCTTAAGTATAGGTATAATCAAGTAGTGAAAGACAGAAACTTTAATAGCAACAGCATCTAATTGCATCGAATGATTCAGTTGCTGTTGTACCATGTCTCACGTTAATATGCGTCAAACATACATAGGTACCTATGTTTTAAAGTATGTACCTACCTAATATTTTTTTAGCACTGCACTCGTTTTCGACTGATTCGGCAATATAGGTATTAAGAAGATCGAGTTGACGTGTAAAGTTTAAGAAGCGTTGGGGTAATCAAAACTTTTTATTATTCAATTGGAGAGTTTTAGCGATAAGTATATTAATTTCGAAAGATTGCTGGGCCAATAAGAACTTTGTATTTACTGGAAATTAAAATTTTAAACTATGGAGACCATTTTAATAAAAATGTGTCATCAAAAAAAGAAAAATTAAACAGAACATGATCAAGTGTTTCCTCCTCCAATCCAACACTCCAATCCGGTGTAAATGAGAATTTAAACAGGTGTGACCTATTCTGATGCAACATAATGGTTGAGATCACAAATCTGGAGACTCCTTGATTGTTCAAAAACCAAGGGACGCTTGGCAACGCTGGCTGTATATATTTGTAGTGTGAGGCTTTTGGATCAATGCTCCAAAATTGCTCCCACTTACTCCTGCAACGAGTTCTCAGCGCACGATCAATGTCATCCACGGGAGTGGCATCAAGAACCATAGGTAAGCCCGAGCTGCAGGCGGACAACTCGTCCACGTGCTCTTTCTAGGTACCTAATATTGAAAGAAAATAAATCTCCATAGTCTAGAACCGATACGAGTAACAAACAGAGGTTAATAAGAAATGCCTGACTGGACAAGCATTTTTATTGGACGAAAGTGCAACGGCGCTCTTTTTGGTGCATGAAGTTTCAACTTCATGTATTTTTTGGTCATTCTCCCCAGAAATAGAGTTTAGGTGCAGCTATGCGTCGTACTGTTTGTTCATAAAATCATGTTAGTAAAACTTGAATAAATTAAAGTTTATTAATACAAGATTAAAAATAACATAACATAACAACATGCCGGCCGGCGCGGATCGGAATCGGCGTTCTACGTGTTTTCACCCTAGGTATTTCATGCTCTGACAGACCTTTTTTACGAAATAAAACACCTCATCTTCTACTGGTTGAAACATGTTTTAAATTGGTTGTAACTTATCAAGAGTCCTTTATGAACGCCCGATCCCGTCCTGTGCCAGCACCAGAGGTGGCTTGGTAATATCTCACGCCTGCATGCGATATGAGTTATGACTCTCCTGTAATCTCCTTCAAATATAATGAAACATCAGTAATATTATTATAAGCCGGCGTAAACCACGTATGTGTGCATTTAAATCTCTTTTTTTATGTAATAATTTATGTTTAAATATTGTCACGTCAATTTTTTATAACTAAATTTTTTGTGCAACCTAGGTATCTTTCGTTTAAGTTTACTAAATCATAGGTATGCTTTCAGATAGGTATACCTACCTAAGCATATCCCGATATGTTCTTAATTTGAAATTTTAGCTAATTGCTTTGAATACTTCCTGGTGTCATTTAGTTTCAGTAAGTAAACATATACATTTAGTTGTTTTAAATTACTTTGACTTGTTTCATTCAGTTGACTTTGACCTCCTAATGCCGCATAATATTGTTAACTTTAACTTTTTGATGCGTGAGTGTTGCCCATTCTCCTGTATGGGTGTGATTCCTGGCACCTGACCAAAGCCCAAGCACAAAATATATCAGTGGGGCTAGTATGAATTTTATCCAAAGCTATTTGCACGCAAATAACCGCTTATTAGCGTACAAATAATAGTGTTCTTAAATCAAACGATCGAATCATTCGGTCATTTTAGTATGAAAATATTTCGAAACTCTTTCGATGATCGTTTCGATACTCGATCATGGAAAACTCATACTAGGGCTACTACATTTGAAACGAAGTGCCTCGGGAGAATTTTAAGTATAAGATGGTAACACTGCATCACGAACGACGCTTTTAACCATCGCACCCATCACCTCTACCATTATGGAGAGGAGTGATGTTCTTGGCTGGGACTGGTGTTAAGGATGCCGTTTGACAGGTGGCCGAAGAGAGCCCTGTTCTTCCTCCCATCAGGGTCTCGAAGATGAGGAAGACCAACTCGCACCATGTTTCGCTCCTTCAAAGCTGAGCTGAGGGATATGAAGATGATGTGGGAGGAGGTCATAAACGCAAGATCGAGCGCAGTGGAGAGCTCTTCTTTGGATTTGGATTGGATAACAGCAAAAGAAGAGATTCGTAAGCCCGCGGTGGACAAAATGGAAAAATTTATCATTTTAATATGTAGCGTACCTACCTACCTAATAATGAACATAACGCTAGCATCAAATAGATGACTGCATAACAATTTCTATGCATAAAACAGTATAAGCTCCTCTTTGAAATAAATCCTATCGTCTCTTAGATTTATTGACATCTTGCACCTTTTCCTACTCTTTTGGAAACAGCAAATTTGCCATACATTGGTACTCCATGTTTTTTGTTCTAAACAGAGAAGTTGACCCAGCAGTTTGAGACTAGAAGCTTTTTTACAATGTTAACAGTGACTCCATGAATTTCAGCTTGACCGCGCTGATGGAAACCAATACTTATTTGGAAACTCAACTACATATTTGGCTTAATGCCTGCCGTAGACTAACACGGCGTTCGATGAAAAACTGCTGCTAAACTTTCATTTGGGTCTGTGCTGTTTTCTTGGTTGTTATTTGTTTACGGAGTTGGTACGTCGTTTTCGTCATTTTGTAAGTAAAAAATCTTCAAAGACAAGCTTCAAATATCTATATAACTACCATAAACTTCTACTAAACAGCCTTCAAATCACATAATATCTATATAAAACAGAGAATATCATTTCACAAAAACATAAGACAAATCCATGTCGACAGTCCGTTATGTGTAGAGTTATAACGACCGTACTATGTATAATAATATAAGAGTGAGTGCGCTATCAAGTCATCCAGACTCTTTAAATAAGTTATAATAATTATTATACCGGCGAGCTCCCAAGCTCCAGGGGGCCTGACATGAGTAGACACAAATAACGCTTCAACAGACATATTTTTATTATTTATTTATTCCTCTCCTTAATAAATATTACTTATTTATAACACTGCTCTTCTTAGCCCGTCATTCGTACCTACTAATATTTTGTTTGGCACCTTCGTACAAATAATAATATGGAGAAAGCAGCGATTCCTCGAACAATTTGAAAGAAAACTATAGGATTGTTTTGTATTTAAGATAATATCTACAAGAAGCGGTATATCTTCATAAAATGCTCGAATAAAATCCTCGATGTGGGAGAGTAGCCCAGTTGTATCAGTCGACGGTTTATGTGCGAGCGGCGTATCTACTGAAGTTCGCGGGTTCGAAACCCGGCCGTGCCGAGCATTTCCACTTACACGATACAACCCTTTGGTTAGTGTGAATGGTGTTAAAAGTGTATTTTGTATTCACAAGATTAATGCAATGGTTTCCTAGAGAGCGTTCCGTCGTCTGAGAAGACGGCAGTATTTCAAAATAGGTATATTATGACAATGTTTTTTTTTTACTACGCTAACAATATCGACAATTCACATTCACCCTTGTTTATTGCAGCGCCGTATTCGTAGTAAAACAGACCATAAGCCCTATATTATTAGCCGTCACCCTGGCAATAAAAATAGTATTTTGTTTGATAAAAGTTCGTAGTTTGTTCAAATATTGCATCTATTCTCTCTGGAACATATTATATAAAATTTAGATACCTTTTTCAAAAATGTCTAGTTACTTACATTATTTTTTTTTATTGCTGTCTCGCTTCGAAAAACCATTCAAATCAAGAAGATAGAAAGAGATAGATAAAATATAAATAAACCGTTCACTTCACCTCGAAACACTCGCATTCACAACGAAAGCACATTTATTTATTTATTTATCAACGGCAAATTGCCTTTTAAAGAAAAAAAAAATGATAACATAGAGAGCAGCAAAAATACAAAGTAAAAAAATACATAAGTACATATTAAACTATATAGATACACATATTGTTATTATTTCCTCCCTCCATAAGCATTACAGAGAGAAAAATTACGTGCAACACGTTTCTTCAGTATAATAGAAGAATACAATAATTCGAGAATATAAGGCATAGAATATAAGGATAACAATGATCGAGCTGAATGACAGATTTCAAGAGTTGATAATGGGAAGGGACAGAGGAAGAAGAATTGGAATATCATACGCTGCCTTGGGGAACGGGGAACGGGACGTGGTATGTTATAGATAGTTGAAACAACAATAAGAGGTAGAAGGCGGGATGGATAGAAAGCCTAAAAGACCACAGTCGCAGCTGAAGCAGATGTCGAGGAATCAGTGAAGATCAGTCGAGAAAGTAAGTCTGTTGGAACCATTTGGCTAGCGTATAGCTATTTTGTTATTGAGATTATCAGCAATGATTTTTTGACTTATGGGCAATACTTTTTCTTCCCTTCGGCGTCTCTTCACCATGTACACCGTAAAGAAAAGAACGGGTGAGAAAGAGGGATAGGTATAAACGACTATAACAAATTGCTCAAAAGAAGCCTAGGAAATAAAAAAAAACAGCATGTCAACTTACAAGCTTAAAAATTTCACGATGTACGCATTTTATCAATAATAATATAATAATAATATAACACTTTTCTATACAAAGGTGTCAGTATAGCCGGCGGAACTTATTGCCTGAAGCAATTTTTTCCAGTCAACCGGTCCCGTCCAATCTGAGACAGGCCAACCCCGGGTAGAAATTTCAAGTGAAAAAACACTTAGAAAAACTCTGACCCGACCGGGAATCGAACCCGGGACCCCGGATCTGTAGTCCACGCTAGTACAACTAGGCTACCGAGGTCGGCTCAACATCGTTACGCACTGACAAGAGATAGTATAATGATCAAAACCGATAAAATATATTTAAATATAGGTATTATTTTATATATTAATTTTAAATATTTTATCAATGCGGGACATTTAAAATGAATTATTTCTACATCGGCCTCACGCGACGGGTCACTCCATAGGAGAGAGATTCAAATGCCGCTCCTAATAAAAAAAAAACACTTTCTATCCATCTCCCTCTAACTCGTTAAAGTTTGTATGATTTCGTCTCTTTTTTTAACAACATATTTTTTTTAATAAATAAATATTAATAATACATTTATTTAAAAATCACTAACATTTAATTTTTACTTCTTGTTCTCGCGTATTGATGATGTTAAAGATAAAAATAAATGTTTAATTATTGGGTTTTCTTGGTAATTATTTTAGTAGTTTATCGCTTGAAGATTTTATTTTGTGGTTTGTGGCGATAACAAAAGTATCTTGTTAATTAAATAAATTGTTTTTAACTACCTCTTATGAATGTGATTTTTTTTTTTCTACCGACTAGCAAGTCCACCATTCACGATCACTCCATTCGTCCAAATGGAGCGTTGTCACTCCAAAAAATGACCGTGAGTGCGGAAAACTTAATGGGTAATGTGGAGTGATAGGGTGAGTCGGATATCCATCAGTCCAAAATTCAATCGCTTTAAGCCATCACTCCAAACGGATTGCCAATGGGGAAACTTGAGTGGACGTGGTCCAAGTCGCCACGTCACTTGATTGTCATTTTTAAAAACGTGGTCCAGTTTCGTCTCATTTTGTCATCTTCCTTCCACAAGGTTAATACCTACACTTGTTGTTGTTTTAAATTTAACTAAAGCAAAACACGTGTATCGAAGTATCTATATTTCGCTATAATGATTGAAATAACTCAAGTATCACATATATCCTAATGAATGACATCAATTTGTATGGTGATAGTGAATGGGTCAAACATTTGGAGTAATCGCGAATGGAGAGTTTTAAACATAGAATAAATTTATACAAAAATAGTAAAAATGCAAATAGGTACGTGCCTACAAGCAAAATAACAAGTTTAAACAAGGGGTTAAATCAAATTTAATTTTAATTCTATTTCATTTTATTACAATTACAAAAATACTGTAAAATACCAGATTTTCTCTATTTGTGACACTTGACAGTCTTGGCACTCAACAGTCTTAATACTTAAAGTATGCTTAAAGAGCGGGGGTTACTCTGGTAGGGTCAATCTCTCATCAACACTACCATAAATTTTTGTCGACTGACGACTGGGCCACAGAGGAAGTTTCCACATGGCAATAGAAGAAAAACAATACATAGTACCTAGTCATAATTTTAGGATTCACAGAATCATTATAATATGCATTTCATAAAGGCATTTTAAAAACCAACTAGGGTAAGCAGTATAGTAACTGGCCACTTAAGGATTCAAACATTTATATGTCGCTCATTTATCAAGATATTTTTCCAAAAAAAATATTTTATACAAAACGATTGTTTTGTTTACAATTTGAAGTTTTAATTTTTCAGATTTATTGAGTTTTGTATTTAAAAAAAAATAATTCCTAAAAAGTGGTCAAAAAGTACAGTAACTGGCCACCTGATACAGTAACTGGCATAGGTAATATGACAGTAACTGGCCACCATACATGTTTTCAGGATTAGCTGAAAAACTATCAAATTATTTGTTTTAAAGTAAAATTAAGTATATAGTAAAACAAAAAAATGTTTAATCATACTATTTTTGTATAAAAAATGTTGTTTCAGTACGAAAAACACAATTTCAAAACAATATAATAAAATATTTTGAAAATTCATTATAAATTGGCATTTTTTTGCAGATATGTAGATTTAAACATAACATAATACAATATTAAGTATTTCAATTAAAAAGTAACGAAAGTATGAGAGATAATTGAAGCTCAAAACATTGTCACATGTTGTAGAATGATGGAAAATGGTACAAAAATAATTGGAAAAATAAGTCCTGAAAGATTTCCTAATGTACAGAGATGTGTGAGACACCCGGGGGACGTCAAACTTAGAAGAAATGGCCGAAAAACTTACCATCCACTTCCCAATACCATGACTAAGGTTTCTAAATATGCAGATTTAAAATTAGTACGTGTTGCGATCCATGGGTAAGTCAATGCTTGATATATGCTAAGAATAAATTCCTACGAAGAAATGAGAAACAAAACTTGATTTATAGACATCATGAATGGCTGGCAAAATTGA
Organism: Mystacides longicornis; assembly: GCA_963576905.1. NCBI lineage: Eukaryota > Metazoa > Arthropoda > Insecta > Trichoptera > Leptoceridae > Mystacides > Mystacides longicornis. The sequence continues at coordinate 8,132,938 of OY756434.1, forward strand.
AGAGACAATGTGCAGGACATGTATCAAGGCAAGATCCCGTTTCCCTTAAGAACTTGCCTGCGCAGAAGACGATGGAATAGGGTTTAAGATGGATGGAATAGTTATGATCTGGATCGCAAGAGGAGAAACTTTGCATAACATGGCACCATGGTGTTGATAAAGGAAGCAGAAGTAATAATGATTATTTAAATACTTTCAACCATGGAAAATACTGTGACGACCCAGAAAAATCTGAGCTTAAATTATCAACATAAAAATAAATTAGAGAGAGGAGATTCTCTACTTCACCTACGGGAATACGAACTCGGTGTAATCAATTTTCCTTTGATGACCCCAAGTAGACGAAAAAGAAAGCTACGAGATAGCTTCACTGCGTTCCTGTACGTTAATAATCACATCCTCCCACCCCTGTGAACACTTTTGGTCTAACTAAAGGTTGTGTCTACCCTGATAAGCTCTCCTGGTTTCTCGGACCGACTCGGTCCCGATGTAGAGCTCGTCTTTTAACCATGTTGATAAGGAGACTGGCTCCATCACTTCCACTTATGCCAAAATTCATAAGTTCTTCTTTAAAGTGTTTCCCTCGTGCACGAAACCCTGAGGGGTGGCCAACGTTCCTCACATTTTAAACAACTTTGATTGTCCGGTTATTACAGATCGCATATTCCTCTTTTGACCCATCTGTAGGATTTCTTTGTGACCTCAGGTATTTCCCTCTCCTCCCATGGACTTATTAAGATGAAAATCCATGACACAATTGAATATAAGGAACTAAGGTGCAGCCTTTCAAAATCAAAAAAACACAATAATTATAGTAACTGGCCACCCAAATTTAGTAACTGGCCACCCATGCCAGTTACTGTAACGGATGCTCCTATTGAAATGGGGGTTTTAAATAATGAAAATAAATACTATGAATATGGTTTAAAATTGCATAATTTCGAACGTGATTAAAAAACATAGTAACTGGCACCCTTGACCAGTTACTGTCTAATCATCAAATTCTTGATTCTGTTACTGGCCACCCCTCGGTATTATTTTAAAAATCCATTATTTCATCCCTAATTTCTGTGAATATTGTAGAAGCAATTTCTTTATGAAATAAAATAATAATATCATCAAAAAACTACCAAAAATTTACAGTAAACACATTTGATGTATACCACTTCTCCTTAACAAATGGACAACGAATTAGTGATATTTTATACTAGAGGTCCTCCCCAGCTTCGCACGGGTAGATAGATACTTAAAAATAATTTAGTTTTCAGACAGATCCCTAACTTTTTCAAAATATTTTATAGCATAAATATGTTAATCTGGAATAATTGCATTGCAATGTATCGTGTCACGTCACTTTACCACCGTGACTACTTTGCGCGGTATTTCTACTAAACTTGACACGACTCCCCTCAGCCCTCCCCGGCTCCCATACGCACTCTGCATCGGATAAGTTGAGATGATAAGAGACTATGCTTTTTTTTCCAATACTCACATTTTTAAACTCGTGATAACTTTCGAATGGAATGTCCGAATTGAATAATTCAAAAAGTTATACAAACATATTGAAGCAGACTTGAATATGCACTAATTTATTTTAATAAGGAGTAATACCAAGATACCAATAAAGAGCTTTTTCTAAAGGTGACATTTTATTGGGTTTTTTTAAATAAAAAAACACTTATTGTGGCATAACTATAATAGTTAGACATATGCTGTCGCGATACTTTTTGTAAATAATGATGTCTTCTACAAAATTGTAGAACATTGTTTTATTCTATCATCATTAGTTTTCACAGCGTTCGCGATAAAAAGAATATTTTAGGTAAATTTTTTACACCTTGGGTTACATTATTGAAGTTTTCGTAGGTTACCCACTTTTTTTTGGAAATTAAATATAGCCTATGTTCACCGCCGATATTGTAGCTTCCCAAAAGTGAAAGAATTTTTCAAATCGGTTCAGTAGTTTTGGAGCCTATTCGAAGCAAACAAACAAACAAACAAACAAACAAACAAACAAACAAAAAATCAAATCTTTCCTCTTTATATATTAGTATAGAGTATAGACAAAAGTAGCTACCTCATGAAAAAATCGCACAAAACTGACACAAATGAATGTCCGATTTCAATTAAATTTGGAGAGTGCATGCAGAAATAAACGAGCTATCAGCCTATCGAAGTTACGGAACAGATATTCTCACCCAAGTCTTATTTTTAAAGAAAAATGATCGAGGTGGCCAGTTACTGTTAATGGCCAGTTATTGTACTGCTTACCCTACCTACTTCATATCTAAAGAATGGATCAACAAAAATATGTTATGTGGAAAACTTCTCAAAATTTGGTAAAATAAATAGGACATACTGTATGAGAAATGTTTTGTATTTGATAGAAACGAGTCTTCTCTGATGCCTGATCCCTAAAGGAAATAGTCTGATTATTAAGCCAAACAGAAAATAATGATGTTTTTTTCTGAAAGCTTTCCAAAAAAATTATGAAGCCAATACTTACATAAATTCAAATTTTGATATGGTATGGTAAAACTGATGCGTGTGTGTTGCCCATTCTCCTGTAGGGGTGTGAGCCCTGGCACCTGACTCTGGCCCAGGAACAAAAAGTGTCTGCATTCGAAACGAAGTGCCTCAGGAGAATTTTGGGTATAAGATGGTACCACCGCATCACGAACGACGCTATACGCCGGCGCACCCAGCGTGAGTCCATCACCTCTACTATTATGTGGAGGAGATGGACTTGGCTGGGACATGTGTTAAGGATGCCGAATGACAGTTGGCCGAGGAGAGCGCTGTTCTTCCTCCCATCAGGGTCCCGGAGACGAGGAAGATCCTCTCATACTGTGTTCCGCTCCTTAGAAGTAGAGCTGAGGAATCTGGACATGGTGTGGGAGGAAGTCATTAACGTTGCGCAAGATCTAGCGCAATGGAGAGCTCTTGTTGCCTCCCTATGCCCCCTAAGTGGCGTCTAAAGGGAGTTTGGATTGGATTGGATTGTAAAACTAGGTTGATACATAACATGGATGGAAGCAAATGCATGCATACACCTAGGATTTTGCCGTTTTTCAGCATCTATATAATTTATCGTATGTATGGTTGTATAGAAGAAATGTCGGCAGACCCCAAGCCAGATGGGCGGACGACATCGCAAAGATTGCGGCCTGCACATGGATGAGAGAGGCTTAGGACAGGACTGATTGGAAGGAGAGGGGGGATCTTCAGAAATGGTAGGATACAGGCTGACGAAGAAGAAGAAGATGATTTTAGATATTGCCAGAGTCAAAGGTTAAGATTGTGAGAGCTCATGTATTGAATCGCTTCAGCTGTAAATGTCCATCATGGTGCCCCCGAACTTGGTTATTTGGCATTCTTGAATGATGTGGTTCACAGATTCTATCTCTCCGTAAGCACGTTTGCCGTATCTGTGGAAGAGAAGGCCACATCTTCTATACCCGGTTCTTGTTCTGTTCTTACTCTATTAGATTCTAAATAATAGACATACATTCTAACATAAATATTTATTAAGTAGAATGAAGGTTCCTACATATAGTTGAAATAAATAAAATACTTACCCACCAGTAAGTAATCGAAGGGATTCGTAAGCACCAATTTTATTATTCTTTTATCAATTTCTTAATCGAAATCCTAAACGTCAACAGAATTCCTATAATAGGTTATAACCTAAATAGTTAAAAAAAAACATGTAAATGTCTCTAAAAATAGAATTTATGTTTATAAAATAAATTAATCTGTGTTCACTCAAAGTAAACACAAATACGCTCATTGACTCTATTGGAAAGCTACTTAAATCTTGTGTCGTTAAAGCATGTTCTGTCTACGAATCGTCGAACAATTGCCATTCAAAAATTTGATTTTCTACTAATTAATTTTTGGACAAATCCGGGATATTTATTACCCTTTCCTTAAAAAAAATTTTTTTTTTGCTTATATTAGTGTTGTAATAGTTTTGTACAAATTGATTGTGAACATCCGACATTTTTTGTTCATATTCATTATTTGAACATCATTCATATTATAATTTCATCTTTGAGCGAAATTATATCTAGCAATACCTTTGAATCTACGTAGAAATAGAATACAGGATACTTAGCAGTTCAACCTTTAATGGATTCAATGTCCTGAAGACAAGCATCTTAAATAGGTACGTAAACGATTTCGACGAAAAATCTATAAATCACCCGAAATTCACATGGTGACTTTTAAAATAATAAATAAATAAATAAATTCGTTTGACATGGATAAAATATGACCTTAGATAATCTATGCCTCGTGGAAACAGGTATAAACGCTTAAATCTTCCAGCTTACTGATAAAAATATAAATAAATAAAATAAATTTGATCAAATATCTAATAAATTAAACGCTAAAAATAAGTAATCTTCAAGCGTTTAATTTAGGACCCTCAAACTTGATCTTTAGTGTATGTGTGTTGCTTTTTTTTTGTTTGATAGTTAGTTTATTGTTGTGTTTAGGATATAACAAAAAACACATAATTTATGTTTCAACCGAGACACTATTTTATACCGGATAATATATTACAGGTGTGTTGTGAAGGAGATTTAAATCTTTTGAAGAATATGTTTACTTTTTTATGGGGAAATCTATCTAGCTTTATTGTGGTTAGTTCACATTATTGAATGCAGGTCTAATAGATAATCTTTTATGACTTTATCTGAATAATGTCAGAATTTTTCTACTGCTATGCCCACTTCTCGACTTCACTTCGAAGTAGGTTCACTTGGCAGTAAGAACATACCTGCTGTCAAAATCTCAAAATCTCTACTCATCTCGTTTCAGCTCATTATTTTTAGCTCTTTGAAAATCAGCATCTTTTTTTAGTATCTAGTCATTTCACATCATCTACTGTCTTGATATTAGTAGAAGCTTACGTTGCTTTCGCGATACGTGGTCTGTAACAGCCAGAGGTTTTGTCTAATATTTTGGCCTGATAAATCACTAATTGACGAAGTATTCGATTGGAAGTTGACGGTTACCAATTCTGATGTTATTTTTTCTCCTGTCGTGACAGATTAAGTCCTCTCGGCTCTGTCGGAACCCAGGCACCTATTCTATTTGCTTATTCCATAAACTTCTTATTCTTTGATGGAATGAGAAATATAGTTTCTAAAACATCCCAAGTAGTATGGGAGGTCGCTTCCATTGTGTTAAATGCATCATAATAATATTATACTGAACAATATATTTTTTTACCCATACAGATATCAAACACTGGTCAGAAATACCTATTACTATAAAGAAGTCAGTGGGGATCATTTTAAATTTAGAGATTTATTAACTTGTACTTTTACAAGCGCAAGTAGCTTAGTTTAAAAACTCTATTTATTGTTTTTTGCAACACGTTTACTCAATTATAGCTCGCTGGTAGCTCCTTTTCTGATGAAATAGCATGATTGTATCGAAAGATATTTATGCAAATGCCTGATATTTATTTATGTAGGTATTCGAAATAGCAAAGATTACTTGGGATTAATATATTTTATCATGTGGGTGGTATGTTTATTTTGACTTAGCAACAATTTTTACCATATTTCTATTTGCCCAAATACTTACTAGTTTCAACTGCCAAGTTTGAAATTAAGTTTTTTCGAATGGATTGGTCAGTCCCAGGCTCTATTAGATAATATTTTCCGTATTTTGTCGTCAGCTTGAATCTATCTTCTAGAAAAAACTAAACTGCATTTAGTCAATCACATAATATTGTTTTTGAGGCATTCTTTGCTGTTGGCGACCTCGATCATTCATTCCTTCGACGATGATAAAAAGCAGGCCTGTGTCCTTATTTTGAGGGCTGTTGTACGAATCTTTTGAGTAATTCTCTTGTATTGAATTAAGGCATGTTTGTAATAAATCTATCGGGAATGTACCTATATGTACCTGTATTAATTTCAAAATTTTAAAATCAATGGTATCTGAGAACTGAAGGTTATGAAACATTACCTACAAGAAGATAAAGCCAGATTTACATTCGCTCACATGGCTTAGAAATTATTCCAAATGAATATTCAGGAGTTTCTACAGATAGTCAGTTGTTCAGAATAGCCTGTTTCAATACCCATTATGCGGATGCGAATGGGATGAACAAACGTTAGATCACGTGTTTTTTGGATGTCCGCTGAGAAACTCTATGAATATTATTCTCTTTTGGATAGCGTCAGTTTTCCTCTATGTATTCTAAACTTGCGTCCTCTTAATTCTCCAGATGTTCGTAAAATCTTGTTCGATTACACAAATAAAAAAAATATTATGTTTATATTATTATATTTGTCATCTCTTTGATCTATATGTATTGGTTTTATTTTGTCTTTATTTGATTCGAATCTGGGTGTATCTACCCTTTTCATGCTAATAATTAAGTATTAAAAAAAAACAATGGTTTTAAAATGAAAAAAGTGTGATATTGATTTACAACAATAAATAAATGAATCTGTAAAAAACAAAATAAATAAATAAATAAATAAGAAACTTGGTGAGATCGGTCTGAGATAGGGGGGCAACATAAAGCCGGCTACACACAGTCGGACTTGTTGTCACATAAAACAAGATATTAAGACCCACGTCGATGGTGTTAACATTCCCCATATTATTAAGTGTAGTGTACCCAATACGGTCCCAGCGCGCTCACATTCTATTATTTATGACTTACGATGCTCATTTGTTTTATTGTGGCTGATCAAACAGTCATGATTGTTCCTTGTGTTGTTTATGGTAATCGTTTCATTTAGCATTATATTTTATTAAGGTCCGTTCACATTCGACGCAAATGACTTTTATATAACACAAAAAAAATATAATTTAATATTTTTGTGCTCAATCATCTAACTTGTGGACGACAGAAATGACCACTTAATAGGGGTAGATACCGCCATCTGTTGAGATCGATCGGAAATAATAATTTAAAATTTGATTAAGGCTAGTATTAGAAAACTATAAAGTCGCCGCTTGCTCCAGCGTAGGTAGGTAGGTACTTATCATTCAAATACAGACCGACATCTCGCCGATCAGCAGTAATGTCTTTTGATCAATCACTTTTGGTTTTCCACTTTTTCCATGTCTTCTGGATTGAAGAGTAAAATATCTTTCATGGCGAGCGTAGGAGTCATACGTAGAAATTAACCAAGAAACTATGATTAGGTACCAAGAATGTCTCAAAACATTTTCAACCTCATACCATAAGAAGTAGTAGGTAAATGTTAGCCCAGTGGTTACCGTGTCTGCATGAGACCACGAAGGAAGCAGGTTTTTTTTTACCACATTTTACCACATGTTGAACATTCTCATAATTATTAGGATTTTCGATTGAACACCTTTTTTATGAGGGGAAATACATCATCGACTCCCAGACATGCCTGAGTAGTGCCGGACTCAAACCGGCTAAAACCCCTCAACTCCAAACCCAGCAGTGTTCCTACACATTTTTAGAGCCTACCACTGCTGGTTTTGTCTTTGATCAACTCTTCAGTGTCAACTCATCTTTCTCCTGTTGTCTCATTATTCTTTCCATTAGTCCGGTCATCTCACTCCACTGCGTTTTCCTTCTAAGCATATAAGTAATTTATGAAATCAGCCACTGCGGGGAAGGTCTCCAGTTGAAGCCTGTGTGTTGTCATCTCTCTCTCCTCTGACCATATGTCACATCTAAACACTCTGTGTTCTGCCGTGTCTTCATCGCTGCAATATAATAATATGCATGCGCTAGAGCCTGTTTTTCCAATTCTTTTATGATATGCATAGAATACTCCATGGAAAAACATTACCACCTAATGGCGAACATTCTTAACGTAAAGTAATCACACTAAGCTAGCCTTCGAATAACATTAAAATACGGTCTTAGTGGTTTTTTTATGAACACAAACAAATACACTTTTTACATATTTCTAAGCAAAGACTTTTGTCATGAAAGTGGTTCGTTCGTTTTATTTAAAAATCGATCAGTATTAGTCGTTGATAATAGTATATTGGACCAAGGATTCTAGACAAAGTTATAACGATATTTATTTAATTTCTTTAGTGGCTTTAAAGTGTTTCAACTGCGAAAAAAGGGAGTTACAGACGGACTTAACAATTATTATATATGATTATAGTACTACGTAGCGTACACACACAGTAGATACAACAATAACAATATTATAAAGACTTCATTCGCTTTATTCAAAGCGTTTTATGTTGTGTATTTTCCATAATAAATCATAAGATTATGTTAATGCAACGCTGTTCCTTCATTATTATATACGGCATTACAATATATTATTATTATTTAACATCGACCATCATCATTATTATTTCCATAGTTACGTATTTATCGCGATGCATTTTTTTTTTGTTAAACAGTTTCGATTATAATCAATCTACATAATAATTCAGAAATGTTTGTTTTTTTATTTGCCTTTGACAATACTTTCCGTTATGTCGGAGCATCACGCTCAAAATACAAATGCTACGTCAGATATGAATCTGCGCAGAGCGGTGAAATTTGCTCGAGAACGTTCTAAGATACAATTGGCAACGTTAACTTTAATATATTAAGCGCTATTTAAAAAACTTTATTTTTTTAGGATCTTCATACAAATTTTTCAAAAAAGACAGTAAGCCATCGTTTGGAAACAAAATTACTCATGTAAACGTTGAATGGAATCTTGGTATTACGGTATGAAAATGTAATAAAATAATTGGAGATTGATTCGTTATACATATAAATGTTATTCAAATCTTATTATTCTCAATAAATAAAGATTTAATGCAAAATTTTGGAAATATAATTCCTCCATTTTGTAATTTGACACATTTAAAAAAATTTATGGCCGCAGTTTGTGTAAATCTGTCGTGGCCATTAGATGAGTAAGTACCTGATAAAATCATATTAAATGTTGGTAAATAATAAAGATACATGAAATTAAATTCATAATACATTTAAATATATTAATCGTAAAAATGATTTTTGAAAATTGAAATGAGTATAAAAATTCTTTAGTAGATTTGGTCGATAAAACAGAACTCTGAAAGAAAGCGAATCTGACAGGAACTAATGACGTTCCTGTTTATCAAAATCATAATGGATTTGTCAGGTATGTGTGCATGTTTATTATAGTAAAAAATATATTTGTTTTATCCACATCATAATAAATAAGAAATACTGTATAATATCCATATCTCAATTAATCACATAAAACAGATTGTTGTGGACAGATTCATCGAATATCACTTTATTTGAAGATCACTTTGTTTGCTATTATAATAACAAAATTATCTAAATTCTTAATTAATAGGTATGAAGATAAATTAAAAACAATGTTAAATATATATTAATATTTTATTGCGTTAATATAACAATCTTCACATATGTTTCATGGATTATTGCTGTAGTAGTTTCTTCCGTCAACAACATATTCTCTTTACACATCTCAAACATGATCATGTAGAATAAAGAATCCTTGAAAGACCAAAACTGCAATCGTTGGATGTAGTCTGTGAAGATTGACAGGTTTTGATGCAAAAAAACCCAAAGGTATCTCAGTCACAGCACAATTTGATGACAGATAAAAGTAACCAAGGTTTGTGACACTGAAAATGAATAAATTAATCATCAGTCAATAAATATTTGCGTTTATTTTTCTTTACTAACCCCCTTTGCACTAATGGTTGAATTTAAAATCAAATCTTTTAGTTTAGCATACATCATATTGCTTATATATTTTGAAAAAGAGTATGAAAGTCTTAGATCATTTGTTTTCAATTTGGTTACCATTTAAAAGTGATTCATGCATTCTTAAACTAAAAAATAATAAAATCATAGCGATGGAAAGAATGTTACAGAAAATGTCAATATTTTTTTATGTTTCTGAGCCAATACTTAAAAATTACAAAGAAGGGATTATAATCTTAATAAACAACATTTGGTACCTACCGAAAAATCTATTAGAGCAGCAAACTCATATTTATGTATTTATATTTTCAAAATTGGAAGCATTATATCACTCTCTTATGTTTTTTGACATATCAATATTTATCAACAATGAGTGACAAGTGACATTGACTATGAATTCTATTGATCTATGTATAAGTAAATCTATGATTACCTAATTAAAATAAAGCAGCGTATTTTTCACAAATCATTCTTCCAGGATGGGTTTTCTAAGAATAATAAAATAATAATATTACTTAACCAATTTATATATTATATTTTGTGTGTAAATGACATCTACTTCATATTATATTTTTATGAAGGTTTGTTTTACAGACACTATCAAAAGAAAATATGTATAGCGGAATAAAATGTCGTCTATAATTAATTAGTAATTTTGCTACGTCATAATTAATTATTAAATAAAAAAGGTTTTAATTATTTATATGAATAAAAAACATATTTTCAATATAATCAATTTTATAATGAATTATTTCTGAACTGTATGCACTATCTTCATCTATGGTACTTCCGCACGAGCTGTCAATTTTTTTACGCGTGAAATTGTGAGGCAATTGTGAGAGTCTGAGAGTGGTTTGTCGAAAATAGACATCAAAACTGATTCATTCCTTGGAAAAATATTTAAATCAGTAGAGTTTGATGGATGGACTGAGATTTAAATTGATTAATATTGGATTTCAGGTATGTAACCTATAGCTTAAAAAAACATATAATTTGTAACCTAAAAATAATTATCATACAGATACAAACATCACCTTCACTTACTTCTTAAGTTTCACATTTTAAACCTGTGGAACATTATTCCAAATTCCTTCCAATGTTTTATTGTAAATTATAAAAAGAAATAGATATTAAGTGCAGCAAATTTAAAACATTTGTCAACACACATTATTTTTTTGTTGCAGATAAGTATCTAGCCAAGGAGCCAGTCATTTCATTGCAACAAATCACAGAGACCGCAGAGCAATATCTGATAATATTTTGACTAAGGGATGAATTATGAATATAAATTTGCTTGAACACAAATCAATTCTAAGTAAGTATTGAATCTTCTCAATAATAACTTATCAATATCAACTTTTGTTTAAAATAATTATATATTTATTTTAGAATTTTATATTCAGTACATTTAATTTTACTTCTCACTCCTAAAATATGTTCTTTTTATTAAACTCATGTTATATCCATTACTTTATTTAAAAAGTGTAATCTCTTATTTGTTTTAAAATTATGCGTAAGATAATTTTGAGATACCTGTCTAACCTTAGAAAGTCCCATCCTAATATTGGTTTTATTATTATAGATAAAGACTACGCTGGGCCAGACATGAGCAGATAATGCCATCATTGCGAGCACCAAAGAGAATTATGGGTGAACATCCGGCCGAATTGGAAGACCTAGGCTGCAATGAGAGAATGTGGTCAGGAGGGATGCCGAGCAACTTTTTGACCCACGAAATCAGGACAGATGTAGAGACAAGGTTGACTCTGCGTCCAGTATTGGAAGCCAAGGCTAAATTAGGCTGTAGCGCCATCGGAAGAAGAAATATTTATAGATATTATGTTAAAATAACCAACACCAGGCCGATTAAAACGTCATTTACTTATAAATTTTTCACAATTTTTAATATTATTCTTATGAATATGAAGATTACCTATGTATATTTAATTTGCAGATTATGTGTATTAAGTAAATACTAAAAAGAGCATTCATAGATTTGTTAAAAGAACCTAGCAACATCATTAACTTACAAGTGATTGCATTGGAGGACAATTATTGTTAACTAAATTCCAAACTATTAAATTTTTTTTAATTTAGTTATATTATTATTTTAATTTCTGAATTATTATTATTGTAAACCTGTTTTTTTTTTGTTGAAATTTAGTTGAAGTTTCTATAATCAGACCTCTTTTCCTGTAACATCGAAAAAATTCATATTATTACAGACTGATATATTCAACATTACACCGTTATTTATGGTCAATTTTAAAATGCCATTTTTTTTAACATTTGACCAGTACTAACTGGATTATGACTTTCTTCTCTTGCTATTTCGAATGGCTTTGTGTGATGACTTCACGTTAACAACGTTCCTTATTTAGGTGGTCAAATTGAAATCCTTGAGTAATCGACAAATTCAACAATCTGCCAAGATGCTAACCACCGGGCCAACGGCCCGTTGCATTTATGCCTTCCATAATTCGTCTATGGAGCTGAGATTCCTAGGATTATATCTTATAATGAATGCAATGCCAAAATGTCTACAGAATTTTAAAATGTGTCAAAATTTTCTAGATATTTTCTCACAACAATAACATTTACATGTTTTGTATATCTCTTATTAATTTTCAACTCTTGGTATGACTTATATTAAGCACCTATGAAAGATGTGAGTTCTAATTCTCTAGAAGTACCTAAATATTTATACTCAAAATTATCATTTATTAAAAAGTTTTACCCTGTTAAATGAAGTTTATCAACTGCAAAATACCTTAGTTATTTATTATAAAAGTGTGTTTCTTTACCAATTATTGTATTGATTGTTTTATTAATGTAAGTAAAATTAATTTTTGAAATCCAAACTCCCTTTACGCCCCACTTAGGGGCATAGGGATTTAATAAATTGGTGGTATAATTGCCATAGCAACTTGAAATTTTTATTATTACCCTATTCCTGTGTTATATTTTTAATAAGCAATCTACACTGATTTTTCTATTCACACGAAGGCTGGATGTGAGGTGCAGGTTCGAATCCTTGGCCACAAAATTCTTTACTATGTTCAAAATAATTAACACCCACTTCTGGTAAGAAATTTCTGGTTCCAATTCCCAGATGGGTCAGAATATTTATAGGAATTTTTTATGCAATATTTTCTTGCTGGCTATACTGACAATTTTTCATACAAAAGATTTTCAGGTACAAAATCACTGGCTCGGGTAGAGGTCTTAACACTTAAAATAATTATGTACCTACCTGTTAAATTTGATATTAAGAATAAATAAAGCTTTGTAGGTACATAATTATATTTTTGCAGAAGAACAACTAAAGCATTTACAGAAATCAAGTGTTCTATCTAAATGTACTTGAAGGGGAAGGTATAGAAAATAGATAAAAATGCTATGTTTATGAATCACCTTTGCTGCCTCCACAGCAATTCTACAAATTTATCATACTATCTAATTATATCTACCTATTTACCAATTCAAATCCTCAGACTTACAGGTAATACAAACTCGATCAGTCAATCAATTCTCCATTTTTTGACCCCACTTAGGGACATACTTTATAGGTACCATATTTTATTAATCCATAAATCAGGTTCTGTAATTCACATTTTTCTCAAACAACTTCATCAACAATTTTATGGACGGGTAAAAAGGCTAGTACCTAATAATTTACATTCAATAAAAATTTAATTTCGATGATTCGTTCACATTAACGTTATTTTTCACAGCCTTATGGCCTTTTTTGTAATTAGGATGTGGCTGTTGATTTTTGGGTTACTCGGGGATTACTCGGACTCCGCAAGAAACAGTACGAAAGCCGACGTCGTAACCGCTGGGCTACCAACCACAATTAATAATAGCTAATAACGAATGAATAATATCTTGAAGACTTTCCTGAAAACAGCTTAATTTCAACAACAGGTTGGAATGTCAAAGAATCGATGGACTATTTTTGGCCTATTTACATCTTTCTCATGAAATCGCGTTTGAAGAGGTACTTTTATCAAAGAAGGAATTCTTAAGTTAGTAAAAAATGACCTTTTTAGTTAAGCTTCGTACAATTATTATTGTTCCATACAAATTTTTTTTTTTAATTTAATTTTAATTCATACATATTATACAGTTCAAAACAATAATACACATCAGATACAAATAAAAAAGAAAAAAATTGCCGCCTCACTAGGTGTGAACCTGTGTTGAGGCTAGCATGCATAGGTATAAATGATTCCTGAAAAAGAAGCAAGACTTGTTAAACATACAATATGACAAAAATGAGTCTTCTTCATTCTAGCCCACTCCATTCACTGTTGAGCAATAATACCTGGTTAGTTTTCTAGCAGAAGTTACCGCTTGCAAGGCGAGGTTGACATTTTTCCGTACTCTACAAGGACAATGTAAATTAATGGTAATACCTACAAATAAAAAGGGAGTCAGAAAGCAGAGATACAAGGATAATAATATGCAACCCCAATCCAAGGTGTCATTCGACCCGTGCCGAGGGATGCGTGACTAACGGGTAGGTTAGTAACTAACGGAGGCTCCCTGATACCAGGCAACCTCAGGGTGACTTTTTGCCTTACTCCTACATGCAGGGATCTGTAGCGGCGGACTTTTATTTCCCTAGTGCTGGCTATGGAGGATGTACATGGCACCTTTGTATAGAACCCGACCTGCTGTGGTGGATATAATAGGTACTTCCGCATCAGTGGTCAAAGTGGACATAGGACCACATGATCAAGGGCATTTGTTGCAACCGAGAGATGGGAATCCTGTTGGGACCTATCTTTCAAAAAGAAGATTAAGGAGACCTTTTGCGGAGGGCAGGAGCCGGGAAGAGGCACTGCCACTCTGCAAGAGGCCTGTGGAGACGTGGCACAATAAGACGTAGCTCTCCATGAATTCATTGAAGGATGTCACAATAGATCTAATTTGGTCGCGGTGACACAAGGGGCATAAAATGGTCCCTTAACCTTCTTAAAAAAAAAATGATATGCAAAGTTGAAAATATTTAGACGTAACCTAATAAGTGATTCTAGAAATTGACATTTTTGAAACTTACTAAAGACAAAAGAACAACAAAGACTGCCAGAGACTTTCAATGTAATACCATAAGGCAATAGTCCTCCAACTACCATCAAAATGTTGAAGGAATATCTGGAAATCTGCTTCCTAGAAAAGGCAAGCAATTAAGGATAACAAAATAATGTTCTAAGAAGAGTAACTGACGAATAATTACGATAGGGTGGCTGGAAGAAATCTATCGGGATAAGTCCGCCCTTTGACTCTATTTCATGTTTAACATTTCATACTTTTCTATTGCAATTAAGATTTTTTTTAATTATCTACGAACAATGCCGCTGTAATTTACTGATGATTTTTCAATAGTTCTGGACGTGCATGCTGCGATACTTTTAGCTGTGAACTTTGTAAGTATAGAAGATTTAAGATACACTATCATAAGAAAAAAAAACCAATAATAAATTGAGGTATTTATCAACTATAAACTACACATAAATCAACTATAAGTTTTGTTGAATTATAGATTTAAAACATAAAAACATAAATAAATCCTTACTATTTACGAGATTATAATAAATAACACCAAGTGCCTACTTATTATTTGTTAATAAATAAGACTTTATGACGTGTTGCGTAGTACTTAACTACAACATTGAGACAAAAGTAGAATTACTATGTTATTTTTTATAGCTTATAAAAACTATCGAGAGAATTATTATAATGAACGTGTGTAGGAGATGTAGAGAAATAAGAATGATTGAAGATGTATCGTGTATATCAATCATTCACTCCATGTAGTCAAATGCCAAACTAATTTATTATGAAGTAACTTATTGGTTGATAAATCTACCTTAATTTCTATCGAGTGCCTTTTCAATAATAATAAGAGATTGGGAATGTTTTTTGGAGACTAAATTACGAATATAATAATATTAATTAATGTACCTATATCCAATCCAAACTCCCTTAAGGCCCCACTTAGGGGCATAGGGAGGCAACAAGAGCTCTCCATTGCGCTCGATTTTGCGCAATTTTTATGATCCTCCCACACCATGTCCAGATTCCTCAGCTCTGCTTCGAAGGAGCGGAACACAGTATGAGAGGGTCTTCCTCGTCTTCGAGACCCTGATGGGAGGAAGAACAGCGCTCTCCTCGGCCATCTGTCATTTGGCATCCTTAACACATGTCACAGCCAAGTCCACACAACGGTAGAAGGATGGGCTCACGCTGGGTGCGCCGACGTATAGCGTCGTTCGTGATGCGGTTGTACCCAAAATTCTCCTGAGGCACCTCATTTCGTAACCTGAGAATTTTTGTGCCTGGGCTTTGGTCAGGTGCCAGGACTTACACCCATACAGGAGAATGGGCAACACACACGCATCAAACAGTTTACATTTCGTCTCGATACTAAAGCCGACCTATAGGTAGCTTTAGCATTTCTTCTTCAGTATCTTTTCTTCTGCTGTACCAACATAGAGATCTTAAATATTTGATATTTTTTTTAAGCTCGGGCTCATGTATTGTTGATGTTGTTTTAATGTATGATGGCCCCAAAAAAAAGGTTTTTCAATGTTAGTAAAAGAGGTCTACAGAGTTTCATATTGTCCTGTAGGAACTTGCGAAAGATTCAAGTTATGAAATATTCTGTGTGAAAGTACCTATTGATAGTAATTTACAGATATCATCATATTTTATTTTTTTGTTTGTAGATACCTATGCCTTTTTAAAACAGCCTTTTGCTATTCTGTAAGAAGTTGTTTCAGCAATTTTACCAAATTCATTCAAAACAAAATTGTACTGTAGTGTTGACTCAGCAAATCACGAAATGGGGGCTAAAAAATGTTCGGTGCCAATCCGGCGATAGGCGAGTGCCGGCCGTGTATGATGTACGGTGCCGGCATTGAGACACAATGCCTCCATCCGCCGTGGCCGTAATATGATTTATACTCCCTCACCTCACTGGAAGATGGGATGATTGTGTTCCAGAGAGACGCTCCTCGCTGTTGTAGCGCTGTCCGCAGTGGAAGGCGATTTATCATCTCGCTTTATGGCCGCACAATGCTGTGGGGGCAGTACATCGCCAGCGGTCGATAACCATCACATTTACTGCCCTGATAAGCCTATACTTATTTGACATGTAGGTATAACCTCGGTTGCCTAATGATACAGGCTTGGATTTGAATCAAGAGGTTCCGGTTCGATTCGATTCCCGGTCAGTACAGAGTTTGTGTTTTTTCACTTGAAATTTCTACCCGAGTTTGGCCTGACCTGACCTGATTGGACGGTACCGGTTGACTGGAGAAACTTTCCTCAGACAATAAGTTCCGCCGGCTATACTGACATCTTTGTATATTTATTTATTTAAGAATGAAAGAAGGAGCCCACTTTACAAAGATTTTTTTTAATTCTGCGTACCTAGGTACTTATATTTAGTTTCCTGAAATTTTTCGTGGAATAGTCCAAAAAGTTTTGAAAACATTCTTTGATTAAAAATCTAAATTCTCAAACTCATGTAGGACCTGCGAACCTAGTCAGAAATAAAAAATCGGTAATAGCATTACAATCTACAAACGTACAATTTGAATAACTGCAATGTGCATAAATTGCAGATGCGAAGCATGATATCTATTAAGTAAGTTTACATATCTTCATATTATGGTTACTCAGAATTCGCTTCCTTTTTTAAGCTTTCCTTAAAAAAATTTGGAGAAATACACTCATCATCTCTGTCTACACAATGGATTTTTGTGACTTCATAGTTTTAGCGGAAAATTTATTTTGATCTTGCATATTATGCTGTAAATGTCTTGTCTCGATTTAGATTAAGTTTTTTTTTTATACAGGTAGTGTAAAGGAATCTTTTATATTATTTTGATGAAGGTACACAACTACTTTATAGTTGGAGGATTCTTCTTCTATTACTACGCAGAAAACTTCCATAAGGCATGCTTTTTGACGGCATTTAAAAAAGTTAGATCACCCCTGAAAGTTAGTGGTGTAGAGGCCGCAAAAGCGACGTGCACGTTTTCACGATGTCAGTTTATTTCAAATGGTCCATTGTTAAGGGAAAATTATATATCTGTCATCCGTTGTTAACCATTGAGGTTCGTAAAATCATAACATTATTAGTAGTGGTCGCTCAACTGACAGTCAATTGCAGAGGAGTATCTAGGTGGTAGGTACCTACTTACTTTTAAAATTCGAATGTTTAAATTCTTGACCCAGACTTGAATTATTATTTATGCAAAACGGTAGAAAGCTATGTAAATGTTTTCAGCATTGTTTATTTATATAAGTACAGTTATATACCTCAATATAGGGTTTTTTGCCGTTTATGGCTCCATCCGTCCGAATGGAGTGATGTCGCTCCAAAATAAATCACCATGAACGGGGAAAACCAAATGGATGTTGTGGAGTGATCGAGTGAGTCGGACATCCATCAGTCCAATATCCAATTACGCGTCAAGTCATTCATCCATTAGGTATTTCAAACGGATCGTCAATGGGGAATCTCGAATCCATGTCGTTTGATTGTCATTCTTAAAACGTTGTCCATCTTCGTCTCATTTTGTCATCATCCTTACACTAGGACACCTTTTTTTCTTCTTCTTCTTCTGAGCCTATTCTCGTCCACTCCTGAACAAAAGACTTATCCATCTCCTTTTTCGCCGCTCTATCTTGGGCTTTTTGGACCCCAAATCTACGCATGTAGCTGTTTTAAATTAAATACATAATAGCAGAATCCATTAATTTTTTTCAACACTCTACTCGTTTTCGAGTAATTTGTCAAGCTGTGTGTATTCTTCTTCCTCTTCTCGGCCTATTCCCGTCCACTGCTGGACAAACTCCTCCTCCATCTCCTTCCACACCGGTCTGTTTAGGGCTTTTTGGACCCAGTTGACCCCAGCGTATTTGACGAGGTCGTCTCTCCACCGAATTGGTGGTCTCCCGACGCTCCAGGCAGTCGTTCATGTGTATTTCGTTATAATGATAGAAAAAAGACATCTCAAGATGCAGAAAAAAGACATCTCAAGTTGCAGAAAAAAGACATCACAAGTTGCAGAAAAAGACATCTCAAGTTGCAAATCTGTCAAAAATGGATGACATCCATTTGGAGTGATCGTAAACGGGGGGCTTTGGGATTGGTCAGCGGTAAAATGCTTTAGGTATTTCGAAAAAATATTGAAGACGCCGTAATAAACTTGTACGTAGTTGAATAGTATCAAAGTACACGTACGTGTCTCATTAATATCATTTATTCCTGCATGGATTTTAAATCACCCACACACCACAATAAAACCTCGTTAATAACATTTGCCAATATAATTTATTGTAATGATTTATTACGTACTTGGAATCCCTTTTATGTTGCTCATTGTTAAGCCCAGCCAGAGAATCGCCAACAGATGGACCGGTAACATGCAACAGAAACGTTAATCTCGTTTCTTAAAATATCTACATAACAATGATAATTCAGTTATGTATCTACATACATAACTGAATTATCATTGTTATGTAGATATACATAACAATGGGTAGTCAATGTGACAATTTGACATAAGTAGTGCAATCTGTAGCTCATACGAAAATTAACTTTTATTTATAGTAAAATTGTCTATAACATCGAGATAATAGTGTAAATTTATTCTATATACAAAAATAAACAATCGTCAATTATAACTAATTCTGAATTTTTGCTCAATACAAGAAATGCAACAAGCCTATATAAAATTTTTTGTGCCGCCGTTCATGTTCTCTCAAGTGAGTGAAATTAGAAACTAATAAAACGGTGCTATGAGTGAAAAACTAAATTCAGTTAAAGTAAATTCTAAATGCAACGTCTAATAATTCTGATTCACTGATTATTAATTGTGCTGGATAAATTATTATCATTTAATTCACGAAACAACAAGCTGATCCGCCATTTTATTGTCAAAGACAGCTGAGTCCACCCAGAACAACAAAAAGGTACACACATCTTCAACCTTATTTCTATATAGTAAATAACGATCTAATATCAAGTAACAAAACATAATGAACTGTTCGACTTGTTCAGAATCTATTGAAAACAATTCGATAGAAATAATAAGATGTATTAAATGTCATAGAAGATTCCACACCCGTTGTATAAAACGACAAAATGATAATAACGGTAACACACATAAACTTAATCCTGAAGCTTGGTTGTGTGAATTCTGTTCGGATACTAGAAAACATTCATTGTCTCCATACCAAGAGTACGATAATAGACCTGCAACGCGTTCTACGTCAAAAAAGTTAAACACTCTCCATCTTGTAAACAACGACCATCTTGTAATCCCGTGTACCAACATGACGAGTGGAGATGACAACGGAGCATGCGCAGGTAAAATCTCAACCATAGATAATATGCGATCTGACCATAAACAACCAGCCTCGCTAAGCAATGAGATGGCTACATACATCGAAAAACGCATCGAATATTACTTCAACCAACTTTCTACAAAAATTGATGATCTTATTTTAATATCTGACCGTAAAAATGACGAATTATTGAATTTCATGACGAATAAAATGAATGAACTTGAAATAAAATTTAAAGCGATGGATGCACATATCAACAACGAAATAACAAGTAAAATGTCACTGATCGAGGATATTAGCGTCGAGAATAATCAACTGAAACTGCGAATGGCGACATTAGAGGAAAAGATCACAGAGTTGCAACACAATCATATTGATGAAAAAAATATATTACTTGACACCTTTAATTGTCTCAAATCAGAAAATCATGATGTTGTGCAGCGCGTCGATGCTTTAGAGGCACAGCAGAGGAAGTGTAATTTGGAAATACAAAACATTCCTGAAAAGAAATCTGAAAATCTTATAACCATGACTCTAAGTCTGTCGTCCAAACTTGGTATCACATTAACACCTGAAGAAATCGTCACGGTGCACAGGGTTGCTCACAAGGATCGACAGGTGAATAGACCAAGAAACATCGTAGTAAAATTTTTTCGTCAAGCAACCAGGGATGCTCTACTGTCAGCATCAAGATTGAAACGAGATGGACTCTCAACGGAGGGGCTGGGCTTGGGAGTTGTGAACCAAAATATTTACATACAGGAACACCTAAGCCTAAAAACAAAACTGCTATACAAAAAGTCAAGAGCAGCAGCAAGAGAGAAAAAATACAGGTTCACCTGGGTCAAAAACTCAAAAATCTTTGTGAGGAAGGAGCCTCAAAGCCCAGTAATTACCATAAAATCAGAGAGCGACCTGGAGAAAATGTAAATTTTTATGAGCCTCTTTTAATTTTTTTTAACCTTTTTTTACTTATTTTTGACAATTATTATTGTACCACCCTCTTTTGTTCCCCCCCATGTCCTTTCCTTAAAACTTACCTGGGAATTTTCGGATGCGGTAAGACGATGCGAATGGGAGTGTGTTGTCGGTGTCGGTCTGCCACTGTTGTGAAATGAGTCTTAAAATTATCTACCAGAACTGTAGGGGATTGAAATCCAAAACACACATATTTAGGGACAACGTCCTTACAAATGATATGGACATAATAGTTTTGACTGAAACATGGTTGAATAGTAGTATTTACGATAATGAATTATTCAATAATGATTATATGGTTTATCGTAGAGATAGGGATCTATTTGTGACAGGCAAAAAGGATGGCGGAGGTGTACTAATTGCCATAAAGCGTGGATATAGTTGCACAAGAGCTCCCGAATGGGAAACCATAGGTGAGAATCTGTTTGTTTCTTTGCAGCTGTCAGGAGGGAGTTCTAAACTTTCCCTGGTTCTGGGCGTGATATACATTCCGCCTTCTTCGTTGCAGGAAACCTATAATTCTATATTTCAAAAAATTTCTGAACATTACATTAATGATACCAACATAAACTTGTGCTTACTAGGTGATTTTAATATCCCAACTATTAAATGGGCAAGGGGATCTCCAGCGGATTTGGCTATGAGTCCAGCCTCATTCTCGGGTGGTGTGGCTCAGTCTTTTGTTGAATTTATTTCATTCCTCAACCTTCTCCAACGTAATGATGTAGCTAATAATAATGGAGCTATACTCGATTTGGTTCTGTCCGATTTCACGTGTCATGTAAACAGATTTGACTCCCCATTGGTATTGGAGGATGGTCACCATCCTTCACTATTAATAAACATGCCCTTGAACATAGTTAGTGATCTGGCTCACAATGATATACCTAAATATAATTTCTTTAAAGCAAGGTTTGATGAAATAAACTTTGAGTTGCAGGGTACTGATTGGGAGATTCTACTTGCCAACAAAACCACCGATGAGGCTGTTGAGACTTTTTATACGTACTTACTTGGTGTTGTTGATAGATACACACCAAAGAAACGACCACAACAGAACGGGTTTCCCATTTGGTATTCTGCCAGTACGATTCATTTATCAAAAAAGAAAACAAAGGCCTGGACTAAATGGAAAAAGTATAACAATGGTATTGACTATGATTTGTTTTCACTGTTAAGGAATCAATTTAAATCGGCCAAGGTTGCGGACTATAAGGCTTACATAGCAAATTTAGAGGCATCACTTAGGACTAATGTAAAACCTTTTTTTGCATATGTCAATAGTCTCAAGAAATCAACGGGTTATCCTAAAAGTATGTTTCTGGATAATGATGTTTCTCAGACGCCTGAAGGTATTGCAAATTTGTTTTCTACTTTTTTTGGTTCTGTATTTGACCCAACCACAAAACATGGTAATCTTGACCACTCCTCAGTTTTGCCCATTACTAATTCATGCTTGTCAACAATTAAAATACGCAAATCTGATATTTACAGTAAACTTTCCAATCTTGATGTAACTAAGGGAGTTGGGCCCGATACTATGGCTCCAATATTGCTGAAAAGATGTGCCAGTCATTTGACTAAACCACTCTTCATGTTGTTTAACAAAAGCATATCAGAGGGTTGTTTCCCATCGAAATGGAAACAAGCTAAAGTGACACCTATTCACAAGTCAGGCAACAAGTCAGACATCAGAAATTACAGACCCATTTCGATTTTGTCACCAATTTCTAAAATTTTTGAGGCTCTTGTTAGAGAACAAATAACATATTTTTTGAAGCCCTATATAATTCCACAACAACATGGTTTTATAAGTGGAAGATCAACTACTACCAATATGGTGGAGTTTACAGACTTTCTCTTTTCTGCAATGGATGATAGGGTGCAGGTTGATGTGACCTATACTGATTTTCAGAAGGCGTTTGACAAGGTTAACCATGTCATCCTTGTGGAAAAATTGAGGTTACACGGAATTCACGGTGATCTGTTGAGATGGCTGGAATCCTATCTTAGTGACAGACTCATGACTGTAACTCTTAATGGTTACTCCTCTGCCAACGTGAAGATGACATCTGGCGTTCCGCAGGGTTCTGTCTTGGGCCCCTTGCTCTTTTTGATATTTATAAATGACATAGCCAATTGTTTTGTCTACTCAAACTTTGTACTCTTTGCTGATGACCTAAAAGTATATTCTAAAATACATGGCGTGACTGATTGTGACAGAATGAATGATGATTTGAACAGACTAAATGATTATTGCCAAAGGAATAAACTCTATTTGAATATCGATAAGTGTTATACTATTCGTTTCACCAAAAAGAAAATAGCTATTCCATATACTTACAATTTACAGGGACATGGGCTTAAGGAATTGACTCATACCAAGGATCTGGGAGTAACTGTGGACTCTAAATTGCACTTCGACCAACACATAAATAATATCACTGGGGACTGCGCCGGATTGCTAGGTTTCATTCTGAGATCAACAAAAAAGTTTAAAAGTCATGATTCAACTCTCATTCTTTATTGCAGCTTAGTGCGAAGCAAACTGGAATATTGTTCAACCATATGGAACCCATACTTTAAGAAATACATTGATCAGGTTGAAGGTATTCAAAACAGATTTATTAAATTTATGAATGGGAGATATAGGGTAGACATGACTAATTTAACTACACTATCTAATCGTCGAATACTTCTTGATATGACCACTCTGAGAAAAATTTGTACCTCCGAGTTTGACACGCCATCATTACTCGAGCGTGTCTTATTTCGGGTGCCATCACAAACTCGTTCATGCAATCTATTCTACATGGACAAGCCCAACACGATTGCAGGCCTTAGAAATCCCCTATACAGAATGGCCGACACTTACAACAAAATCTTCTCTGACAGTATAGATATGTTCGCGGCGTCTTCACTGCAGCTTAAAAAGAAAGTTCTACAATGTTTACAATCCAGGTGAATCTTTCCTTACTCCTTCCATTTATCCTTTCCTTCCCCTTCTTTGAAATTTTCTTTTATGATTTAATATTTGTATTTGTAATTTATTGTTTTTTTTTTTTCTGTTTGTAACTGATTTAAGCTATGATTATATATCTCAAGATTAGTCAATTTGTATGCACATGTAATTGTGGAACAGATTACCTCAGCTTGTACCTTACCTTCATGTTTTTCTTATGTATATTCATATCTGTTTTATGTTTGTGTATCATATCATAAATAAATAAATAAATAAATATTTTCTTATGTCATTGCATTACGTATAAATCGCAGAAGTTGGATTGTCCCTTGCAGTTATAATGCAGTAATCTTACCTGAACCCTAAAAAATGCAATATGAACCATTCGAAACGTGCCTTCACAGAAGAATGTTTGGTATACCGTGGACATATTTAGTTAGTAATTAAGAGGTACTGAGGAGAGCTGCTGAAATATATTAAAGTATAGGTTTCATATTGTAATTCTTTTATAAAAATAAACAAACCTACCTATTAAAAATCAGAAATCCCATAGAAGACGTTTTCTGGACAGTCCACATTAGACTTGATCCAAAACAGCTGAAAGTGAACCTGGCAAGAAACGTATCCTCCAAAACATAATATAAAGACGGATTTTAAGAAATTAGAGAGCATTTTATCCAATAATTAACTATTTAATGCGCAGCTTCATGCATGTCAAGTCGGTAAACATTTTTTAACAAAACAAATTTTCTTCCCCTTGTTATTGTAATAAATCTGCAACGCGAAAAAATATTTATTTTACGTCAGATTAATCTGACTTGTTGTATTAAATTATTTATAATAATTATAAGAGGCGCGCTATGAAAGAGATGTTATCAGCAGAGAGGCGAGTGTAGTACCAGTTGTAAAGAAGAAAGATGTTGGTTTGTTTTACGAGCCTCGGGGTTAATGAGTTGAAAACGTGAAATTATAACTCCATTTTGTAACGAATGCATTGTTTTAAAATGTCGGATAGCGTGTTATAACGGAAGGGCGTATATTATGTACAATAATAATTAATAAAAACATCATTTATAAATCAAATTGAGATATCATCGGTTGGATTGTTATTCCAGGGATAACTAACTACGGGAGTTGGGAGTATACAAAATAATTAGCCGCCAGGCTATTAGCGGATATTGTGTTGACGTCCCTAACATATTGATTTCAAACTAAAACACTACTGCCTAACTATTTAAATGAAATAACGTTCGATTTTTAAACGATAATTTTGAATTTGAACCGTTCTAAACACATTAAGTCAAGTTGTTCTAATTCATAATATATTGGATTCGAACAAAATAAAGTTGTATGAATGAAATAGTTACGGCCGGTTCCAAAAAAACCGACTTTAAAGGAACTTTTAAAATTTAAAGTCTCCTTTAAGTTGATGCGTTTCATAAAAAAAATATTTGAAAGTTGGTAGCAGTTGATAGTGTTACCATCGAAATCTATGGAAAACATAGGTTGTTTACTAATATTTTCGCGGAATTGCTGATCTGTCAATTTCGTTTCTCAATAAAGCATCAATGTGTCGTTATTATTGTTAATTTATTATTATGGTTTATGAATTTGTAAATAAAGTCAGTAAACAAAAGGTAATATTCTTCCCATTTTGCCATGTTTTCCACCCTATTTTGGTCATTTTTGTCCACAGTGTCACCGTATACAAAATGTTGAACATTTGTGACAGTTAAAGCGCTACGAAATCATCAATGAACTCCGGTGTTAAAAGATTGAACTACACTAAAGTCGACTTTAATAACGTGCCAATAACGAGACTTTAACATAAAGTCGGCTTTAAATGTCATTTTGTTGATATGAAACGCGTTATTTTTTAAAGGAAACTTAAAGTCTCCTTTAATTTTTTTATGAAACCGGCTGTTAATAGTTTGAGATACACAATAATGTTCATTAATTTGAAAAATTTCTGATTGATTTTTTTGCAATAATACGTTTTTCATGTGACATTGTTCTATCTATCAGGTTTAAAATTTCACAACAAAAACTCATTTTGATGAATAATCTTTTCAAAGTAATTGAATGGAATATGAGCGTATTTATTACTAGGTATATTACTTATATTGTCCAAATGGATGCAATGCCAAAAAAAATATTAAATTGTATGTATTTAATACTCCTATCTGTGCAATTCTTATATACATGTATCTTTGATGGAATGGTTGACTGCAAGAGATTGCTTCAGTGATTTGTTTGTCGGTTAAGTGTTATGTACGTTGTGTCGCTTGATATTCATGCGTAGAGATGCTAATCTGTGTGTAAATAGTCTCCTTAATGTGTACGGGGCCTAATATACGAAACCAACCATGAGATATGGACCTTATCAGATTTGTGATCAGCTAGACGAGACACCATTGCGTCCTCCCACGCAAAATATGAGTCATGTGTAAAATGTGTTCACGCACAATAAGACTTAAGTGCAGATTCTCACAAAGTTAGATACTGGAGTTACCCTTATTCCTAGAGTAAATGAAACCAAAGTATTGGAAATAATCTCAACATAAATCAGCTGTCAGATCTGGGACAGTAGGGCTGAAGGCAAGAATAATATAAAAAAAAACTTTTAAGATTTTTTCAACAGATGTCACCCAATTAACTAGATCTTTTAAGATTTTATAAATAAGGGATTCAAAATTCTAACCTCAATTCAATAGAAATGAATTCATTTACAATCCATTTTTCTATTTAAAAATCAAGTCAAATAGCTGGTCAAATAAAAAAAAAATCATAAGTAATCTTATATGCTTGATTGTATACATACGTGTGACTCATATTAATGAAATACATAAGCTTTGGAAGGATCCTACTCTTTTAAACAACTTTCAATATGGAAAAATTCAACTTTACGGAAAACGCCTCAAACTTGGGATAATTGCTATACATTTATATTGTATAATCATCAGCATGATATTATAATGACGTCTGAAGATGAAAGATATTTTGAATTCTACGATTCTTTTAATAATAATCCGTAAATGTTATCACACCAGAACTTTTAGACCTAATGCTTTTATTTCCTAAGAAAATAATTGTCTAAAATGTATACTTGTATAATTTCGCCTCTTCATTAACAAAATAATATAATATGATGTTTATTTGTATTCTTGAATGGCTACGTAGTTTTTTCGAAAATGAGGAAAAAGGGCTTTCATTAAAATAAGCATGAACTTACCAATGCCGACGAAATCTAGAAATGTAACTAATTAATGCAAAATAAAATTACACCAGAATTGTATGATGCTATGGATTTTATAGGATCGTTAGCCAGTAAGACACCGTCCGAAAATATGTATGGTTGGTCCCTTTGATGATCTTTCCGGTATTCGAAGTCTTTCTGATAGTGCATTAGTTACAATTTTTGGTAGCCTTTCTACACTTAATCTGCCAATGTGATCGATCCAGTGACGTATCTTAACTCATTCCAATAATTATATACAACAACGTGTACGATATATTGCCAGTTCTGAACGTAGATATAAAAAGAGGTACAAATAAAGGTAAAAAGTATTCAATTCGATAGAAAAAAAAACGCAAGTAGGTAGGTAGTACCTACTGTTGAACATTGAGTACAAGTATCATTAGAGAAATTGAAGGAAAGGAAATTGGTTCCTTCATCTAGTAGTCACGTGGCTGAAAATTAATTATTATTAATAATACTAATTTAATTTTACTTAAACCATCATCATCATTCTCCCTTTAAGGCCCCCCGCACACCGCAAGCCAGCCCGAAGGAGACAAATCCGCAGCAAACCTAACCCGCATGAAACCAACCATCCAGTTCGATTGAAGCAATCAAGAATACTTAAACCAAAAGCACAATAATCAAAATCCTTCAATTAAATATAATAGGTATTATGATTAAAACACAAAAAGACTGTGTTTACACTAAAATATTAAAAAAAAAACTTAATGTCACAAACGTCACATTTTGTATAATGAGTTACAACAGGATCACGTGATATATGTTGGAACCGTGCAAAGTAGCACATTATCTCTCCAGTATTATTTTGTCTTAAAGCTGTACATAAGTGCATACTACGATTATGTTGTTTGGATATAACCTATAATATTAATATATAAGTTAGATATATTTTTATCTCAAACTAGATGTCGGAGATGGTTCTTTAAACATAGAATGTATTACGAAAGTGATTCAACTGAAGATTCTCGCAATAAGATGATTATCATCTACCCAGATAAGTCATAAAAGTCAGAATAGATCGCCGCAAATTAGCCGCTGACGCTTCTTCTACACGAAATAAAATTATTCATGTTATAAGAGCATAGTAATGCGCTGTTGATCTTTGATTCAAGATAATTTCGACTCTGTCGACAATCAAACCACTTCCAACAAATTTACGATTCAGTAATCATTTTTCACCGTTTATACTTTTCATTATCAGATTGAAATGAACAAATATTATTATGATAATCTGTTTCATATACACTGATTCATCTGCCCACGTATTTTGTTGAAATGAATCTGTGAACAAATCAGATTCTTATTTTTTTTTACCCATCAAGCTGTATACCGGAGGGCTATGTAGAAAGTACTGTCTTCTATCCATTTCTATCTAGAAAAACCTTTTTCCCTTCATTCAAGAGCGCTGGGTCTCGCATATATTGTCACCTATTCATTTTACTCCTGACTTGGCCCTCCTTTAACCCATATCTTCCCAGTGTTCCATTATTGGAACGGTTTAGTTAACAATTTTTATTATTTTTTTGGAAATGCGCAACTCGTTTATTTTTATGTGCTAAAAATCTTCGATTAATAGGCTATAGTTAGAGATATTGTTGCACGATATTCGCATCTGCTTTTTTCTGTTATGAAGCATTCTTTATAGCAGATTTTGTGGAAAAACATTGTTCGTTGTAAAATGTCCGTATATTTTTACATAATCCGTACATAATTCACATTCAAATAATACGTTACCAGTTCTATTGTTGTCTCTTTTATCATTATAAAGAATAATAAAAATAAAGATGACTATAAGTAGGTATTTTCATGTCCATTTTCCTAACCGTTCCATTTTTGGAACACTGGGATAATATGCCAATGTAAATTTTTTGTACTATTTTCATGCAAAAAAAAATATTTATTGTTGGAAATTTATTTTTTTGGTCGTAGTTTAATAGTGTACTAAATATTTTAACATCTAAAAACGAAAAAAGTATTTTATGTAAAGAAAATATGCGGACACAGCTGGTACAACTGAACCTTACACAGTAAGAAAACGTTGTTTGTATGGTTACTTTGAAGGTGAATGACGTCGATTTTCAAAAAGGATCTGCAAAATCATCTTAACCATCGGATTCCACCTAAGGTCTGCTACGCTCAAAAACAGAAAAAAAATTTATTCATTGGACCTGATGAGTGACAATACTACCAGGATGCGGTGATATTTTTTTTTGGTCAAGAACGCTATGAATAACATTGAAGCAGATGTTATATCTCTAAAACAGGAGAAAATCCTGCATCAGCAAGCTATTGAAGTGCTTTGCTTTGCAGTCAATAGCGAAGTAACCTTCTAGCCTGATTAGTAAGGTCACAGGTTGATAAAGCTGCCGCAGAAGCAGTCTGCTTGAAAGATGTCATAATAAGGAGAAACAATGCTATGAGGACAGACAGAAGGTTCGTATCTATAAGACACATGGAATTTTATCCAGGGCAAACACTGTCAAAACAAAAAGCATGCTTAGAACATCTAAAATGAAAACACTCCATGGTTAATCTCTGCGTGATCGAATTAGAAACACAGTAATTTGAAAGATCTAATAAGTCGAACAACGTGGTGAGGTGGGTACGTTATAATTTTTGTTATTATATTTTTTTTGGTACTAACATGTATTGAGAAGTTAAATAAAAGTAACAATACTATATCTTGCCCTGCATGAGGGTACTAAAAGGGCTGCTCCGATCAAAAATACTCTTCAAGCGATGGTAAGAAACCTGGAACAAGGCAAGTCAAAATGATAACCCTTTTAAAACAGACTCCCGTGACTATAAAAGAGAAGAAGAAGAAGATTTTTTATTGTATTATTTTATACAAGGCTTATAAATTATAAATTGTGGATTAAAATTTTAAAATCTCTTCATAAAGTACTTTACTGCGCTCTATATCGTTTTTGATTTCCTATACAAAAGCCCAAATGTTACATGTATGTATCTTCCCAGTGTTCCATTATTGGAACGGTTCTATAACTAAAAATCCAAAAATCCAAAAAAATTTTTGACACTTATTTATCAATACATAGACCGTAAATAGTCCCTGGTATGATTTTCATGAAAATCTAACGGCTATTTCTATGTCTGGGAAGATATGGGTTAAGACGGCACCGATATCAGCCCATCAGGACAATCATATCAATGTCGTCTCAAAGGAGGTCCATATTGAATCCCTTCATAAATCAACGTGGTACTTATTTGTTAGTCTAACTGTTACGACGCTGCCTTCGTTTCGTGAGGAGGTCGTGGTTTCGATTCCTTTTCTATTTATATCTATTGACATAACTTGTGGCAAAACGAAATTTTTAATCGCTTTAAGCACAGAATAATAATATTCATAATACAAGATTATAAATAATAACACAGTACGTAATAAGATATTTTCTGTTTGAACTTGTACAAAGCTACCGGGAGTGCAGCAGCCACTCTGAATATTGCAAGTAGCGAGGCCATGAATAATGAATATGTAATAAACTGGCGTTGGAGGTGTGTTGTAGCAGTGCTCCCTACAAGAAGCTCTGTCATGTTTTTAATGCTACTGTGTGCCATAAATATAAATACCCCAGCACGCCCACACAGCAAGATCTTTAGTAGGTAGTGCCAGTATCGGAGTGGCTACCAAATTGTCACCACCGACAAAATTATACGTCGTGTCTTCGTGATTTATAGTGTAGGGTTGAACTCTTGTAACTTCATTTTGTGCAAACTCTGCGCTCTTGCCAAACATGGTAACTCAGTTAGATTAGGTTTAGTTCACTCCTATCTTGTTTTAAATATAATAAAAAAAAAACAGTTTTCAACGATGTTCTCTGATTGAACAAACATAAGCATTACACGTAATATATGTACCGACCTATGCGAGAGAGAGAGGGAGATTTTCAACATTAATCAGCAGAAAATTCTAAAATATCGATACCTATCCCAAACATTGTTAAATTTAAAAGAGAATTTTTTCATGTTTCTTGAAAAGTTGTTGAAAAATGTTTATAAGATTGTGTTCATTCATTTAAAATACCTATAAACTGATTTCACCTGCCGCCTAATTTCAACAAAGAATCAAGATAATTTCACCTTATTTATAGATAGATAGATAGTTTATTTTTTCTTTCTTTCTACAATATAAGCGTACAACAATCATACACAATTTACAATACAAGCAATATAAATACAAAAAATATTATCATAAAAAAAAACCCCAGACAGCGAGGTGCTGGTATTTCCATCATATATTCGTGTGGCTTTTCCACAATATGTCGAATACAAAACACGGCTATCAGGACCAAATCAAGAGTGCCGGACACTGTTGAAAGAGTTGTCATAAAAAAAACACTGGGTGTGTCTATTGTCCGCAGACCAAACAACAAAATGGACTAAACGTCTCTTCTGCTAGCGCCCGAGAGCACCCCAGAAAAACCACGGACGACCAACAAACCCCGCTGGAGAAACGAATAGACAGGTTTGCAGATAGATTGAAGTAGAAGAACATGATTATAGAATAGGCACTAATATTATTGAAAGCATGTAACTTTTTGTGAAAGAGCAACTGATGTGTTCTAAACAATGAGTACGAGAACCCTACAAAATAAGAAAGAATAACGAACTAGAACAAAATAAATACACAAGTCCCACATTCCCAGTAGCGATTCCCGAGAAGTAATTTCCTCCACTTATTTGTGTGTTTATTTAGGGGCACATTAAAATAATTATGAATGACGTCCGTTGACAGATGAAGATGAAAGTGTTAATGTTGGCAAACATTCGCACGCTGAAAACTATTCGCGCTTGTGATGTTCTAAAGGCGACCGTACATTGTTCTCCTGAATCTGAAACGAAAATAAACACACCCATGAATTTTCCAAAAAGTGCACGAACTCTACCAATATTTGAAGTGGTTGGTGACCCAGCGGTTACAACGTCGGCTTTCGTACTGCGGACGTCGTGGTTCGATCCCAGGTGCCGACCATCTTCCTCTTTCACGACACAAGCTTTCGGTAGCTTACTGTGAAAGAGTCAAGGAGTGTATTTGTGTTCACTTTGAGTGAGCACAGATTCATTTTATAAAAAAAAAAAAAAAAAAAAAAAAAAAAAAAAAAAAAAAAAAAAAAAAAAAAAAAAACTGCATCCACCATAGCCAGACTTATTATCGACCTCGGATGCCTGGTAGCGTACACGCCGACTTTAGATCAAGAAGTCTGTGTTTTTCTGTGTTTATTCCTTGAAGTTTCTACTTGGGGCTAAAATACTGACTCAGATTGGACAGGACCGGTGGATTTTATTTACTGGTGATTGCGTAGATGACGTTACTTTTTTATTTGTGAATGACCTGCTGTTGCAGATACTATATAGGTACTTAGATTTGAAGCACGTTTTACACCAATTTGACCTTTGAACTATACTAATGTCCGCCTCTTGACAACCCTCTGTCCTCTGCCTAAGCCTTCGATTAATGTAACTCAAGAAGCTGAACAGCAGCATTTTTTACTGTTGATTTTTCTTTCAAGCCTAGATCGACTAATCCATATTCTGCAGCCTGGGTGTCCATTCAGACTGTTTCTCTAGTGGGGTTGAGTTCTATTATTATTCCGCATTATCACTGATATGAGTTTTATTTTTTTTCTCCTCTTAATCTAGATTTTTTTATCCTTTTTTTGAAATTAGCCTGGTTCTTGGAATGCCTCCCTTTCCATTCCTTTGGTGGTCTACGTCTCTCTGGTTATTCTTCCATTAGGTTCTATTTTCGGAAGTCTCTCTGGACCCATTCAGCCAACGTGTTCTCTCCAAAGATGTCTCCTCTCTCTACCTCGCCTTAAAAAAAATCTTAACTGTTAGGTACTAGTCCCCTTGTGATTTCATCTCTGAATGTTTTGCCCAGGATAGGTCTTAAAGTCTTCATTACCGTTCTTCGGCGTAGTTGGTTTGTCCTTACCGTGTCCGCCTTCGTCTCAACTCCGTAGTTCATTATAGGTCTGATGCAGGTTTTGCATATAAGTACCTTATTCTTAACTAGCATATTGTTATGTTTATTAGTTTCATATTAGAAACTGAGAATTTGCATTACAATATAACACCAAATATTACAGCAATATCATTAAAAATAGTACCTACCTTCTATTTTCTACTTACAATAACCAACCTCCTATTTGTGGCAAAGCCAGGGCAGTATAAAACTGTAGAGAACATAATCAAAGTCTGTAGGAGGGTTTGTAAGGTATCTTTGTCACCAAAAGCGTGTAAAAAATTCAGTGTCAAACATGTGTGATGATAAAATGAGACCGTGTACGAAAACCTTTATGGCGATGTCTGCCAACAGTATGCTCACGTTTGAATGAAAGTAACGCGGTGTGAAAAACGGATTGGTGATGTATGGCATTGGAATAAATAAGCATGTCATGAAGTTATCCGAGTTCCGGAGCGCTGATGAAATTTGTTTTTACAGTCGAGAATGTAAATTACTGTAAGTTAACAGGTACCTATGTAATGTGGCTTGAGCTTCATTATACCGATATTACGAGATATTGTTTTGAAGATCTGTCAACGATCTTATTATTGGATTGTTAATGGGAAATAAGAAATAGCTGAGAAATAATAACTAAACAAAATTAGTATATACCAATTTTTTTAATAGTAGGTAGGTAATCTTCTTGTACACTACAAGCTTCTTTGCCAGCTATCACACTAAGCCAGCCTTCGAAATAACCGTAGAAGACGGCTGTAATCCCGAAGTGGTTTGTTAATACTATTTTTTAAAAATCGAATAGTATTAGTCGTCATCAGTTCTTGATATGTATTCGTTTAGATCTAGTCCTTAAAAAGACAAACCAATGACAAACATAGAACGTTGTGAACTTGAAATAATTAGACTCCGATTTCAATATCGTGTCTGAAATTTTTGAACTGATTGTAATTGTTGTCGTTAATAGAAATAAAATCCAAAGATAACTGAATAATATACTCAAATATTGCTGTTGATAACACGCTATTGATTATCCATATATTTTATACTTTAATAGAGTAACTATTTTTTCCATTTGGAGTGTATTTTTTATACTATTCATGAAAAAAATAAAATAAAATAAAATACATTCTAATGCAGGGAAAGTAGTTGTACCTAGATACAAACTATTCATTTACCTGAAGCAATACCGGATTCAACAAAATACACCAATCGTGCAATCCTTTTCATACTTAATGTTTTAAAACTTAATGTCATAATTACATTGTTTGAATGGATCGGAATCGCGATGTAAATGCAGACTAAACCCTAGGACATGCATAGTGCACACACTGATGGATGATGCGATTCAATGGCTTCGATCTCTGGAGTTCAAATTGTGAGCTACGTGAGAAAGTCTGTAAACGTAGAAAAACAATTTTTCTTCTCATATGTATAATGAAATCTGTTACGTAGTCTGAGGAATGATGATCGCTGTGATCAGTAATTAAAACATGTCTGTTATTTCGTTTGATATGTGTCAGAACTATCTTACAGACATACAGAACACAAGAAGGATTGTTTTTATTGCAGTCATATTTCACCATTGGACATAGCAAACACAACAACGGTCCGTCAGATCTCTAATGTCAACGTCCACCGCATGGAAGTGTGCCAATCACAACAAATATGTGACATTTCAAGAATCTGACAGATGAATGACAATCAAACGTCCATAGACTACATAATTAAAACTAAAAATTAACACATAACTGCATGATTTATCGCCCGTTGTTATCCCATTTTTGTCGTGGATATACTTACCGATTATTTTATTAACATGACTGAAGTCGCAGTCTTTAAATTTGGTTGCTCTCTTGTTCTCAATAATTTCCAACTTTTTTCTCTATATTTCATTTATTATTAAAATTCTACTTGTTGCATACATGATATTTTTCGACATGTTGAACATGTTGAGAATTCTCATGATTAGGAGTTTCGGAGACAAACATTACCACCTAATGGCGAACGTTGTTAACGTAAAGTGATCACACTAAGCCAGCCTTCGAAATAACAGTAGAAGAAGATCGTAAGCCCGTAGTGGTTTGTTCCATTTAAAAATCGAACATTAGTAATGAATTGCTAGAGTCATTGGTTGTTATTTTTTCTTTTAAATACATCGAAGTTTGTGTGAGTGTCAAAAACATAACATTACAGTACCTAGTGTTTGTAATGTTTTTAATTGATTTATTGTATTTTTTAATGCATACCTAGTTTATAAACTTAAAAGATAAGCCACTCCTTCTCTATATAAACTAAAAGTGTGCGACTTTATTACTCCTCCGTATGTGCAATTTTCGTAAAAAGGGGTAAAAAGTTTTAGCTTCACGTATTAATCTGTTGATTAAACACCACATAATATTGTCTTCAAACATTATTACAGAGTCAATAATGTATACCAAATTTAATCAAATATCTAACAAGAGACAGTATCTGGTGGTTTTTTGAAGAGACAGAACATAAGCTACCAAATTTTGCTTAGTGAATGATTGAAACTGTCCAAAACTAATCTCACACAGAACATATTGTCTTCAAACATGATTGCAGAGTATTATAATGTAAGTACACGTATATTAATAACGAGAAGCTGTCTGCAAAGGGAGTTCGGCGTTATTATATTTTTTACTACAATAGCCTATAATAAATGTTTTGGGGCAAACAGAAAATAGTCTCCACACCCCAAACAAAAGAACACACAATATCACCTCCCATTATAAACACTGGTTACGGCTGATCCTGACACGGCCCATTGTTTGCGCTCGACAATCACTTTGATATTATTTTCAATTCCACCATCAGAACCCCATAGAGCTCTTATTATAATGTTGGAGTTCTTGCGGTGCTAACAGCACTTGTGCATGCATACATTGTGTTATATTCACTGCGTCATTTTCTCACAATATGCAATTTTAAAAGCTTTTGAATTTTTTTTAATACACATGGGGTAGCGAACGTAAAGGTCAATATTAGCATCACCCTCCAATATTTAAATATCGATTACCTAATAGTCAAAACCATGTAGGTAGGTAAGGAAAAAAATACAATAGGTAGTTTGAAATTTATATGAAGCTGAAGATTTAAATGGTTTTAAAAAAATTAGAAGCTAAGTGAGTCTTAAGCTTAAAAAGGTAATTCTTAAAACACATTTTTTGTAACTTTGTAATACTTAGTCATAATATCAATTTATAAATTAAACAAACTTTGTAGTAGGTATTACCTACTATAGGTTATATTATTTACGAAATATCGAAATCCAATCCAAATCCAATTATTTCCGAAATATAGTCGGCCTGATGTGTATTTCGGAAATAATATAATACTGCAAAGTTTGTTTTCTTTATAAATTGGCTAAAAAGTGTTTCTAT
The DNA here is from genome assembly GCA_963576905.1 of Mystacides longicornis. NCBI lineage: Eukaryota > Metazoa > Arthropoda > Insecta > Trichoptera > Leptoceridae > Mystacides > Mystacides longicornis. The sequence goes on from OY756434.1 coordinate 8,169,580, forward strand.
CTTGTCTTTGATAATGAATCCATTACTAAATATTTAAATAAAACTTTGTCGTGTTTTGGCTTCAAGAAACGAACGAGAATGTTGAAAAGTCTCACGATTGGGAATTTCAACACTATCACCGAATGGCGAATGTTGTTAACGTAAAGTAATCACACTAAGTTTGCCTTAGTTCTTAAATACAATTTCCTCCATTAACTTTAATATATTTAGAGCTATTTAAAAAACTCTATTTTTTTAGGATCTTCATACGAATTTCTCAAAAAGACAGTAAGCCATCTTTTGGAAACAAAATTACTCGTGTAAATGTTGAATGGAATCTTGGTATTACTGTATGAAAATGTAATAAAATAATTGTAGATTGATTTGTTATACATATAAATGTTATTCAAATCATATTATTCTCAATAAATAAAGATTTATTGAAAAAAATTGCAAAATGATTCCTCCATTTTGAAGTTTGACAGCTGCTTTTATCACCCTCTATGGGTGGAATGCCTAATTAATTATCACACATTAGAGGGTGTAGGGAATGTAGCTTAGATTCAAACCTCAGAGCTCTCTCTATGAAAACTTGCAAATTATGTCGGTAGGTTCGTATAATATTATGAGGCCGGTAAAACAAAAATTGTAAAAGTGTCATTCTTCTTTTTCTGTGCTTATGTCAGTTATAGAGGTCTGTTAAGCAATGGGAAGCTAGACTAGAACCTGTTTAATTACCTACCGATCAAGCCTGACAATCGGAATCAAAAACGTAAAGCAAGACGGGTATAAGCTAGTTGTTTATATGTTCCAGTGGACAGTTAATTTTTTCGCACTATGTATATATTGACGAAATCTTCATTTGTAGTCGAACGCCAATAATTTGAATTTGTCTACGGGAGCAGGACTTTTTGCTTGTACAAAGTAGAAAAAGAAGAAAATGTATTGAATCAATAAGCTTATCGTGTGTGTAAGCTCTATAAGAACCGTTTGAAGCTAAGTACCTCGGCTGATTTGTTTTGTTCAAACTGAACGTGGTCGGTTATTTCAAAAATAATAAATAAATTTCTTGATAAAAAAAAGCGAAGGTGTTTATTTACTGATTTATAGCCCTAAACCGTACGCCTCGGCTCAGGGTTGTGCCAAACATAATGACCGCCATCCTTTTTATCCGTACAATCTTCTCTGCCGGACCCGCCTCTGCCACACCCCTCGCCCGACTTAATTACTAACCTGTCAACAACGACGGCCAAATAATTAATACATGCTTGTCGAAAGGTTTTCACTGCTGTTCTGTGATTATAGCAACGTACCGCTACCCCTCATGTCAAAGAACAGTAACATATGAAATGGTTGGCAACCTAGCGGATTTGTCGTCGACTTTCATAGGTCTACTAACTGATCGTTTAATAAGGTTTATTTTCCAAAACTGTATTAAAATGAACATAATTTGTACTTTTTCGGAAAGCTCATTATTTGTGATTTTTTTGTGGTTTTCACATCAATTTTATTATAGTTTTTTTTTGAGTAGCTCTCTTCGAGTAATCGAAATTAAAATGAAAAAAAAAAAAACTGATTAGTGATTTACAAACATTTGAAACTTTCTACGTGATTTAATTCATCAGTTATTTAGAACAATGTATTTTTAGATTTCAAAGTTAATTACATTTTTCACAATTTTCAGTTTAAGATCAGAAGATGAAGAACTAAAAAAAATAATTAAATCGAAAACTTATGGCATTAAACCCCGAGTTAATGGTAACAAAATTATTGCAAATTAGCTGAAGTAGGTATAATTCTTTTTTAGGAAATTGGTCGAACTACCAGTCACCTTGTATATTGTGACAAAATCACCAAATATATTGATAGCCATGTGTCTTTTTTCTGTTTTGTTATAAGAAAATGGTTCAGAGAGAACAGTATTTTGCTCTTGTTTTATGGTCGTCAGTAATGATTCTCCTTCATCAATCTTATGCAAGTATTGAAACCCTGTATCCTCAGTATAAGTTTTCGATGATCGAATATCGAAACGATCATCGAAAGAGTTTCGAAAAATTTCCATACAAACTGATCGAATGATTCGATTGTCTGATTTTAGAACACTAATTGCACGCTTATAAGCGCTTATTAGCGTGCAATTAGCTTTCGGTAAAACTGTACTAGCCCCACTGCATTATGATCGATCTTGGGCAATGTCAAATACCTCCATAATAATGTCCTAAACAAACGACACACTATGAGGCAGTCGTTTTCGTCTTTAGAACGATGTTGGGATAAATAACAGCTCTTTTTTACAGCAATACTGTTTAATCGCAGTATGGGGATTGATCGCAATCACTGTTCTTTCTCTGATTCTTATTGAATCTTAGTGAGTCCCAACAAAGAGTTGATGCATGTTGATACCGCACGATCGAGCATGTCTACACACTCTGGGGTACAGCGGCGTGTAAGAATAATGTTAATGGGCGGTCTTGGACACACATACCTACAACAAAACAACATAAACATGTTTTTATTATTAATCCTGAAAATAATACATAATTCAATCTCTGCGTAGGGACAAAGCTTATTGAACGACCGATGGGCAAAAATAGCTAGACAATAGATTACGAATGTGTTAATATGGTTGACTTAAATTTCATGTAAAGTAAAGTATGATGTTTAAAATAAGAACGGACCTTCATAATAAAATAAATAAGGATCTTAACAAGGACTTTGACGGGATACTGCACACTGCCGAAGCAAGACATCACAGACTGCTCAGAGGATAACGAAACTCCCATTCACATCTTCTGCGATGTATGATGCATACGCTTATAAAATAAGTCACCTCTCAAAAAGCCTTATTGAGCGCTGCGAATGCAAGACTAATGCACTAAGACGTATTGTAATCTACTTGACGCAGGGAGCAAAATGGTCCCTTTATAGTTTCTAAAAAACACTTGCCTCAGGTAAATTTGTTAATTTATTTAAACTATGTAGTGATCACCCAGACTTCGAAATTCGGCCATAGCTAAGTGATGCTGAGATTTTATATCAGATATATTGAGGAAGCGCTGTTTCACAGTTTTCTTTTAACAACAGTGACATGAATACGTCACATTTAAAATGATGATAATATTATGTACAATTAATTTTCTATTATTACCTATTAAAGACAAACAATATTAATCGATTCTAAATTTGACCATAGATTAACAAAAGAATATCTGGGTAGGTGTCAATGTCAAGTACATCGATGTATGTGTGAGTCTTAAATACATAATATTACGGTGGTAGTGTTTGTAACGTTTTTTTTATTGATTTCATTTATTTTTATGAATTGTTTAAAAACGTATTAGCGTGTTTTTTTTTTGTAAAATAATCCAAATATGTATTGGAATCTAGTAAATTGAGAAGGAAAGAAAAAAAAGTAGGTAGGTACCTACTTAAATAGGTTCTTACTAATCTAACATTTTATAAATACTTAATGCAAAACTTCAAAACTGCAAAACAAACAGTGTTGGGTAAGGGTTTATGAAGAAATAAATAATTAGATACATTGCCTTCCTCGGAGGCAATTCGTACGATAAAATGAGTTTCTAAACAGCCTTAAATAGTCCATCTGTCCCATAAAGACATAAATCTCTCCAGCGTCGTATAATAAGTATTCCCGCAGCGCAAGACAGAGATAACGACACCCCCCAAAGTTCCAATTCCGACATTAACGCCCGTTAGTGAGGTCCTAACGGCCGTTGCCGACGCGGTGCTACTCCGTGTTATATTAAAAACGGACGCCGATAAAAATACCTAATGTTTAGTGTAACTACACGTCCAACTGCACAGCCAAGCTGTAAAGGCGCCCTAAAGACACGTTTACATAAGACAACAATCTAAAAGTATGTACTTACAAAAATACACTGAAGACTTTTTTTTTTTGCTAGAATTGATCTGGCCAGGGTGGCTACTTTGGAAATTCAATCCCGATTTCAATGTCGACCGTCTATTCTTTTTATAAATCCTTATTTATCTTTTAACATCGTTTTTAAGATTGTAATTGGATCGGTATCGCGATATAAATACAGAATAAGGCCTATAGGCGATCTATTTTGAGTGTTGAAATATATTGCTCAAGTTTTACATAGATCTATTATAGTATTGTACATTATACACGGGGTTTCTTTCATCTTCGCTAGAGTGCTCTGTTGAACATCACTCAACTCTGAAGTACCTACAATTATTGTTGACTATATTGGTACCACCGCATCACGAACGACGCTATACGTCGGTGCACCCGGCGCAGGTTCATCATCACTTCCACCATTACGGATAGGAGATGGGCATGGCTGGGACATGTGTTGAGGATGCCGAATGACAGTTAGCCGAGGAGAGCACTGTTTTTCCTCCCATCAGGGTCTCGAAGACGTTGAAGACCCTCTCATACCGTGTTCCGTTCCTTCGAGGCAGAGCTGAGGGAAATGGACTTGGTGTGGGAGGAGGTCATAAGCATTGCGCAGGATCGAGCGCAATGGAGAGCTCTTGTTGCCTCCCTATGCTCCTAAGTGGAGTTCAAAGGGAGTTTTGATTTGATTTGATTGATATTGAAAAGACCCCAAGTGGATCTCTACATAGGTGCTCTAGGTAATGAAAACAGCTCTGCAGTGTTATTCACATTTCTATAGTTAACTAGGGAGATAATTCCAACTCTGACTAGATAAATCTATATGTACCGTTTATCGGCACCATTACATTTTTATTCCTAGCTCGTTAGAACGAATTTGGCGATAAGGATGTTATCTTTGATGCTCGATGACTTATGAGGCAAATAGTTATTGTGAACAGAAAATTTCATAAAAATAATTATTAATGAACATACTGTCTGTAGATAAGCACCGAATATTAGAAAAAAAAAGTGTTTAAAGATTAAAATGACCAATATAAACGGGGCTTTACAAACCCCATCGATTCCAGATGTCATACAAGCGGAGTGAAATAAATCATGAAATAGGCAATAGAAATCTCCCGGCAAACATAAAGGCTCGATCAGACGGCGCGTATACGAGCTCGTAGATCGCACATAACTCTCTCTCCAGCGCAGATAATAATAGCGGGGACTTGTTTTATGTTTTGCGGGGACCATATTTCATAAAATACCGCTGAAATGCAGGAAAATATCACTCAAATGTTAAAATATTTTTATTTTGAGATATTATTTATACGAAGAAAGGAGAATACATATTATTTTCTAAAGGAAAACTGTCGTGTTTTTTTTCTTTAGGCAAGTTTTCCGAATTTGATTTTATGATGCAGTTTATATCCTTTTTTTACGTCTCATCGCCCTATATGTCCGATTTAACTCCATTCAAAAAGGGATGATAGTCTTAAGTCATTGACGTTTAGTGATGACATGCACTAAGATAGCTATCGAAGCAGCAGTAAAATGAACCCATAGTCTTAAATTAACTATAATAATTCCAACATATTAGGTAATTATCGTTATGTTCGCATCAATTTAGTTTTTTTCAGTTTAAATTATTTCAAACTATCAGTCTTGTATCTTTTAAAAGGAGCCTCTTTGATTCATTCAATCAATCAATCAATATTCTTTTGTTGCCTCAATTATGTAAATGCATAGGGAGGGAACAAAAGCTCTCGAATTTATTCAATATTGCGCACTTTGTGCACTATGCGTTTTTATGCTATGAAAATGTCTTTTAGTAGAAATCAATCGTTTTGAACGTAGCTGTAGTGCTATATTTTCTCCTAGTCAATTTGAGCACAATCTTGTTTATTTTGTAACCAGATTAGTAAATAGGGATTGCAATCCGGTCTCATTTTGAATCCGGCCGGATCCAACCGGATTTTCGTCAATCCGGCCGGATCCGATCGGATCCGACCGGATTGAGCTAACCTTGATGAATAAACATTTTTAACAATAATCTTCTTCTTCTTCTTCTTCTTCTTTCTATAGATCCTGGGGATCTGTTTGTGCCGCCGCCTGTTCCTCCTGTGATGTCGACTGCCAGCTGTCTCTCCATCTCTTTGGGGGTCTGCCTGGGAGTCTGCGTCCTTCGGGGTTTCCGTGGAGGGCGATACGTGGAAGTCTGTCTTCTGACATTCTGTTAACATGTTCATTCCAGTATCGCCTTCGTTGTCGTCCCCACCTCACTATGTCTTCCGTCTTACACGTGCTCCGGATATCAACATTTCTAACACGGTCACGCAGCGTGTTTCCAGTTATAGATCGGAGGGTTTTCATCTCCGAAGTTCGCAGCCGAGATTTTGTTCTGGAAGTATCAGCCCTTGCCTCAATTCCATAAGTGGCTATTGGTCGAACACATGTTTTATATATTTTCATCTTGCTTTCAATCCTCATGTGTTTGTTCCTCCACACTGGATTCCTAAGGCATCCGGATATAGCTGCAGCCTTATTGATCTGTTTGAGGGTTTCGTTGTAAAGATCTCCTTTGCTGCTAATTTCAACTCCAAGATACTTAAATTCCATCACTTGTTCAATGGGCTTATTATCCACGACAAGTTTGCATCTTACTGGATTTTTTGATATTGTGATACTTTTCGTTTTGTCGGTGGATATTTCCATGTTATAATTTTTTGATGCTAAGTGAAACTTAAAAAGCATTCTTTGGAGGTCGTCTTCAGATTCTGCCATTATAACGGCATCATCAGCGTAGCAGACAATGCTGATTCTTTTCCCTCCCAGCCGGTAGCCCAGATTCATATTGGCTACCTCTTTTATCAATTCGTCCATTATGAGATTGAAAAGGAATGGGCTGAGACTATCTCCTTGTCTGATTCCCACCGGAGTAGGAACTGAGTCAGTGAGTTCTCCGTTAACTTTGATCTTAGTGTAGCTATTGGTGTTCAGATCCTTGATGATTCTTACAATATTAGATGGTACTTGTTTTGCTATTAGAATTTTTATAACGTCCTCTAATCTAACTCTGTCGAATGCTTTGGTTAGATCTATGAAGCAGAGATAGGCTGTTTTGTTAAACTCAATTGCTTTTTCAACAGTTTGTTTGACAACAAAGATAGCGTCTGTTGTTGATCTATTCTTTCTAAATCCCTGTTGTTCCTCTCTATTAGTGAGTTGTCTTTCCAATTTATTTTTGATAATGGCAGTTGTGAGTTTCAAAGCACAGCTAAGGAGCGTTATACCTCGGTAGTTTCCAGGGTTTGTCTTATCTCCCTTTTTGAATATGGGCACAGTTATACTTGTTCGCCAATCTGTTGGTATGTTACATGTTTCAAAAATTTTTTGATATGAGGCGGTGTATTTCTATGTATAACTCATCTCCCCCGTACTTTATAAGCTCGTTAGAGATGTCATCTAGTCCAGGTGATTTTCTATTCTTAAGTCCTTTGATTGCTCTTACTTGCTTGCTTTAACAATAATAAAGGCTTAAAATAAAACGATACGTATACGAAATTAGTTTAATTAGGGTATGACTTCTTTTAAATAGTAAAAACTGTAAAAAATACAGTTTTTTTTAAATAAAATTACAAATTAGATAACATTTTATAAAATTCAAATTGAAATTCATCGAAAATAAGTTACATATTTATATAACCTGCTTGATTGATCATGATTTACGATGTGCAAACTAAAACCGACACCACGAAAAAAAAGATTCTCAAAAAATCACCAACCCATAGTGAAATAAACCATTCGAGGCAGAGTAAGAAACTCCAGATTCGGAGCCTCTATCGAGAACGTCAGGCAATGGGGTAGAAATAGAAGGCCTTATTGGAAAGACCACGTCAACAGAACTGATCCGGTGATTCTGGTAATTATAAGAGGATGAAATCACATCAACCAGCAGACCCTTGTACGAGCACCAAAGAGATGGATGAGCAGTTGGACATGCGCGTCCCAGGAGTAATACCTATAACCGGGAATAATCAGAGACACTCCTATATATTATCAAGAATAGTCTTTTAGACATTATTTCAGTTTTATCCTTGAATATAACTGCACACACATTGTGACAGACTACCGAACTAAACTTATAAAAGGCAGATAATTATCACAATTATTTTGCTTTTAAAAAGGTTAATATATATTTTATTGGCTAAATAATTGTTTAATGTCTCACCATTTTTCTGACAGGTTTCTTTTCATTCGATAGTTAATACTTTCAATACGATCAGTAAACCCTAGCTTTAAAATCCTACATTAGGCACAAGGAGCAATAGCAGCATTCCACTGCGCTTACTGTTACGCATTTGCCTCCTTTTCTCTTTTTATCTTTATGGGTATCCACAATTTTACCTACAATGACCCTGTGAAATTGCTAGGGATACGGGTTCGAGTTCTGTCCATGTTGAGTTTGTTGAAAAATCCTTTGATATGATAAACCGGATCCGATCTCCGGATCCGTCAATTTGCGCCGGATCCGATATGATCATTTTGATGCCGGATCCGCCGGAATACCGGATCCGGTTTTCCGGATTGCAATCCCTATTAGTAAACCACCAGTCAAAAGTCGGTCAAATTTGGATTTATTAATTTATTACATAATAAAATTCACTAAAAAACAAATTTGAGAAAGTCTATTTAGTTTTTAGTGATGGCAATGTCGTCAAATCTGGTGCCTGTAAATTACATCGTAAGCTGTTAGCGTCTCGCATCGCTATAAAATGTTCTCTTCATAAACAACATCAGCTCGACGTTTTAATGACTGAGATTTTGTAATAAAATAATAATACTATCATCTTCAGAGGATGGAAACGGGCATTGGTGTATCTGATCACTTAGGGGCCCAGGAATTGTGACGAGATTTGGCACTCTTTGTTGTAAATAATTGGATTAAACATATTATGTTTAATCCACTGAGGAACTTGTTCTTTTTCATTTACATATCTCTCTCCCCACTATATTAAAAATAATTAAACACGGAGTAACTCTATCTGAGGCATTCCTAGGAAAACAGACCATTACACTCAGCCCGTCAGATTCTATAGAGATTTTTCACTTTTACAAGGGAATTAATAAGATTGAAACATTATCAATACAAAAATTTGAATTGAATTTTTTCTTTGATAATCTCAATAATATTTAAACGTACATATTCGGTTTTAAATAATACCTACCTATAATATTTATTTTATATTTATACGTGAAGCAAAAACTTTTGACCATTTTTACGAATATTGCGCAAACGGAGGAGTATGAAATTTCGCACACTAACCTTATAGAGTGCATGGCGAATGCTTTTTAAAATTAAGCATTAAATCAATATAAAAAATATGCACAATACTGTAATGTTATGTATTTGATATACATACTCCGAAGTATTTGGCATTGACACAGACGTATATATTATTTTGTTTATTTGTCGTCAAATTGAGAATAGATTAATACTGTTTGTCTTTTAATACCTAAGAGAAAAAAACTTTGTACATATTAACATTTCAAGATTGACGTATCAATGTTGTTGTTTTGGAACGAAAATTGTGAAATAGCGCTCGGTCAGTTTTGATAATGAAACCTTAATAATGTACAAACTTATAATTTAAATTAGTTATAGTCAAATTTCGAGCACTAGTCGATCACCAGTATTATTATATACCTAACTCAAATTATTTTGGGACATCACAATCAGAGCTACGCCACTGATGGATAATAACAATAACAACACAGAAACTTCGCTCAGTTTGTAAATGTGTCTGTAAGCAATAAGTCACTGGATGTCCTAAGGGTGTTCAGGTCAGGGCTGATTTAAGACTCTCTCCGCCCATTCATATCTCCACCGGGCTGACTTATGACCGCCCATAATGCGGTGCCGCTTCTGCCTTCACCTCATAATTTATCGTCTCTCAGATTTCAAATATTTTTGTATTGAAATGTATCTATCCATTACATACTCAATATGGAAGGATCATTTTACTACATACTTGATGGAATATGACAAAAAATCCATAATTTTAAGCCATGTGACAAACAAACATTTGGTAGTAAAACTGCTTATTGTTGCATATTTCGAGACAAAATGAGGGCGTATCTAAGGCCTCGATTGTATGCAAAATGGCATCATTTCTTTTACATTCATCTTTTTATCTACACTGCTGAGGCTCTCGATCTGTTATATAATTCTTACGTACAAAACGCCTCCGATCCTTAATTTCCTCCGGAGCACCTGCCGTAGACATCATTCCTAAACATAACATTTCATTTGCTTGATAAATCCATAGAAACTGTGGGTTTTAACGAACCCCAGGTGCTTGATCGAACTCAGGCCAGGTTAACAACCACTGGTCTAGTATTTATCCATATCAACTTTCAGATTCCCGGTCGGGTCACAATTTTTTATCTCATCAAACTTCTACTCAGGTTTATAATCCTTTTGTCAGTTGTACGGGACCAACCAAAAAAAAACGTCTCATTCATTTGTTTTTGACGAATAAACTGATACCTTTGTAAAAAAAAAGTAACAAACATTAATGCCAAAACCCAAAATTCTTTACAAACTGTGATACACAAATACCTAATTCCTCAAATTTTTCGAAATTGGATACGTCCTGAATTTAAGATAAATTTGTTGATAATATTTTACTGGTACCTCAACGTTTTGTTTCGTATTTTTTTCATACACTTGGAATGGTTTTCATAAAATTGAATTTTCGAGTAAATATTAAAAGTCTTCGAAACTTAAAAAATAAGCCCAAATAATTAAGAACACTTTAGAAATTTTCGAGGATATCTCTCTCATGAGATTAATAAAGACACTTTAACCGCTCGACCTTGAGTTATGAAGAAACACTACGGGGCACCAGAGCTAAATGTTTTCTGCTTAAATCTTACCACCATCCTCCCGAAGATAATTTCGCTTGAAATATGGGCTCGCCTCTGCGAGAGAAGAGGTTTCCCGTATCGAGGTGTTGGGAAGATTTATGGAGTTGTTAAGGAAGATTCATTCCGGTTTCGAGAAGTTTACAAAATATGCGCGAGGCCACAATTACAGTATTGTGCCAAATAATACGAACAAATTTTTTTTTTATAATTTTATTGAATTATCTGTTTTTTTTATAATTATTTTTTTTATTCAACTCAAATTGAACACAATATATTATAGTTTATTTTACTTTTGACATCTTTCACATAAGGCATATTAGCTTATTTATTTATTTACAGTTAAATTAACACCACTCACCATAACAGCTCTCGCCTTTGCGATGAGTGATGACAACACAAAAAAAATCAACTTATAAAATAGATAAAAACTAGAAAACAATGAATTTAACATTATATAATTAATAATTTAAATATACACACATAATAAATAAATATAAAAATACATGTATTCAAAATACACAATTTTATATAAAAACAAATTTGGTTTCATGATTGATAGCTACAAGCTATCTTCCATAAAATGTATAACGCAAAATGTAATAATGTATCAAAAGATGACGCATAACCTTTCATTCTGTATATTACCTATTGTGATTTAATCTAGGCCAAACTTAGGAAAAGCCATAATTCAAGACATATAAGATGACACATTATTTGTATAAACTATTAATTTTTTTTCCATGTATATTTTCTATGCCTGTGCTGTTTCTTTTTTGTCTTATTGTCTATTTTTTTTAATTGGATAAATAATGTTCAAATGACGATTCCAAGTGTCCAAATGGACCTAAGGATGATAAAATACAATATATACAATCAACTTAAATAATTTGTAAGGTTTGAGTATTTACGTAGGTAGTGACAGTTCAGCTCATAAGAGCTGCGCTTATTATCGTACAAATAGTACTCTAAAATCAAACGATCGAATCGTTCGATCATTTCGTATAGATTTTATTTCGAAATTCTTTCAATGATCGTTTCGATATTCTATCACTGAAAACTAGGCGGACAGTATGACAAATAAAAATAACACAGAAACACTTTCACAAAATTTTGTAAAATTTGTGAGATTCCTCTTTTTCGCACTGGGTCACATTAGTGCGCACAATACTGTATGCCGTTATACCTTATATTCTTGTAACACCTCTATTCTTAATATTAATTTTTGCTGATAGCACTTTTACCTACTCACTTTTGAGCGTAAGGCGACAACAAAATGCATCCATTGAGCTGAATTTTGCGCAGTTCTACGGGATTCTACCATCAGGATCAACAATAATTCTCGGTAATGCAAAACGATAGAAAGAAGCAGATAATAATCAGCTTTCCTTTGCAATTCTTAAGAAATGTCCCACTCATACTTTCCTTTCTTCATCATAGTTGACATGATGATTTTTAATGAATCGGACGTTATTTCAAGGCGGTTTGTTCTTGTGGCTGAGTTGATTGTGCTGCAATCAAGGATTTATTTGTTTCATGATAGCGCAATTTTTGGCCCTCTTACTATCCATTGTTGGATATAGGACACTCCTTAGAACTCCAAATTCTTCTATCGCCAACCGCATTTAAAGTTATGTTAAAATTTAATGAAATATTTATGTTATAGTTTGATAATGAAGTTGTCATTTTTGTAGTGAACTATTCGTAGTTTTGAATATTTTTATAGTCTCGCTGTGATTTATGTTATTGTTATCTCCTGCAGAAAGAATAAAGGTCTAACTCCTATGTAGCTTTTTTATATTTGTTATAGAACTAACATTTTTACAACGTGACACTAAACAGATAGTATTGCGGTGATGACACTGCCCTATAAACGTTATTTTTAATGTAATATTTTTTATGAATATTTACCTACACTAATAATTATTATTATTATGAAACTTTCTTGGTTGGATATTAAAATAACGATAAAACCTATTAAAATCATTATCAAATCATCACCTTAAATTAAAATGCAATAATAGTTTTGTGTTTTCTAAATCAACGTCTGATAGCTTAGGCGAATACTAAAATGTCAATTATAATATTTCATTATCATTAGATATACACAATATAAATGGCTCTTTATAGTCTTTATTTTACGTTTATTTCAAGAAGATAGCTTTAAAAACAAAATCCTACCTATGAAAATATTTTTTGTAGATCTTAGATGTTTTGGTATGGAAAAATATTGATAGTTTCCAATAAAATATCTCATTCTCACTCATTGTCTAATGGCCTACATAATATAATGTAAATTGAAATTATTATTATTGTACTAGCTTTCCCGACAGACGTTGTCCTGTGTTCCTAACAATGAATATTGAATTCGAATTTGTATGGTGATGAATTATTCATTATCATTTGACCAATGTGATTCAAAACGATGCGCCTGTTTGAAACCATGTAGTTATATTCCATCCGCATTCTGTCAATCGCACCAATTGACGATTTCTGTCAAAATTTCAAAATTGGAATAAAAATTATAAGGTAAAAAGTACCAATAAGGTTGTCTACGTAGGGTTTTCTTTAATTTTCTATTTTTCCATGCATTTTTCTTAATTTTTTTCTTCTTAAAGGACATTCTCCTGAAAAAAGCCTACACGACAAAAAAAAGAATAAGCGAAATCGGTCCAGCCGTGTAGCCGTGATGCGATGACATCGGGAAATAGCTCTCCATTTTTATATATAAGATTGGAGCCGCTATACAAATATACTTATCAATTAATGTTGCTACTTTCCTACGATTGATTAGAGCCCCTGTTTCACCAGCACCGTCCAATTTGTCCATAGTGTAGCCGTAGCTTAATGGAAGTGCATGATAGATAAACGTCGTAGCTTGCCTATGCCTACGTACGGCGTGGGTTCGAATACCGGTGCCGACCATTTCCACTTTCACAATACAAGCTTTGTTTTATGTGAAAGATGTCGAAAGTGTATTTGTGTTCACTTTGGGTGAGTCATGATACATTAAAAAAAAAATCATAATATTTAAAGAGAGCGCTGTTCTTCCTCCCATCAGGGTCCCGAAGATGAGAAAGATCCTCTCACAAAGACTATGAGAATTGCACTTTAACAACAAACGAACATAGAGCCAGAGCATAGTGTATTTATCGTTCATATTGACACCAATGAAACAATAAGCAAGAGCTAATAATTTTTAATGGGCAATGACAGATAATGCGAGCTAGAGTTCTAGTTCTTTCTTCACCGTCACCGTGTCAACGATAAAGAAAGTAAGTATACTTTACTTCAAGCTATGGATTTGGTGCAAACGCACCCTTAGGTATAGATAAAACGGTTTTTATTATAAACTAGCTTTCCCGACAGACGTTGTCCTGTAGTCCATACTATGAATATTGATTTCGAATTTCTTATTTATACAAAAAAAATACGTTTAAAATATTATATTTTAATGTTAAAAAAATATTTATGAAAGTTTGAAAGAAGTTCTTACGAAAATCTGCGTAGGTATCAATGTTTTGAAACTCTATGGTTGACAGGTAAATAAAAAATGTGTTGTTATGGAATTTTCCTAGATGGCGTTGATGTCGCAGGAAATCCGTTCCATACTAACTTTAATGTATTAATGTATTATTTCAGTTATTCTGTTATCCGAAGCTGAGAAGAATCCAATAAATCAATCATCGGAAGAATCTGTTCAGCCGATCTCGAGATATAACTGTTTGCACTAACCCAACTTCATTTTATATTATAGAAGATAATACATCAATATGAAATTTAATAATAAAGATTCAGATTGAATTTAGATAAATGTTATTATAAGAAAATTCAATAATAGATAATGCGTTGGGTTGATTAGTTAGATGAGGATTGAGGAATTAGTTGTATGGGCCAGAGTTCTGAGAACACCGGAAAGAGTTCTGTTGAGTGAGAAGATTAATGGGAGAGACTGTGCGTAATATTTTACGGTGTCTACATTATTGCTTTATTAAATTCACATCCCACATATTATGTCACGTTCGAGACGTCCACACTCGTGTATATAACTCATTATTTATATTTACTAACTGTTGACATACATTATACTACTTAACAATATTCAAATGTGTATCAAAATCTCTAGATTTGTTTAATTTTCGTGGACCGTGATTCCCTCACTCACTCACCTATGTATGCATCCTTGACTGATTCTTTAAAGAATTTATAGAAAGTGTGATCTGTGATAAGCTGTTCGACCTGGATACCAAATGGAAAGAAAGATGGGCCACAACAAATCACACTAATAAACATCTTATCACAGATCCCACATCCATCAAGGTTCCAGAAACAGATCTCCCACGAAAGGTTTGGGTACAGCAAAACAGAGTGAGAACTGAACATGGGTACTGTAACTTCTTTCTCTGGAGGTAGGGGAAGAGGGATAATCCTGATTATGAGTGTGGAGATGTCCAGACGGTCAGGCATTTTCAGGTTGAGGAATGCCAAACTAGAAAGTTCTCGGGGAGCATCCTACACGGGCGAAGAATAAATCTATGCGAAAGCCGCACCAAAAGTAGTAATGTATTATATTTTTTGCTTTGCGATTACCGGCAATCGCATGCCAGAAGGAATATTTTGTGACTTGCTCAAATAAAAAAAATATAATGTGACCTAGGTATATCTATTAATAAAAGAATATTTAATAAAGTAAAATAGCGAGAACAACTGTCCATTTATTTCAAAATAATAATTGAGAATTAATAAATGAAGAATATTAACCGATTGACAAACATCTAAAACTTACACAGTTTTATGAAAGAGCGAAAGAGGCAGTGTAAGCCATATCTGTAGTCTCGTTGCACGTAGTTTGGATACCGCAGTTAACAATATTACGTCCACTAAGTAAAAATTAGATTTTTGCATCCATTGATTCATATTCTCTACTTCTAAAGAGAATTACTAAAACATATATACGAAGTTAAAACATTTTGCACATTCGAAGGCCTTCTGCAGTTGCACTATCGTCCAATAAAATTACTCGTCAGTGTGCATCATGATGTTAATGATGGATGTGTGATAAGCGAGTGTGACCTATATCTATTAACTCAAAAAGATTCAAATTCGATTACATTTTTAGGATTGATGAAAGCTTTTTTCCCAACTCTTCTATCAATACATTAAGGGCCGAAATTACAATCTGTAGCTTATCCTGTAGCTTTATTGAGGAGGCTTAAAAGTTAAGTGAAGCTTACCACTCACACGAGAATATCAATCAAAATTCGACTGCGGCTTGGCTAAGCCGTATATAATATGGTTAAGTTGGTAGTACTACTTGTCTTTTATCGTGGTTTTATCTATGCATTACGCTCCACATCACTGTCATGTTCACCGGGACGCGCGCCATTGTTTGTGTTGTTGTTTTGGTTTTATGGATGCTCGCTCTTGGATTCTGACTTGGTATTTATGTGTTACGACCCTTGCTTCGATTATTTAACTTAATTATGATACAGCTACGGAAAGTGAAAGATGTGTTCAATAATAAACATAACCATATATCATACATTCAACTAGGTTAAAGCAAAACGATCTTGTAATTATTATCAAACAGAGCGAACAGTGTATATAAGTCAATGTGGTGGTCAAATAATCAAAGAAAGGGTCACGAATAAATCCAAATAGAATCGCTAGTGAAACAACCTAAGTAACAGCGAACAAATAAGTGTAATGAATCATAATTAATTAGTCATTTCATCTTCAAAAAGCGTAATTATTGCGCGGCTATATAACGACATTTTAAATGTCAGTTTGTCCGTATAGTGACGTGTGCGCCTCCTAGCGAGAAAAAAAATAACTGAGTTAAGCGAGCTTTACGCTGTTGAGGACACCCCAGGGTATCCCTTAACTTAACGAGTAGGATAAGCCCCAAATTCGTGCTAAGGAGACTTTGTAATCTGCATTATTTTGTTAAGCGAAGCTTAATGTGCTCCTCACCATTAAGGTGGACCTTAAGCCTGTATTGTAATTTTGGGCCTTAATGTAACAAAACAACATCAACATACCTACAGTGTATGGATATTATTTTTATTACAAATATTATTCAGTCGTTATATTCATAATAACAGTTGAGTAAATAAATTGTTCATGTGTGTATTCGAACAGCTGTCTTTTATTGTTATTATACCAAATTCACGTAATCGACAATCCCACAAACGTACCTTCCTATAGTTGTATTGTTTACCTATATTTATCTATTTTCTTTTGAAACCAAACTTAATTAGGTACGTACCTAAAATTATAAAATTTAATTACGACACGAATCTCAATCATTCTAAATTTTAGATCAAAGATAAAGAAATAAAAATTAAATTACAATAAAATAAAAATCAAAGAGAAACTCAAATATAAAAATAATCAATAACAGAACTATTCCGCCTACATGAATTCGAATTAATTTATTTTAGTAGTCGGTGTAAATTTTCCTTTTAATGTTTATTTTTATATCGTCATTATTACCAAACAAACCAATGGTATTTCAGTTTTTATAGTTAATTATTTTAATTTTATTTTATCTTTACAATTTTTATTTTCTACATAGTAGGGACATAAAGACATCACCGTCAATAAAGTAACCAGTGAGATAATACGCGGTATAATTTGCATATTAACATCGTTCATTGTCTTTGATGTTCCCAAATGTTACACAAACAAAAATACTATTTATTTCTTGGACAAACACCCCAATTTCCTATCAGATCCACTAAAGCTTAGATTCCGCCAAAAAATATTATATAAAAAAGTAATTTTTAACCGACGGTTCCACTTCAATTATCATAATTCTTCTAAAATGACCCGCTATTCGATCAATAATAATTAAGCGGCACTTTAGAAAGTCCCGCCAATTTTTTAAAGGAACCGCTTTTATGTCAAAACTTCTGGTGTCATTTTTTTCTCAGATTAACATAAAAACAACTATGTAGAATAGCTATGCGGGAGACACCTATTATTGGAGCGCTGGATATTCTATGTGTTTGTTTCATGTTTTTATTTTGTCTGTGTTGTGTAGTGTTCTGTTGGTGTGTCTGAAATAAATAAATAAAAATGATATGTACCAAAATAATTTATCATTTCCAGTAAAAACAATATTTTACTCTTGTTTTCCCCATAAAAAAATAGGTTAATACGTAGTGGTTAATATATTTCTTGATCAAGATGAATTTGAGAAAAAGGAAATTTGGCGGCCATGATGATAATTTTTTTTAGCTCTGCACTCGTTTTTGAGTGATTTGGCAAGATGATAATTATTATTAACAGGAGGAAATAATTCGTATCAAATCACTTATAGCTGTATTCACTTCGATTGATTTCTTAAGCAATATTGCTCGTATTGGTTGAAAACAGTTAGGTATTATTTAATTTCTCACAAAAATATTTGATATCTGTTTGTGCAGCTAAATAATAATCTTTTAGGGGTCTAAAGGACTGATGATGGTCCTCTATTTTTAAGATTCACATGAATTAAAAATCATCTTTACACAGTGCACTATGGCATCAATATTCTATGTCAAGTGTATGCATTTTTGAGGTTTCCGACCTTTTTAAACTCCATGGATATATAATGGAAATTATTGTCCAATCACATGTTTAAAAAAAAACAACCTACCGTTTTGATCAACACAAAATATGTTACATATTTACATAGGTAGGTACATATTGGAATAAGTTATTAATAATTATCACGAATTTTTACGATTTGTTAGTTTTTAAGTCAAAGTTGCCTGGATAAAACCCTTCTACGAGTAAAATAATACTTTATCTTAAAATTACTGTTCACTGGGTAACATATAATTGTTGATAGTTTCGGCCGAGGGTGCTTGTTAGTAGTTCATTTTCACTTATGTAAAAATAAATAAACTGAAGACTCCTTATTTATTTTTACATAAGTGAACATATAATTGGTTTACTGGAGGAGTGATTTTTACTGAGAAGCCTTAAACCTCTACCAAATTGTGTGCTTTTTCTTGAAAACTGGTCAAGGGACGATGTACCTCATATGTAAACGCGACCAAAATAGGTCCTTGTTGACAACCTTCAATATTGCATCTCGTCCCCAAGGAAGGCAATATATTGTGTCATTTAGCTGATAGCCTGTCTTGATGCAAGAAGACATGTTTTTTCAGAGTTAATTAGTGGCCCTATCAAATGTATAACAGTCACCGTGAATCTGAAATGGTTTATTCTTATCAAAGGTAGGTACTTATTATTTGAAAATCTGGTTGTAAACGACAATTATGTTATTTTCACTAAATTTAATTGAAGTTTCTTTAATTTCTTTCAATTTATCATAATACATATTTTATAGATATAGATAATAGTTTTTCAATCGTTTTCCAAAAAATAATAGTTTATGCTTTAAGAATCTTTGGTTAAAAAGCAACAAGTAATTAACAGCGCAGTGGCTACAAAACTTACCAGTTTTGTTAACCGGTACAAAATATACAATAACAATATTATTATTTTATTCGAAAAACTTACCTGTTTTTTTATTGAAGACGAGAAAAGTCCCCGAAAAAACACAAATCGTGTCTTCGAATAAAATTAACGTAAAGAATGATACTTTATTTTTATTGTCAACTAGCTAGTTACCCGTGGCTTCGCTCACGTGCTTTTTGGTTTCTCTTCTTAAACTGGGGGAACGCTGACACCTACATTCACATGCATAATGTGCACTGTGCTCCCTGCTAAAAATACATTATTAATTCGTCTTATTTAAACTAATAAATTAAAACCATCATTAAAATATTTCGGAAACAACATCCATATTTTATTTTATTCGTATCCCAGGTGGGAACAAATAGGCGAGAAAATATACCTCGCCTATGAAATATTACTACAGTACTGCGAGTTAACATTTGAACGTGCCCGAGAATTCGCTTCATTTTGTATGAAAATTTCTAAAACGGCGTAAACGGTGGAGTTCGTTAAAAGAAAACAATCACGAAACATCACCAAGGAAGAGTGGGGCCTTTTTGGAAAATCATGTGCATATTTTATTCTTTTTTTATTCAATGTAGGTACCATCAATATAGGCAAACTTATAGCACACCAATAACAGCCTTCTGTAAATTACCTACAGTTTGGGAAAAAGTCGTACCTATTCATAAAAATAATTTAATGACGTCATAAGTAGGTAGGTACCTACCTACCCAGCCAACTCCCGATTACACAACAGAACAGTGTCCTTGTTGGCTTTCAAGGCCATGAGGCGTGCTCCTATTGCTATAAAAATAACACCGAGGTACGTATGTAGGTACATGAGGATAAAGAAATACTGGTGATCAATTAATACAGTAAGGTACTTAAGCCTAGTTCACAGTAGCGTAGTTTACGTTGGTTGAGTGTTTTAATCGAGTGACGAATAATTTAGTAGGGGAGAGTGTGGAGGTATGGGATGCAGGAGGTATGGGACAGTACTCGTATTATTCATATTTGGCGCAGTTATATATTCATATACTTGTCAAAAGATGTATATAGGGGTACGTTTAGTAAAAAATCATTGACGGTTGGTGTTTTGTGCGTGTGGAAAAAATAATTCTTGATTATCATTTTTCGACATAAAAAGTAATATTATACCTATTACAACCCATCCTTTTGGGGGAAAGTAAACCAAAGGTAAGATTATTTCTATGTTTTATTCCCAAACCTGCGATAATTATTCGTCATATTAACGCATTGTTTTAACATAACTTAAAACTTATTGTTTTAAATTATGTCATTTACCATTTTATTGTTCATGGTGGAGGTTTGGGACAGTTCATTGAGTGAGGTATCGGACATACCCCATACCTCCTGTATGTGAATATTTTTGCACAATTAGTAATTTTTTCATCAAATGTAATGTATTTTTTGTAGATGCCGAGATTAAGGATAAAAAAATATAAATTGAATAAGGAATGATTATACAAAAATTCGCCAGGCTGTTCAATTACAAAGTAATGAAGTACATACTGGTATTGCCACCACCTCAAAAACATGGCAGTGCAAAAGAATGCAAGAAGTTTATGCATTCGAAATAAAATTTGATCGTTTTAGCGAAATAAGTTACAATTTTATTTGCATGTCCCATCCCTCCCATATAGGTGTCCCATCCCTCCACACTGTGTGGAGGAATGGGACAAAATCAGGGTTTTATAATATTTTGAATAACTCATTAAATATGCTCAACCGTATAATTTTAAGTATATGTCATAGCTAATAGCATACATTCAGCAACCTAGTATTTTTTTTTAAATAAATTGCTTTTTATTTTTCCAAAATTCAATTTTTAATAAATTTGTCCCAAACATCCCCACTCTCCCCTACTAAGGGTTTTGTGATCAATAAAAAATTGCCGAGTAGATTAGCTGCCAGAAGAGTTGTCACCTGATAGGAAATTGGAAAATCTTTAATTTTGGAAACCACTGTTCTGGGCATTACGATAAGATACATGCAGTATGTATATACCTAGCCGCACGTGTATTAACTTCATCGTGCCGCGTTTCAAGGTTAGGATCTCCATAGTATTATTTTGTTTGTTGCAAAAATCTTTATCATACCATATCACTGCTTAAAATAAATCTTTGACAAAACAATGAAACCGGTCGATTTTTATTTTAAAGTAAGAATCTATATATTACAGCTTTCTCACTTAATTTATCTAAGAGATATGGTTTTTCGAAAAAAACTACCAAGCACCCTAAATATTTTTTATTTTAAAATCGGAATAATAAAATTTGACTCTATCTGCAGTTGAAATTTCGATAAAACCAGTTTTAAACGTTTCGGCTTTTTTCGATATTTTTATAAAATTCTGAAATAGGTATAGGCACCGAAACTCGTAAATTTGTCATAAAAAATGTTTTACTTTATAAAAAAAGTTACATGTAAAAATGAGATCCAACTGTCGATGGCCTGAGTCGGTATGTTTATTGTATGAAACGATGTCGTCAATAAATTAAATTTTTACAAAAATTGTTAAGAAAAGTTTGAGATGTACTGCTATGATGTAAATATTTTTTATAGAAAAATCAATTATCTAGTTGGAGGGTTTCGGCGTTTATCGATATTTTTATAAAATTCTGAAATATATGCACTGAAACTCCTAAATTTGTCATAAAAAAAAATATTTTTCTTTATAAAAAAAAGTTTGAGAAATCCTGGAACTTTTTCATTAAATTATATTTTAGATATTGTATTTTCTATATACATACTCATTTTTAGGGTTCTAGATTTTATGGTTTTCGAGATATATGAAAAAATTAAATAAAAATTCAAAGGTTGATTACCCCTGACTGAAAAAAAATTCAAAATTCTGAGTACACAAATTTTGTAGGCTTAAAGTATTCAATATTTTTTGAAGTTTTAAGATGTGTGCATCAAACGAATCAAAAGTTATAAAGAGGGGACGGACACACACACACACACGTTGGAAAAGTGCCCCTCACCCCCTCCCCTCTAATTAATGATATCTTTTGAAAGTAAAATAGTATAATTTGACTCTTTTTGTAGAAATCTTTTTTGGAAATGTCGATAAAACCAGTTTTAAACTTTTTAGTAGCCACTTAAAAATCATCCCTTTTTATATGTGCCCTTTTTCGTCCCTTTTAGTAAAAATTTGGTAAAACTGTCCAAGAAAACTACTACTCATTTCTATAGGAGAATTCATATGCCAAATCTCAAGTTCGTACCATGTCTAGTTTCCGAGATATTCGCATACTTTGAAAAACATTCAACCCTATTTTTCACCCCCTTAGGGGTGGAATTTCCAAAAATCCTTTCTTAGTGGAAGGTTTTGTATTAAAACCTACCTGATTTCCAAATTTCACTTCTCTACGATTAGCCGTTTGGGCTGTGCGTTGATGAAAATGTGTTTCATATACAAATAGAATTTACATATAGAATTTAATAATCCAATCAAAGGCGTAGGTACTCCACTACACTAAAAAAATGTTGGGTAGGTACCTACCTACCTAGTTTATAACCTCAGTCATTCTCGCGAGGCGGACGCGACATAGTTTATGTAGGTACCTACCTATATTATTCAAACGGCACTGCTCACGGGGTGTGACCTTGTTACAATAAATGTTTGATGCAAATCTTTATCATGGCTTATCTTCCTTAAAAAATAATATTTATTTGTTGAAACACGAATTTTATTTTTATATTAAAATTAGAATCTATATATTAATTTAGAGCTTTCTAACTTCAGTTATCTAAGAGATATGGTTATTCAATAAAAACCACCCCCAACCCCTTCCTACCTAATTAATGTTATCTTTTGAAAACAGAATAATATAATTTGACTCTTTCTGAAGAAATTATTTTTTTGAAATTTCGATAAAACCAGTTTTAAACTTTTTAGGAGGCACTTAAAAATCATCCCTTTTTATATGTGCCCTTTTTCGTCCCTTTTAGTTAAATTTTGGAAAAATTGCCGAATATGCTAACACTCATTTCTATAGAAGAATTCATATGCCAAATCTCAAGTTCGTACCATGTCTAGTTTCCGAGATATTCGCATACTTTGAAAAACATTCAACCCTATTTTTCACCCCCTTAGGGGTGGAATTTCCAAAAATCCTTTCTTAGTGGAAGGTTTTGTATTGAGACCTACCTGATTTCCAAATTTCACTTCTCTACGATTAGCCGTTTGGGCTGTGCGTTGATGAGTCAGTCAGGCACTTTCCTTTATTATTATAGATTAATGTTCAACCATTTATTTTTTCGAAATCCGTGTAATTTTGTTGAAAAATGGGCGATATTCGTGAGGTATACAAATAATAATCATTTTAAGTATATTCATTGCTCAACTTCTGATGCTCATGTCGTGGACAAAATTATTGTAATCACATTAATTTTAATGGATTTTATTTATTTTGATAATCATCTGTATCACTTTATAATAAATTATGAAAGATTTATTTTGTTAGTTTTTAGTTATATATGTATTTTTGAAATTTTCACCCATTGGAAAGGAGAATGGCGAAGGGTACGAGCCGGACGGGAGGGGATCATTAGAATGCCTATTTATAGAATATTTTGATAAAGTTTGGGATCTATAAAGATCATAAGAAAACTCTTTTTTTTTTAAATACCTATCTACCCGTGCGAAGCTGGAGCAGACCGCTAGTAATACTTATATACTATAATAATAAAGGAAACTGCCTGACTGACTGATTGACTGACTGACATACTCACTCATCAACGCACAGCCCAAACGGCTAATCGTAGAGAAGTGAAATTTGGAAATCAGGTAGGTTTTAATACAAAACCTTCCACTAAGAAAGGATTTTTGGAAAATCCACCCCTAAGGGGGTGAAAAATAGGGTTAAATGTTTTTCAAGGTATTCAAATATCTCGGAAAATATACACGGTACGAACTTGAGATTTGGCACATGAATTCTCCTATAGAAATGAGTGTTAGCATATTTGGCATTTTTTTCAAAACTTTACTAAAATGGTTGAAAAAGGGATGAATTTTAAATGGCTCCTAATAAGTTTAAAAC
Organism: Mystacides longicornis; assembly: GCA_963576905.1. Lineage (NCBI taxonomy): Eukaryota > Metazoa > Arthropoda > Insecta > Trichoptera > Leptoceridae > Mystacides > Mystacides longicornis. The sequence continues at coordinate 8,193,874 of OY756434.1, forward strand.
TGGTTTTATCGAAATTTCAAAACAAAAAAAAATCTTCATTAGGAATCAAATTATAATATTTTGTTTTCAAAAGATAACATTAATTAGGGGGGAAGGGGTGCGGATCGCTTTTTATATATAAATCACGAATTATTTATCGAGAAGACCTTGAGCAACCTGTAACACACGCAATCGAGTGGAGGTTTAAAAAAAGACCTCGTGTAACGATTTTTCAAAAGACTATATATTTTTTAATCTCTTTTATTTTATCAAGTTCGATTGTGAAGAATATGTTCAAATTTATTGATTGCATCGCTACTGTTTTCAATATTTGCCAATTAATCGTACCTACCTATAAAATATTCAATCCTTTAAATTTAAAATATCGTTGTCGAATATTATGTAAGTAGGTACCTTTATTGGAATCATTTCTCATTAAATCAACGACAACAATAATAAGGATTCCCGCTCACTGAAAATTAGTTTGGAGAAGATAAATCTGCAGCAAAGTTGATTCGTATGAACGAAGGTGATCATAAAACTTTTTAGTTGCATCATTTCAGTGTGCGCGCTTCCATACAAATCAATTTCGCTGCCTATATACCTAAATAAAATAAAAAAGATAACTTCTCCAAACTACTTTTCATTGATTTCTTGATTATTAAGTCATTATTTTTGAACGGGTGTATTCTATAAGCTTTTATCTTTGAAACACTCTTCTAACCCCACGCGAAATATTTTTCATACATTAGGTAGGTACCTATGACAAAATCAATCCAACTAGATAGTTAAATATTTTTACTGGAAATATTTTTCATACTTAAAATATTCTTCTGTCGATTCTGACTTGACTTGAATAAAGATGATTGCTTGAGCAAATCACGACATACTGTGGATGCATAAATTCTCTAAACATATTCTTTCGAAGCTCTTTATCACTCAATCAATGTTGAAAAAAAAAACACATTTTGATGGCAGAGCTAATGTAACAAATCTGGATGGATTAAGGATTGGACACCAGTTGTAAATCACACTCCGCATGCACGTGAAATATGTTGCAAATAAATTATCCTTTCATTCGACGTCGTATGAGTGAGAGTCAGTGAGCGCCGCATGGCGTCCACAACCCCCTACGGCCACACAGGCAAACCCCGATATTACCCTATGTGATGATGTTTTGAGTAAATTGTATTGTGTAAGGATGTTGAAATAGAATTAGGAAAGTATGAGAGATGTACAGAAGCTCAAGATATTGTAGGAAGCTGTAGAAAGAGAAGGAGGGAATGGTATATTAATATTGTCCAAAGAAAAGACTATAACAGCCTCCCGTACCTATTTTTTTAAATAATCAGCCACACAGAACTCGACTTCACGGAAGACCTTAAAAAAGATGGAAGCCCAATTTAAGTTTTGCGAACGAATTTCTCGACAATGTAGAGTAGGAAGAAAATTAACTTTTCCGACAAATGAATTTTCAACTAGCTTGCCCGACAGACGTTGTCCTGCAGTCCTCACTATGAATATTGATTTAAAAAAATGTAATTTATACAAAAATACGTTTAAAATAATATGTTTTAACATTCAAACATATTATGTTTTAACATTATTTCTGAAACCTCGAAAAAAAACCATCAAAAAGCTGCGTACCAATATTTTTAATGTCAGGTAAGCAATAATTTTGTTGTTAAAGAATTTTTCATAGATGGCGTTGGCGTCGCAGTAAATCCGTTCTATACAAACATTAATATAATATTTTATATTATCTTTCTTATCCATTTTTTTTTTCAAATTTTTAATTGTTATTCTGATATCCGGAGCGGGGAAGATTCCAATAAATCAAACATCGGAAGAATCTGTTCAGGCGATCTCGAGTTATAAGTGTTCGCATTAACCCGACTTTCTTCAATATTATAGAAGATATACCTACTTAAGTGTCTTTGTATGGTTGAAATAATTGTTTATATTATGTTCCAGTGAGTTCCAGACAGTTCATTTTTTCGCACTTTACATTCCGTTCGCAAAATTAAAATTGTCTACGAGGGCCGATCTTAAAATCAGTCAGCAATCGGCTTTCGTTAAAAATCATATTAAATTTTAATTAGGTACTTTTTTGAAAAAAAAATAAATAATAAACGTGTTTTTCATTGGTTTTAAATTTTATTTTAGTGAACATTGATTGTAGCACATGACACAGAGTGCAGCCATAACAACAAAAGTGTCGTGGGCCCCTGCTCTGTGGAGGACCTCATGGGCTCTCGGTCTACCTCCCGCAGGCGTCGCAATGTGTATTAATGGTAATGATGTAATATTTAGAAGGGCGCCCATGTCCTACACAACGAATAGCCTTACTTAGTAAGTGCATTATCAATAACATAAATGACCTACTCATATTTTTCATTTGTAGGTAGGTACCTACATCATATTATATTGTGGTGTTGGTTTAATAAATTAATGTGTCGTAAATTGATTCAATAAAACCGAGTTATTATTGAATTTTATGAAAACATCTTTATTGATACTTTTTCTTCTCTACGTGCAAACTTTTAAAAAATTCTGTGGGACATGCGAAGGAATGAGAATATTAAGAAGAATTTGTATGAAATGTAACGTTTTAAGAGATTAAAGTTATAACAGTATTTTTTTGGTTTAATTACTGCGGGATTGTACGTAGATTGAAAATAAGACTTCGGCAAAAGGCTCTCTGCGCAGGGGTCTTCAGAACCTTGATGGGACGAAGAACTGTCCAGTTATCAGGCAACTGTCATTGGAGAGCATTTTCTTGGTAAATAATTAATTATGACTTTACCAAGAATGGTGAGAATTTTTTTACAACCAAATTCATGGAAATGATTTTTTTTATTTTTGGTGTAAGTATTTTGAAAAAAGGGAACACTTTTTACTTGGTTTATATTATAGGTTTTTGCAATTCTGCTTACAACATGAGTTAAAAAATGATCAAACTTGTTTTCAAATTTGTTTGACAAACAACGTAGGTATTTTTTTTTTATTTATTTAGGTAAACAGATAGTCATTAACAATACCTAAAAATTAAAACAAGTATGATAAAATTAAGTGGACCAATTAAACAATTAAACCAAATATCAAACAAATTTGTTAAACTTTCATAAGTTGCAATTTGTTTTCTTGACGTGAAGTCGTGCAAAATTTATTTTTTATCGTTCTTCCTGGGTAATATTTCGACGATAGACTCAACAATTCAGTCATTTTTTATTGCCATCTTTTCTTACTATTATCAATATAATATTTGGATTTTTCTCTCCATAAGATAAACATGCAAACCCGCACACTAGCTTAAAAAATTGACAAACGATTTGACCTTTTACAGGGGCTTTTACAATTAAAGCAGCAACCATACGATCAAGTAAGATTAGTCATAATAGTATGGTGTGTCAATTTGAAATCGTTCATTGAAATGTCATGTTATGTTGGCACGACTCTAAATGCATTTTTCATTTTACATAATAGTATAAAAATAACAATAACAAACAAAATAGACCGTAAATTATCATTCACAGACTACGTAAACTTGTATTTATTTTAATATAATTACAAAATCCGTCATTCTGTAACTTTTTAAATAGTTCTGATGAAGATTATGTATGTGGTTAAAAACCATCTGCAACCCAAAAATCCCTAGGTATAGAAATGCTGCTACCATAAAAATCAGGTAATGTTACTAAGGAACCAGAAACTAAAGCCCCCCTATTCGAAATCACTCCATCTGTACAAATGGAGCGACGTCACTCCAAAAAATGACAGTGAGTGGGGAAAGCCAAATGGATGATGTGGAGTGATAGGGAGAGTCGGATATCCATTAGTTCAAAATTCAATCGCGCCAAGTCATTTATTTGTTCATGATATTGAACAATGGGTTTATGTGGGGAGTCATATTTTCCACCAATCTGCTTGGCGTTTTAATAGTTAAGGATGCTAAGAAGAAAAATAATAATACTCATATTATTAATATTTCAAGTGTCAAAAATGACGGACTATTGCTTCACGGCGTGATTAATATTTCTATACAAAAACACAATATGTATAAATAATAAATAAATAAAAAGTGTTGTAACAAAGCGTTAATACCGTCGGGAACAATAATTAATATCAACTCTTTGTATTTTAATTATATTGTTGTTATTAATATTGATTTATAGCCGTTAATATTTTCAGCTGTCAAAACGTTAAAAAGGCGCGTTATTAATGGACGCTTTTCTGTTTTATAATTATATTACACTTAATTATTATTTCGTGCCAAATACTCAATCGTTCTTTTTTTATTGTAATGAATGGCGGTGTTTTTTTTTTTGCCGCAATTATCGATTCTTCTCAGAAAAATCAACTCATTACCTCCTCTACTTTTTCTAAGTCTATTTCTATTCAATCTCCAGGATAGCTAGAAGGTTTCCATGTTCAATATCCATTCCATTGATTTTTATCATTAAACACCTACCTATAATAAATCTATACATTATTAATGAGTAAGTATAGAGATTTACAGAAGTAGTCACTCGATTTTCTTAATTTGTAAGACACCTGGATGCAGTTTCCTGTGTTCGAAACCTAGTTCTTAACATTTAGTACAACTCAAAAGACGATGAAATTTGCAAGATATCTCTTGTCAAAATTTTAAACTGTACCTAACCTGTCGAGGTAAAATAAAATCTTTCTTATCAAATGTTAGAACTTTTACAAAACGAAGATAGGGACCTACTACAAATTTGAAATGGTTGAGATTACATAAGTTTATTGGCTTCTCAAAATACTGTATAGGTTCAAAATGTAAGAAACCTTCGAAATCCTCTACATTTGAATGAGAATAAAAAATGGTGTTTTGCATAATAATATTCAACGAAACAGCAAGCACATTGAATGATTCAATATTATCTCCGAGTGTTTCTTTATGGAATCAGGAAGGGAGCATGTAGGTCTTTGAGTGGTAGTAAAAGTTCAAAAGGCCCTTCTATATAGGAACGAACAATTCGAATTTGAATTTAAAAATAATGATAGATGGACTCACCAGCATTTGCACTTGCATAAGGTCAAGTCCGCAGTGTTGGTTGGTTTGCTTTGCGGCAAGAGTTAAGTCAGTCACCTAGGTCCTAGTATATTACTTAAAAATGTTCTAAAATGTTCGCAACCGGCTACATGAGCACTAGGAGTCTTCCCTAGTGGATCGAAGGAAACAAATATGTGGTAACTAGGAGATGCGTCAATAGATTCTAGGTGCCAAGAAATCCACACTGTGAAGTCAAATTTGGAACGACCAAAATGACAACAACCGTAAAATTTCAATGAAAAGCAATGAATAAAACCCAAAAAAAACGCAAATTGGTAGGATAATGACAAAAAAAAAACAAAATACATATTCTAATGAAAACAATATAAAAATAAAGTAAAATGCGAAATATAAAATATTCATTACTATCCCATTATAATATAAATAAAATAAAAATAAAATTTCATTGTAAAATTAAATGAATTATTCTTATAATAAAGAAGATAAAAAAAACTAAACGAAAATGAAATTTATAAGGTAACCTCCCACGTTCCTTCTCGACATGAGTGCGCCACCTGCCCGCGTAGATCATAAATAATTATTTTTAAATCTATAGCCCATGTAAGATTAGAATCAGGAAGAACTTGAAACATAAAAAACAGTAACAATTGAAAAAAAAAGAAATCGTAATGTAAAAATATTATTATCAATAGAATTATTGGCCTTTTTCAATTTATTGGACTGTTATTAGTTGTAACGTATTATATAAAAAAAAAAAAAAACTAAGACCACTATTTAGACATTATTTCACACTAGCCTATGATCATCCACTGCAGGACATAGGCCTCCTAATGCTCACGCCACTCGTCTCTGACTCATGCCACCCATCGGCTGTCTTCCTACACTTCTTCGGCCAGTTTCTGGTCTCAAGTCCATCACTCTTCTACTCTACCTTCCGTCGTCTCTGCGAGATACATGACCTCCATTTCAGCTTAGCAAATTTGTCTCCCACTCCCGGATTTCACTATTCCTGATACGATCTCGTACCCAGCATTGATCTTTCCATGGCGCGCTATGCGACTCTCATCTTATGCATGATATTCTTTGAAAGATTCCATTATTAAATTAGACATTATTATTTAGGATCGTATCAACATAATAATAACATAGGTAACATATCCCCAGAGACCTACAGACTGAAGGCAGGATGGGTATAAAAGAAATATGCTACGCAGAAGACATAGACCTGTCAAAGATGATCAAACGTGGCGTAAAAGACACAACACCGAGCTCTATGATCTCTACCAGAATACCAGCGTAGTAGGGTTGATTAAGATTGAGATTAACATACTGCGCTGGCTGGGTCACTTACACCGAATGGAATATTTAGTGCTCCCGAAAAGGGTATATTGACTCAAACGGTAGAATGATTGTCGCAAGATCAAAGCATCGACGGTTAGATGCCGTTCTTGTCTAGCTCAGGAGCGTGATAACTTGGGACGCCCGCGCAAGAAATAGGTATATACAATAGATATTCCAGGATTGTCAGGGATCCTTTTCTCGAATGTCGATCTATAGGTTTTCTTATAGAATTTTGATGACTTTCATATGAGTTATGTAAGAAAACATCCAATCCAAATCCAAACTCCCTTTAGACCCCACTTAGGGGCATAGGGAGGCAACAAGAGCTCTCCATTGCGCTCGATCTTGCGCAACGTTAATGACCTGACAAGAAAACATAGGAGAGTCATAAACATTCTATTTGAAAACCCATAGATCGAAATTCGAGAATAGGGTCCTAGGAAATGGAATGCAGATCTTTCATCGAATTAAAAAGAACAACACTGAGAGGAGTGAAGAGGGAGATGATGAAAGCCGTAGAAAAAGACCAACCTAGGTGAATGGACAGATAAATTTACATAATATGAGACAAAATGGAAAGATTTCCTCGCCAATATTGTTATTGAAGTGAAATTAAACGCCACTGTTACTTATATTTTATCGTTAACAAAAAATACTAGTGATTTAACATTTAGTGTCGTTCCTAAAACAACATCGTATGAGGTTCGATTACAATACGTATTACCTCCACCAAACAATTAAAATGTCGATGATGATGACGACACAACATCGAGTGAAACGTTCCTAATAATATATTATTACGGCTCATGTTGTTTTTGTAATATCAAATGGCTTTTTTGACTTGCCTGATTTATGTATGCTAATTTGTTAAAATCTCCGATTTGAATCTCTGGTAAATAAGTTGTAATAAATTTTAATATATGTCCGTGTTAAATTTATGCCCCGATCTGTCTTTTTTCAGTAATTTATATTAGTCACGAATACACACTACATAATTTATTTATTTAAAGAGAAAACTAAGCGAATAATAATAATATGTGCAAACAATATATTAGTTTAACAACTAAGTACACGAATGGTTAATTCAATAAGCAATTATTATTTAAATCGTGTTAGAATTACATCCTGCTTGTGATAAATAAGCCTAACTAGAAGGCTATTAAAAATAAATATAAGCTTGTATGTATATAGTTTAAAATAAAATACATTTTATTGTTGAAGAGCATCAGGTAAAGGACCACGAGGCAGATCATCGATGCGCTGGGCCGACCAAATAAAACGAAAAAATTCACGCGACGACACTTCAAAAAGCCGTCCTGGCAGCGGTCAAAAATCTTGGAGAGCAATGGCTCGAGAAGGAATTCATGATGGCCACAACCCTCAGCAATGAGGACGACGACTGGTAAGGTATTAGTTTAAGTAGATCATGATGTAGAAGACTAGCCAAGACCTGCCAAGAATATATGCCATGTAAAAGGGATATAAAATATTTTTCTGGGTTTTCTAGATGATTCTTAAACTTCTTTACGGAAAAAAATTCACCTTAAATGAAGCACGTTCAAATGATATCCACTCTTAGGGACAATGGAGGCAACAAGAGATCGAATGATACATGTCAGATACCTATCAATCAATCAAATCAAAACTCCCTTTGAACTCCACTCAGGAGCATAGGGAGGCATCAAGAGCTCTCCATTTCGCTCGATATTGCGCAATGCTTATGACCTCCTCCCATACCATGTCCAACTCTCTCAGCTCTGCCTCGAAAGAATGGAACACTGTATGAGAGTGTCTTCCAGGTATTCGAGACCCTGATGGGAGGAAAAACATTGCTCTCCTCGGCCAACTGTCATTCGGCATCCTCAACATAATAATATGTCCCAGGCATGCCCTTCTCTCCGTAATAGTGGAAGTGATGGGCCTGCGCTGGATGCGCCAGCGTATAGCGTCATTAGTGATGCGGTGGTACCATCTTACACCCAAGATTCTCCTAAGATACCTACACCTGAAAAATATTAAAAAAATATTTCCTGCTCTCGCTTATATATAGCACTCTTCAATGAGCGAAGCCATTGTTCTGAGCTTGTTCAAAAAGAATTGGTTGGTAGCCTGAGGGTTCAGTCACCGACTTTTATTATGAAAGGTCGTATTTTGATCCCCAGTGCCGACCGAATTCCTGTTTTTCGACACAAACTTTGCTTTCTGTTAAATATGTCAATTTTATTTGCTATATTTATGTTCACTTGAGTCTCTGCAACGTTTTGGGAAAGCTTAACCCGTTTTTTACCGTGGGTCCCATTTGGGGATCGTTTCTTTAAATCCTGCCAGCAACAACATCTAGGAGTTTTTAGTATATTTTAAAGTTAGATATCATCGAGAAAGAGCGCTTCTTTACATAGGAATACATTTTATAACTTTTTGTTAGTATTTTTAGTAAAAAAATAATCATCGAAGCTTAATTTTATCGATAATTTTTTCGATATATCATTGAATCAATTCACATCTGATTTTGAAAGGTTAAATACATTAAATTTTTACTTTTTTCGTTTATAAGTGATAGAAACATGTATTTTAAGTAGAATATTCATATTTTTAATTTAAAATAATATCTGAGACTTTTTATTTACAAAAAATAGAACGATCCCCAAATGGGGCTCACGGTAAATAGCGTGTACTTAAATCAGTATGGGTATTGGTAACAAAATTTTCGTTTTGATTCTATTGCTATTTTGGGCAGCATTGCACTTTTTATTGAAGAATCTTGAGAATTATAAGGATAAAAGTTATTTTTATGATATTGAAGAGATAAGAGAAGGCGTGCACTTGGTTTTATTGCCGCCTGGTGATGTGGATGGTTTGTCCATTGAAAAAGTTATGACGAAACAATAATGGAAAATATTTTCCCAATGTTGCAAGGGCTTTTGAAAAACATAGGTACCTAAATGAGCGTACATAAGGAGAGGGGGATCTGGGGTCCACCCTTCCCCCCCCCCCCTCTAAGTATCCGATGCAATCAAAACTCGCAAATAATTTGGAGCAAATGATTTTTCAAGTGATTATGGCAAAATCATTTGTAACAATTATTGTTATGATGAGGGGGGGGGGGTGACGGACCCCCTCCACGCGGTAGCTTTTGCTACGACCGTGTGTAGGTACATGCCACTCCATCGAACGAAGTTCCAAAAAATAAACAGTATCAATTATTTATTATCTTCAAGAAGTCCTGAAAAAGATTTTAGGTATAGGTATTGTTTTGCAGATAGGATACCATTTTCTGCCACTTTCAAATGTACCTACCGGTCAGAAAAGAAATATCTGTGTGTAGAATTGTCAAGAACTGTATACCGATGATAAAGATATGGAAACAAAACGGAATTTACACTTCCCAGATAATGCCAATAGGAATACCTACCCATTAGATAACAAATCAAAGAGATAAGCTTTTCAAAGTTCGGCTTGCAAAATTGATGCACTAAATACCGATTTTATGCAGTTTGGTGTCTTTTTTATAGCACCAGTACAGAAAAACATATTGTTTCTGATGCTCTGAGAAAATATCAAACAGGGAAATACGTATTAGAAAGGACAAAAGCAATGAAAATGTGTGATTCGTTAAAAAAATCTCAGATATTTTTTTATAAAATATGATGAAGGGTTACATGTTGAATGTGTAAAACAATGACATACCTAGTATGTAAATTGCATTTATTTAACAAATAATTGTTAAATTTTGTTTGAATATGAACACAAGAAATATTGCAATAATAATTGTATGGAGTAAATTATAACACGCCATTAGCCGTCGGCCCCATATGGGGATCGTGAAAATTTAAAAAAAAATGATGGTTTTTCTTTTTGGATTCGAAAAATTTCTGGTTAACTTTTTATTTTTGTCCTAAAACCTAACAGAATCTGGCAGAAAAAATGAAAACTAAAATTTGGTAAAAAACGGGTTAAATTTATTCAACAAAATCCATCAGTGAATACTAAGGTTAAGTCTTTGTATCCTTCTTCATATTAGTTCGCAATTTGACCCTCAACGACCGAAGCCATTCACTGGATCACGTTGTCTTTCAGAGAATGTAAATGTATTTAATATGCTCTCTTGGAATCTTGAGCTACGTTGTGCAGTCGTTTCACCTCCATGTCCATGAATCCCCATTCGCGTGAGTTTAAAGCCGTACAGTCTTCATATATCACACCTTCTCCATCAGATATTACACCATAATGATATTACATTTCGGGATTCCACATAGCTTTTAGCAGTATTTTTTTCTTGTTAGATAACTTATTCTGTGATGCGGTCCCAAGATTTCACCACTTATTTTGTCTTCAATCAAAGAATCTGCAGTTGCAGTAGCAGCTTACCAACGATTATATCGGGATTTCAGACGGTTATTTACAAAGGCAGAATATTATTTACATTATTATGCCATTTCCAATTATTGTGTTTCTACATGGTTTTGAAATAAGATAACTACTTATTGACAGACAGGAAGAAGAAACTTGAACAATATTCGCTACTTATTACAAGGATCTTGTTAACAACAAAACTGAATTAGCTAACAGTAGTCAAACCCTTGGGAACTGTTTGAATTTTATACAGGAATCTTATCTTTTCTGTAAGTGGCTAGAAATATATCTCACTCAACGCTAACACTCATCTACATAAAAATAGCAATACAGCTGCCTTATCCGACAAGTGACAACCACTTCGTAAGTACCTACACTACTTGAAAGTCTTAATTTATTTTAAGGATGTTAAAATGGCAAATAACACACCTATAGGTGTGGTGACATATTCTCATACATATATGTATACCTGTATGTATGAGAATATGCCAAGAAATTCTGAAAACAAAATTAGTTTTAAAGGAACCTACCTTGTATATTATTAAGCACTTTGTGTGCACCTAATATTATTTTTTTGTTGTTATGTAAGTATCTTCGTCTAAATATAAATATCCTATGGAGAGAGAGGTGAACTTTTTTCTTCTTCTCATCCTTGAACTGTCCACTACACAACGTAGGCCTCATCTATGTTCTTCCACTCCTGTCTATCTTGCGCCTTCTAATGTATCCATTGTCCCGTCCGCAAACCTCACCTTTACTTTTTTACATACTTTTAACTTTTGTTATGTAAAGGCAGAGCTCAACTTGTTCTTCTTCAATGGTTCTGAAGTCCTTGGCCTTCTCAGACTTTCGCCTCCTACATGTTCCATCCTCCAATGCTGTCTTCAAGCCGGCTACCTGAAGCAGTTCCACCGCATCTTCAGAACTCAACTACTTAATTAACATTTCTGTAATTTTTTTTAATTTAAGGTGCTATAGGTGCGTAGATTATATTAATTTGCTGGTTGACTCATGCAAATCAGATTTTTACAATAATATGTAATGTAATTTAGTCACAGTAGCATTCATAGGTAGGTATATAACTGTAGGTTCCTGCATGGGTGGGTGGGTATAATATGTCAGTCATATTATGAACATAACATAATATATGCGGAATATACATAAATAAGCAAAAAAAGATGATAAAATTTACAAGTGCCGCTGACAGAAATCATAATATGTCGTCAGGTTCTCAACTTGAACAACAAACAAGATTGTATTTCATTAAAATTCACAACAAGCGGATTCTCTTCGTCCAAGTATTCACGCTACCGAAACATAGTTCGCCCAACATATCGAGACCAAACGCATGTCTTAATTTCATACAATTCGAATGATTCCAATTTCAAAAAAAATATATAAGACTTTCATGATATAACATATTATGAGCCAGAGCGCTTTTATCAATCTCGCCTCGACCTGTCATGGTTTAACCTTATGTTGATAACATGCGCGTGTGCGATGCCACAAACCATCTGGTTAACGTAGGTACTTCAAAGGAACTTATGCGCACATTAATCATTATTAAAACTACATTTAGGAGCATAGGAAGGCGAAAAGAGCTTTCTATTGTGCTCGATCTTGCGCCATTACAGCGGGATGCCCCTGATGAGGTCCAGGATTCTGAGGCATATTTCTTGAGCCTTTTCTAACCTTTTGGGGATTAAGGGGTTTGGGGTTAACCTCACGAATGCGCACATGAGAGAGATCAAACTTTGAGCGGCCATAGAAAGAATAAGAAATTGCAAACCTATGATTCTGTCGATTTTAGTTGTCTTGTTTTCTATAGTCTTGACCAGTGATTCCCAAATTGTGGAGAAGCTCGCCGTAAATGGAAAGATCAGGAACCTCTAGTAAAGACACAGGTTTTTCAACAAATTAATGGCCCAGGGCTCAGTATCAGTACGGGACAGTATTTTGTCCCACTCGGGTCAATGTTTCACTTGTAAATTTTACTGAGTTTGAATTCTATTTCAGAAAAATAAAATGAGGAATTTTCTAACATTCGCCAGCTATAATGAAAGGGTGACAAAGGATTTATCTATAATAATAAAGGAAAGTGCCTGACTGACTGATTGACTGACTGACTGATTGACTGACTGACTCATCAACGCACAGCCCAAACGGCTAATCGTAGAGAAGTGAAATTTGGAAATCAGGTAGGTCTCAATACAAAACCTTCCACTAAGAAAGGATTTTTGGAAATTCCACCCCTAAGGGGGTGAAAAATAGGGTTGAATGTTTTTCAAAGTATGCGAATATCTCGGAAACTAGACATGGTACGAACTTGAGATTTGGCATATGAATTCTTCTATAGAAATGAATGTTAGCATATTCGGCAATTTTTCCAAAATTTAACTAAAAGGGACAAAAAGGGCACATATAAAAAGGGATGAATTTTAAGTGCCTCCTAAAAAGTTTAAAACTGGTTTTATCGAAATTTCAAAAAAATGATTTCTTCAGAAAGAGTCTAATTATACTATTTCGTTTTCAAAAGATATCAGTAATTAGAGGGGAGGGGGTGAGGGGCACTTTTCCAACGTGTATGTGTGTGTATCCGTCCCCTCTTTATAACTTTTGATTTGCTTGATACACAGATTCTAAAATTTCAGAAAATATTGAATACTTTAAGCATACAAAATTTGTATAGTCAGAATGTTGAATTTTTTTTTCAGTCAGGGGTAATCAACCTTTGAATTTTTATTTAATTTTTTCATATATCTTAAAAACCATAAAATTTAGAACCCTAAAAATGTGTATGTATATAGAAAAATACAATATCTAAAATATAGTTTAATGAAAAAGTTCCAGCATTACTCAAACTTTTTTTATAAAGAAAAATATTTTTTTTATGACAAATTTACGAGTTTCAGTGCATATATTTCAGAATTTTATAAAAATATCGATAAACGACGAAACCTTCCAACTAGATAATTGATTTTTCTATAAAAAATATTTACATCATAGCAGTACATCTCGAACTTTTCTTAACAACTTTTGTAAAAATTTAATTTATTGACGACATCGTTTCATACAATAAACATACATACACCGCGAGCTGGTCCGGTGCAGCGTGTATGAATATATACGTAGGTAGGTACCTACCCAACCCAAACTACTTTCTCCAATACACGTGTCGAAACTATTGCGTAATCTATAATAATAATATAGTTTTGAACTAGCCGACCCGTCAAACTTCGTCCCGCCTTGGAATATAAATAATATGTTCGAGATTTTATGTATAACTTTAAGTTGATTTCAGTTTAAAGTTATTTAACACAGACGACGACGTGGTCCTTATATTATTGAATTTGAATTAGTATAATGATACATTCATTATTACCTTTTTAACTACTGTAACCGCAGCATCTGTTATAAAACATATCATTATATTATTTACTATCAGCATTCCGTGAATCGTATCATTCATCAAACAACTGATTCCTGTCAAACGCCTGATTTAATTTCAAAATTAGAAAAAATGTAATAATAATATGGAAGTTTTATTTTTATTCCGTGCAACTTTTTTCTTTCATAAGACCCTTCAGACAAAAGCAAACACGACAAAAAAATGGGCGATATAAGTTCAGCTGTTCTCATAGGGTAAGAAACACGTAGAATGCCGATTCTGACTAGCGCCAACCGGCGCAAAGAATGTTACTATGCATTTGAATGGGGAAACCCACAGAAAAAGCAGGAACCCGCTTTCCGACATTCCCATTTAAATGCATGGAAACCATAGACAACAATCTTTGAGCTGGTCGGCTTTCAACGTGTTCTTACCCATACGATGACCGCGCAAATTAGCGTTCCATTTTTATATAAGAGATAATACACTTTCCGTGAATTCAGACAAACACTTTACGTAGGTACCTACCTACTTCAATATATTTTTCGTACCATGCATCCTGTACAGCGATTCTGAATTGTTTTTTTTTACGATCGACATTAAAATCATTATGTAGGTACCTACCTATTTTAGTAATTTATTATCTCTACTAAAATAATTTACGGTAAGTTCACGAAAAGAATCTGGATTGTATTGCAATTCTTTATGTCTTGATCTGTCAAAATATTTGAAGCCATTTCATAAAAACACTAGCAACAACAAAAAAAAAACTATGTGAGTAATCTTGCTTTGAATTTATTGCGTAAACCATGAATAGCAAGTTGATATAATATTATGTTGAAAAAAGGTAAATAGTATTATGAAGTCAATAGGTAAATTATTTTATATCAAATGTAGTAAAAGTGCAAAATATTAAATTTTAAAATTATCTACAAAATCCTCACATCATTTTAGGATAGATCGTAAATAATTGTTTTGAAAACACTGGCAAGTCAATGACCATATCATTTCGTCACTGTATAGTGCGAAAAAATTAACTGTCCACTGGAACGTATAAAAAATAGAGACGAAAGGGATAGCAGTTAGCCGGATATTATGACCTCCTCACACACCATTTCCAGATCCCTCAGCTCTGCTTCGAAGGAGCAGAACACGAGGAAGACCCTCTCGGTATGAGAAGATCTTCTTTGTCTTCGGAACCCTTGCGGGAGGAAGAAAAGCGCTCCCCTTAAAATATCGGTGTTTTTATTTTCAAAAATTTATAAAATTCGTAGAATGCTAAAGAAGTCCTTACTAGAGCCCGGCCAGTGCGTAAATTACCATGGGTACAACGCATGAATTACGCTTACGTAGGCGGTATATACCAATTGGACTGACTCCGTTGCCGGAACGTTATTGTTCCAAAAATCGCGGAAACTATCTGCATCTTCAGCCAGGATGATATATGACGAAACGTTGTTTTATTAAACTTCCCTTACTTACGAAGACCAGCAAAGCTGCTGTTTTCCTCTATATAGTCTAATAGTCTATATAACGAAATATTATATAGAATTACTCTCCATAATTTACCTTATGCTTGATAATCAATTTTCTAAGTTGTAGAATTTATTTTGTGATTATAAGGTGTATTTCTTAAGTGATACTTTAATAAACAAATCAATGAGTTATCCAAACATGTCTCTTTTTACTATCCGGTATCCGGCAGGATATTATTTACGCCGCCGGATAGACCGGATATCGGATAGTTGCCGATATCCGTTTCATCTAATAAAAAATATAAACAGTGGACAGTTAATTTTCTTCCTACTCTACATTGTCGAAAATTCGTTTATAGTCGAACGCCAATTACTTATACCATTAGAATACTGAGGTTGACCACCTCACTTCCTTAAACCTCAACCGGTTAGAAAAGGCACAATGAGCCTCGGACGACTTCGAGCGCAATGGAGAGTTCTTTATGCCTAACCTATTCTCCTGAGTGGGTCCAAGGCCTCCCGTATTATGGGGTGGTTTGGGGGGAACCGCCACGGGCTTGATTTGTGTGCGGCTGGCTTTTTGGCAATCGGGCTAGGGTTTGGCTTTGTGCGGATCGGGTTTGCTGCGGTTTAGTTTCCTCCGGGCTGGCTTGCGGTGAGCGGGGGGGCTTAAAAGGGAGAATATTACGTTATTATAAAAATGGAGACCTACTTTACGTGGTCATCGCATCACGCCTGGAGGCCAAGTCGAAATATTAACGACAGCTCCAACGTTAACAATTTGTTGTTATTTCCATAGAGATAACGTAAAAACTGTTGTTCAACGTGCGTTAAACAATGCTGTTCCAAATTCCGAGAAAAAATAATTCTGTCAGTAGTTATTCAAAATTAACGTTAAACGTTACCTCAAAATCTTTGGAAGTATTACGACGCTGCTATTATATTGAAGACGAAACGCATTTTTTTTTGTTTGGAAACCATTTTCAATTTGGTAAACGTTAACGTTCGGAACGTTAACAGTTTTCACGTTTAACGTTATTTATTTCGACCTGAACGGCTGGACCGATATCGTTTATTCTTTTTATGTCTATTTTATTTCTTTTTATGGCTGAATCTTTGATTAGATATGGTATTAGTAGCTGGGGTAATTGCACTAATACTAATTTGAAAAGGGTAATGTTCGCACAGAAATCGATTTTGAGACTAGTAGTGGGGGAACAGGTTTGCAACGCGGCGCGTAATAATATTTCGTTGTATTTTAAAAAATTGAATGTGTTATCAGCTAAAGGCTTGTTCTGGCAGAGAATGATCCTTGACCAGTTTTCAAAAACCGAATATAAAGATAAACCGCGACATATGCACCACACTAGATTTAAGTTTAATGACGGGTATGTGGTCCCCAAATTTAATAATAAATACGGTAAAAGAACATTAGAGTATAACGTGCCAAATATACTTAATATGATGCCGGCATCTATTAAGGAATGCAAAAGTAAAAATATTGCAAAAAAGTTAGTCAAGGAATGGTTAATAAAGTGTGGGTTTTTGTATAATTAGTTTTTAAACTAAAAACTGAATATTTAATTTTAGGTTATTTTAATGTAGTATATTATTATTGAGTTTATATTTTAAAATGAACATAGAAAGAGAACACGCCGACAAATCTTATAAGATTTGGCGTGACTCTAATTTGTTATATTTGTAAATATTTATTTGTTTTATAAATAAAAAAAAAAAAAAATAAAAAAAAAATGTCGTGTTTGCTCAGGAGAAGATATTTATGAACTAAATTTCGAACCTACGACCAGACAAACAACAACAAATCAACGTGAAAGATATAAATTGAAATGTTAAAAAAACGTCTGTAGCTTCAAAATGCCCAAAGCAGATAGAAATAAGTGTTTTAAAGATTACTAATTTCATTGCTTTTCGAGACCTGAATATTTTTTTATTCATATCCAGCAATATAAAAATTGATTTCAAATAACGTCATTTGATGGAATAAAAGTTATTCGAGTAATTTTTTGGGATTCTCATAGAACAATGTCAGTCAAGTTAGCGAAATTTTTAAGTTCGCGGGCTGATTCTATTTGTATAAGAAGCATATATTTTTTAAATACAGATTAATAACGACAAATATAAATAAAAATATAGTAATTTAATGGAAATTTTAGAATATATATTTAAAAAAAGAAATGTTGATGATGTTTCTTATTATTATTAATTTTGATGCGAATATAATTAATTCTGCATTGTTTAGGAAGAGAAAGCAAATACAGTAACACGTGAGCGAAGCCACGGGTAACTAGCTAGTATTGTATATAAAAGGATGACAAATTATGTACGAGTTCTCTAAAAACTTTTTGCTTCAAACTCTCTTTTCTCACATACTCATATTGTGTTGATATTTAAAATTAAAATAAAAAATAAAATACCTAATTCAATATTATATCACCATACTAGATATTTTCAGCGGGCTATACTTGAAACTTCTTTCCTTATCTCGTCCAACTAACTAACTGTTTGTTAACGACACATAATATAATGCACACACGTCATGATTGTCGCTCCCGTTGACACGTCTCGAACATGCCGTATGCTTCGGAATATATTTCACGGCGAAATGAAAAAAAAGTTTAAATTTATAATATCTACATCAAAGCTCCGTATTAAAGTTTCAAGAAATGATTGCAGGGAGGATAAGATATTCAGTAGAAACGAATTTCATCTCATAATGCATAATTTCAGTTTGTTTCGTAAAAAACCTATTATTCTGCAAAAACTGTGGACTTTCTATTTCAATACATAAACCTAGAAGAATTGCATACATATTATACATTTTTCCTTTAAGGCATACTTAAGGGCATAGGAAGGCAACTAGAGCTCTCCATTGCGCTCAATCTTGCGCAAAAATTACGACCTCCTACCACACTGTCAAACTCCCTCAGTTCTGCTTGCAAGGAGCTTAACACAGTTTGAGAGGGTTTTTCCTGTCTTCGGAACCCTGATAGGAGGAAGAAAAGCGCTCTCCCGGCCAACTGTCGTTGGGCATCCTTAACACATACCTACCCCAGCCATGTGTGTGGAAGTGATAATGGGAAAGTGTAAAAAAATTCTAAAAATGGAAAAACATACCTACCTACTCTATATTTGAAAAAAGTTACGGACAAATAACAGACACAGAAATCTGGGAAACTTCTTGATTCTTCCAGAAGCCTGTACTGAGCAACGAACTCTAAATGCAGGGCCAGTCACAATAGTTCGATTATAGGACAAAGTGACAGCGACCTCCTAGGAGGTAGCAGGCCGAGTAAATAAATATCTAATAGTAATGTTACGGACAGCAATATTTCAGAATATTCAGATATATTTGTTTTTTTTTTGCTATAAACAGTTTTTACAGTTTTAACTTTTGTTAGCACGAACAAGCTTACTAGTTCGCGATTATAAGTATTCTAAAAGTACGACAATTTCAATCACGATCGATTGACATTGAAATCGGAATTGAATTTCAGGAGTTGCCTACCGGATAAGACAGCTACTCCATTACATTGCAGATCAAGAGCGTGAAAAACCAATACTTAAAAGTAAGAATAATGAACCGGTAAAAACCCAGTTTACACGGTCTGAAAGAGTGATTTTTTTTTAAACTCAAGTATGTAAATAACATGATTGTTATATAACAAGATGATGAAAAGTTTAAGACTATCTTAAACATCTTGACAACGTTATTTATGACTTGAAAAGGATTAAATGTGACAAGGTAAATAATTTTGTAGACATGAAAACGAGTAGGTGATTACTTTAATGTAAATAAATTGTAAATAATATTACTGAAACAAACAGTTTTAATCTTGGAAATACTCAGCACTTTGCACCTACATAGTAAAAATACTGTAATTAATCATCATTAAAATTTTCTTTTTGTACAATATCATCAACAGGGTGTTCCTATTTGTAGTGAATATTTTAGTTGGTATTGTCAAAATACTTACTTTTACAGTGTTATTAAAAATCTTGGTATAAAGTTATAGGTACAATGGTTTTTATGCCATGGTCTAAGAAAAATGTTATTAATAATCCAGGTATACCACAGATCTATGGTATAAACCATGGAAAGAGATTAGGTATATTAGGTTTAGTAATTCTATGGTTTATACCGGTGTAATAAGGTGTTTTTATTAATAACACTGTTAGATATTAGGTAAGTACACTAGAAAAATACTACTTAAATTCGTTATGACTATACCTACTCTTGAAAACATTAGTATTTTACTTGGTCTCGATTACTTTATACAGTTTCTTAATAAGAGTAATACAAGTCATTGGTATATGTATTTATATTGGGACAAAATTTATTGGCTATTAAGAATAGGTAGATATTATATTATTACACAATACACTTAATACCCAACTTAAAATATGTTTATAAAGTCGGACATAAATTTACTTAAAAACTATAGATATAATGTGCAAATTATATATTTACCTACTGTCTATTTAATTAGTCAAATATTGGTTAGAACGTTGGTTACATAGTAGGCCATAAATCAGGTCAAGAGCTAGTTAGGCTGCCTTTTATGAAATTAATATTGGTTTTGACGCGCCGATTAATCATAGGTATTATATTATATAGACTGAAGAATATGATATAAGTATACCTAATTTTAGTGTAAAAAATATTTATGAGTTTAAAATTTTTGACTAAGTAGGTAGGTACTTAATATTGTTAATGACACGCAGTAAAGAATTAATTAATTAACATATTTTAAATACTGTGCCAGAGACTTCAAAACAAATCGAAAACCATGACCATTGCAAAAAGACACTTAAGTACCTACCTATAAAAAAGATCAATATAAATGCACATATAGACAATAAATATCCATGGAGAGATCCCTACTTAGTAGATAGGTATATTTATAAGAGACGGAATAAGAAATTAGGAACTTAACTAAAATAGCAGACATTATGGATTGCGCAAACTGAAATAAATATCAATATCAAAACTGAAATAGCAATGGGCAGGACATGTTTTATGACAAGAGTGCACAAATTAGAGATCGAGGAATCGGAAGACCTTTAAAAAGATGTTACGATGACATAGCGACCACGTGACCTTAAAAACTAGCTTTAACCAGTGGGGCTAGTACGAGTTTCATTGAAAGCTAATTGCACGCAAATAAGCGCATATTAGCGTGCATATAGTGTTCTTAAATCAAAGGATCGAATCATTCGATCATTTTAGTATGAAAATTTTTCTAAACTCTTTCGATGATCGTTATTTATCTGTGAAGTTCAAACTCTGAACTAAGTAAGCATAAAAACTAAACACCTTTTAGTATAAAATTTATGATATCCCTCATAAATAAAACTTAAAGTATTTTGTCTTTGTTAATAATTATTCGTCTGATAATGTCAAAATGTTTGGGTTAAATAAAATTATTTAAATATAAATATTTTTCAAACGGTTTTTATTTTTAGTTTTTGTTTATTTTGAAAAAAAAAAAAACCTTGCTAGGGGATTATTTAAAAATGCAAGAAAAATATAATATTTTGATGCCATTAGAATAGAAAACAAGCAAGAATGTAAATCGATCCTATCTTGATGTTACATTTTGTCTTCAATTAGGTATGATTCAACAACGCTGTCCAAATTCTGCCTATCTCAAATCCACATCAAGAACAACAACTATTTGCTAGTATTGATCTTCTCCTTGGTTTTTTCTTGAAAATTATTTGGGAAAGTGGGTTAGTACCACATGATCCAATAGACTTTACTAAAAATGGCAAAAATAGCCACATTATAAGTTTGTGGACAGTTGCCTTAAAAATTCCTCTTTATTCTTATTTTTGTTAGTTTAAGTGCGAGTTCTAATTGGAAAGCGTTCGCGGCGTCTACGCGTGGAGCGTCATATGCTCAAACGTGGACGAACCATTCAAACTGAGAACATTGTATGATCGCTCGACGCTCGGACGCACGATCACTTTTCAATTAGGACAGGACCTACGGTTCTTTTCAAAATCTTTGACAACTACGGCACTGGATTTTTACAGAATGTCTTTGATCAGATCTTTCCCGTGTATAATTTCAGCACGGCATAATTTGCGAAGAAAAAACGTGCCCATCAAATAATTTAACTAAATAATGTCATTCTGGAAAGAAGGGAATAGGGAAGATGCGACTGTGGAGTTCTTTCCAGGTAAACCAGCATTTATTTGGTGAAGGAAGGAAGAACGAAGGAAAGTTAACGGATATTCACAGGTCGACCCCAAGGGCAGTGCAGTGGTTTTCTGGAACCAAGCACATGATTTCATACGAAGATATAAACAATAAACATACCGAAGACATACCTACAGATAGTAAAATAAGTAAACGTGTCAAAATTTTGACTCTGCCAGCCCTACTATGAGTAAAGTATGGTTTTATATCGGCAGTACAAGAAAGTACAAAACAAAAACTAAGTATGTAGGTAGTAGGATAGGACAAACTAAACAGATGTCTACAACTAACAGTAGGTGATGTTTCCATGTGTATTTACAAAGGTGTCTGTCTGTCTAAGCATAAGAACTGCGATAAATAAAGTTGGTTGTTTAAAGAGGCTACCGAAGTAGAGTTGGGAAGAGTTGTTTGCTCCCGTGTCTCCAGGTGATGATAAACCAGCACCAAGTTGTCACGGGATGAATTCTTGGTCAAACAATCTGATGTCGGCTATTCGCTGTGAGTCTGATGATATACCACTCATTGTCTTGTATAAATATTTTGTGTTTTTAGCTGTTGTTCTAAACATTTTCCCCATAGGTATAGAAAGATTCTTCTTTTGTCTTCATTTATCATTCACCATTCAAATTTATGAATTATATTATGATGACATCAATGCTGCGAAATTCATTAAGCTTAGCCGATTCGGCTGGTTGGTCATTGTTCAAAGATCGCGAACCGCAAGTTTTTTTTAAAATATTCTCGGTGGAAACCTGGAATTGAGTTAAGTGAGTCTTTGCTTCCTCCATTCTGGACTCACTCAGGGTTATAGCGCCATGGAAGTAAATAGGTATTTGTGTATTCTAATAATTGATGGTTGGGGACCAACGCTATAGCCTCGACACGAACTTTGACCAGTCTTATCATTCCTACTTTATCTGACTTTTATTTATTTATCATTCTCATCCCTAGGCCTTTTCAGGCACTGGGAGTCGTCAAAATCATACAAAATATTACATTAATGAATTCAAACAAAAATGATACAAAATAATAGGAAAAAAACAAGAATCGCACATGAAACAATCTTCAAAAGTACACAACGAAATAGACAAATGAATAAGTAGTAGGCGAGGCTGAAAATGTGTAAATGGCCCTCTCAGTCTCCTGTCAGCAGATGTAATTAAAAATAAATAGGTAGGTATATTATGTAAACATCTTGAAAGTCACAAAAATCTCAAAAGGGTGATATTTTATATTACAGAAAAATGCGTATAAATAGAAAAATACACAAGTGGGCGAGGCTGAAAAGGTGTAAAGAGCCTTTCAGTCTCCTGTCAGTAAATGTAGTAAAAAAAAATACAATCAATAAAAAAAAATATACCGTAATAGCGTGGAGAGTCACCGAGATTAAAAAGGTTGGTTGACTGACAACAAATGAGAGCACTCTACCAAGGGGCCATCCCAACGAGAATTCAATGTGGACCAATGGATAAACGGAAAGTTCAAGGGCAAGCCCAGTCGCAAACAAGTGTAGTTATACACTGTGATAATATAAAAAAGGCCAAGTTCTTTCTCTCAAAACCACTATGATTTATGACCAAATTTAACGAATCCTGACGGATAAGGTAGACGACTTAATGAAATAATATAGCTGAGGTTGATTTTTAGGACCAAAAAAGTCTCAGAATAACTTCTGAAGGTGTGGAGCGGGTGAATTCCAACAAATTCTGAGAAGGCTAAGGGCTCACAATGGGATCTCGTGATGATGATGTATGATATTAAAAAAATGAGATCTTTCTTTCCAAATCTCATATGATTGGATGGATGGATAGGTAGCTACGTAACCCTTTTTCAACATTTTATCAAAATTTTATTCTATTTCATACCATCGCATTGTTTCACATAAAATATGACACATTTTCTAATTTAAGCTCACCTTAAATAAGGCTTAAATGATAAGTTAAACAAAATATTGAGTATCGTACCTTTGCAGAATAACATTTTGAATAATTCGGTCTTTTTGGGCATTGCGTTCACTTAAATTATTAGATCATTGTGTCAGAAATTTTGTACGGTTACTATATACCTAATATGTATAGGTACCTAATTATTATCTAACAAAATTTCAAATTAGTTGTCAATTAAGCGTTCAAAATCTCATAATTTGCACTTTATTCTAATTTTATACCTATCTTCTCATATGCAGGCGTATCATAAATAATAATTTACGAATTTAGATATTTTTCGATTTCTCAAAGTCATTTGAATTCTTAGAAGACAGACTTCATGACATTTAAGTTGACTATCCGCGTAGAAACCTTTTATTTCTAGTGCTTTAATAAGTTTTCTGGCGCCAAATACGTGACTGTAGTCGCAGTCTTTAAATTTGGTTGCTAATAATTTCCAACTTTTCTCTCTATATCTCATTAATTATTAAATATCTACTTGTGTACATGGGAATTCTCACGATAAGGAATTTCGGAGACTTAAACATTACCACCTAATGGCGAACGTTGTTAACGTAAAGTGATCACACTAAGCCAGCCGTCGAAATAACAGTAAAAGACGGTCGTAAGCCCGTAGTGATTTGTTCCATTTAAAATCGAACATCAGTAATGAATAATTGTTAGAGTCATTAGTTGTTACATATTCTTTAATAAGTGCTCTGGTAGGTTCATCAATGCCCCATGTGTGTACCTACCATAGTTACCTCACCACAGTCCTTGCGTTGTGGGCCCGCGGTGGTTATTTATCATTCGGTGTGAATAATTTAATTTGATGGTTAATAGGAGTGAGTTTGTTGGGACGTCACATTTGTGATGTGCTCATTCATCTTGCCGACGTTTCACACATCTCACGAAAAAACCAAAACGTATTCAATTTTAGATGGGTCATTTATTGCTTTTACCCAAACTGTCTGAAACCTTGATTTGAAGATAAAAGAACATTATTCAAATGGAGAAAGCTATAAATTACATTGTAGTAAGCAGTCAGAACCAATAGAGGATTATTTTGAGATAACTGTCTGACATTACTTCCCTGAAACACAATGATGTAGTAAAGGCAAATTAATATGATGTGATATAGGCTGAACCGCTTGGTGATAACGACATGCCCTATTTTGAGATGACTATTGAGTCATCTCAAAAGAGTTGAGATTGCTTTGACCATCCAAAAAAACAGTATCCACGCAATATTGCGATTCCAGCACCTACTGCAGAATGTCGCAATTTAATTGCTTTCGGAATCTATATGAAAAAAGCTGATCTTAAATTCCTACCAATTAACATCGCGTATGACATGTTGGTTTTGGAAACACCTTGTTATTAATAATTAAGAATCTACTATTTTAACTAAGTAAATTTATCCGGTTATTCTAATATTACTTTTCTGGTGAAAAATTCATATTATGCAGCAGTGCATGGAAAAATAGATCATTACATTGCAATAGTTTACCTCAAAAGGGTTATAGAAGGCGAGGACTGTTTTCAAACTACTAAAAAACAAAACTTTTCAACGGGCGTGATTTCCATAATAATAATATAACACTTTTCTATACAAAGGTGTCAGTATAGCCGGCGGAACTTATTGCCTGAGGCAATTTTTTCCAGTCAACCGGTCCCGTCCAATCTGAGACAGGCCAACCCCGGGTAGAAATTTCAAGTGAAAAAACACTTAGAAAAACTCTGACCCGACCGGGAATCGAACCCGGGACCTCGGATCTGAAGTCCACGCTAGTACAACTAGGCTACCGAGGTCGGTGTATATCACTCGTGTGTAGTCACTCAAGGGTATAAAAATTAGAGCTCGCAAAAAGGGATGACGCGAGAAAGGTTGCTAGGAGTGGATGAATGGAGCAGTGAGTAGATCTTAGAGAAGTCAGTCGAAGAAAAAACAAGATGCCTTTTTAAAATCAGCGGTGGTATTCTCGTAGCGTTCTTAACCCATTAGTGCATAAAGTTGTGTGTCGCATTTATTTTAATATTTTTTTCATTAATTTGCTATAAATGTGGATTAAAATAAAAATCAAAAATGATTTTTTGAAAAAAAAAATTTTTTATAAATTTTTTGGATCGTCCGATATATCGGACGCCATGCATACAAGACACTTTACTGGGCCATACTTATGTTTACTATCTATATTACATACATTATTTTGATGAATAAAATGCAAACTTTGGGATAGAAATTTAATTTTTATTAGTCTGATGTAATCAAATTATTGACCAATGAATATTTATTTATGGATTTGAAAATAATTAGTGAGTATATTGTCAAAATTGTAGACTATGATGGAACAAAATATTTTGGATGAGACCCTATCTATTACCCTAAAGTTGATTTTTCTTCGCATTTGAAAGAACATCATCTCTTCAAGCAAATTTTATGAATCTAGAAATCCGTAGCTTGAAATCTATAGACATCAAGTGAACCAAGAGTACTTTGTTCTCAAGAAGTGCGATAATAAGGGGGGCCAGCTTTTGAAAGGTTGGGCACTACACATAGGTCTTCTTACACCATAATTCACTCTTCTCGGTTTCTCGCTGTGTTTTTTTAAAAGACCAGCTGGATATTAGTGCCTTGTTTTTAAATTGACGTAATGGATTTCCTTTTTTTTTCTTTACCAACAAATTTTCATCCACTGCTGGATATTCGCCTCTCTATTTTTTTTTTTTTTTTTTTAATTTATTAATCCATAAGAAAATTCAAACTACATATTTACATCCCGATAAGTTCAAGTGGAACTTGTCATCAGGCTATATCTTACGTTATTACTAGTTTTACATTCAAATCTCTCCTAATATAATCAGTATAAGAGGCAGTTGGACAGTCACTGCTTGTGACTGGACTGGTTGACTAGAAAAAATTGACATTATCTATCTAAAAGTATTTAATTTATTTATTGACTATCATGGAGATTTAGCACCATAAAAGTTAGATGGCTTAACCCAGTTTATGGACCTACAACCCCAACGATTTATAGTTCGTATCTTGTTTGAAGCTAAATACAGCTCAATTTATTCTAATATGCTTCATGTTCATCAGGAAGTGTGTTAAGAATTATCAGGCAGTCCATTAACGGGCCTTCGTAATCATTGTCAGCATTATTATTTAAAAAATATGTTAGATATCTTATGCACCATCCACCCGTAAATTGATAATGTATGAACAACTTTTAGGTAACTGAAGTGGTCACTGTGCATGGCGTCCGATATATCGGACACACAAATATTTTTGGAAAAATCAAATTTATTTACAAAAACTTATTCAAAATAATTATACCATTCGAATGAGTGATTTTTATGATTTACATTGACAAAAAATAATATTTCAATATTACTGTTGATAAATAGAAAAATAAGCAGGATGGCTACCCTGTCCCTTGCAAACAAGATTGGCGATCTAAAATTTTGGAAATTCGACAACCATGAACAAACCAATGTGTAACCATTAAAAAAACTAGGTTATTAAGTTAGTAAAAATATTTCTGCATAACGTTCAATCAGAAAAAATACAAATTATTGCAAAAAATTTTGAGAAAAATTGAAAATAATGGCGTCCGATATATCGGACGCCATGTTGTAATGGGTTAATTTGAACTTGACTGAAATTTGTTCTTAAAATGACGGATTGGACTAGCCCGCGTTCTTCAATTAGTTTGTATTCATACATTTTTTTTGAAATTCGAACGCATGTCCGTGCCTGCAGTTTTTAAACTGAAACTGATTGATTACGAGAAAAGCCCTTCTGGTGCCAAGACGAATTGAATAGTGAACAAACCGAACGGATGTCATAATTAGACAAAAGGTACGAACCATAAGTTTGTGATTAAATTAAATATAAGACGTGTAATACGATACGTTGTTGAGGGGCCGTTCAAAGGGATTTAGCCGACAGTTTTCTCTATCTAATAATAATAATTATAGTAGCGCTGTCCCGCTCCATTCTCATTCTCGATGTTGTTAGTTCGTCAAACAAAATGTCAGCCCTAATAAACACATTGCCCTTAAACAAACAACAAGTTAGTCCAGAAATCAGGGTTTGCAAAAATTCAATAAAATAAATTATTAATTTACACATTTATTCAGATTAACGTCAGAAAGTATGACCATACAAAAGAAGGAGAAGCTGATCGAGTTT
Source organism: Mystacides longicornis (assembly GCA_963576905.1). Lineage (NCBI taxonomy): Eukaryota > Metazoa > Arthropoda > Insecta > Trichoptera > Leptoceridae > Mystacides > Mystacides longicornis. The sequence continues at coordinate 8,221,791 of OY756434.1, forward strand.
TTTTTATTTCATCCTTTCTCAACTTGGGTTATTAGAGATAAGTATAAGTATAACTTTACCAAGTATAACTTTAATGATAGACATCAGGAAAATAAGATAATATCGAGGTCGAGGAAATCACTTCCTCAGCGTTGCATATGGAAAAGACCCTAATACGGTGTTATTTTCGGAAATTTACAGTGTTCAGGCAAAATAATAGAACAGAGCAATAACTTTTTTTCCTCTTGCTTCTTCCTTGGCTCTTGCCCTTTACATGTCCCTTATTCCTATTCTCAACCTTAGCCTTCATCCCCTCACTCCCAGTCGAGCTCGCACATATTGATACAAGTTTTTTTTAACTATTGTTTGTCTTATTTCTTACCTACTCGGTGTAAATGTCTGCGTATATTACTTCGCTGGTGTTTTTGTTGTCCATACAATTATTATTTGAGTACATACCTAATTATTTTCAGTACATTTACTGTTTGTAGATATTATATATGTTCAATAAAATAATAGGTATCTGGGGTTAACCTTTTACGAGATTTAGTATTTTCATCTTACCATAATAACTCGGTAAAATTAGGTTTCAATAGAGTCTATTCTTTCAAAAACATATAGGTAAAATAACGAAACGCGTTTCATGTGTGATTTATTTTCTACTACAGCGCAATCTCTTGCATTTTTTCGCAATTAAAGATGAATTGTTTTAATTACAAACTAATGACCCGCCGAACTTCATCCCGCATTCGAATCAACAATAATAATTATTACATTATGCAATTAATTATTAGCTAAATTTCATACAATTGTTATGTCACAGTCTGTATTTAATACGTGTGATAAGTCAAAAAAATATATTTTATTCTGGGTTTGACGAGATTTGATCCGTTCCTTTTTTCGATAAATAGTAATCTACCTTAATTTCTGACACATTCAAATGCTTTAAATGACAGATCCTCTCGCATCGATATACCTATTAGAAATGGAGTTTTTGACAGCCCTTTCTTGTGCACATCCTTCACCAATCAAATTGAAGCGCGGTAAGTTAATATGTTGAGACCTTCCGATGTATAACTAGTCAGCACCCCTAGAGATATCACATTTTGACACCCATCACTTTGACTTGTACCAAAACAGACTATTCAACAAACCCACATATTCTTAGTATTATTTTATTTATTTTTGTTCGAAATTATCTCATTTTACTCTCAAACAAACATTGAAAAATTAAAGCAAAAATAATTGAATGGGAGTAGAATACATCTAAATAGAGGTATAGGTATAGGCAGATTCTTTATTTTTTTAAATAGTCTCCCTTCGAAACGAAGTGCCTCAGGAGAATTTTGGGTACAAGTTGGTACCACAGTATTACGAATGACGCTATTACGCCGGCGTACCCTGCGGAGGTCCGTCCCTTCTAAGATGGACTTGGCTGGGACTTGGCCGAATAACAATTGGCCGAGGAGAGTGCTGTTCTTCCTCCCGTCATCAGGGTCCCGAAGACGAGAAAAAGCAGTGAAGAAGTCTTGTTGCCTCCTTATGCACCTAAGTGACGTGTGAAGGAAGTTTTGATTGATTGATTTGGTCTCTAGAATATATTTTATCACGAAGGACAGTAATTTTATTTTTTTAAATGAAAGACCAATTTAATAGAAATCACGGAATAATCGACGCTTTAGCTTATAATTTATTCCAAGGAGATGAAGAACTGTCCCGGATAACAAAGTACATCGACGCCATGAGGTGATTGATCCTTTTTAGGTACATTCCATAGACAAAGGGTGATTTCTGCTATTCTAAATTCAGTTTTTGACTGTTTTGGATAAGTGATCAAATATGTATTCACAAGTGAACAAAATGTATATAGAACCAACCATTTGGTGTCAATCTATAAATCAATCGATTCGATTTTAAAAAGGTAAATTTTATACAAAATAGAACCACTACGGGTTTTAAGCCATCTTCTACCTACTGCTATACCTATTTCGAAAAATATAACATAGGTAGGTACATATAAAATACAGAGCAGAATAATTCCAAAATATGTCCATATTATCTGGTCGTCAAAGGATAAGATAAAAATTGTGGTAAAAAATTTGAACATCTTTAACGCACTTTATACCCTGTAGCTGGTAAAATTTCAATTCTACGTAAATTTTTGGACGTCTTAGATGTGAAACGTCTTGATAATTTAATCAGAAAATAAAACATATTATTATGTCATTGTATTCTTTGTAATAATAATAATATGTAAACCTTTTAATTCTGATTAGGCACCTATCTATAAATTATGATTTGACACCATGGTCCTCTATATATTTGTAGGATAGTTACAATGTTAGTGATATTATGTTTCTTCCTTTCCATTTCGTCCCTTGAAGTTGAAGTAGTGTCACTTCATCCTGTTTGACAAGTAAGTGTCGTGACCCCTTGTCAAGATCTATTGTACAAACTAAAGGGTATGTACAATGTACATACCTACAATATGAAAATGTTATTATTATTATTTTTTTCATTATTATAGAACAACTTATTAACAACACAAATGAAGATTAGTACAATAAATACTTAACAAAACAGAATAAAAAAGACAGGGATTATAATACAAAATTAACAGAAACGTTTAATACGGTATTCTCTTCCATCCAACCATAGAGTAAAGAGAAACAAAAAAAAAACAAACTAAGTCTGCACTCTTCTGAGGAGATTTTATAATGGGATGGGGAAAAGGATTTCAGCATTACGATGCATTTGAAGACATTAGAAGTTTTTTGACCAGTCTTATAAAGCCGTGTGACGATTCCTCCAGACTTACCACCGATAAAAGGCTGTTACCACATCAAGAACTATGAGTAGATATTATGGAGGTATTTTGATTTTTATGACCTCAATACCAAAATAGTTTCAAGTTTCAATATCGCGATTCGCGAATGATGTTAAATCAAATCAAATCAAAAATAAAGATTAAAATGTTTAGAATATAACAAAATCAAAATTAAACAAATAAAGAAAAAATATTATTCAATATTTATTTTTCCACGAGAGAGTGTTAACTACTTCAAAGTGAACTTAATCAAGCCCTGAAAATATCAGGCAGTCTTAAGCCCACGAGGTCTCAAACTAAGCCACAGATAATTTGGATATTTAACGCTCAAAACTTTATTAAACCCATTCATTCCTGTTAGATTTTTTTTTTATTATTTTTATACAATCAAAAACATCATTACCTACTCAGCAAAACAGGCACAGACCCTTTGCGCCGGGCAATGAGATTGCAATAGACAAAATATAGGGCAAAAATCATAGCTCCGCATAGTTTCCATAGTTGAAATGTTATATTGGCAACACAACAAGTTTAGTACTTTGGTGTTAAGACTAAAAATTAAAACCTCGAACATCTTAGAAGGTTTGCGCTCAAGAACTCCATTTGTCTCCCTATAATACTTTCTTATAAGTTCATACGTGATATCAATTTGTTATTTTTATTTTGACAATCTGTCATTTGATATCCTATAAAGAAAGGAGTTAGGCAGGCATTACAATAACAAAAGGGAGCCTACTTGTGAAGAAAAGGTAGACACGAACGTTATTGAGGCAAATGTCAACATTTTGTGACATGTCACTCAGTCAAAATGATAAAACTAAAAGTTCTAGGATCGGGCCAACTTATTCTGATATATTACTTTTATCTTGTTAGGGTGATGGCTTTAGCAGGCGCTGCTATTTTTATCGTCCATTGTTCAGCCGAAATCACACTAACATATTGATATTATTTTAATTACTAAAGTACCCTTTACCCCACTTACCCGGATAAGTCCGCCCTTTAGAGTGTCCAAATGTTTTTTTTTACTGTCGCCACACTGTACTTTTGAACAATAAAGTTTTATTTATTTATGTATATACCTATGATGTTTTTAGAGTTAAATTGTCCTATGAATATTTTGAAATAGGATGTACCTTCTCTTCTATGCTTAATAATTGTTTTTCTTAATTATAATAGATGCTGGATAATTTTATGGTTATTATATCGAAAAAAAAAAACATTATAAATTATAAAGGAAAAATATATGAATTCTGGATGGTTGGATGTAAGAGATTGGTGTTAAGCCATAGCCCATCACTATCGTATTTAATTAATATTGTATATAAAATTGCATATTTTCGGATTACCTAAGTCTTTTTCCGTAATTTGTACACTCCGTGTTTTTACCTGCTTTTTTGGGAAACTACATTAAGAAAACTGAATTTGATATTCTTTTCTTTTCCTTCATTTCTTTCTTCAGCCCTGTCGTATCCATTGTTGGAAAAAGGCCTCGCAGTGAGACTTCCACCGCTCTCTATCCTGCGCCAACCACTTCCGGTAATCCGTTTAATGTCGTCAGACTACCTCGCCTGAGGCCTGCCCACACTTCTCCCAGTTCTTGGACGCCACTCAAGAACTTCCTTGGTCCATCTGGTGTCGGTGAATTTGGCCACGACCAGCCCAACTCCACTTTTGTTTGGCGAATTTGATATAAGAGCCTTTTATTTTAAAGAAATTTGACATTTTCGCAGTTTAAATTTCTGTAAAAAAAATATCTTACGAGAAATTACCCAGAATATTTTTTCACAACATTCAGCTTAAAGTCAAATACGGAAAACTTGAAAACTTAATGGGAAAAAAATCATGTAAAATAGGTAGTTATCAGACCATTAGTCCGAATATTATGTAATCTCAGAATGCGGCCACAGAACATGTACGATCTCGGACTTCCTCACATTGACATCAACGACCAACGAAGTGACGAACTATGTACTTCACAAAGTTGAACTTGACAAGTGGGGAAAAAATCAATAAAAATCACAGTTCTTTTCTAATTTTGAACAGGGCTAATATTCTTTGCTAATAGCTAATAATATATTTCGCTAGGCAGCTAGCGTCGGCACTGATTTGAGCAAACTGACAGTGATAAGCCATCCCTTATCCCCGCTAAATTAACCGTAACATCAATTTAGCGTGAAGTTAACGAGAAGTCTGTTTTACTTGACAATGAAGTATTGTTCTTAGAGACGCCCACAGCCGCAAGCGAAAATAGTCTGCGGGGATACATTATGATAATATGTTACAAACATACGGTAATGTATTAGTACGTACGTCTTTTGTTTTACTAGACTTTTACCGCTAGATAGTGTACGTTGGTAATTTACGAGGTAAGCCTCTACAATCCCTTAGGTTTGTATTAAATAATTAATATTATTCTGTTTTTGTACAGCGAGCAAAAATTATTCTCAAACTTCAACATTCCATATTGGTATCTACGTTATAATTCAGTTATCTATTTATTTTATTTATTTATGTATTCACAAATACATATGTAAGCGCCTAGCAAAAAAACATTAAATAACAACAAACCCTCATGTAAATAATAAAAAAAACAACATAGATATAACTATTATGTAGATAGACAACTTCATTTTATGATCAACAGAGTAAAATTTAGGTTTCTTTAAATTGCAAAAAAACTGTAAACAATCATTAACGATAGTGCCTAGGTTATATTATTATTTATATTTTGATAAATTAACTAAAAAAGATCTATAGGCAAATAAGAATAACATAATTAATTCCGCAACACCACCATGGATCATGGATCAATTGAAAAGGACAAGGTGTCAAGTTTGTGTAGATAAATAAAAATAGCCTTCGCCTTACAATAACTTAAAGAAAATTTTCTAGTAGGTACATCGTAAACACAAAAAGAATCCGAAATGACTACGATGAAATTATTCCCTGTCGTATGATAAAAAAAAATATATTATACAGAGCCATCTATGGAAACAATCGTAAAGTTTTTTTTTGTCTTACGTGATAAATTTCGTTCAATGATTTCACACTATGAACAAAACTATTGTCTGTTTTCTATTAGGTGTACCTATACATGATTGCGTAATATTAAATCATTATTGTTATTTTTAACAGGTTACTTTTAATAAATGAAAAATAAAAATGAATCTTAGAGAATCCGACAAATCAAAGCCCGTCCGTGGAAATGATAATTATTATTCTCGTTAAACGAGTCTAATAATTATGTAATTTGAAAACATTTCTTTTAGTGACATGGATTTTCGGAGTTTTTAGAATTAAATCATAGTATGGAAACATTCCAATCCAATCCTATCCAAACTCCCTTAAGACCCCACTTAGGGGCATAGGGAGGCAACAAGAGCTCTCCATTGCGCTCGATCTTGCGCAATGTTTATGACCTCCTCCCACACCATGTCCAGATTCCTCAGCTCTGCTTCGAAGGAGCGGAACACAGTATGAGAGGGGCTTCGTGCCTTCTCTGACCGCGTGAGTTGGAAACATTAAATTTTAATAATATATCATGACTCTGCTATTGTTCATAAGATCATAATTTAGGGTTGGCTAGCAGAGATCATTTGGAATAAGCCCGCCCTTTCGACTGTTCAAATGTTTTTTTTTGTCGCCACATTGTACCTATCTACTTATAAGCAATAAATTTTTATTTATTAGTTATTTATTTAATTTACTTGAATTAATATTGCACAATACCTATAGCCAGGAGTTATTATACTTATCTTTAGTTTCCTATACCCACTCCTCAAAACAATTTCTTCTTATTCTTCTCCGATATTTTGCGATCTGTTTTGTTCAGTCAATCCTTCCGCGGACACCAACTGCCAGCAGTCCTTCCACATCCTGGGCGTTCTGCCTGGCAGTCTTCTGCCTTATGGAATAGCATCAGCTGTCACCTTGGCTATAAGGTCATCTCCCATTCTACTGATATGAATCGTCCAGTGTCTTCGCCTTCGCAAAAGTTATTAAATTAAACGATACATTTATTCGTGGAATGATACATTTTTATTTGAAAATATTATTATAGGTAGGTACTGGATATCGGCATCATTGAACGCATGCTATAAAATTGGAATGATCTTTAATAGCTTTAATTTAAAAGATAGATTCAATAGATCATCAACATCTCCAGAAAATAAATTAGTAGGTAACTAGCATTAATAATCCAATATTTATGTAGAAGAGGGAGATTCTTCTAAGCATCCATATTTAATGATGTCATCAGCGAATTCCTCAAATCTGGTAATCAAAGACTCCGTAACTGTATAATTGTATTCCACTTTGTCATCGATCCATTCATCCAGTTTCTTTTCTTCCCCTTTCTTACCATAAATAAACACACTGGAAGTAAAGCTCATAAGAATGCCAAATGCAATAGCCATTTTCAGATGTTTTTGAAAGATATCGTTAGGATAAACCTTGTTCATATCCAATCCGTATTCTCTAAGGTTACTTCCTAGGGCGTTGTAGTATTCCTCGCATAGTTGCTTTAAATATTTATCCCTGAAAGGACCATCAGTGGAAAAATAGACGTTGTACATTATGTCTATTGCCGGTGACGAGTATCGAATAATTTGATAGTCCACGAATATGCAATCAGAATCTCCTTGCTGAAACAGAAAAATAAATAAGTATAGTATTAAATGTCGGCTCCAAAAATCAAACTCTCCACTGCCTTATTAAAATGCAAAATTATAGAAATACATCTTAAGATAGTTATAAAAGTAGTTAACTTGGAATAAAAGTAGGTAGCTACCTGCTTTTTAAATAACATGTTATTATTCCATACATCCCCATGGCAAATTGCATTGTAAGGCTCCGTTAAAGATGAATCTAGGCACTTCAAAATAACAGACCGGCGCTTTTCTGTAAGATCCTTCAGCACTTTACTTCGTTCTTCGGGCTTGATGTGCGACATGATCTTACTTGGAGTATCCTTGATCATGCTGTAAATAACTTCTGGATAGTGGGGTTCGAATGGTTGGGTGGGGTCATGGGAGCCGTCATCCGCTGGAGGTATCGTCTCAATAAATACCATGAAACGCCCCCGCTGCATGCCGACGTCAGCACCACCAACAAGTCCGACTTCCTGGCGTCCACGTGTGGTCCTCGGACCCCGCGAACCCCGGGCAATGTGACTGTGATAACACGGTCATAGCAGACAGGAAGAGGGCGAATAGCGAGTGTCCAGCGCTATCAAACTGGGCCCAACCAGCTAAGGGAAGGAAAACCCCTACAGAAAACCCCGGTACTCCTGGTAGGGGGTTGGGCATGAGGCTAACAACCTCATCCCATAAAACAAACAACGTTACGAAACCCAAAGAAAAGAAAAGAACCGGTCACCCACACGCTAGACAACATGGCAAACGGAAATTGGACAACGAGAAGAAACAAAATTTGTTTCTTCTCGTTGATAATACGACTGGGCACATGGAACGTGCTGTCTCTTAACCGGACGGGTACCCTAAGGGTACTACTAGAAGAGCTTGATAAATATCGGATGGATATCGCCGCTATACAGGAGGTAAGATGGCTTGGCAGTGGCACCATAGAGCAACGGAGTCACACTGTATTCTACAGTTGCCATGAGACCTATCACCGTCGAGGAGTTGCATTCGTAATCAGCAACCGGTGTAAACATCTTATCTTGGACTTTAAAGCCATTGATCCGAGACTATGCTACCTGCGAATAAAGAGTCGATTTTTCAACATAAGCCTCATTAATACATACGCACCAACCGAAGACGCAGCAGATGAAATTAAGGATGAGTTCTACGACAGACTGTCAGACACTATAAGCAGATGCCCAACACATGACATTAAAATTATAGTAGGTGACCTGAACGCCAAGGTTGGTAAAGAAGATATATATCGCCCATATATAGGAAAATTTGGCCTCCACGATGTGTCTAACAACAATGGAGTGAGACTCGTTGAGCTAGCGGCCTCCCACAATATGACAATTGGAACAACCCTTTTCCCACACAAACGAATACACCTGGGAACATGGAAGTCGCCCGATGGAAGAACTGTCAATCAGATAGACCACATTCTGATAGATTCCAGGCACAAATCCAATCTCATGGACACGAGGGCATATAGAGGAGCTAATGTTGACTCTGATCACTATCTTCTGGGGTGCGTTCTGAGGGCCAGAATCTCCAATATGAAAAAGGAGCGGGGAAGGCGCACAGCGAGATTCGACACGGAGAAACTCAAGATCACAGAAACGAGAGAGGTCTTCATGGACACCGTGACGGATGGTCTGAACAGTGTCACGTCTCAAGACCTAAACGAAAGATGGGAGCAGTGCAGTGAAGTCATAAAAGCTGCTGCGAGGAATACAATAGGTGTAGCGAGACCGAACAGAAACGTAGATTGGTTTGATGATGAGTGTCGCCAAGCGACCCATGAGAAAAACAAGGCATATAGTAGAATGTTGCATTGCAACTCCACCAGACAGTCCAGAGAGAATTACAGGCGTAAAAGAAGGGAGGAGAAAAGGCTTCATCGCAGAAAGAAAAGAGAATTTATGAAAAACGAGATCAGACAAGCACAAAACTATAATAGCGTCAACAACAGCAGAATGTTCTATAAGAAAGTGAACATGCAAAAAGATTTCAAGCCCCGGGTTAACATGTGTAGAAGCCGGGATGGAAACATCATCTGCGAAAGACAGGCCGTTTTGTGCAGATGGGTGGAGCATTTTGATTCTCTCTTAAATCCCACTAATACTGGGACTGCAAGAGAGACGCCACAAGTTCGAGAGCAAGAAGCCGCTGAGGATGACCAACAGCCTACCAGAGCGGAGGTAAAAAAGGCCATCGATAAACTCAAAAACAACAAGGCCGCGGGTACTGATGAGATTCCCGCAGAACTGTTAAAAAATGCTGGCGAAACACTCCTGGACATGTTTCATAGAATTCTCTGCCAAATCTGGTCGGAAGAAAGCTTGCCCGATGAGTGGAACAAGGGAATCATATGCCCCCTACATAAAAAAGGCGATCAAATGGAATGTTCCAACTACCGAGGCATAACACTACTTAATTCAGCCTACAAGGTTTTCTCCAATGTGCTCTTTGAAAAGCTTTCCCATTATACAGATCTCGTTATCGGTGACTATCAGTGTGGCTTCAGGCCGAATAGATCATGTGCTGACCAGATATTCACCCTAAGGCAAATCCTTGAAAAGACACGCGAATTCAATGTGGAGACGCACCACCTGTTTGTTGACTTTAAGGCTGCTTATGACAGCATATATAGAAATAAACTGTATAGCGCAATGCGAGAATTCAACATCCCTGACAAACTTGTTAGGATGACGGAGGTGTCCATGTCTAGGGTAGAATGTCAGGTGAGAGTGCAGACGGATTTGTCTGACTCATTTGGTACACAGAATGGCCTTCATCAGGGAGATGCCCTTGCCTGCCTCCTTTTCAACATAGCACTGGAAAAAGCTATCAGAGACTCGGGTTTTACCATTTTAGACACCATATTCGGTGGGTCGGTACAACTGCTGGCATACGCGGACGACATTGACATTGTCACAAGAGACGAGGAGACTCTAAGAGACACTTTCTTGAGACTAGAAAGAGCGGCCAGAGAAGTTGGCCTGATTGTCAATCAGGGAAAAACAAAATATCTTGTATCAGACTCCACCTCTCCTGTATCACACACTGGTCACCTGTCCATTGAAGATTACTCCTTTGAAACTGTTAATAGTTTCACGTACCTTGGATATCTCATAACGGATAAAAATAGTGTCAGCGATGAAATAAGTAAGAGAATCACATCCTCAAATCGGGCCTACTTTGGGCTTCAAAAGCTCCTTAAATCAAAACTGCTGTCCAGGAAGTCTAAAATAGAATTGTACAAAACCACAATTCGGCCGGTCTTGACGTATTCTTCCGAGACCTGGCCACTGAGTAAACGAGACCAGGACAAACTGGACATTTTCGAAAGGAAGATCCTGCGCCGCATATATGGACCAGTCAAAGATGGAGATCACTGGCGAATAAGATACAACCGTGAGATTTATGAAATGTACAATGACATTAAAGTGTCCACATTCGTAAAGATAGGCCGGCTCCGTTGGCTGGGACATGTATCGCGAGCAGATCAAGACTCGGTTCTAAACAGGATCTTCCGCACGAGACCAGAGGGAAGGAGGAGCATAGGAAGACCGAAGCTACGATGGCTGGATGGCGCTGAGAGGGATCTGGGGCTTTTGGGGGTTGGTGACTGGCGCGCACTGGCGGCGGACAGGGTGGCTTGGAGAAGTTTGCTGAGGGAGGCCGAGACCCACTCAGGGTTGTAGCGCCGCAGATGTATGTATGTATGGATAGTGACATTGTTGTGCAACAGTATTTCTCAGCTTCGAAAATCTTTCAGGATCTTTTACTTTCATGGCGAATGATACTGCGTGAAGATTTGCCAATGTGCGCATAACTATTCTGGAATGCTTGTAATCCAAGGGTTTGTCTTTACCGTACAATTCGTACCCTAAACACGACAAATCTTCCATTATTATGTATTCCTTTAAATAATCGTAGGCTCCTTTGTAGAATTTTGCAAATTTGATTAGTTTGTCTGGAGACAAATTGCTTTCTTTTTGATATTTAAGCAGTTCTGGTAAAATTAACTTATAAGCGTTGCATTCAGCTTCAAAGAATACTTGTAGAGGAATTTTGTCTCGGCCTTTCTCCTTCATAACTGTTAATTTGATCAGTAAATTCACTTTTTTCTTGTCTCCATCTTTTTGTATGATTTGTGATCGAACGATTTTTGAAGTATAATTTCCACCTGTAAATGCATCTTCATTGACGTTTAAATCGTAGTTTTTTATTCCTTCTTCTTCTGCTATTTCAACCACTACACTTTTAACATCTTCAAAACTGAAATCCGCCATTGTTACAATTTAAAAAAAAAACACTAAAGCTATGCGTTCAATTGAAATGTTTGAACAATACTACTACGTATGAAACTCATAATTTGAATGTCATACTGTTTCATTGATGTGAAACAGGAATAGCAGTGTCAGCTACGATAATCATTTTATATATAAATATGTTGAACATTGTTATAAATTGAATAGATACGTTCTTACAATATTCATAATTCTTCGAGATATCAGCTGTTTTAAGAATAATTTTGGCATTTGTTTTTCTTCGCCATCGATTTAGATCTCTGCTGCAAACAAACGATGAGAAAAAAGCAAGAATTTAAGAGAAAACGGTCGGAGTTGAAGTATATAAAAGCTGTGGTCATTCTTCACGTTAACTCTAGATCACACTAAGGGATGAAAACGAAAAACACTTGTTTTATATTACTCTGAGACGAATTTCGTTCTGATAGAACATTATCACCCAAAGTCGCTATCAGATCCGCTAAAATTAATAATCCGCCAAAAAAATGATGCATGAAAAAAGTAACTTTTAACCGACTGTTCCGCTTAAATTATCACGATTCCTTTAAAATGACCCGCTATTCGATCAATTTAAGCGGCACCTTAAAAAGACCCGCCAAAATTTTAGAGGAACCGCTTATATTATGTCAATATCGTGTCTTTTTTTTCAGTCACTTCTCTTAAAAACAACAATCAAGACAAAATAAGTTATTATTTTAAGTTATTATATCATTTTGCTCTTGTTTTTATCACAAAAGATACGTTAATATTGTTATATTTCTTGATCAAGATGAATTTGTTTGAGAAAAAGGAAATATGGTGGCCATGATGATAATTTTGACATGGGGAAATCATTCGTTTGAAATCACTTGCAGCTATATTCATTTCGATCGATTTCTTAAGGAATATCGCTTGGATTGGTTGAAATCACATGGAATTGCCCGCGAAATTCAAAATTTTAGTTGATGCAAAATTTTAGCGGATCTGATAGGGAAATGGGGTAAAAGGGAGTTTGGTTCAGAAATGGTAATGCATCTGCCATATAGCCCTAATTTTGCACCTTTAGTTTTCCATCTGTATCGGCCTCTTTTAGAATTCTTTTGGTAGTGTCAGACTTACATCAAAACTAATTGTCGTGGTTTTTTAACAGAAATCCCAAAACAAATAAAACAACGAAATTAGGTAGGTATATTATCCTACCTTAAAGATAACCAAAAAGTCATTGAATAAATAGACATAATTATAATGTTACAGCTAAATTAATATATTATCTACTTAAAAAAATGGTTTCCATATAAAATACGAGTATGAAGAAACTTTTTTCCCAAACAATTATTTTTTCTGGTTTTTACGAACATGTTAAGTTTCAGTACAGTGAAATATTATCTTAACAATATCGCTCCATATATAGTAAGTACTTAGATATAATTATGTACCTACCAATTAAGTTATAGATATACTTACACATAAAGTGCATAGTAAGTCAACTTGATAATATTATCATCATTATCTATGGACTTGACAATGTTATGTCATCGCATCATTTAAACGTTGCGCGTTTGCAAGATAAAAACAATATAATAATAGATAGTAGATACGAGTATAATGATTATAGTTAGGTACTTATAAATATGAAATAGTAAACTTCATTTTGTTCCCAATAAGATTTTAGTTTTTATTTTACCAAATTAATATGAGTATTATTATGAAGCTAGTTTTTGAAAGGCGCCCTTTATGGCTTTTTCTTGCAAACTTTGCTTGCGTATCGCAGAATAATTCGCATGTGAGTCTTTAAAGCACTTGGTTGATTGGACTCTTAACAACCTTAAACTTTTTATTACAAATATTGCATTTGTTTGACTTTTCTCAGCTATGAATTCGCATGTGTCTTTAAATACCCCAACCTTTAAAAAAAAAGTGCTCAACCATATTATTAGAACAAAATTTCTATTTAGTTGCGAGTGGTGCCATCTTGTGGTAAACTTAGGAACTAAAAGCTTAATGACACCAATCAGTTAGTGAGGCAGTGACAAGGAAAATTATTATTATAGATTGAATTTAATCAATAATTTTATAATGATGATGGTTAAGTACATAATTATGTTAGCCAAGGTCAATGATGTTTTCATATTGAATAATTGATACCAATTAAACGTTAAGTTACATTGGTAATACAATGTAAGTGGTTGGTGGACCAGTGGTACAGTCGGCGACTTTCGTACGTACACTGTATGTACGTCGTACAGCGTATTGGAAGTCATGGGTTCGAATTCCGGTGCGGACCATTTCCACTTTCACAACACAATCTTTGTTTTATGTGAAAGATCTCGAAAATGTATTTGTGTTCACTTTAGGTGAGCCCAGATTCATTAAAAAAAAAATAGGAATGAAAACAAATTGTGGATGCTAATAATTTAGTAGTCGATAAGACTAATCTTATAAAAAAAATATTAGCTGTGCGTGTGTCTCACTAAAAATCGAGAACGGCTATACCGATTTGGCTAATTTTAGTTTCTAAAAAAAATATGAAAAAATTTGCAGGAAAAAAGAAAAAAATTATATTTAGTTTTTTATACAAAGTTTTCCTGCCTGCCTAGTGCCTGCTGTAGCATGTGAATCGGGTATAATTATTTCATCAGTATAGGTCTAGATAATTTCGTCTATAAAATTATTAGTTCAAGAGTTATCGCAATAAAACCACTTAAAATTAGGATAGACAATTTTGGTGAACGTTTATTATTCTCCAAATGTGTTCTGAAGGCCAAATCTCTCCCGTAGCAGGACATGCCCCCCCTCTCAACCCACTTCATCTTTCTTCACCGCAGCCCTCTGATCTACCAGAGCGCAGCGCGTGAGTTGCATTCCAGCGATAGACAGCCCATAGTCAAGAGGTGTGTGTTTTTATCTCCCCTCGGCGCACTTCGCGTCGAGGGAGAGTGTTAGGAAGAAATATATAAAGTTATTTGTAATTACAAGTTAGATTCAATAAACATTTTAAGTATTGGAAATTGTGTATTGTGGCTGGGAAATTGCGCGTTTAACAGAGTGGAAACTAAGTTTTTTCTACCTCAGTAAAATAGTGTAAAATCCAAGAAACAAGTAATACTAAAGATCAATAGAACATTATAGTGATTAAAGAAATTAGTTAATATCAGACTGACAAAAGTGAAACCTAAACGAACGTATAAATAAATAATAATGTAACCTGTGTTTTGTACCGAACTTGTAACTGATTAAATTCTTGTGTCTGGAAATAAATAGTGACTGAATTGGCTTTTGGACTTTAATTTGAAATGATGTTCCAAATCTCGAACTTCACATCGCCCTGATGATGAGAGCTTGCTCTACTAATAGCTGAGGCAATTGTAACATCAACCTTTTGGTCTCAAGGGTTGCACCATCTGTTCTTCATATCGATCAGGACCTAAGAGGAGGTATGTGACATCTACTCACTTCGATAAAAGGGTAAGAGATTCAAACTATAAGAACTATTGAGGGATCCGTATAGACGACATTGTCGAAGGGTATCACTTGGAGAGGAGAAGGATGGTAGAAGGAGACAGGAGAGGGAACCCGTTACAAATTAAGAGGAGGTATGTGACATCTACTCACTTCGATAAAAGGGTAAGAGATTCAAACTATAAGAACTATTGAGGGATCCGTATAGACGACATTGTCGAAGGGTATCACTTGGAGAGGAGAAGGATGGTAGAAGGAGACAGGAGAGGGAACCCGTTACAAATAGCGCTGCCAACGCGTGGCTTTGATTTGAGGACATCTTCGTGAAGGAAGCCAATTTTCAGCTTGAGTCAGGAACCGGACCACAGGAGGGAAGTCTTAATAATAAATAAATTCAGCTTGAAATACGAAGAAAAGTACGTATTATCTTATCTTACTGTATGTAGTTTTGTATTGTTTCATTTGTGTACATAATTGGTCGGTCTTGCTTAATGAATCTGTTTGATGAGGACGAAGGAGAGTGAACATTTTGGGGAGGAAAGAATGCCACGGAAATTTGATTAGAGTAGCGTTTCATAAATTTAGAATCAGTAAACTGTACAACGTAATTGATATTTCAAAATTAAATTTTTGTATGTGCCTGTTTATGGTAGAATCTTGGAAAAGAGCCGCGTCATAATCACGTGTTAATATTTTCTAGCGGGAAAAGATACTTGCATCCACCTGTATTCTGATTGTGTATAGTGGTATGTGTATGAGTGGGTACCTATAGAAATAGCTCACGCGCGCGAACGATAGATGTATTGGTGAGTCCGTTGCTAGGTTACCGATATTTTTAAAGCAGGATTCCCCAACTTTAATTTCAGATGAGTTTTTTTTAATTGCATATTGTTGGATTGTAGAAAGTGTCGGTTAATAGTCGCGTAATAAAATCATCGTTTCATTTCATTGTTGGTAACTACTCGATTGTCGGATAATAGTCGTATAATAGAATCATCGTTTCATTTCATTATTAGAGTAACTACTCTATTGTTGGATAATAGTCGAGTAATAGAATCATCGTTTCATTCCATTCTTAGTGTAACTACTCGGTTGTCGGATAAGTAAAGTCATTGAATTTGTATTGTGAAAAGATTTAGGGAAACAGAATTGTAAATTTTTCATAGGTAAAATTGGAAGGAGAAATTACATTCGATTAGAACACAGAAAATTATAGATGGTAAATTTTGAATAAAAGATGTCGTAGGTAAAGTCATATTTGGTGTATAAATTAAAAGCTTTGAATAATGAATAAACTAGTAGATTCTGTAATTGGTTTGGTAGTTACGTAGAAATCAGTCCTCACAGTCGTACAGGTTTGAAAAGAAACTTTTCACATAAAAAGTTGTTTTGTTAAAAATAGAAACAGTTTTAGATTCACTGAACTTTCCCCAAATAAAGTTCAGTAAAATCAACGGTCGGAAATTATTATTGTTTTTTTTTCTTGTGTATATTCTGTGCTATAGTAGGTATAATATCCTTTGTGTAGACTGCACGGGTATAATAGCGTCACCTCAAGGTTAATTTTTTTTTTGTCATTTTTGAAACACGTGAGACTTGCAAGGATATATTTTGCAAGTTAGATCTTGAATGGGTACCGGTATGTACTTATTACTTATGGGATACGATACAGTACAATCTTATAAATTAAATCAAAGATTGATATAAAGTTTTTTTTTGCAGATTAAATTAAATACGTATTAAATTCCGAGTTGGTAAATAATAGTTACAGTAAATCTTAGCATGTACTTGTCTCTTGTGTGTAAAATTCCATGCCGATTTATCATTTGAATAGTGATTAAAGATAGTAAGTTTTTTTTTTTGCATAAGTACGTACGATTCTATACCAGACTGGTAGTCCTAAAATACAATAGGGTTCAGAGTACAATAATTAAAGTAGATAAATCACTGATTATCAGTTATGTTGCATTTATAAATATAGTTTTTGTTTTGTTTGAGATTGTTGTTCGACATAGCCTTTTCTTCTTCTTCGTTGACTGCGGGCTCCCCTGTTTGATTCAATCAGATTGTTTCACCTTTTGCGGCTACTTGAGAATTTCAAATGAGCAAGTTAATGATTAGTTTTAGAATGACCAGAAACCATTCCTTAGGGATTGGCGTTGTGCATAGATAGACATAGTACAGCCTTGCGATGAGTCGTAAGACACTTGCCCTACCTTCAAGGGATAATTTTTTTTGAATTTTTATAAGTACTCGGTGACGTCACCTTACGTGACTATCTTTTAGAGTTTATTGAGCCAGTGATGATGATATTCTTCGGAAAATTGCTGTTTAGCGGCCCACTTTATGATTCAGTCTTGTTGCTTCTGGGATTATAATGATGGAATGAGCCGTATATTTTTTTAAGTTACAGGATAGAAGCAAACTTCCACGTTTTAAATTTTTATTTACAGTTTAATTTTTTTTTGGTGTTTTTGTCAGGTTCGCATCGTTTAAACATAGGATCATGAACATAGTCATGTATAGATAGTAGAACGGATTATCAGTTTCAAACCGCATCGTAGCGATTTGACAGAATAATAGGAAAGTTGTGTTCGAATAATTATGGGATACAGAAATGTCTAGAGTGTCATGAATGTGGCACAGTTTTTTTTTTTGAGATCCTTAAGATTGTCTAGAATTGTTGCGAATTACCATATGTATGTAGTGCTCCTTTCTGGCTGGATATTTTTTTTTGTTATTGTTATGTGTCAAGGGTTTCACTTATAATAGACAGTTGTATTTGGATCCGCGATAGCTGGTCAGCTGTAATAAGACATTAGTACTTATGATTTTTTTTTAAATTTATAAATAAGATAGTGATACGTTATGTAATGAGCAATACCTTTTCATGTCTCAGTATTTGCTCAGTTGATCATAGAAATTGAGATATGATGGCGCCTATAAAATTTAGACAGAATTAACATCAAATATGTCGGCTAGCATGAGAGACCATCACTCAAATTTATTCTTGCATTAATTGGGCAGCAAGAACTTAGAGTAATTAGAATTTTTTTTTTATTTAAATACAGTATGCAAGTATGAAGTTCCGAATTGGCAAGTGACCAGATTGTGTAAACAGCTATTAATAAATTGTCAACATTGTAAAATTATGTCGTATCTCTAAAACCAATCGAGCATTGACTCTGTAGAGCTGTGATAAAAAGTACCAACAAATAATGAACAGTGTTTAGTGTGACAAGTGAAAGGTTCGACCAGTGTTTTTTTTGGACTGAACCTATGGCCTTTTATAAATTCAACTTAAAACATCTAAAAATAATTATGATACACAGCATTAGGGATCCTTACTTGATACTGTAGTTATAAGTGTTATTGTATAAATGATAAGTTAATATTATATAACTGATATGTAAATAGAGTTCCAACAAAGTTTTGGTATCTCATGGGAGAAAGTTATATTATTAAAATGTGTTTTCCGTTCGTTGCCATTGATGTGTTCTGGACGAATATGTATAAACACTATAGCCTGGCTTGGCTGAAAAATAAGTCGGTGATAGTATTTTGTTTTGTAATAATGTTTTGTGAGTTATTCGTTGCCGTAGAATGGTTCCGGGCGAATGATTCAAATGGTACAACCTATGTCAATTATGTCAAGGTTTGTAAAAGCATCAATTCATAATTGTAATTATTGTTCTGTGTAAACGAATGTATGGGCAGTATGAATTGATAGCTACAAAATGTGAAGGTGTTAAAAACACAGTCACCAGAGCGATTCCGGCTTAAAGTAGGATATTGTTGATAAAGTATCTGTATTTGATGTCTAGAGTTTTTTTCTCACGGTGGTTATCCGTAGAATGCCTAGAACATTGTTGTTATATGTACATTAGTTTTAGTCTATCTGTAGGAAATGGTGTATGTTTCAATGGGACGCCATAGAATTATCATTACCACCTTCCTAAGGATAAAATTAGTTAAAGTTAAATTTTTAAAACAAGCTGCCATTTGGTTTAACATAATTGAGTAAAGAATTAGAATGATTAATTGAAATTTTGGTGACACCTAATTCTTCTAGAAATTGTAAAGTTGTTTCTGTATAGAGCCTTAGTAAATTTTGAATCCTGTATAATTATATATTGTCATTTTTTTTTTAATTACCTTCCTTATAGGTAATATCTTCTAAGTATTGTTCTTGATACGATTACTTATCATTCTTGAATTACTTCTGGTATGTCATATATGTTTTCTGTGAAATTGTGCCTGGGTCTCGAGGTGAACTTACTATAAATAATTTTTTTTTGTGATGTATGAAAGTCTTGGATCCAAGTAACTGTATAATTGTGAGGAGCGAATGTGAAGTATGTGATTATGTTGATTATGTATGTAATGGTATGTTAGTATCACAAGAGAACCTCGATTTACTTCATGACCGGCTATAAAATAATTGTTCTATGTACTTGCTCACAGAAAACATCACTTACTTCTTCGTATAAGGATAATTTTTTTTGTTTTTGCTTGCTTTTGTTGAAACTTAGTATTGTATACCTTGCCGTATAGGAGTCACCAACCTTTTTTTTGATGTAATCTTCGTCTCAGTAATTTAATATTTTTCTTAAGTATATTAATATCATAACTTGCCTTGTATAACTGATACATTCTGGGGTCGCAAACCTTTTTGCGAATCCTTTCATTCTCATGTAAAGTTTTATTTATAAATTTTTTTTGTTTTGTATCTTACCATAATACTTCTTCGTTCGTTCTGGGGTCACCAACCTTTTGTCGGTACTTAGAGAATTTTTTTTTTTTGATTTTTTTTTTTGAAATTTTGTAATAGGATATTTGTAGCATGTGAATCGGGTATAATTATTTCATCAGTATAGGTCTAGATAATTTCGTCTATAAAATTATTAGTTCAAGAGTTATCGCAATAAAACCACTTAAAATTAGGATAGACAATTTTGGTGAACGTTTATTATTCTCCAAATGTGTTCTGAAGGCCAAATCTCTCCCGTAGCAGGACATGCCCCCCCTCTCAACCCACTTCATCTTTCTTCACCGCAGCCCTCTGATCTACCAGAGCGCAGCGCGTGAGTTGCATTCCAGCGATAGACAGCCCATAGTCAAGAGGTGTGTGTTTTTATCTCCCCTCGGCGCACTTCGCGTCGAGGGAGAGTGTTAGGAAGAAATATATAAAGTTATTTGTAATTACAAGTTAGATTCAATAAACATTTTAAGTATTGGAAATTGTGTATTGTGGCTGGGAAATTGCGCGTTTAACAGAGTGGAAACTAAGTTTTTTCTACCTCAGTAAAATAGTGTAAAATCCAAGAAACAAGTAATACTAAAGATCAATAGAACATTATAGTGATTAAAGAAATTAGTTAATATCAGACTGACAAAAGTGAAACCTAAACGAACGTATAAATAAATAATAATGTAACCTGTGTTTTGTACCGAACTTGTAACTGATTAAATTCTTGTGTCTGGAAATAAATAGTGACTGAATTGGCTTTTGGACTTTAATTTGAAATGATGTTCCAAATCTCGAACTTCACATCGCCCTGATGATGAGAGCTTGCTCTACTAATAGCTGAGGCAATTGTAACATCAACCTTTTGGTCTCAAGGGTTGCACCATCTGTTCTTCATATCGATCAGGACCTAAGAGGAGGTATGTGACATCTACTCACTTCGATAAAAGGGTAAGAGATTCAAACTATAAGAACTATTGAGGGATCCGTATAGACGACATTGTCGAAGGGTATCACTTGGAGAGGAGAAGGATGGTAGAAGGAGACAGGAGAGGGAACCCGTTACAAATTAAGAGGAGGTATGTGACATCTACTCACTTCGATAAAAGGGTAAGAGATTCAAACTATAAGAACTATTGAGGGATCCGTATAGACGACATTGTCGAAGGGTATCACTTGGAGAGGAGAAGGATGGTAGAAGGAGACAGGAGAGGGAACCCGTTACACTGCCTTATAAGCATGAAAATAGGATTAATTTCTTGTTCACTGAATATTTTTGGTATCGTATCCTTGCTCACCTCTCATTAGTTGGAGTAGACCATGAACGAAGCTCTCAAATTGTAAAGATACTAATAATGTCGACAAGTAATATGAGTTTATTTTTGAAGTACCTTCAAAGATAAACTGAAGTTCCCTTAATGCGCTGAAAATATTATTCCTTATTAAGTAAGTGTTCTTAAAACAAATTGATAATGTTTAAATTAAAGATAATCAATAATGAAGTCAATTCACAGTAGGATTTTGAGTGGAATACGTTATTGACAAAAAATTCACTTGAAAATCTTAAAGGTTAGTCCATATTTTCTCGATTGGCAAAATCAATAATTACACGTATAACGGAACTAATAGTAAAGAATAATGTAACAACTAATGACTCAAACAATTCATTACTGATGTTCGATTTTTAAATGGAACAAACCACTACGGGCTTACGACCGTCTACTACTATTATTTCGAAAACGTTCGCCATTAGGTGGTAATGTTTAAGTCTCCAAAACTTTTAATCATGAGAATTCTCGACATGTTCAACATGTCCAAAAATCCCGTGTATAAAACAAGTAGGTAGATATTTAATAATTAATGAGATATAGAGATAAAAGTTGGAAATTTTTGAGAAAATTTGTTATTTTCAAGTGGTCAAATACAGAACTTATTGTCATTTTTTTATGAGTTTCGATCATGGACCTAACACATATACCTTACGGAAGGTTTCATTTAGATCTTGCTCGATTTATCGTCTTGCCACATCTCTGAAACACATAGTGTAAAGTGATCGTCCGACGAGGCAAATAGGATATACTGAACATGGGAATCATTTGCCCTCAGAACCTGAAAAACCTTCACCTGCTGACCTACAAAATTAATGGTAGGTAAAGAAAACATCCCAAATATGTTAATCACGATTTAACTGGAGTACTAAAATACGTGCAAGTGTCTAGGATTTTCTAAAACTGTTTGCATTGATTGCACTGCTACTCCTTGCATTCAGACAGATTGGTACTTATTTTCATCCTTGTTTTCTTCAGTTATGGCAATTCTAAGTTTGAAAGTTCCTAAGTAATGTTAAAAATTAGAATTTAAGACTTTACCGAAACTTTATCAATCTAAGTGTGCGAATAATAGACAAAAATTTATTTATGCGAAAATTTCTTCTCCCTTTTTTATGCATTTAATCTTCATAATATATTATGTACATTGTGACAAAACATCAGAGTGTTAAATAATTTGTGGAATAACAAATTATTTTTTTTTCATTTAAATTTTCTACTTTATAATATCGTTTAATGTTTCAATATACCTCTCCATAAATAAACCAAAGGGATGGAACCGCATAACCATTATGGTTTAATAACGTTGAGCATTTACTTACAAATTTTATTTTAAACACTTTATTGTTTTCAATTCGACAAAGACGCATTTTTGATAATATCTTCAGCCAAACATTCTACTCTTGCCATCATTGCATCAGTTGGAGAGAAATCATTTTCAGATTTATCATCGACCAATTCTTCCAGCTTCTTTTCCTCGCCAGGTTTCATCAGGAGTAATGCACTCGATAGGATACAAAAGAGAATGCCTAAAGGTGCAGCTTGGTCCAAAAGTTTCTTAAAGACATCACGGGGAAAAACCTTGCCGACATCAAGTCCGTATTCTTGAAGGTTACTACCAAGCGCGCTGTAATATTCGTCGCATAGCTGGGCGAAATGTTTCTCCCTAAAAGAAGCTTCTGTAGACACGTAGAAATTGAACATTATGTCTGTTGCCGGGGATGAGTATCGAATAATTTGATAGTCCACAAAAATGCAATCCAACACTCCATTCTGAAAGTAAAATAAAAAATGTAGTAAATGTTTCAGAGTATGAAATCAGTAGAAATGTGGAATAATCTATGCGAGAAAGGACATCAATCAAACAATGACTTTATGAACCTACCTAGTACCTATGACTTTATGAACCTACCTAGTACCTATATATAGAGACAAAAGAAATCGAGGTGTCAAGAAACCTCCAACATATTATCCAACATTTATCTATGAAAATAATAGCACTGATTGATAAGGCCTCACATTTTGACCAAGAACTCCAAATATTACCTAGTTTTGGAAAAAAAAATCTACATATTTTTGAATCGTTTTGCTTGGAGATTTCGCCATCAAACCAACAACTGGAGTGCAAGAAGGGTTTGGTAAAATTTAGGAGATTGCATTTTTTGTAAGTCCACATCTAGAAGCCAAATTTTAATGATCAACGCGCCTAATAAGAAGGTTCTTCTTGGAGGAAATTCTTGGTGTTACTGACACAGAAACAGTGCATTGGTATGAAGTTAACATAATGTCAAAATAAAATTAATATATGTATTGTAGATAAAATTATTTAATAATGAAAAACAAACCTGCTTTCTGAATAACATGTTATTATTCCACACATCCCCATGGCATATTGTATTGTATGGCTCTGTCAAAGCTGAGTCCAGGCACTTTTCAAGAACATACTGGGGGTTTTCAGTTAGGGATTTCAATTGTTTGATGATTTCTTCTGACTTAATGTGCGGAATGAAATTGTTTGATGAATCCTTGATCAGAGTGCAAATAAACTCGGGGTAATTGCATTTATGCGCGACATAACTTTTAACCTTCGAAAACCTCTCAGGATCATTTTCTTTCATGGCGAAAGACACAGCGTGAAGATTTGCCAATGTGCGCATAACTATTCTGGAATGCTCGTAATCCAAGGGATTTTCTTTTCCGTACAATTCGTACCCCAAACACGACAAATCTTCCATTATTATGTATTCCTTCAAATAATCGTAGGCTCCTTTGTAGAATTTTGCAAATTTGATTAGTTTGTCTGGAGACAAATTGCTTTCTTTTTGGTATCTGAGTAGTTCTGGTAAAACAAATTTATAAGCATTTAACTCTGTTTCAAAGAAACTTTGCAGTGGGATTTTATCTCGTCCTTTTTCCTTCATAACTGTTAACTTGATCAGTAAATTCATTTTTTTTTTACCCCCATCTTTTTGACTAACGATTGTCCGAATGATTCTCGAAGTAAAATTACCCCCAGTGTAGGCGTCTTCGTTGACGTCCAGTTCGTAGTTTTTTATTCCTTCTTCTACGGCTATATCATCCACCACACTTTTTATGGCGTCAAAACTGAAATCCGTCATTTTGATTAATGGGTATCACTGAACTCAGTATCCATCCATACACTCAATAGAAATGTTGTAATAATACTGCTTGTGTTTTAGACGACTTGTGCGACGTATTAGTCATTTCAAAAAAGACAATTACAAATACATTTAGATATTCCTACACTATGGTCATTGTGAATATTGTCTAAAATCCAATCAGTTGTTGCGGTTACAAATTATTTTGTACCCTTTATTGTTCATTCTAGGTGCATATTATTATGTACCCTGGTAGGAAGGGATAGACATTTTTGGTAATACCGTACGGAAAATGGTGAGAAATGGGTATATACATTCATCCGGCTCAAAGGACCAAAATGTTCCTATGCGCTTATTGCTGGATTTTTAATAAACTTATGGAAAGGAAAAAAAAATTGACCAGACTTTTTTATAAGTCAGATGATACTAAATTAATTGCACAACTGAAACACCAGAAAAATATTCACAACAAATCATAAAAAAGCTTGAAAAAAGTACCTACCATCAAAATTTTTTGTATGTAACAATATTTTTAATTTCAATGGTTGTCTTACTTCCGACCCCTATTTCCTCAACAGATGGCATTAATGTCCCCTACAGAAAGTCCGTTCCATACTAACTTTAATATTATATTTTATATATATTTTTAGCCATTTATTCAACTTTTTATTAGTTATTCTGTTATCCGGAGCGGAGAAGAATCCAATAAATCTAACATCGGAAGAATCTGTTCAGCCGATCTCGCGAGTTATAAGTGTTCACACTAACCCGACATTCATTTATATTCAGGGGTAGCTTAATTTATTTGAACGGTTTCTTTATTTACGTTTCTTTACGTCTATCTCTTTCCATCTAAAATTATGAATGATTGTCCAAAGCGACATAGTTATCAATCAAATTAAATAAGTAGTGCTATTTTTTAAACTCTTGAACAAGCTATTTAAATTATGTACCTAAATATACCTAGAAGAAAGAATTAATACCTAGGTACTTCGACCTTTTATGAAACGAAGATTGATGGAGATACCGCTTTTAGTAGTGTAGGTATAATAATTAAACGCATTACTATAAGAATAAGTATAGGTATCATTACAAAACGCAACCTAATCAAAAACTGGGGTTTTCTGACTGAACTTGAGTCCTTTTGTCAGAAAAAAAAAATTATTCGAACGAACATGTTAGATTTCGAGACAATAAAATCTTCACTCAACAAATATTTATTTATCGCTCATTATCATTAAATTATAGGTATGTACAAATGTAGATATTATGTAAGTACACAAAAATATTGCATACTATTACATAGAATCATCATTATCTGTGAACTTATTACATACCTTTGTATGATTGTTATGTCATCGCGTAATTGGGACGTCGCCAAAATCTATATCTATCTCTATAATATATAAAAAATGGACGCCTATTCTTTCCCTTAGTCATCGTACGACCTGTCAACGACTGGACCAATTAAACGAATTCTTTTTTTTTTGTATTTGCTATCACCAGGAGAACGTTTCTTTTGATTCAAAAATTAAAAGGTTACCCGGGATATTAGAATTTTTTAGAAAACTTAACGTGAGTATGTAACCTTGTTACGGCCGGTTTCAAAAAAAGCGACTAAAGAATGGGAAGTTTTCTGGGGAGCTTCCGACAAGACACACTAGGTGGCAGCGCTTCTAATCAGGTCTAATGTCAAATTATGACAGCTGTCAAACATACCATCTAGCATTGACTGATGAATATTATGCTAATATATCTCCTCTCTTTTTTGTTTTCTCAATTAAACAATTTAACGTTTTAATTATTGATGATTGCAAAAGTGGCTTTTTCTAGGAGGTAAACCGTAGTGTGTATATAAAAAAAAATAAGATAAACAATTTATTTATAATAGTATGTAAAAAGAAATGTACAATGATTAATCTAAACATATTGTAAGTTATCTTATTATAATAATAGATAAGTTGTTTAATTTGAAATAAACTTGAATGATATAGTTTTTTTTCATTTTTACTGTAACACAAAATAATATAAACAAAAAGTTTAAAGTATTTATTTACGAAAGACAAAACCGACCATAACACAATAACACACATGCACACTCATATGGTTGAGGTTATAAACGTTAATTTGACCAGTGTTGCCAACGCCGTTTTTCAAACGCAAAGTAGCCCAACTGAAAATTTGGTATGCGGTCATTCCGAAAATTTTAGTATCCGAAGAGAGGTGGGAGTTCACTAAAAAAAGGTCATTTAGTACCCGGAAATGTGTAACCCAAGTGGCTACCTTTTAGATTTTTTCGTCGCCTATTCTAGTTCCAAATAGCCCAAACGGCAATAAATCGACCCCTTTGGCAACACTGAATTTGACAATAGACCGGATTAGCAAGGGCGCCTCTGGTGGCACAAAATGGAAAAAAACATCCCATTCTTTAGCTAAATGAATCTTTAAGTTTTAAAGTTTCCTTTAGGTAGACACGTTTCATAAAAAAATATTCCCGCTTACTTTAGCTAAAGTTTGAAATGTCAAAAAAATATTTGAAAGTTGGTAGCAGTTGGTAGTGTTACCATGGAAATCTAAGGAAAACATCGGTTGTTTACTAATATTTTCGCGGAATTTCTGTTAATCTGTCAATTTCATTTCTCAATAGAGCATCAAAGTGGCGTTTTTAGTGTTAATTTATTATTATGGTTTATAAATTAGTAAATGAAATCTGTAAACAATAATATTCTTCCCGTTTTGCTATGTTTTCCGCCCTATTTTAGTAATTTTTGTCCACAGTGTCACCGCATACATTTTGTATGCGGTGACACTGCGGCCATCTTTATGACAGAGAAAGGACAAAGCGCCACGAAATTTTCTATGAACTCCGACGACAAAAGATTGAACTACACTAAAGTCGACAACATAAAGTGTCATTTTGTTCTAGTCCTAAAATAGGTCACAAGAATCTAGACATAATTAGAACGAAAATTGAAATTGAAAATTTAGAAAACTCAGTTTTCTTTGACATATTTTGAATTTACGATCTTATAAATACAATAGGCTTCCGAGACCAAAATCACTCGAGTCCGGGTGGAGGTCTATAATAAAATAAAAAAAATAATAATAATAATGAGAACAATAAAGATGAGACATTTACAAAAATGGATATAGTCATATCCTGGCGCCAAATACATGACAGCAGTCGCAGTCTTTAAAATTGGTTGCTTTCTTGTTCTCAATAATTTCCAACTTTTTCTCTATATTTTATTAATAATTACTAAATATATACTTGTTGCATACATGAGATTTTTCAACATGTTGAACATGTTGATAATTCTCATGATTAGGAGTTTCGGAGACTTAAACAATACCACCTAATGGCGAACGTTGTTAACGTAAAGTGATCACACTAAGCCAGCCTTCGAAATAACAGTAGACGGTCGTAAGCCCGTAGTGGTTTGCTCCATTTAAAAATGGAACATCAGTAATGAATTCTTAGAGTTTTTAGTTGTAATATAGGTATTTGTTAACATTAATTGTGCCATAATTATTTGTAACTTTAATAGTGCAATTATTACATAACACACTGATACCCGTTATGCTTTACGTTGTTGATTCGGATTGTCAGGCTTAATCAAAAGGTTATTTAACAAGTTCTAGCCTAGCTTAAGGCCTAAACACTGCTAAACAGTAAACTATATAACTTTCATACGCACAGAACATTCACTTTTGCGGTCACAATTCGTAAAAAAGAGAGAAGAAAAAAAAAAGACTGTAACTTTTAATGTTTATTAAAAATAATGAAGAAAAATATAGTCACTCACATGGAATAGCAACATCTTCTTCTTCCACTACAGTAGGACAGGACCATGTAGACGTGCCGCTTACACTGAAGGGCGCAGCAATAGAAAGAGTTAACAAATTCTACATAATATTTAGGAAAGTGTCCTCGCAGAAAACATTGATCCAGAAGTCGAAGTGAAATGTAGGATAGAGGCGGTTCGTGCAGCATTCTACAAGATGAGAAATATTTTCTGCCACGATGACCACAATCTTAAACTTCGTCAGAGAATGGTTAGGTGCTATGTCTGGTCAGCGCTTCTATATGGAGTAGATTCATGGACCTTCAAGATGAGCACTATGAACCGGTTAGAGACACTTGAATGCATCGGCGAATGCTCCGTATAACATGGACGGACATGATCAGCAATAAAGCAAACGTGTTCCAGAGAGCAAGAGTTGACAGAAAGTTTGTTGGTGACTGACATCAAAGTCCGGAAGGTGTCCTATCTAGGAAATGTGCTCAGGGGAGAGAAGTATGGGCTACTGCGCCTGTAGTTATGACGAAACTTAAGAAAGGTTCACACCAAGCCAAATAAATTTTTAATTATCTCAATAATTTTAAGAGATAATTAAAAATTCAAAGCTTATGATCAACAAAAAGTTCAGCATATCACACGTATTTCAGAACGTTTAGCCTGTGTCCCAATTTGAAAGCGTTAGCGCATTCGCGCGCCAAGCATCGGACGCCCAAACGCGGACGGACCGTTCAAATTGAGAACATTGTATGAACATGCAATTGGTGTGACTTCAGACAACACTGTCCAAGCCAGTTAATCAGAGGCTTTCTTCAGGTATTTCATTCGTATTGATGTTTTGGAGATTGCGTCATATAAAGGCAATACGATCACACCGTCGATGCTCGATTGTCACAGCCTCTTAACATAATTATTGTAATGTGGAGCGTATATACCAAGAAATGCAGATATGATTAACGTTTTGGTGTAACTTTGCCATTGTACACCTTATCTTCAGCCCTAATAGCACAAATCTCAATATCGCCATCAGTGGAATTCTTATTCATATTTTACACAGGTTTTTTTTTATATTGTTATTTATTAATTAATAGATAAATCTCTTATGCTGCATTTACACGCTTGCCAACGCTTGCAACGAGTGTCGGTTTTTGACACAGATCAATGGAATTTGCGGTAAATGTATTAAAATACCGACGCGCACACCAACGTGTAAATGGCGTCCAAGCGTTTGTGGTGGCTTTCCAAGCCATGGCAAGCATGTTAATGTAGCATTACATAATAAGAATATTGAGTACCTAAGTAAAGCGAGTTTCTGAGAAATCTACCAAGTTAAAATAAAAATGCTTTCATTCATTCACTCATCAGTGGCTCTATTATAACCCAAGTCGGGTCATGGCCTCTTCAAGAGCTTGCCTCCATGACTAACGATCCAGCGCAGCACTAAGCCAGTTGGATATTCCAATATCTGTCGGGAGTTCCGCACTACACCATCCAGCCACCGAAGCTTCGGTCTTCCGCCATTCTTTGGATGTGTCCGCTGTCCGGACCATCGCAGTCTGCCAATTCTGCTATGATAGTTGTGTCTTTATAATGACTATACAATTCATCGTTAAGCCATATAAGACACTCTCCACTATCACTGATAGGAATAAAGATTCTGCAGAGAACCTTCCTTTCAAATCTTTCCAATGTTCCCTCGTCTGATTTACTTATAGTCCAACACTCGGTCGAATCAGTGTTTCATATAAGAGCAGTTTGGTTTTTCTAGAAAGGTGTCGTGATTTCATCTGCCTCTGGAGCATCGATTTGCAGCTACTTTTCTACGTTTTATTTCAGTAGATACCTACATCATTGTTACTTGTTACCTAGTGACCAGACACACGCTAGCAGTTTCTAAGCAGTATTCGTCGACCAAGATCAGTCCGGCCAAGTATATTTCTTTATGGTTTCGTAACAAGTGTTTTTTTTCAAGTGTGTGACTGTGTTAGCCACTAACAGGTTTCCTTCCCTGGGTGTCCCTGGCTTTGTGACGCCAGGGGTTAGCCATTGCACTATCTGGGAGGAGAGGACTTCATTTAATCATTTTAAATATGATTATACTTACTGGAGTGGCAACGTGTGAAGTCCGGACTCGTAAAGTAAAGTAAGTAATAGGATTGAAGTAGGTAGGTAGGTATTTAAAAAAAGTAAAATAAAGAAATAATGTAATGTTAGGTACACAATACGTTGATCTAATTAAGTACATTTGTTCATAATTTATAATTAACCTGAAAGTTATACCATGTGTAAAATCATAATATCCTGTAGCCCTAGTATAAGTTTTCGATGATCGAATATCGAAACGATCACCGAAACGATTTCGAAAATTTTTCATACTAAAATGATCGAACGATTCGATCGTTTGATTTAAGAACACTATTTGTACGCTAATAAGCGCTTATTTGCGTGCAATTAGTTTTCGATAAAACTCGTACTAGCCCCACTGATCCTCCGTCGTTATCACACCACATACGGTTGGTAGACCAACAATATTACTCGACGGCTTTATGTATGTACAGCGTACTGAATCGTGGGCTCCAATCCCGGTGCTGAAAGTCTCAAGATCCACAACACAAACTTTGCTTGTGCTGGAGTAACATGACGGCGTAAAAAATCGAACAATTATGCAATGGGTTCCTAGGGAACGGTCCGGCGTCTTTCAAAATTATATGACAATGTTTTTTGTTACTACGGAAACAATATTGACAATGTTCTCAACTGACATATTCACCGCTGTTTATAGTAGCGGCATATCTGTAGGAAAACAGACCATTATTGTAATTTCTTGCAAATGAACGATTTAGACTAGGTATTAGGTATATCAATAAAAAAAGTGTATTCTTACTGTTTTTCGAACAATTGTCATTCGAAAAATTGATTTTCGAACAATTCTTTTCCTGTCACCATTTTAACTACATATGAATAATCTAAGTAGGTACTCACACAAGATAATATAGAACCTATAATAATTATTTTATATGCAAGAAGACTATCTTCATTTTGGCATTGCAACATATTTGATGATATCATCGGCCAAACCTTCGACTCTAGTGATCATGGCGTCAGTAAGAGTGAAGTTACTTTCAGAACTGTCATCGACCCATTCTTCCAATTTCTTTTCTTCACCGGACTTTGTCAGAAGTAAGGCACTGGCGATGAGACCGAACAGGATGGCGAAAGGGGCAGCGTGCTCCAAATGCTTATAAAAGACATCACGCGGATAGATTTTGCCCACATCTAGTTCATAATGTTTCAGGTTTTTTTCGAGTGTGCTGTAATATTCATCACATAATTCCTTGAAATGTTTCTCTCTGAAAGGACCCTCCGTGGACATGTAGAAATTGTACATTATATCGGTGGCTGGAGTGGCGTATCGCATAAACTGGTAGTCCACGAATATGCAATCGGAATCTTTTCCATCCTGAAACAAAATGACAATAATTGTAAAGATGAACTACTTTCAAGCACCCTCGTTCGAAATTGTCAACGAATTTGTTTTCAGTTTGTACAGAACAACCTAAGGTCTTTACGTCAATTATCGCAGTGCTTAGGTACATAAAAATTATAAATACCTACGTCAAATGGCATCCTTGAGAATCTGGGCCTGTCGTGTATTTTATATGGCTTTAATTGCCATTTTACTGTTAATTTTTTGTATAGGCAATTAAATAATCTATTTTTTTTTTAAATTGTTAAGATTTCCTTATCAACACTATAAACCAACAACGGGAGAATATATTTGCTCATTTCTCAATATTAAGATAATTATATATCAGATCATTTCGCAGGCTAACATTCTGTAGTAAACGAGTGCCAATATAATATCTTAACCATTTTTTTTTGGGTAAAATGACTGGTAGGTACTAAAATATCGTAGTTGGCTCTCAGGTATGTTCTTGTACAGCATTGATTTGATCATTATTTTTAATGTCTTCTCTAATTTGTATTCAAATAATGTAGGTTCTCTAATATTCCGAAATATGGGTAAAATGTGATCATACCTGTTTTTTAAATAACATGTTATTATTCCATAAGTCTCCGTGACAAATTGTATTATATGGCTCTGTCAAAGATGAATCTAGGCACTTGACCATTGCTGATTTGCGTTGATCTATCAAATAATCAAGTGCTTTGCTCCGTTCCTTGGAATCGATGTGAGGAATGATGACCTTTGGGAGACTGACAACCATCGAAAAGACAACATCGGGATAATTGAATTCATCCGCTACTAAACTTTTTATACGTGAAAATCTCTCAGGATCTTTTTCTTTCATGGCAAATGACAAAGCGTGAAAATTCGCCAACGTGCGCATTACTATTCTTGAATGTTCATAATCCAAAGGTTTATCTTTACCAAATAAATCGTATCCCAAAGACGATAAATCCTCCATTATAACGTACTCTTTCAAGTAATCAAAAGTGCCTATGTAAAATTTGGCAAATTTAAATTGGCTGTCACGGGGTAGATTGTATTCACTTTGAAATTCACACAGTTCAGGTAAAATGAATTTGTATGCTGTCAATTCCGTTTCGAAAAACTTTTCTGCTGGAAGCTTTTCTCTGGCTTCTTCTTTAATGATAGTCAGTTTTATGATCAGATTGATTTTTCTGGCATCATCACCATCTTCGTTTATTTGTGTCCGGACGATTTTTGACAAATAATTTCCACCTGTGAATTCCTCTTCTTTGACTGTCAAATTGTAGTTTTTGATCCCTTCTTCAGCCGCTATTTCATCCACGACACTTTTAACATCTTCAAAACTGAATTCAGCCATATCGGTATGTTTAATTTGATCACCAAGAATTGTTACATAAAAGAACTTTTACGACAAGTTATCAATACCGTAATTGTTACTCAAATGATTCAGTCAAATTAACGGTCGATGTTAAATCTCACGAGTGATTAACTTTTATTGTTAGGTATCAATATGGAAACGTCCACAACTTGATTAAGTTGTTAACTTGCTCAATACGTAACGCTATCTGACAATTTTGTTGTTTGAAGAACATTATGTCTTAAACGACAACTAGGAAGATCTTTTAGCAAACTGATATTTAATTCATATCAATTAAGTGCCCCCCCTCTTAAACATAACATGTTGGACATCAACCTCATAATCATAACATAACAAGGGAAATAACTGGTTGTTTAAATGAATGAATCAAGGCCAAACATATTATGTAATCTTGTGTCACATTGTCACTAGTAGTTATCAATAAAATGATTTAGGGCCGAAATTACAATCTATAGCTTATCCTGGAGTTAAGTGAAGCTTACCGCTCACACGAAATTTCAATCAAAATTCGACTGCGGCTTGGCTATTGGCTAAGCCGTAGATATGGTTAAGTTGGTAGTCCTACTTGTTTTTATCGTGGTTTTATCTATGCATTAAGCTCCACATCTGTCATGTTCACCGGGACGCGCGCCAGTTGTTCGTGTTGTTGTTTTAATTTTATGCTCGCTCTTGGATTCTGACTTTGAATTTATTTGTTATGACGCCTGTTTCGATTATTTAACTAAATTAAGATACAGCTATAGAAAGTGAAAGATGACGAGTGATGAGTGAAAGATGAGCTAAGATATTAAACATAACCATATATCATACAATATTATTAAAGTAATTATTATCAAACAGTATATAGCGGTCAATGTGGTGGTCAAATAATCAAAAAGAGGGTTACGAAAAAATCCAAATAGAATCTCTAATAAAACAACCTAAGCAACGTAGAACAAAAAGCGTAATACCTAATTATAATGAATTAGGAATTCCACCCTCCAAAAGCGTAATAATTGCGAGACTATATGACATTTTAAATGTCAGTTTATCCGTAGGTATTGTGACTTGTGGTGAGAAAAAAAAATAACCGAGTTAAGCGAGTTTTACGCTGTTGACGACACCCCAGAGTATCCCTTAACTTAACGAGTAGGATAAGCCGCAAATTCGTGCTAAGGAGACATTGTAGCCCAAAATTACAATACAGGCTTAAGGTCCACCTTAACTGTTAGAGCACATTAAGCTTCGCTTAACAAAACTATGTAAATTACAATGTCTCCTTAGCATGAATTTGGGGCTTATCCTACTCGTTAAGTTAAGGGATTCCCTGTTGTGTCCTCAACAGCGTAAAGCTCGCTTAACTCAGTTATTTTTTTTTCTCGCTAGGAGGCGCCACAAGTCACTATACGGACAAACTGACATTTAAAATGTCATTATATAGCCGCGCAATAATTACGCTTTTTAAAGATGAAATGTCTAATTAATTATGATTCATTACGCTTATTTGTTCGCTGTTGCTTAGGTGTTTTACTAGCGATTCTATTTGGATTTATTCGTGACCCTTTCTTTGATTATTTGACCACAACATTGACTTATATACACTGTTCGCTCTGTTTGATAATAATTACAAGATCGTTTTGCTTTAACCTAGTTGAATGTATGATATATGGTTATGTTTATTATTGAACACATCCTTCACTTTCCGTAGCTGTATCTTAATTAAGTTAAATAATCGAAGCAAGGGTCGTAACACATAAATACCAAGTCAGAATCCAAGAGCGAGCATCCATAAAACCAAAACAACAACACAAACAATGGCGCGCGGCCCGGTGAAGCGTATGAGCGGTGAAGTGATGTGGAGCGTAATGCATAGATAAAACTACGATAAAAGAGAAGTAGGACTACCAACTTAACCAGATATACGGCTTAGCCAAGCCGCAGTCGAATTTTGATTGATATTCTCGTGTGTGCGGTAAGCTCCACTTAACATGTAAGCTTCCTCAATAAAGCTCGAGGATAAACTACAAATTGTAATTTAGGCCCTGTAATTCACATAATTTTGGTAAGCGAAGCTTTATGTGCTCCTTAATGTTGAGGCGGACCTTAAGCCGGCATTGTAATTTCGGGCCTAAATCTATACTGGCAACACTAAACGGAATTCACGAATCAGTTGAATTTATGACAGATTCCATACATTCTGTATACTTACATAAAATATTATAATAATTTGTTCCTAGTCTGTTATCATCAAAAAGATTCTGTCATTTTAATGTGCTTTATATTTACCTACTCTCTGTATAGCTTATCATTGTCAGATAGGCACCTCTGTGATATCTTTATATATAAATCATAGTAGATAGATATGCATATTATTATCTTTTGTAACATTTTATAATAAGTATAAAACATATTATTGGTAGAGGTCGTTAAAACCGGACAGAATCGAACGTAGTGGAGGCCTCTTGTTGCCCCTAAGTGGGATCAAAAAAGGGACAATTTATCTATCTATCTATAAAAATTAAAATTAAAACTTATAAAAGCTGGAACCGTTCAATGTCTGAAGACTATGAACTCAGAAAGTAGGTATTCATTAAGTTAAAAAAAATACACTAATTCTGTCATAATATTTATTTGAGAAGGATTAAGAGTTGGTATTTTTAAATCCCTTTGCGACTCTAGAAGGAATTATTTTACTTACGAAGAAAAACCAAACGACGCGCAAAGCCATATTTGGAACCGACATTTATGGCCGAGGAATGTCGAGACATGAGCTACTTGAATTTTATCATCAGATGATAAAACAGATTCTGTTTCTCTAGGATTCAAGATCACGTAGTTAATAAATAAAAACATAATTCACAATATTATTTGGGATTAAGAGTTCATTGAATCGGACGAACTTTAGATACTCTTTGGCAAGATTATAATATAGTAGTGAAACGTCATGCTAGTGAAATAAAAAAAAATCCTATGCAATAACAACGTACGCCAGATCAGCTAGTAGCTAATAAAAATTATTGTGTCTTTAAAAAGGTTTCTTAAATTGTTATTACAATACCATAATAATAATTATGGTCGCATGTCAAGTCTTAGTATGGGATTGAGGCTACACTCTTTAATTTATAAAAAGGTACCCAAGTAGGTACCTATGCAAATTCAGAAAAAATCTAATTTTTTTTTCATCAAAGCTACTTAAACCTGATTTGGATAGCTTCTTAAAATAATATTCAGGTAATGATAAGAATTCTAAATATTTCATACTGTTATTGATCAATGCAGTAAGACATCTCGAAGTATTCATCCGAAATTCGGCTATTTAGTAGACGCGCGATTAGAAAATGATGGATGGGTATGCTTCGCCGGATGTAGGTATTAGGGTGGATCGATTTTTTTTTCTTCACTGGACGGTTATGTAATAGTCAAAATTTGGTGCATTTTAGGTTTAATTTAAGCCATGTAAAATATTATTCTATTTGGTTTAGGGTAACTGCCTCCGCAACGGCATTGAAGTTATGAAAATAGTTGGTTTTACGCTCTTATTGGAAGTCATGTTTATGTACGATTTTTTTGAATAAACATAGGTGCCAATTTTTTTGAAGAAAGTTTACTTGGAACAATATAAATTCGAAACAAAATAAAAAGAACTTTAAATTTGTGTTTAATAAGTGGGGGTAGGGGGAGAAGCGCGGGAGGTGATCCTTGCACTTCTCGCGTCGTCAGTGCTCTGATGTTCTTAGTTTGGGTCGGTCGCACGCAGCGTTGTTTATCCTTATAAATACGTTCGATCTCCTATCGTGGCAACTGTGCAAAGAACTCGGAGTGTATTCAAATGCCCTCTATTTGGCGATGTTTATGAGATGAAAGAGAACGTTCTACATACTTACGAAGATGTAATGAAGTACTATGAGTGGACGAGACATCAACTGAAATTGCAATTAGAAACTGTAAAAGAACCAATTTTTAGCGAGATAGCAGATATAGTAACTTCAAAAATTCAAAATATATGGCAAGCTGCATCTATTCCAACAGTGACAACAACAAGGATCGTTCAAATGTTGAAATCATACCATTTAAAGTGTTAAAATGTTCTCAAGTCTATCAAGAGGCTCTCCCCGGATAAATTAAATAGTTTTCAGCAAAGCAGTAAGATACTTTTTGATATTTCAACATGCAAGTGCAAAGATTTCACTCGATGTATCTGTCCTAAGGATAAGAAGGTTCCTAAACAAGAGCAAACCTTTTTAACGATCAAAGAACGTCTCGGGTAATGGTTATCAGCGGAATCGACGTAACTGCAACAAAAAAATTGCAAAAGACTTTAAAAAGGAAACATAAACGAGAGAATTGCGGAAACACATCCTTTAGCACTTCCACGTTAGCTGATTTAAATATTAGTACTTCTTCAGCGTCATCGAAACTGAATTTTCCTACGTTATCAAAGACATGCGATAGGTATGGAGTATCTGATAGAGCAGCAGCAGCAATAGCATCATCTGTTTTGTTCGACATTGGGTCTGATGTTGAGGTCATTGATCGTCACAAGTTGCGAAGAGAGAGAACTAAAACTAGAGAAAAAATAATGGAAAGTGCAACAGTTAAAGAGCTCTTGGCGTTATACAACAAGAACTTTGTTTTTTAATTGTGGCAACACCAGCAACATGATAGTTTTGACATTTAATTTTTTGACGTATTCGTAGTGGATGCATTGGCAATTGTTACAATGAATTCAATTTCGCTTGAAAATCGCATTAAAATAATTAAAATCCATTATGAAAATGGTGGTTCTGCTAAAGTGACATTTCGTCAAATTCGTGATATTTTCGGACAACATAATCGTCCTTCTGAGACCGCTATTAAGAATTTGGTCGCTAAATTTGAGTCGACAGGCTCGATACAAAATGTGTTAACACCAACGCGTGTACGACCGGGTCGTTCGAATGAAAACATCGCAGCCGTGAGCCACAGTGTTGAAGCAGATCCAAATTTGTCAATTCCTCGACGTTCTCGACAATTGGGGTTATCCAAAACCACCACATGGCGAATTTTGCGTAAGGATTTGGCTTTGAAGCCTTACAAGGTTCAACTGGTGCAGGAATTGAAGCCGAACGACCATTCAAATCGCCGTAGATTCGCTCAATTCATTCAGGAACAACCCGCTGGTTTTTCTGAAAAAATCATTTTTTCAGACGAAGCCCATTTTCACTTGTCAGGGTACGTCAACAAGCAAAATTGCCGCATTTGGGCTTCTGAAAATCCTAGAGCAATTATTGAGAAGCCGTTGCATGCTCAGCGTGTCACTGTATGGTGCGCTATGTGGTCTGGAGGCGTGATTGGGCCGTTTTTTTTCGAAGATGAGACTGGAAATGCGGTAACGGTCAATGGATCACGCTATCGCAAGATGTTGACAACTCAATTTTGGCCTATTATTGATGAGGTGGATATCACTGACATGTGGTTTCAACAGGACGGTGCCACATGTCACACAGCCAATGAAACGATCAATTTATTGCAAACCAAATTTTCCGATCGCATGATTTCACGAAACTCAGCTGTTAAGTGGCCAGCCAGATCGTGTGATTTAACGCCACTGGATTATTTTTTGTGGGGCTATGTTAAGGACAGAGTCTATACGGAGCCAATCGAATCGATTGCAGCCTTAAAACTCAAAATCCGTGATGTGATTAGCGAAATAGTCCCGCCATTTTGCCAAAAAGTGATTAAAAACTTTGATGAAAGAATCGACATCTGTCAGCGTGCTCGTGGTGGACATTTGTCAGATATCATTTTTCATGCATAATTGCCAAACTTTTCTCTTTGTAATTCAATAAAAATTTTAATCATCTTCATCAAATTTTTTTGTTTTATTTTGTTTTAAAAAACAAAGTCCTTGTTGAAAAACCCTTTACTTTGGTTCCGAATTAAAAATAAACCATCATGCAAAGATGGCACGCGTCATCTGTTCAATATTATTAAGGCCTCCATGTACCTCCCAGAAACTCTGAAAAAAATTATAGATCAGTTATCCAAAGAAACGGCTTCTTTGTGCATCCTGAAGGAATTCTACTTGCGATGATAACAGATGATAAAAAACATATCAGAGAGCTGGCAGCCCGCCGCATACTAAAGGCACGCAGTATTGCTCAACCTTCAACACCTAGACAGTTTCAAGTGCCATTGATAGATTTCAATGCTTCTACATAGATTGATTTAATAAATTGGCAAGAAAACTTAACCGAACCACCGATTTTGAAAAACTTATCAGACGAGGAAATTCACAATATCGTCGAAAGTGGTGGTGAATGCGAACTGTTTTTTTATAAGGCTTCCCTGCCATACTCAAGCAGTTCTAAAAAGGATTTTAAACCTAAATAATAAATGTATAATTTTTCAAGTTTATTTCAATTCTTTTTTAAAGCAATGCCTTAATAAAATAAATCTGATTGATATATTATTAAAATTAACGAATTGAACGTGCATTCTTGGTGGAATTATTTAAATAAAATAATTTAAATGAAACAATTGATTTGTTATTTCACTATATTTATTTACCTGACTAGTTTCGCAGGAACAGGTCCTGCATGGTCACAGGTGACTTAGAAACTGTTTCTAAGTCACCTGTGACCATGCAGGACCTGTTCCTGCGAAACTAGTCAGGTAAATAAATATAGTGAAATAACAAATCAATTGTTTCATTTAAATTATTTTATTTTGATATATTATTGTTTATCATTTAATACCTATTTACCACTAAATTAATCACAATTATAAACATTAAACTTTTTTAACCTAATTTTCAATTTTTGGGCTCACTGCGGAGGCTGAAGATGTTAATCAAATGAAATGAAAAATTCCACAAATTTTAACTTTAACATAAGGCACAAATCACCCCTATTAGAACTCTGAATCTTAAAAAAAATAATTTTTCATACATCCGTGCTCCAGCCTAGTAGGTATTATGGACCAATCGAAGACGGAGACCTTTGGCTATCATGTCTCATATAAAAGCTTTACTAACACTCTACACAAAACCCAATGGGATACGTGTCGGGAGAGCGAAGCTGAAGATAATAGGTTACTGGCAAAATGAATATAGTCATATCCTGGCGCCAAATACATGACAGCAGTCGCAGTCTTTGAATTTGGTTGCTCTCTTGTTCTCAATAATTTCCAACTTTTATCTCTATATTTCATTTATTATTAAATTTCTGTTATTATTGTTGAACATGTTGAGA
Source organism: Mystacides longicornis (assembly GCA_963576905.1). Taxonomy (NCBI): domain Eukaryota; kingdom Metazoa; phylum Arthropoda; class Insecta; order Trichoptera; family Leptoceridae; genus Mystacides; species Mystacides longicornis. The sequence continues at coordinate 8,262,034 of OY756434.1, forward strand.
ATTCTCATGATAAGGAGTTTCGGAGACTTACCACCTAAGAATAACCACCTAATGGCGAACGTTGTTAACGAAAAGTGATCACACTAAGCCAGCCTTCGAAATAACAGTAGAAGACGGTCGTAAGCCCGTAATGGTATGTTCCATTTAAAAATAGAACAAGTCTTCACTTTGTGCTATTTCTTTACATAATTATTTTAAAAATTTTCAATTGCTTTAATTATCTTACCATAGTTAGACTATCACTTTTTCTTTACAAATAATTAATTATAATCAAAATATATACTTTTTCAAGATCTTAAGCACCATGTGTACTACAATAATTACATGCTAGTTCCTTACATATATTAAAATACACACATAATATTGCTGACCTTAGGTACTGTTGGTATGACCGAGGGGACAAACTCCATCAGGGCACGCCCACGCCGAGAGTACCTGGAGGACCTGTTGGTGGACTTTCGTTGCCAGTCATATGCAGATCTCAAAAGAGCCTCACAAGACAGGGAAGAATGGAGGAGAAGAATTGAGGGAGCTGCTGCAAACCAATCTTAGGATTGTAACCAGAGAAGAAGATAACTGGGGTACATACACTGCTATAACAATATAGACAATATTGCTGACTCTACCACGATAGATAAATTTATATAAAACAAAAGATTGATAAAAATAAAAACAATCACACATGTTACACATTGTAACATTAGGCAGATTATACAAGACTTATACACATTATATTGCACGTCAAACATTAAAGTAGGTACCTAATAAGTTTATTTACTAGAAATCACACTATCACCCGTGCTTACATAAGTTATACTAATTAACATTACAAGTGCTAACAATAAAAGCTTTATTGGTGAAACAATTACTTAAATTTAATGTTTTGGAAAAATCTGTTTTTTAACTGTTTTTCATTTATTTATTTATTTATTTGGTTACCGGTTTCGGCTACCAGCCATCATCAGACCAAACTTAAAACTAATGTGCACAGATGACAAAATATTGTGACTTACAATTAACAAAAATGGATATAGTCATATCCTGGCGCCAAATACATGACAGCAGTCGCAGTCTTTAAATTTGGTTGCTCTCTTGTTCTCAACAATTTCCAACTCTTATCTCTATTTTTCATTCTATTATTAAATTTCTACTTGTTGCATACATGAGATTTTTCGACATGTTGAACATGTTGAGAATTCTCATGATTAGGAGTTTCGGAGACAAACATTACCACCTAATGGCGAACGTTGTTAACGTAAAGTGATCACACTAAGCCAGCCTTCGAAATAACAGTAGAAGACGGTCGTAAGCCCGTAGTGGTTTGTTCCATTTAAAAATCGAACATTAGTTATGAATTGTTAGAGTCATTAGTTGTTATTTTTTCTTTACAAATTTTAGGTATTGTGATGGAGGGGGGTGTTAGGGGTGGGCGTGGAAGGAGATAGGGTAGGTAAGAGAGATTCATTTTTTTGTTTATTAGATTATTAGGGATATTTTTATTAATTTCAATTGTTGCTAGGGTGTTAAGTTTTATAAAAGACACACTATACTGCAACGACTGTAATCACAAATATATAGGGAGCACAAAGAGAAACTTCAAAACACGTATTAATGAACACCTTCGGTGTCTAAAAAATAACAAATTTTCGGAATATGCGAATCATCTTTTAGATAACAATCATACCCACAACATCAATAAAACCACTTACAAGCACACCAATGGTTACACAATACATATAGAAAGCCGAAACCGGTAACCAAATAAATAAAAAACTGTTAAGAAATAGTTATTTTTTCCAAAACATAAAAATGTTTTATCGTAAGCCCAAAAAAGAAGAAACTTAAATTTGAATTTTTCAGACAAATCCCTACTTGGATCTTATTGGAAACAACCATAATATTATTGTTGCTGTCAAAAGTGTAATTGTTGAAGCATGTCATAAGATAAGTCACATGCTATTTTCGGAGCTGCGGGGATCCTTTATTCAAATAATAATCATAAATTACGAAACGTTATGCGTTAACAAACTCCTTAAGCCTTTGACAATTCAACGCCGTTAATTTCATGTAAAACGATACTCAAATGTTTTTTTAAACGTTCTTTTATTTTGGGCTCATAATTTTATGTTCGTGGCCCGCCAGATGTTCCCTCTTGTAATAAAAGCGTCGAAATTATTATTTTTACATTAATTAGTGTCACGTGTTGTTGAATGCATTGTTAAAATATCTTTCTCCTTTTTCAAATGCAACACACGATAGGCATTGCGTTTTTTAACTATAACATAATATCTTTATGTCCGCCTTAGTAACGTAATTTTTCATGCCTACTCATTAACCATTATAAAGAAAGAGAAAAATTATCCAACTGTCGATTTGTTGAAGAGAAATTATTTCTCGAGACAGATCGGCAGTATCAAGCCAAGATACGTGAGATTTGTACGGCCAGGTCTACATTTTAAACGGTTTTTCAAACTTTGACGACAAAAAACACCAACTTAGAGGCTTCGCAGCATATATGTTCCATATATGGATTTACTCAGAATTCGGAGGAGAACATTTAGTGTGTCTGTGTGTGTGTCCCCCCCCCCTTATAACTTATGATTCGCTTGATGCACAGATCCTAAAATTTCAGAAAATATTTAATACTTTAAGTCTACAAAACTTGTATACTCAGAATTTTTAAATTTTCTTTCAGTCAGGGGTAATCAACCTTTGAATTTTTACCTAATTTTTGCATATATCTCGAAAACTATATATATATGAAAAAGTTCCAGGGTTTTCAAACTTTTTTTATATAGAAAAATATTTTTTTTATGACAAATTTACGAGTTTCAGTGCCTATATTTCAGAATTTTATAAAAATATCGAAAAACGCCGAAACACCCCAACTAGATAATTATTTTTTCTATAAAAAATGTATAGGTACTTTATATCAGTACATCTCAAACTTTTCTTAACAATTTTTGTAAAAGTTTAATTTATTGACATCGTTTCATACAATAAACATACCGACTTAGTCCATCGACAGTTGGATCTCATGTTTACATGCAACTAGTTATATTAGAATACTAATAACTACCTAATGTGCAGGACATTGTAATATAATATACCGTAACCCAGTACCGGTTTTTGAAGTTTTAATGTAGGTACAATAATAATTAGGTACCTACATACCTATATATTGTACTAGCTAGTTACCCGTGGCTTCGCTCACGTGTTACTGTATTTATTTGCTTTCTCTTCCTAAACAATGCAGAATTAATTATATTCGCATCAAAATTAATAATAATAAGAAACATCCTCAAAATTTTTTTTTATATATATTCTAAAATTTCCATTAAATTACTATATTTTTATTTATATTTGTCGTTATTAATCTGTATTTAAAAAATATGTGCTTCTTATACAAATAGAATCAGCCCGCGAACTTAAAAATTTCGCTAACTTGACTGACATTGTTCTATGAGAATCCCAAAAAATAACTCGAATAACTTTTATGCCATCAAATGACGTTATTTGAAATCAATTTTTATATTGCTGGATATGAATAAAAAAATATTCAGGTCTCGAAAAGCAATGAAATTAGTGATCTTTAAAACACTTATTTCTATCTGCTTTGGGCATTTTTCAAGCTACAGACGTTTTTTTTAACATATCAATTTATATCTTTGATTAGTTGTTGTTTGTCTGGTCGTAGGTTCGAAATTTAGTTCATAAATATCTTATCCTGAGCAAACACGACATAAAAAGAATAAACGATATCGGTCCAGCCGTTCAGGTCGAAATAAATAACGTTAAACGTGAAAACTGTTAACGTTCCGAACGTTAACGTTTACCAAATTGAAAATGGTTTCCAAACAAAAAAAAATGCGTTTCGTCTTCAATATAATAGCAGCGTCATAATACTTCCAAAAATTTTGAGGTAACGTTTAACGTTAATTTTGAATAACTGACAGAATTATTTTTTTGACTCGGAATTTGGAACAGCATTGTTTAACGCACGTTGAACAACAGTTTTTACGTTATCTCTATGGAAATAACAACAAATTGTTAACGTTGGAGCTGTCGTTAAGATTTCGACTTGGCCTCCAGGCGTGATGCGATGACCACGTAAAGTAGGTCTCCATTTTTATAATAACGTAATATTCTCCCTTTTAAGCCCCCCCGCTCACCGCAAGCCAGCCCGGAGGAAACTAAAGCGCAGCAAACCCGATCCGCACAAAGCCAAACCCTAGCCCGATTGCCAAAAAGCCAGCCGCACACAAATCAAGCCCGTGGCGGTTCCCCCCAAACCACCCCATAATACGAGAGGCCTTGGACCCACTCAGGAGAATAGGTTAGGCATAAAGAACTCTCCATTGCGCTCGAAGTCGTCCGAGGCTCATTGTGCCTTTTCTAACCGGTTGAGTTTAAAGGAAGTGAGGTGGTCAACCTCAGTATTCTAATGGTATAAGTAATTGGCGTTCGACTTTAAACGAATTTTCGACAATGTAGAGTAGGAAGAAAATTAACTGTCCACTGTTTATATTTTTTATTAAATGAAACGGATATCGGCAACTATCCGATATCCGGTCTATCCGGCGGCGTAAATAATATCCGGATACCGAATAGTAAAAAGAGACATGTTTGGATAACTCATTGATTTGTTTATTAAAGTATCACTTAAGAAATACACCTTATAATCACAAAATAAATTCTACAACTTAGAAAATTGATTATCAAGCATAAGGTAAATTATGGAGAGTAATTCTATATAATATTTCGTTATATAGACTATTAGACTATATAGAGGAAAACAGCAGCTTTGCTGGTCTTCGTAAGTAAGGGAAGTTTAATAAAACGACGTTTCGTCATATATCATCCTGGCTGAAGATGCAGATAGTTTCCGCGATTTTTGGAACAATAACGTTCCGGCAACGGAGTCAGTCCGATTTGTTTATACCGCCTACGTAAGCGTAATTCATGCGTTGTACCCATGGTAATTTACGCACTGGCCGGGCTCTAGTAAGGACTTCTTTAGCATTCTACGAATTGTATAAATTTTTGAAAATAAAAACACCGATATTTTAAGGGGAGCGCTTTTCTTCCTCCCGCAAGGGTTCCGAAGACAAAGAAGATCTTCTCATACCGAGAGGGTCTTCCTCGTGTTCTGCTCCTTCGAAGCAGAGCTGAGGGATCTGGAAATGGTGTGTGAGGAGGTCATAATATCCGGCTAACTGCTATCCCTTTCGTCTCTATTTTTTATACGTTCCAGTGGACAGTTAATTTTTTCGCACTATACAGTGACGAAATGATATGGTCATTGACTTTCCAGTGTTTTCAAAACAATTATTTACGATCTATCCTAAAATGATGTGAGGATTTTGTAGATAATTTTAAAATTTAATATTTTGCACTTTTACTACATTTGATATAAAATAATTTACCTATTGACTTCATAATACTATTTACCTTTTTTCAACATAATATTATATCAACTTGCTATTCATGGTTTACGCAATAAATTCAAAGCAAGATTACTCACATAGTTTTTTTTTTTTGCTAGTGTTTTTATGAAATGGCTTCAAATATTTTGACAGATCAAGACATAAAGAATTGCAATACAATCCAGATTCTTTTCGTGAACTTACCGTAAACTATTTTAGTAGAGATAATAAATTACTAAAATAGGTAGGTACCTACATAATGATTTTAATGTCGATCGTAAAAAAAAACAATTCAGAATCGCTGTACAGGATGCATGGTACGAAAAATATATTGAAGTAGGTACTAAAGTGTTTGTCTGAATTCACGGAAAGTGAATTTCGTGGATCTCTTACATATATAAAAATGGAACGCTAATTTGCGCGGTCATCGTATGGGTAAGAACACGTTGAAAGCCGATTACGATCCGCGCCGACCAGCTCAAAGATTGTTGTCTATGGTTTCCATGCATTTAAATGGGCATGTCGGAAAGCGGGTTCCTGCTTTTTCTGTGGGTTTCCCCATTCAAATGCATAGTAACATTCTTTGCGCCGGTTGGCGCTAGTCAGAATCGGCATTCTACGTGTTTCTTACCCTATGAGAATAGCTGAACTTATATCGCCCATTTTTTGTCGTGTTTGCTTTTGTCTGAAGGGTCTTATGAAAGAAAAAAGTTGCACGAATAAAAATAAAATTCCATATTATTATTAGATTTTTTCTAATTTTGAAATTAAATCAGGCGTTTGACAGGAATCAGTTGTTTGATGAATGATACGATTCACGGAATGCTGATAGTAAATAATAAAATGATATGTTTTATAACAGATGCAGCGGTTACAGTAGTTAAAAAGGTAATAATGAATTGTATCATTATACTAATTCAAGTTCAATAATATAAGGACCACGTCGTCGTCTGTGTTAAATAACTTTAAACTGAAATCAACTTAAAGTTATGCATAAAATCTCGAACATATTATTTATATTCCAAGGCGGGACGAAGTTTGACGGGTCGGCTAGTTCAAAACTATATTATTATTATAGATTACGCAATAGTTTCGTCACGTGTATTGGAGAAAGTAGGTTGGGTTGGGTATACCTACCTACGTATATATTATTATTCATACACGCTGCACCGGACCACCTCGCGGTGTATGTATGTTTATTGTATGAAACGATGTCGTCAATAAATTAAATTTTTACAAAAATTGTTAAGAAAAGTTTGAGATGTACTGCTATGATGTATGTATTTTTTATAGAAAAATAAATTATCTAGTTGTAGCGTTTCGGCGTTTTTCGATATTTTTATAAAATTCTGAAATATAGGCACTGAAACTCGTAAATTTGTCATAAAAAAATATTTTTCTTTATAAAAAAAGTTTGAGAAATCCTGGAACTTCTTCATTAAATTATATTTTAGATATTGTATTTTTCTATATACATACACAATTTTAGGGTTCTAGATTTTATGGTTTTCGAGATATATGGAAAAATTAAATAAAATTCAAAGGTTGATAACCCCTGACTGAAAAAAAAATTCAAAATTCTGAGTATACAAATTTTGTATGCTTAAAATATTCAATAGTTTCTGAAATTTTAGGATCTGTGCATCAAGCGAATCAAAAGTTACAAAGAGGGGACGGATACACACACATACACGTTGGAAAAGTGCCCCTCACCCCCTACCCTCTAATTAATGATATCTTTTGAAAACGAAATAGTATAATTTGACTCTTTTTGAAGAAATCATTTTTTTGAAATTTCGATAAAACCAGTTTTAAACTTTTTAGGAGGCACTTAAAAATCATCCCTTTTTATATGTGCCCTTTTTCGTCCCTTTTAGTCAAATTTTGGAAAAATTGCCAAATACGCTAACACTCATTTCTATAGAAGAATTCATATGCCAAATCTCAAGTTCGTACCATGTCTAGTTTCCGAGATATTCGCATACTTTGAAAAACATTCAACCCTATTTTTCACCCCCTTAGGGGTGGAATTTCCAAAAATCCTTTCTTAGTGGAAGGTTTTGTATTGAGACCTACCAGATTTCCAAATTTCACTTCTCTACGATTAGCCGTTTGGGCTGTGCGTTGATGAGTCAGTCAGTCAATCAGTCAGTCAATCAATCAGTCAGTCAATCAGTCAGTCAGTCAGGCACTTTCCTTTATTATTATAGATTGGCAAAAGTGAACATTCTTAGATTTAAATTTTCATTTCATTCTTTTAAGGTTAGAAAGAGATAGGTACCTATGCCCAAAAAAATTAATCAATTAATTCGATCGGCTTATGCCACTCCAATTTCGAATATTTTGCGGGCAATACGTATGTTTTTATACGAGTGAGTAAGTAGGTAGGTACCTTACCATAATAATTCGGTAACATTTGGTTCAAATTGAGTCTATTCTCACAATAACGTAACGTGTTTCATATGTGACTTATTTCCTACTACACCGCCATCTCTTGGTTTTTTTTAAAGCTACGCAACTATAGAGGAATTGTTTTTATTATACATAAGCTTTTGACCTTCGAAATTCATCCCGCATCCGGATCAACAATAACTATTACATATTTAAAAAAACTTAAATGAAATGCATTTCCGGAGAGAGGTGAAATCGTATTTGGTTGATAAAGCATTTTATTCTGTTGACGAAATGATAAATGAATAAATATGAAATATGTTACCTACTGTACTGTTACAATACTTACATTTTTTTATATACCTATTATAATATTATTGTGAATCTTGACGACACGCTGGATTGGGCCCTTTACACCCAGCCAGCGTTGATCTATAAATTTGAATTTTTAATTATGATTTGCAATCATATGTGAATGTTGCTACATTTTTTGTTTTTTTGTTGTTTTATTAATTGTTGCTTGTATTAGCTTGAAACTTGTGATTTTTGAATTTTGATGAGTCTAAGTGCCTGTTTGGGGTCAATGGACGAAATAAAGAAAATAAAAAAATAAAAAATAAAATATTATAATGCAATAAATTATTAGCTAAATTTAATTCATTTTTTATCTCGTAAACTGTAATTCACGTAATTAGTCAAAATATTTTTTTTTATTCTGGGCTAGGTCGAAAGTCGACGGGCGGGTCAGCTAGTATAAAATAAATTGAAATTTTCCTAAACAAAATTTGTACCTTAGGCACTATAGGCTGTCCGAGTCAAACAAACTTGTCTAATGTGACACAATATTATGCTTGCTTCTGGATGAAGTTATAAGTGAAAAAAATGCAGAAAATTGTGGTCCTACCAATGTTCGAACCCGGATAGTCTTGTTTAGGAGTCAACGCCTGTATTTTGGGGAGATACTAATGCCAGTAGAACTTAAAAACTGTCTCTCATATTTCATAATAATTATTGAAGCATTCATTATTATATATATATGTAAATTTTTCATCCGAATGAAAAGACCTTTTATAAAGAGTTCAAGTCTAAAAAAAACGTAATAAATAAAAATGTTTGTTCACGGAAACATTAGCAGAATTTCCATAAATCAAAATGCAACAGCTAATCCATTAGTCACATAAAAATATAATTTACAGCTCTCGCTGTCACGCCTGAAATCCACGGACCTCCAGATTATATCTTTCTCTCTGTCTGCGCGGAAATTTTGTCTTTGTGGCTCCACAAAAACGTTAATATTATATCAGTATAATGTTGCGTGCGTGTATGATTTATTATGAGACGAAATATTAAATTATTATTACGAGCTTATACTGTAATTTGATGTGTCTGAAAAATTTTAATAATAATTCTTTCACATTTTTACTCGGTATGTTTTCCTTGTGAGTGATTTATTTGAAAGGCTAATTTATATCTATTACAAATCATAATTACAGCGAACATTTTGAATTGCTTTAGGTAAATTAAAAGACTTAGATTTTTTTCTACGATGAAGAAAGCTCAAAGAAATAAACAATTGAGAACTTAATCATCTATATCATAAAAATGGAGACATATTTTGCGTGGTCATCGCATCTCGCCTAAACATCTAGACCGCTTTCGCTAATTCTTTTTTTGGCGTATTTTCTTTTATCGTAGGAGAAGGTAGTTATGAAAGAAAACATTAGAAAAATTGCGTGGATAATTAGAGAACCAAAGAAAATTCTAAGTAGGTGACCTTCTTAGTACTTTTAACAACATAAATCTGTGGTGGCATGGTAAAAGGCATTAAGTCAGTGGGATGACATTTCTCAGTATGGCGGATTTACTTGTCAGTATTTTAAGAGGTTTCATTTTTGTCAAATATTATTTAATACAAATAAAATAGATCAACTTTGATGCATTTACTTCGTTAAAAAGGGTTCACTATACGATAACTCATATTTATTTCTTCAATATTTCTTTGTTTATATGCTTTATTTATAATGCGTGTCTTTTTACCTTGACAATTTTGGCTCATAAGTTGAAAAATTTTGTACTTAGGTCAAATTTTACAAGGAAATATACCCAGTTACTCTCTATCACATGCTAATTTTTTATTTTTTAACACTTACAACATTTCTTCATAAATATTAGTTATTTTTTAGCTTACCTATTATTATTTTCTAGCATAGCATTCCCAGAACATCAGTAGGTATATTTTTTTTGCTCAGAATGTAATATTGTTAAGTAATAAATGAAGAATATTCTTTGAATAATAAAATGAAATTAGTTAATTATAGATATAATTACCTTTGTTAAGATAACCCTTTCTCACAATGTACCGATCCTTCAAAGCAGCGCTGAGGAATTTATACACGGTTTGGGAAGATGTCATACAAGCTGCACAAAATCATGCGCAGGGGAGGTTCCAACATCAAACCATTGCAAACAAGATGAATATTCGGAAATTTGAACATTACGAGCTAATGGCGAACGTTGTTAACGTAAAGTGATCACACTAATCCAACCTTCGAAATAACATTAGAAGATGGTCGTAAGCCCGTAGTGGTTTGTTCATACTATTTTAAAATCGAACTGTATAATCAGTCATCAGTTGTTGATATAATAGTTCACACTAGCACGACTTTCTTTAAATTATATTAATTTAAATTGTATTAAAATAGAAATGAAAAAATATTAAAAAAAAAAATAATATGCATATTACCGATCATATAGCTTAACAATAAAAACAACGAAAGTTGTAAACAGATTGGTCGACAGATAAGGAAGATACCTGCTACATAGTTCACAAAATACATTATTTAAACACATTTTAAAAAGGTTCACTTTTAAAAGAACGGCTTCTCACGGCAGCTCTATCATAGACAACACCGTTTTACTTCGTGGTATACAAAATTCGACGCGCGTCGTTTTACCTCGCCAAATAAAATTAATATTGAGTTATGCCGGAATGAAAACTTGCTTTTAAATCCTTTATAAGTGGATTTTTTTAAACTTATGTTTTTGAACTTTGTTCTGTTTGTGATAATGTATGATGTAGCGCATATAACTCAAAATGCTGAAAAACGCGACTTAATGCCTTTTACCATGCCACCACAGAAATGTTATTCCAAATTTGAAAAATTGAAATTAAATTAAAGTTTGACAGGAACTGTCAGTTGTTTGATAGTTCTGTTGGTGCAATTGACAGAATGTCGATGGAAAATATATTGTTTGAAACAGATGCATCGATCTAAATTACATTGGTTATCATTATACAAATTCGAATTCCATATTCATAGTTAGGAACACAGGACAACGTCTGTCGGGAAAGCTAGTTTTATCTAAAAATACAAGCATATTCATCATCTATAAAGAATCATAGAAGGAATTATTTTTGTAATTTTAGTACGAAAGTATCTTCAGTGTAATGTTTAGGAGGAAGGTTGACTTAAAATACAGCCATTTTTTTTTTCATAATATAAGAAGTGTTTGGTAGTACAGTGACTCAATCAGCGACTTTCATGGTGAAGTTCGTGGGAGCAATCTGCATCTCTTTCACGACACAACATTTTGCTTTAAAAGTATATTTGTGATCAATTTGAGTGGGGAAAAATCAGCTTGGTGTATGGCAATAGGTACAAAAATTACTCTTTCCCTCATTTCTATATACCTAAATGAAGACTCTCAAATCTGAACAATCGCCAAACTTCCATTCAAGCTCCTCCAATTATTATCTCATTTCGAAAGCAGTCCTTAAGGACGTCGGAATGTCACGCCCACCATTTGAAGGACCCTCCGATTCTCCTCCCAGGTTTGAAGTAGTCTTTCAAGAGATTCTGCTGTTTCTCCCGTAAAATCTAATGATGTGTTTAGGTACATAATATTAGATCAATGCGAATACAGTAATTCATTCTAGATTTTCTCACTGATTATCAAAATGATGCTACTCGCGCTTACAAGAATTATACCTACTTGGTCGAAATATTTCAAATGTTTATAGGCTGGGTACTCCTGTATTTCTATACCCTTAAAGGGTATAGGCAGAGAGAACTGACCTCTTCATATCCTCATCATATGCTTCTTTGCCAATTAATTCAGGTACCATCTTCGACAGAAAGACCTCCTAGCCGCATATTAGGTTTGTCCAGACATTTTTGAACTGACTGTAATATTATAAGAAGGGGTTCATGGAATTAGAACGCCATTTCTGCCATTCATTTCATTTCTGGACTGATCTGTCCCTCTTCGAGGATGGAATCGCTGTGATAATCAATGTTATCAATAAAACACATTAATTTCTTGTCATTTTTTCACAGATCTGTGGAATTGAAAATCTGATGTTTTTTTATTGATTCTTTGATTTTTTCTGTGGACTAAACTGAATACTTCGTTTCATTCCAATATATTCGACCAATATATTAAGCTTTTCAAATCTTTCTCTTTCTACCGAGCTACTTGACCAAAGTGTATGATACAGACAGACGATAGTCTGATTGTGAAGCATAATTCTTGTATTATTGAGACGTTGATTCTCCTTGTTGTCCAAGAAATTTTAATCTTTCGTCTAGCACCATATCTCGAAGGCGTCCATCCTCACCCTCTCTCGAGCTCGCAGTGTCCAAGATTCAACTCCCCAAAGAATAACAGTAAACACTAAAGTACTTACAAATTTTAACTTTAGAGTTCTAAATTTTAATTTTCAAAATGCCAAATTTTCCATTTTTGTGTTTTTTTTTCTCGAACAAAATGATTCATTCATTATTTATTTATTTATTTATTTATTTATTTATTTATTAAGTTTACGGTCTTAATAAGACCTATAACAATTTTAATATACAAAAATCAACTTACAGCTAGACATGATACTTTGCATAATATTTCAAATTTCGATGCAAGAAATTAATTTATAATCAAAATACAAAAATATATCATACAAAATGGCATAAAAAAAACATCATACACAACTTCAAGCAATGGCAACATTTATTGTACCTCAATGGTGGCACCACTGACAAGACGATGAAAACATTTAGAAATGTCATCGTTGACCGCCTGTGGCATTCTTTCAATCTATTAATAAATTATCATGCTTCAATAATATATAAAAATAAACACTAATCTGTGCACAAAACTGTTGAAGAGTTAATCTAAATCAGTGAAAAAAATGAATAACTTTATAATCAAAAACATTTGGTGGAGTGATATAATAAATTAAAATACGGCGGCATGCCTACGTCAATTTTAGGTTAGGCTCAATTATTATTAATACGCTACATTAATATATTAATATACAGTGAGCTATAAAAAATAAGGACCTTCATGAGATCTATATATAAGAAACAATACCAAAGAATGATTTGCAGAAGGTCGCAGGAGCGTTGAAATGATACAAGTTATACTCAACTAGTTTAACAAGTATAAACCCATCAAATAATAATAGAATAAGTTAACAAAATATGTTAAAAATTAGACACCATCACAAACTCCCCCGTATCGACCCCCTGGCAAGAAATTTAAACACATCCAGACTCAAGTTGAAGATATCCACCTCCTTGAGATAGAGATTGGCAGTATAGTGTAATCTAGGCATAATAGTATGTCGAATGTAGTTAGTGGGAATATTATTACATTTGAAAGTATCGCGGCCGCGCGTACTTCGGCCAGGCACACGCAGCTCGATCATTGAGATCAAATCGGGGCTGTCAAAATAAGAGTGAACAATTTTGTACATGCATATTAGATCAAAAAATATTCTCCTGTCCTCCAAAGTGTCAAGTTTCAAAACAGAAATTAAATGTTGGTAATTAATATCAGATTTTGGAATTCTCATTTTGTAATTAATAAATCTTAAAAATTTATGTTGGACTCTTTCTATGCTATAAATATGGTTTCTGTAAGTAGGAGACCAAATGGGTGAGTCATATTCCAAAACAGAACGCACCAGGGTGGTATACAAAAGTGAAATAGTATCCAAATTATTAAAACAGCTGACCGTTCTCAGCACAAAGCCTAATGTTTGCATTGCTCGATTTGTAATATCAGACACGTGCGGTATGAAAGAAAGTTTACTGTCAAAAGTAACACCCAAGTCACGAATCTGATCTACCGATTCAAGGGTATCGCCATTGATATTATAGTCAAAACAGATTTTACTTTTCATTCTACTAAACTGCACTATTTTACATTTTTCAACATTCAGATACAAATCATTAGCTACACACCATTCATACAGGCGAGTTAAATTATCTTGGATAATCTGGCAGTCACTCACACAGCTCACCCTCCTGTATATTTTAAGGTCATCGGCAAACATAAGGAATTCGACATCCTGAAACATGTCAGCTATATCGTTAATGAAGAGGAGGAAGAAAATTGGTCCGAAATGGCTACCTTGCGGCAATCCACTCGTGGCACTAATGCAATCAGATTTATGTTCACCAATTCTTACACAAAGAATTCTGTCATTTAAATAGCTTGTCACCCATTTCAGCAATAAGCCCCCAAACCCCAGGACTCTCAGCTTTTCAAGAAGTACCCCGTGGGAAACCTTATCGAAGGCTTTGCTATAGTCTGTATAAACACTGTCCACTTGAAAACCGCGTGCTATGCTATCAGAAATATATGATTCATATACAGCCAAATTAGTTAACGTGGATCTTTTTTGTATGAAACCGTGCTGTTGCGGGGCAATTAAACAGTGTAAGTCGGGCATAATTTTATCCAACACTAAAGATTCAAAGATCTTGGCCAAAATGGATTGCAAGCAGATTGGTCGGTAATTCTGTATATTATGCTTATCGCCTTTCTTATGTATGGGCACAATGTGTCCAGTCTTCCATATAGATGGAAAGCAACCAGAATTTAGAGATAAATTAAAAATAAAGGTGAGTGGTACTACCAACGATGGTGCACAATTCTTTAAAAATACTGGAGGTATGCTATCAGGTCCCGCTGACTTACTGGAGTCGAGACGGGTAAGCTTACGGTGGACTTCATTGAAATCGACATTAGTGTATGTTAAATTGACAGTTTGAGGTGGACAGAGATCAACGTGCCCAACAGCAGAGACATTGTACACACTTCCAAAAAATCTCGCAAAAGCATCAACTATTTCACTTCGGCCATTCAATCTTACATTCTCCAGGTACATTTCAGCAGGAAAACCCCGATCGGATTGACTCAATGATTTACTGAACTTCCAGAGACTCTTCATATTATTTGTGGTGCTCTCGGCTTCAGTCACATAGTTTTTCCAACAGGTGGATTTCAGTGCCGAACATCTTGAACGAATCCTATTAAATTCGTCATAGTCTTTTTTTGATTTGGTTTGCTTGAATTTTTTATGTGAAATCTTCTTATCAGTTATCAGATTGATCAGTTCACTTGAAAACCACTTGGGATAAGAGGAATGGTAAATTATCTCATAAGGTACAAACATCTCGATGGTGTTGTAAAGTGTACGATAAAATGTGCGAACAGTCTCTTCAATATCAGAGCCACGTAGGAACGACCAGTCGCATTTAAATAAGTGATCATTTATCAAATTGTAGTCGCACTTGTAAAACTTATATGCATACACATCGCTTGTGGTGCTGTCGCAGCTCTGGGATATGGCCGTTATGCTTAGCGGAGGATGGTATTTGTCCACAGGTAAAAGTTCATCTACATTTTCCTCGAGAGTGACATTTGTGTCATTTGTGAATACAAGGTCAAGCAGTTTGCCATGGATGTTAAAGACATAATTAATCTGAATTAAATTTAGGAAATTTACCGTTTCAAATAACTCTTTGGCTTGTTCACTGTTATCTACGTTGATAGGGTTCATGTTGAATGGTTCCTCCTCTGGCTCGCCAATACTGCCGCCCACATTGCAATAGCTCGGAGGCCTCCAGTCAAGCTTGGGGAGGTTGTAGTCGCCCATCATTATAATTTTAGCGTTGCGATATTTTTCATTTATGAATTCGAGCGTTTCACAGTGTGCCTTGTAAATGCTTATATCAGACAGCGGAGGTATATATACACATCCAATAATAATCTTTGAAGAATTCATCTTGATCACTGCGTAGACATGTTCGACACCATTGAGATTCACCTTTAATTGCGACACGGGAAAACATTTTCTTACTGCCACCAGAACGCCTCCTCCTCTAGTTTTATTACTGGACCGTTTGCTTCTGTCGCAGCGGAACAAATTATGATTGCTAAATCCTAGCTCGGAGTCCATTATAGAACCATCAAGCCAGGTCTCAGTCAAAACAAAAACATCATGGTCCAAAGTTGGTAAGGTTTGCCTTAGGCTGTGTAGTTTGGTCCTGAGGCCTCGAACGTTCTGGTAGTAAATACTTATTTTGCTATTTAGTTTTTTTTGTGGATAGGTACAATTTTGGGGGTAGAATTAACAAATTTCACCGTTAAGTTGGTCTCGCCCTTCAACTTTCTATGATCCACCTCCTGCCACAATTCTCTCAATTGGGAACGCTGTCTCTCTGTTAGATCCTGTTTGACTCTCACATTTTTTGGAACTCGAGATCTACTGAAGAATATTGTACTGGCCAGGTCTGCGTTGGCAAGTACCACCTTAATAGGTCTGCATCTTCCTTCACTTCTGACTCCAAGTCTGCGAGTTGTAACCACATCGCTTGTGTTCTCAAGGCTTGCTGATTTCAGAAGTTCAAGTACCTGGTTTTTATCCGCATCCGCAGCAGAACCTTCTCCCGATAACAAAGATGGGTTCACCTCCGGAACATTAAGGAGGATCAAGTTGGTTGATCTGGCAGTTCTGTCAGCTAGTTCGGATAGGGCGTCACAAATAGTGGCTGATCTATCGATTTTATCGAGTTCCTGCGTTGTTTGAGGCAGACTTCGGAGTGCCTTTATCTCACCCTCCTGAATTCCGACATGGACCGCCATCTCGCTAAGTAACGACATCATGCTGTCATGAAATGGGGATATTCTTCGTACATTATCCTTGCTAAATTTACTGGACTCGCAATTCAGTGTTTCATTTAAAGAATGCATTATGTCGTTAGCACGACGCATGAAATCCTGGGCGATGTTCTCTTTGGTAGACATACTGATAAGCAATTATTCCTGTTCTGTATGTATGCAGTATTTTTACTATGGTTAAGGATAGAGAGCAACCACAGACGAATTTTTTTCTATTTCTATGTGCTTGACTTCTTCTATAAAATTCCTTTTGACATTGACAGTTTTTCCAAACTTATTTGATTAAAATAATGTGAATTGTGATACACTCACGCTATGGATGATGTCGCCACCACTGTAGATCAGAAAAAGCACGTTGAGAAGTATATTTATGATGTGGACGTTATGTGTTAACTTCTATTTTACAACTTATTAAAGATAAATGCACAGCTAAAATTTAAGGACCTTGACTTTAAACTTTGACATTTCAACTATATATAAACTTTGACATTTCAATTATACATAGCTACATATTTTTTTCTGGATTATTAGATAAACGATAAAAATAAGTGTGACAAACTTAGAAGAATTCATGAAAACTAAATAGGTACCTATTGTTGTTCCCTCCTAACCCTTTTCTTTCGAGCCCCAATCCAACATTGTAATTTCCATTAAGTAGGTGCCTCCTTTGTAAAAGTCACGTTCGTTGACGAGATGGCCCCGCCTACATCGTTCAGAAAATGTTGTTATGTACCTATTCATAAAATTGTAATTTCTTTTTATTTTATTCGAGAACTTCAAGTCCTCTCTTAGTCAAGCTTGAATATTCATTCATACAATTTGAGATTAATTGAGAGACTCTCATATAAGTCTCATAATAAATATCCTGATCTTGAGGTCGTTAAACAAACAGGTCCTTTTTTAAGGGCGCATTCAAACAAACCGAACATAATGCCAGAGTTGGAAAATAGAGTGTAATTTCTTGATCGTTTGTATGGTCACTAAGGAAATAATAACGAGAAAGAACTGTCACCGCCAACTAATTAGGTAGTTCTTGTTGTTATTGTTTCCATGGTGTCCAATATCAACCATAATGTACGCTATGTTTCTAGATTTGGCTCTGTGTTCATTTGAAAAAAAATGTGAGTATAATAATATTCACTTGAACAACTTCATTGAAAAATGAAACTAATAAGCAGAATATAATATGTGATACGAGAAGTTATTACCAACAAAAACCCGTTTCTTGAGGGCTCATGTCATTGTCCTCCCATATTCCAATATGGCTGGAAACTAGGACAATGAAGGCCAGAGATTCACATCAACGCGTTCAAAATATAGTTTCGGAGATGTATGCTCTGGAAATCAGGCGAGAAGGACTAATCGTCTATCTATATGTATGTATAGCGTGTGATTGAGGCTGTTGTATGACTCATGCTTTCTTCTTCGGATGGGTTGTTTATTCTTTGGACACATCGCTAACTAGAACAGCAGTCTGGAAAAAATGATAGTTGGAATAATCGAGGTGAGAAAGGAAGGCTGGACTGGTGTTGATGCAAGCTACTAATTAGCATTAGGTCAAAACCTTTAAACACTAAAAAAAAACCAGAAGAAACAAAATGTACATTTTATGGATTTTCGAAATTCTCTCGCGATTCTTCTTCTTATTCTTATTCTAGGCCTGTGGCGTTCGCCTCATGCGAGGTCGACTCCCAGCTGTCTCCTCACATGTGCAATGTGCATAACATTATCTTATTTTTTGCCTCCTCCATCTTACTATATCTTCAACTTCGCATAATTCCCGTACCTTAGTATTCCTTATCCTATCTCTGATGGTCTTCCCAGCAATGCTACTTAGAGTTTATGAAATCGAATGTGAGTCAGCATATTTCTGATTCGTCGGTTCAGAGATTTGCAGACTATACGAAGCCAAAGTGACAGAATCAAGACTCAACTATTTTTATTGTATGGTACTAAAGATGATTTGATATTTTTATATGATTGACTAGCCAAAAATAATATTATTTTTTATCATTTTGGTATACTTACCTACATAGAATGAGATATAAAAAGTACAAAATAGACGTTAACTATTTTTGACACTGTATTAACCCTAGAAAGATAGTCTGCGTAAAATTTACGCATGCGATTGCGAATTATTGCTCTCTTTTTCCAAGTAGCGCAAATCCAGATCCGTGCGTTTAGGTAATCTCCTTTGTCCCTGGGAACTACCGTATGGTGTAGGTGTACACTAGGTAAGTGTCACCGATTTCGAAATATTACGAACGTGTGAGTCAAAATTACGCATGATTATCTTTTAAGTGACTTTTATGATTTTGACTTAAGTGATAATTTTATTAGTTTATGTACTTAGGTATCTGTTTTAATTTTAAGTTTTTAATATTAAACTTATATTGTAATTTTCTTTTTATGTAAAAATATTATACAATGGGGAATAAAAACTTAGACGAAGACCATATCCTGGCCTCTTTCATGGAGGACGATGACGAGCTTCTCGGTGAGGATACAGACAGTGAAGATGACGTCCAGAGCGACAAAAAAGAAGCTAGATGAAGAAAGAAGATGAGCCAGTAGCACAAAAACGTATTTATTGTTCGTTTTGCCCTTCGAAAATAAGGCGAAAGGCAAAAGGGTTCTACAAAAAATGTTAAAAAATTATATTATATCGTTGAAATGTTCCAAAGCTGTTTATAACAGATATTTTATAACTATATTTTCCTAATATTCGTAAGATATGCTAATTGTTGCATTTGTGTTGAAAAAAGTTGATTATTGTATTAAAAAAATCAGTTTATGTATGAAAGAGTAAGTGTTAAAAAATTTCGATGATTTCTAGAAGAAATTTAAGTTTTTGATTATTTTTTAAATAAATAAAAGTGCATAAGTAAATTTTCGTTTGTATTATTATCTTTATATATGTGTTAATAAATAATCACAAAAAAAATGTAGAAAAATAATTAATAAACCTCGACCTGCAGCTAATTAAAAAACATGCGTCAATTTTACGCATGAATATCTTTTCCGTACTACACAATATGATTATCTTTCTAGGGTTAATAAAGTGAAAGATAATCAACTCAAATGTCAATACGCATTATCTCTTTTATTATGGATATTCTATTTATTATTATGATTTAGTATTTTTATTGTGTAGGTATAAAAGATTGTAGTCTATTTTTATTGTGAATAAATAATAACGACATCCCAAACCCACACTACTTTTATTCTTATTAAAATGATGAATTTGTTGGTTCGTTTATAAAGATGTACAAGTCATATTGATACATAGATTCTGAAACAGATTGATTGACGAATAATTCAGAATATGTTAACAGCCGTTTTCATTTCAAAGGTATAATATATAGTAGGTATATAAAGTGATCATTTTTAACAACTAGGTATTACATTTTAAAGATATAAGAGTGATATTTTTAGTAGGTATAATAAATCTATGCTGCTTTCAATGGAATTGAAAACATATGTATATTGTACGTACTTTAATAGTAAGCTATGTAAGTAAGTATCTACCTACTTACTTTGTGAAATCAAAATTTTGACCATCCAGCATAACAATTTTACACGGTGAATAATGAAAGCATTAGGTAACATATAAATTAGTATACTTCAATTAGATATACAATTATTAAAATGCATTAGACACCAAACTACGCTTAATGGCACTAAAGGTCAAGCTTACATTGTCTGTTTCATTATTTTAGAATGCTCTGTGCTTGTCTCTAAATAATATACCTACCTACGGCATATTAAAATAAGAACGGCGTTCGTAGTGTTACAGCTACTTTTTCTAGAAAAAGAAAGAATTAGCAACAAAAAACGCCTATTTTGAGAACAATAACTGGCTTTTTTGAATGCCTAATTCGATCTGATAGGGGCATGTACGACTCCCTAAGGGGTGTCCCCCGTTCGTTAATATGTGTTTCTTGTTAACCTTTGAATCCCAACGAGTTCTGAAACAGATCTTCACATTTATAACGACTAATGGTATAAAGTTGTAACATTTTTACCTTCAGCAGACACTGCTCTTCTTGTGTAATATAAATCCTTCCCTAGAAGTATCGTCCGAGGCTTATCAACCACTCAATTGGGTGCACCGCCTCTTAAAAAAAAATAACTGGCTTTTAGGCACGTACTATCGCTACTGAACGAAGGAACTTTCAAAAAATTATAAGGCTCATTTTTTTCTTACTGACCCCACTTTATTAATAAGCCCCGTCTATGCATCGATTCCACAACACAATATCTCTATATTATCGCGTATTATTATACAAACGAGATATTTCTATGGAATAACGAGATCCAATCACAAAAACACAATAGACAACCCGTCAAATCACAACAACATTCAGAATGGGGGTAATTTCCATGGTGGCATAAAAGTAATATTATCCTAACCTCAACAACGACAAACAGCTGTCAAATATCTAATTAGAGTTGTCACTCAAACTTCTTGATCTTGCTTGTCATCTATGGATTTATTTTTATTATTGTATTGACAATAATAATTCATCAAAGTGTTAGTTTCATTTTTGGGACAGAATTGTAGACCACCGGGCTTGAATTATTGGTCAAAATGTATTTTTTTTTTCATATATGTATTATTTTTTATTTACTCACAACTAAAAATTATTTTTAAATTTATTTACGCACTCCACCTGTTTGGCAAATGATTTTTTTAAATGCAACAATAATAATTGTGTGATTAGGGCTTTCGACCTTAATCATTAATAGCTGATTTAGTTGTGATAACTTGACGTATGCCACGTTCTCGGTTAGGTTTATTTATAAGGAGATTTTTCCCAATGGCTTCTGATGGCAATTTCACACATTCCATCAAAATATAATGGCTACGATATTTTTAATACTCCATCATGATATCTCTTAGTGCCGCTTTATATTTATTCCATTAATCTGTAATTCATAAGTATGAAAATAAAAATAATAAATGAATAAAATACGTATTTTTCATGTCATTGCGATATAGGCATAGATTATAATGCGATAAAAATAACGTAAGTAGGTACATACCTATATAAATATGTACTAAATATCTACTAAGACGTTTCACTTCGCGTGTAATCTAATAATAAAATGCTGATTATTCTCGCGTCCTTCGCCAACGATCATACCACGTTGAATGCACCGGTTCTCGTCCGATCACCGAAGTTAAGCAACATTGGGCGCGGTCAGTACTTGGATGGGTGACCGCTTGGGAACACCGCGTATCGTTGGCCTCTTCATTTTTATGTTTTTTTTAAGCAGCTTCAAAGGTATTGCTTTATTTTTTTTCGGATTAAGAGTTACTGGGTTCGATTTCCGGTCGGGTCACATATTTTTTTAGGTTGACTAGAAAAAAATCTGCCGGCTGCTATGAGATCTACGTATAGAAAGTTTTAATTTGGGTGGATTGGATGGTATTATAGTTATAGAATAATAAATTTTAAAATAATAATTCATACCTATCTTCCAAACTATTTTTTTTTTCGAAGTTATTTTTATATTATTTTAATAAAATGAAAAATCGCCATCTAACCAAAACATTTAAAAGATACCTACATATTGAATAATAAACATGTTTTTGAAGAGTGACTTGCCAATTTTCATGTTGTTAAGATAACAACGTTATTATAATGTCATTGTGTACCTATGTGAAGAATAATAATTATTTAAATGTAGTCAAGTACCTAAACTCAAACTATGTCAACAAATCCTACGTGATAATTTGTAAATTCGTCCGTAAATCGGTATTTTCATAACTTAACAGATTTATAAGACAATCAAAAATTTAATGTTCCTTTTCAATGCCTGTCGTCCGACAGGTTTTGCTGCTAGTTAAAAATAACGGCGATGCCACAAGATGTGAAAAAAAAAATACCAATTTCAGCCAACGACTTTCAATTTTCTCTTTGATTCTTACTACAAAAGACACTGTATTATTACATAACAAGCTATAATATGCACTCTACTGCTCACCTTCCAAAAGCCATTGTGTGCAACAGACGTTCCAGCACAGGTCGTGCTTTCCTCAAAGCACCGTTTTATGTTTGCCATATAAATATATTTTTATGGGACAAGGGGGGGGGGAGGCGAAAAGGCTGTCTGCCACAGTAGTGGACTCCAAACAATGGCCTGTTAGCCATAAAAGGGGCAATAACGACCTCTTTAACGGTTATATTGTAAAATATTGGTAGCGGCGTATTGTATTAGGTATTTAAGAAGGCATATTATATGAAAAAATTGCATAATATTGAATAAGCATGAGCGAATTTAAGGATCCCTGCACATTGCAGATTAGTTTGCACGATATTAATCGGTTGAAAACTAATCTGCAGTGTGCGGGGAGCCTTAATATAAAACAGTCACTATTTCAACAACAGTATTTTTTATTAACAACTAAAAAAAGTCATAATTCAGCATAACAGGTTTGCACCCTTTTCGCTGAATAATGAGAAATAATACAAAATATATAGGTATATAAAAAAAAATACAGGCAATGAAACATTGGTAAAAATAATATGAAAAAAAAAAACAATCAAACAAGTATAATTATTCAACTATTATAGATATTTTATTTTACAGAATTATAGGTAGGCTGGTAGGTATGTATAGGTATTATCATTTTGAAAACTAGCAACCACTGGTACTTACTTTGTTATTTTATAATGTTCACTCAGCTTTTTAAAGGCGTTTAGGGAAGTAGTGTCAATGATTTCCTCCAATTTCATGTCCAAACCAACTATGCTTCAAAGTATTAGAAAACAGTGGGATGTATTCAGGACTCTAGAAGAAAGGACATTGGGCAGCGCTGTTCTCGAACAACTGTCACTTGACACTTTCATCTCCTCTCCATTTCAAAGTTGGAGAATTTTTGTGCCTGGACTATGGTCAGATGCCAGGACTGCCACCCATACGGATGAGTGGGCACACACACACTTCAAACGGCTTACATTTTGATTTCGACACTAAAAATCGCAGATCTCTATATTTGGTCATGTTGTTTTAAAGGCTTTACTTGCCATTTTCAAGCTTAGTTCAGTGGTGGTATATTGGTTGCTCCTAGAAGAAATGATCCACCCGGAAGTCTTGGTCTCCATCGACCGTTATGTCCAAAATGTTTATCATGGCTAATCGGCATTTTATTCTTAAAAAAGGGTTGAGAATATTTAATAGTTTTAAAAGATTTTATATTACTCAACCAGGTATTCATTATTTTTCCTGCAGTACATAAGAACGATAATAAATTTATATCCGGCGAATTGATTTTCAGGAAACTGTTATTTGTTTCAACCCCATTGGACGTACAAATATGATTTATGTTATGCTATAAAATATACAGACGAGTCCTGGACCATAAAAGAAATTATTCAGGACAAGAACTACATAATAGTGTATAGCAGACGAAGCAGAAAAAGGGAAGTTGTATACAGTCATGTATATAGGTAGGTAGGTACCTACCTATTAAGGAAAAAGCCATCGTAAAACATGAACATATTATTATTATTATTTCAAATCATTTATTCATTAAATCACAATATATCATATGAAGTATACATCATTGTAAAAAAAATTAATAAAATAAATTAAAATTAAATACAATGCTATATACTAAATATAAAAATATCGGTATTATCTCTCATGATACAT
The DNA here is from genome assembly GCA_963576905.1 of Mystacides longicornis. NCBI lineage: Eukaryota > Metazoa > Arthropoda > Insecta > Trichoptera > Leptoceridae > Mystacides > Mystacides longicornis. The sequence continues at coordinate 8,286,480 of OY756434.1, forward strand.
CACGATGTAATGTAATCATGAGAGATCTTCGAACTACAGAGAAAGGAACCTTCTTAACATCCTACATGAGGACAACAGAACTGCCTTTTGGATGGCATATCTGAGACCACAACAGATGCCAAGTTTCCCTAGATTGTCTTTATGAGACTTCATTCGTCGATATCACTATAGATATTTGGTTGGTGTATGCCACATATCCTTGATTTCGTGAGCAAGATCAAGATATTTAATTATCTTATCCTGCTCGGCTTTTTTCAAATTTTCGTTATACGGTATAGTGATATCCACGAGATACGTTATCCCGTTCCTACGATCAACCAATACAATGTCCGGACGATTTGCGTTAATCGTTCGGTCAGTTTGTATTGGTATATCCCAATACAACTTTGTATTACTGTTTTGCATTACCGAAATTGGGGTGTACCTATAATAAGGTACTTCAAGATCGAGCAAACCATATTTCAAGGCAAGTTTTTGATGAACTATTTTAGCCACATCGTTATGTCTGTGCAGATACTCAGAACCACACAGGAGAGAACACCCAGACAAAATATGTCTGAGTGTTTCTCCTGTTTGGCCACATGCACGACATTTATCAATTATATCAGGTGTTTTAATAATATATTTTTTATAATTATTAGTGACGATGATCTGGTCTTGTATTGCACAGACAAAACCTTCTGTTTCGCTAAATAGTTCACCAAACCTCAACCATCCAGTCGAATCTTCAAGACTTACATGTGATGAATTTAAAGTTTCGAAGAATCGACCGTGGAGAGACTTGCCTTTCCATATATCAACCCGATCTTGTACCCCAATTATCGGTGGTGAAACAGGATTTGATAAATTTAAGGGCGTGTACTTCAAATCACACGCAATGAGGTCTTCATAACCCAATTTATTCCTTGATGAGATAAAGTAAGATAAGAGGAGGTTTATCTCTTTGTTATTCATGTTTTTGATGTTTAACATGCCTCTACCACCAATCTTCCTTGGTAAATATAATCTCATCAAGGAACATCTTGGATGATGCATCCTATATTGTGTGAGCAAACTACGTACCTTTAAATCCATCTTGTCTAATTCCGTTTGGTTCCACTTAATGATTCCAAAAGAATAGAAAATTTTCGGTACAACCCATGAATTAATGGCCATAATTTTATTTCTCCCGGAGAGAAAACTTTTCAAAACTTTTTTTAATCGTTTAATAAATTCATTTTTAATGTTATTTTTAATAATTTTGTGGTCAAAAACTAGATTTTGTTGAAAGCCAAGATATTTGTAATTTTGATTATCTAAAAGAGGAATGTTTGTAACAGATGAAGAACTATTTTGATGATTGTTTCGGATTATTCCTTTTTGAACATTAATTTTTGCACATTTTTCTAAGCCAAATTCCATTTTTATATCATAACTAATTTTTTTTCATTATTATTATTATTAGATAAATCTATTGAATCTAATTTGTGCAGACACTCGCGGAATTATTATAGAAAATCATAAAATATGATTACTTATCCAATCCAACCAAGAAAGAGTTTCTTAGTCTCCTGTGACCATGTAGGACGTGTGCCTACGAAACTAGTCATGATAAATAAAAAAAATGTGGAAAATTTATAAGTACATACAATCTTTTATTTGAACTTTATTTTCAAATAAACTCCACCAAGAAATGCACGTTCAATGTTCATGTTGTAAATCTTAGGGAAATTTGATTTGATTTTGATTGATAAATAGAAAGACAATACTTAAAGGCGAACATGCCTCCATGAATTAAGTATTTGCTTTGTATCTATGTACCTACAAAGCTTTGCTATGACAAAGTGTGTCAAGCGAGAAAGGAATTATTAGAAGCGAGTGTTCAAGCTGCATGTTAGCTGATTTAACTCGACGCTAACGTGCAAGCTAATACACGAATATGATTTACAGATTTGCCTCTGTCGTTTCTATGGATTAAGGTTGTCCTGGCAAATAATAGAGTTGGCTGGTCCAAAGAATAAGCGCTGGTGAAATAACGTGATAAAAAAGCAGTGATTTTTAGCATTGCGTCATATTATTATAATGATCCGTGTGTTCTGTTCTTCTCTCGATATTTGGTTATTATTATACGTAAGTGGCATATCGAAATAGGTACAGTTTATTTCATTTTAGAATGCCGACTCCACGTTGTCTGGGGAACCCTGCGTATAGGGTGTACAGGTAATATTAGATACGATGTAACATTATTTTTCGATTTGAAGACGATGTCATCAAACATCAATAAAATGTATTATTTATGTGCCCACAAGCGTGGCTATAATAATACTTGTGATTGTTATACTTTATTAATACTAACTGTTTATTTTTTCATTCACATGATTTTATGTAATGAATTTCATTAGCTTTAAAATTCGTATGGTTATGAACACTATAAAAAGATGATATAGCCGCCGCGAGTTTTTGTCCTAGGTGATTGTTTTTCTATAGTCAACTGACCCTCTCTAATCTGAGACAGGTAAAAGACAAGGTAGAAATTCCCAATGAAAACCATAAAAGCGAACCCGTTTGAGAATCGAACTGGGGATCTGTATGATACGATGAAAAACACAGTACATTCAAATAAATCATAAATCAAAGATATATATATCTAAATAAAATAATAGGGAGTCCATGTATTTACCTCAGTAGATCTATCGTAGCTCTTTTTAAAATGTTCATAAACATTAATTAAAATTACTTCTTTCGTTTGCCCACAAAGCGCTCTTCCTTTACCCAATTTGCTTGAACACGATGACATGTTTGTAAAACACAAGAAATTTCGTTATCATCCGGTATTTTAAAGGACGAAACAAAAGGCCTTCCACCACAAACGCTACACAATAACTATGCACCTTTGTTTTTTTCGTAATACGAAAGGATTAACCAATACAGTCAAGATCGCAGCGACAACGTGGCGTCGGCAAGGTTAAATGAAATTACCTGTACCTACTATTAAAGAATTTCTGACCAAATATCGTTTATACGTCCCATTCCCCATATCCCCACCTGACCCCTTTTTCGAAATATTTCTCATTTCGGAAGACGTTTTAGAAGTACAAAGCTTTTATTCTTTTAACAGTGTTCAAAAGCTCTGTCTATCCTTATACATCGTGCGAAAAATGATATTTTTTAAGGGGTGGGCAGATATAACGCATCTCCATTATGTTCTATTCAGATACACTTCTTTGATTTTATCAAACAATATTTCGTATACAAACTCTCATATTTCCTCCACCTCTCAAGTAAAAGAAAATATTGATAAAACACGTTCGTCTTCTTCTTCCAATAATGCTATGTAAAGTCCCCCGACGTTGGCGATCACCCTGGCTAAAGCTTCTGAAACCCGTTCGGTCCAGAAAAATCCGTCTGCTCCGCCAATACTGGTCCAGTCTCAATCTTCCGCAACAAATATATCTGCTTTCTGCCAGGTCTTCGAGGTCCCTCTATTTTGCCCACCGTTTTAGACCTAACGCCCTGTTCTCTACCTGGTCCAACTCTTCTTAGAACTTCTTCATTTGTTTTGTAACCCATCAATCGAAAAACTTTTATCATTTTACTTTTCTTAATAATAATAATAATAGTTCGAAGATCTCTCATGATAACATTACATCGTGATGTATCATGAGAGATAATACCGATATTTTGATATTTAGTATATAGCATTGTATTTAGTTTTAATTTTATTTTTATTTTTTTTTTACAATGATGTATGCTTTATATGATATAGGTATTGTGATTTTATGAATAAATGATTTGAAATAATAATAATATAACACTTTTCTATACAAAGGTGTCAGTATAGCCGGCGGAACGTTTTGCCTGAGGCAATTTTTTTCCAGTCAACCGGTCCCGTCCAATCTGAGGTTCAATCTTAATAATCTTATGAAAAGCAACACTCATAAAACATTCATCCACCAGTAAAGGTATCGAGAAATTGGTTAAGGTAAGATTTTTCTCCCTCTCACACTGTGTTCCGCTCCTTCGAAGCAGAGCTGAGGGACATGGACATGGTGTGGGAGGAGGTCATAAACATTGTGCAAGATCGAGCGCAATGGAGAGCTCTTGTTGCCTCCCTATGCCCCTGAGTGGGGTGTAAAAGGGAGAATTGATTGATTGATTGAAGATTTTTCTAGGAGATCACTAAGGCAAGGAACATGGCCTTTTATTTAATTATCGTCAACGACGGAGTGACGCGACAAGCTACTCCAAATGAAATTATGTATATAATAATAATAATACTAAGATAACTTATACTAAGAGCGCCGTTTTGTGGCCGAAAGGTCACCTCAATATATGGTAAAATATGAATATAAACAAAACAGTTGAATCAGTTTAGTAAATTACCTATATAAAATAACAGCTATAGTGTTTTGTATTCCATCGCAATAAAATAAAATAAAAATCACAGTGACATTTTATGAAGTCACCGCTGTCGGGTTATGTTTGGTGGTTGCGACAAATCGCAGTGACACAATAGTCACATCTAGTTTGTAAAGATTCATTGCTGCGGATATTATGATCAGAGCCGCCGCTCGTGTGTGAATAAATCAAATCTCGGATATAAATCATACGAGATGACTTGAAAGCTGTGTGTTTGAATAATACATCGACCGGCCCTGTACACCCTGTATACATATTTATATAGGGTAAGAGTAGGCAGGTTTCTATAATATACCTACAGTTACTGGGTGAAAGGCTTCTTGCAATATTTGAGAACCATAATTTTTAAGTATAAAAATGTGGAGATGTATCTCTCGAAATGTTACGTACGCTTTACATACGAGAAAATAAAATGATTACTTATGCACTGGTTTTCTTGAAAAGCGTACCGCCAATCGAACGGCCGTTATATAAAGAAATATCTAATTTTCAATATAACAAATTAAAAATATAACCAAATAATATTGTAAAAAGTTTTTTTTTAATTTAACCTTTTTTACTTATTTCATACATTTTATTTCAGTGAGCATCTTGTTATAAAACTGCGGTATCAAGATACGCTTATTGACATTAAACGTCAAAAATACATAGGTAGTTGGATAAGACCAATTGAGAGCAGACCAGAGAAAATAATATAGGTTCTTGTGTAGAGAAAAACAGGTCCAAATTGGTTGATGTCTGATTTTAATAATGACACTTTACAATGTAAAAAGGATAAAACAATACATATTTTCAAAATAAGAAGTTTCGCGAGTACTTTGATAATATGTAATATATCTTCCAAGCAGGTACCCATATTTATATACTAAGAATTGCTATCCAATAAATAAAATGAACATTCCTGTTTATTCTGTAGTCTCTTTTCCGCTTTCATTATTTTACAGCCAGTGAAAGAGATAAAAATATAGAATGCTTTGTACTTGCCGCATTTCTTTTCTAGGAAAACATAGCATAATTCACTCACCGAAATGTGATTTGAAATAATTATGAGGTATCTATACATACTAGTCATATCTACTTATGCTAAATTTAAAAAAAAATTTGCTATTATTTTTTGTTAATATAGGAATGTACCTACCTACTTCACTTCTGATGAATGCAAGAGTTTAGTCCTCCGGAACAATAGTTGCCCCATCATCGAATTTTCCCCATCACGCCGTGTCCCGTAAGGGGTAGGCAGAGAGAATGGACCTCCACTTTTTCTATCCAAGCGCACTTCTTTCGCTTCTTCCACCGATATAACATTATTTCTCATACACCCTCTCCTATTTCTCTCACTTCTTAGCTGGCCTTCCTTGAGGACGGAATCGATGTGTTCGATCCACGTCATTCTCGGTCGGCCACGCTTTCTTACACCTTCCCTTTCAGCCTTATAAATTCTCTTTGTCATTCTGTTTGCATCCATTCTTTCCACATGCCCAAACCATCTCAACTTATTAACTTTCATCTTTGTCACAACACTTACTTCCATACCACATTCCTTCCTAATATTTTCATTCCTTTCCATATCCCATAAAGTTTTTCCACTTATTCTTCGTAGAGATTTCATCTCTACTGCATTTATACTACATTCTTCTTTTTTCGTCCATGTCCACGTTTCACAACCATACATCATCGATGGAGCAGGATTGCGTTATGCACTAGTTTCTTTGCTTGTATTGAGACGTTGTTGTTTCTCATTATAGGTCTAAGTGCACCGTCCACCCTGCAACCAGCAACTTTCCTACGTTCGATTTCTTTTTCACACTTTCCATCACGACTAAACATGCTTCCTGAATACACATACTCATTCACTTGCTCAAGACATTCATTTTCTATGGTTATTTTAAAATTCGTTCTTGCTTCATCCCTTTCAAATACTAAAACCTTTGTTTTGTTGACATACATTTTTAGACCGTTTTTTGCACAATTTTCAAACACTCTTGACACAATTACGGTTACAATATTGACAATATTCTATTCTATACTACGGTTACAATATTGACAATATTCTAAACTGGCAAATTCACTGCTGGAAAACAGACCATTACAGAGATACTTCCAACCGGGACTCGTTCTTCCAGGTTATGGTCATCGTCGGATCACATGTGTAATAATAATATGGAAAAGATGATTACGAATAATCAGATGATGTAACAAAATTATCATTCATTGATGAATAATTTTTTGTGTATACAAAATATAGGTATCACTATTGTAATAAAACCCCCTTGATCCTATGGGATTATCATGTTGCAACGTAATACTGTATTGTGGTTCAAATGGGGTGAGAATCTGCAGGGGTCCCTGGAACCATAATTAAAAATAATTAATAATATTACCTATTTATTTTGATATTTAAAAATAAATGTGGTTCATCGTTGAGTAACTAAACCCAAATATTGCACAGTGGTCTTAAAGGGGTAGCTCATCATATTTTAGATAAGATTGCGTAGGTACCTACTTACCCATCATTTTTATTTTTATTTATCTAGAAATATGTAAAGCTGGGGGCACGGGAGATTTTCCACTACGTATGTATTTGTAGCTGATATTAATGATTAAGTAGTGTATTCATAGTAAGGACTACAAGACAACGTCTGTCGGGAACGCTGGTATTATACAATATTTGTCCTTACTTCTTTTTGAGTTTTAATGGACAAAAAATATCAACAAAATACCGCTGTGGCATGAGAACTTTCAAACACGCTATTAGGGCCGAACATTACTCATCATCTCTGTAGTGGAAGTACAAAAAAATGTACAAATAAGGTAGGTTAAAAGTTTTGATAATTTTCATTGCAAACAAACTATCACGCATACATTCAAATTGAAAAAGGTCTAGTGTTCATAACTCTACCCACATGCTTCCTACTCTTCCTAGTATGATAGTTGGGTTTGCAGAGTTGATAGGTACTTCGGTACCTACCACAACAAAAGATGGATGTAATATTGTAGCCATTCAAGTAGACACCTATTGTGACATGGATTAGTTAGACCGCTCATGGCTTTACACAGTAGCGTAACAGAAGTTAAGTGTGATATTTTTTTTTTAAAACCGAATTAATTCATGAAATTGTCCAATATATTAGGTCTTTACCTATGTAATTGCCGTTTTGTATAAAAAACTTTAACTCGTTTTTTTCAACTTTTTTTATTTCTCTATTTAAATTCACCCATGCCTGCACCTTTGCCAAATGCAGCGGTAGTTTATTGATGCCCTTATTGTAAAAATCAGCTGCACGGGAGGAACCGAACTCTTCAAAGGAATTTTGTACTGTCTCTCGGGAATTGAATTTTTTTCCCGCTAAAAGGTTGTCCAAATTTTGGTAAAAGTGATAGTCGATAGGTTTAAAGTCTGGTGAGTATCATGGATGAGGGAGAACCTCCAACCACAAATCTCGCAGCTTGGAGACTGTCTGTTGTGAAGTATGGGGTCGTGCGTTGTCGTGAAGGGGCAGCAGGAATGACCAATAATTGACCAAAGCTGGTTGCGGATGTGCGATCTTCTCCGTCATTGTCTTCAGTTCTTCACAATACCATCTGCAGTAATGCTCATCTGTTTTGTAAAAAGGTATGATGAATCACACCGGCACTAGACAACCAAACAGTGATAATCGCCTTTCTAGGGGTCATTTTTCGTTAAGGGTAGGTATTGCTTTGGTGCCGAACCAGGATCTAACAAATTGGCTCACCCCTTTTGATTGTCCAACAGAATCCACTTTTCGTCGCACATAACAATTCGGATAAAAATTCCTTCATTTCTGTGCCTGTTGAGCAGCGCAAGGTAGATCTTATGTTGCGCTGGCGATCGTTGAATACATGGTGCACTAATCTAATAAGTTTTTTTTTTTCATCTTGTCAATTTGTCGAAAATGGATCATCATGAAAATGGATTTTTATCCTATAAAATCGAAATCGGCTAGATAATTTACTACCCACACATATTTTGTGTCATGTTTAACAACATGCATTTGTGTTAAGCCAATGCTCTGTAAAATCAATTTCACCACATGCCCATTACTAGTACTGGTACAATCATTAGAGTATATAATATTAATGACTATTTCACAATACATCATCTCTAGCCCCCCCGTTGCCCTCTCGGTGTTATCGGTACCTACTTAGTTTCACCCCACACAACATCCAGAACAGCCATCGCACTCAATTCAGTAGTGAAATACATATTAATATCATCATAATATAAAAAAAAACTCAGTATCTTTGTAGTTGAACTGGCATTCACACATGAAAGGATTGTTGACATTCGACACCGCGGAATTGATGTGATTTGAATTACAGCGTAGTGTGGTTTACGTAGAGTTTTGGGCACACTTATTTTTACTAGAAATTTTTGTTCTAATGCATCAATGTCAGAACCCCTATTCCGAACCCCTATACATTACACTGACGTGAAGTAACAAAATTTTGTATGGAGACGTGTATAGCGCTTTTACAGCCCATACAAATTTTCAGTGAGATTCTTACTTATGTTAGTCAGTAAAATTCGGAACAGGTGTACAGTATATTATTACCTATGAGTATTAGAAATGAAATAACTTATAAGGTTGAAAGGAATGATATGAGAAGTTGTATGAGAAATGTTGTGTGTCTCAAAGAAGCCAAAATATAGTGTGTCTGGATAGAAAATTTGGAGGTATGTTCTCTCTGCCTATCGTAAAGAGAACCGGCGCGTTTTGCAAGAAAATTGAAAGAGATGCAGATTTTTGAAAATTAATAATATGCGACATTGATGTTTTTTTATGCGATATAAATATTGTTCAAAGATGAATAAGAGAGTTTAATTCTGACTTCAACTATCTATTGTGAAATTGAAATAAGCTTACGAATGGACTAAGGACCTACTTCAGATAGTAACGATAAGTACCTACCTAAATTAAAATGGCTACCACCGTCAACGTTTTGATGTGACGTGATGATTTTGGCACAAAATGTTTTACTGTCATGCTAAACAGTGCCATTTTTTAACAATAAAAAATATTGCTCTGATATTATGATACTCATACCTTTTGACAGTAGTTGATGACATTGACCACGTGCATATTTTCATTATGGTCTACATTTTATTTGAATTATTAAACGCATTCCAACCATAAGCTCCCTCCATTAGAATGATACACTCGCCATGGTAATCCTTTATCATAAATAAGCTAGTCAGAGCCCGCTGATAATCTCGACAGGTCTCATTGTATTGGAAATATAAATTAAGTAACTCGCTTTCTGCCCGGTGTGATTGTAATCATATACAAAATGACTCTGGATGAGCTAGTAGAAAAATTACCCAGTACCTACCGTGCTACTATAAGCCAATCCGTATTGAAGATTTATTTTTTAGTGTCAGTACACAAAGAGATCTTACTTCATAATGTTGTAGGTATAAAAGTATATTTTACGTGGGACACCAATAATAATAATTATCGTAAACAAAATAATAGTGATATTGAAAATGACCTTTAACTTAGAAGAGAGGTTAGGTATACAAACAACAACCAAACAAATAAAAATTAAGATTATCTCGTTAGAGACAAACCGAAAAATATGCATACCAAAATAATACATAGTCAGATCACGCTTTAAGGGAGGTAGGTATGTTAAAATAGACAAGTTAAGTTCTTTTTACAGTTGAAGTAGTTTCACAGTTCATCTTAAAACTATTTTAGGTAGGACACCGTTTGAGTGATGATTTGTGTTACATTATCTATGTATCTGAAGTTAAAAATCTATGGATTACTCAACTATATAAAAATAATTAATAAAAAAAAAACCGAGAACATACGTCATTTTTGGGCAAACCATGTCAATATAGGTAGGTACCTATTAATTTTGGTAATATTCATCTTTTGCTCGCTCACACTAGACCTCCAGAGAGTAAAGCAATTGGATCGCATTATTCATCAGTTGTGCAATATCTGTAAGCAGTGCCTCTTGGAATGGCAGTGGTTTTTCAGATCGATATTTTGTTGTAGTTTCGTAATTCGGATGCTGGTGAGTCCAACGCAGAAATGCCTACATGGCATCATTTATGTTGGGGTTAGTTGTTAGAGACCACAACTTCGTTGTGGTAAGCTCGACCTCTGTATGTTGATTCTGTGATGTCTTTGTTATGTTTCTAAATGAGGGGAAGTGCCAGGTCGTGAGATTCCACAAGAAAAGGAAGAATGTTATTGCTTTTGACTATTGCATAAATCGCGTAGTTCTAGAGGCAGTTGGACAGATTAGGGATCTGGGTGTCACTTTTTGCAGTGACTTGTCCTTTAGGTCTCATATAGAGGAGATTGTGGGCAGGGCGATGCGAACCATGGGTTTTTTGCTGCGACTAGGCTCAGACCTTCGATCCCTGGATTCGTTTCGGACACTCTACATATCATTAGTCAGACCTCAGCTCGAGTACTGTACGGTGGTCTGGTCCCCTCACTATGCGGTTTACGTTGAAATGTTGGAAAGGGTCCAGCGTAAATTCTTTGGATTCCTCAATTACAGAATGGGCCGTACTAGGGCTGAACGGGATTACCCTGAGCTGATGCATCGTTTCTGTTTGTTTCCTCTCAGTGACCGTAGGAAGCTGTCCGATGTCGTGTTTTTGTATAAGTTGGTTAATGGTGGAATAGACTGCAATGAGCTACTGGGTAGGGTTGCCTTTAATATTCCAATCAGAAATACAAGACAGGCCGTACTGTTCCACGAAATTAGGGCAAACACGAACTATTTATTCAGCTCCCCAGTGCCTCGAATGCATAGATTGGCAAATGAGCTCTGCATCGAAGCAGATATTTTTAACGACGCTTTGTATACGTTCAAACGAGCTATAGGGGAGAGATTGGGTTTTTGGTAGTCGGAATTGCTGCGTGCTGACGGTGTTTCTGGTTTTTTGTTTTTCTTTGTTTTCTCTTTTTGTGCGGATGTGTTTTTTTTTATTGATTTGTATTGCATATCGATTTTTTTACTAAATTTAATTGTTTTAATTGTATGTTATTTCTTTTAATTGAATTTTATTATTTTTAAATTGTTTTATCGAACTGAAATATTTTAAATTGGTTTGGTTTTGTTTCTGATCTTGTATTTCAGTTTGTTTTTGATTTTCAATTTGTTTTTAATTTTTATTTTGAATGTCCTTTTTAAAAGATATTATTTTAGTATTTTTTATTATTGTTACAATTTATTGATGTTATTACTTTTATCTTTATTATTTTTAGTGCTTATTTTTGATGGTTTGTTTTTATATATTTTAACCTAATTCAAACTTGTTTTTAATCAATTTCTTAATCATTTTGCAATTTGAAACCACTGAAGGGAATGGAATAATTATTGTACAGTTGATTGTGTTTATATGTTGACTTTGCCATTGAGCCGATTGTAACATGTTGTTTAGTGGTATTGTGATTGTAAATGTTTTTATTTTTACATGTAAAAGGCTTTCAGCCGTATATTCTATGAATAAATAAATATATGTTAAGTTTTTATGTGTTACTCTACTAATGTACAGTAAAGTATGAATAAAATACAAAAAATAGGTGTTGGAGTTTACCATATTATATTTCAGAGCTTAAACCTAGAGACAGATAGTTCTTATTTCGGGCCAGATACCTACTAAGTGGGTTCTGGCTCCTTTCGGACGATAGTTTTAAATAATTTCTCAATAATGTTATATGAACCTATATTTCTTTTGGTCTTTTTGAAGTATGAGCATTACACATTCTGCCAACAAACTATCAAAGATTATTAAAACCCCGCCATCGCCCAGTGTGTGGTGCTAGCAGGTCGCCATCTTGTGTCAAAATAAGAAACTACTTTAGTAATTTATCGACATTATTACCACAGACAGCTACTCAAGCCTAGTATTCCGGCGTTCTAAATTCAAATTATCTATGGTGCCTACTGTGGCTATGGAAGCAAGTAGTTTCAGCACGCACCGTCACTTCCTTGATAGCGTATGTTTACATTATAACAGTGAATTTATTATATTAATGGTTTTTCTTTACTTTAATTCTTTAGGATACATATGGAGGTATTCACTATTCAGTCCTCATTAACACTCAGTAGGTATATAGGTTAGTAGGTACTATACGCAATCAAAAAATTTTAACCCTCCTTCCACATCGTTCGTATTTTTTTTCAATGGAATAGTTTTTTTCATATAAGTAGGTAGGTGCCTACCAAATTTGAAAAAAAAATTCTTTTCGATTCTTAAGTATATATCCTATACCTATCTACTATTTCTTTTCTTATTTTTGTAAGTACATATAGCTATGTAAGTACGGTATTTTCAAGGTGTGAATTGAAATTCTAGGTTGATAGGTATGATATAAAAATATTTCAAATTATTCATAAATATTTACAAATACCTAGCAAAATTTATCTATAGGTACCTACTGAGAACGGATGTCTACTGATTTTTTCTCCAAACACACTTCTTTCGCTTCTTGAAATAGGTAACTCAATTAACTTCTCTCACAACTACTCCATTTTTTTTTACTTCTAACCATGCCTTTCTTGAGGATGGAATCCAGGTAAGAAGAAAAATATAAATAGGTAGATATTTTATGTCCATTGACAGTATCTACCTAAGTATTACATGAAAAAAAAAATGCTTGAATTCAAAATTGTATCACATACCTAGATCTCTTTACGTTCTAGCTTAATAAAAATTACTCTTTATTGATGAACTAAATCGTTGGAAAAGAATTCTCTAGGTGAGTGCTTTAGAGCATTACTTATACGAAAAACCTAAAAAAGTTTTATAAGTTCCCTTAAGCGTGCGAGACATGGGCAATGGGCATCTTAATATGTATCTTTCTTCATCACGAATAAAGTGTGTACTACTTATGTTTGTGCAGAGGTGTCTGTGTGTGTAAGCTCGAAGCACTTATCTTTACAGGATCGTAGATTAGGGTTTAGTTTATGTTTGTCGGATGTAAATATTTATTTTACACCCCCTGGTCAGGATGTGATAAATAATCCAAAACGGTTAAACTTTTCCCCAACTTCCCCAACCAACCCCACTCGACACTTTATCACACACACACCACACCACACCCACCCTTGCCGACATCGCCAGGAAAAAAAGTAAAATTTATAAGTGTTGACTTCTTGGGGAGGTAACTCATCGAGATAGGTACTTAGGTACCCGATGGCGTAGAAAAATGTCGCCTTACATAACAAGGAGGCGGCTTAATGTTTACATCGTGCTGAAATTGGAAAAAACTATTTGCGTAATTGTTTATCTATTGGTCTGCTTAGAAATAACGAGTTGATTGTTTGCACAACTCGTGTACTTTATGACGTTTTTTTTTATATCAAGCTACCGATCCTTTTCTCGCTTCTATGGCTGTGAATTGTGGCACTCGAAACTCAAAACACTCGAATAGCGGGATTCGAGAGCTGAAGAATTCTGTTCCGTTGGAACGATTTTGTGTATCACAGGCCTAAGAGGCCATCCGCTGGTCACCGCCAGTATGGTTCCGCCCACTGACTTAGTTGGGTCACGTACTGAGGAAGCTTACAGAGTACATGACCCGTCTAAGCCTCAACTACCATCCAAAAGGCAATTAAAAGGAATTACGAAGCTGACCTCCAGGGCGTTGGTGTTGACTGGGATGCGGCTACTAAGACAGGACCGTACGGCGAGGACTTGTGGAGCGGACATGGAGAAAGAAAAATTAGATTTCTGGCTTCTGGGACGCTTGATGGTCACTATAAAAATTTAGACTCTGTCATCGTTTTTAGAGCGGTTCAGAATTTATCAATGTGTTAAATTGTTTGAAATAATACCTCACCAAAGGTTGCCAAGTAACTTTCTCATTTTGGACGGGAAAGCCTTAACTCATAAGCTTCATTGGACGTTAATATAATATCTGCCTCACTCATAAAAAAATATTAGAAAATTTTTAAGAAAACTATTAATAAGTCTTAAAAAATTTTGTCGAGAGTAACTTTGTAGAACATTTTAATACACAAAGTATCTAAACATAAATTAAAATAAACAAAAACTTTGTGAGTCCTACTTGAGTATGTATATTTGGTTAAAACGTTTTCGGACAACCGTCCATCTTCAGTAAACTTAACAATAAAGGCCGAGGAGAGCGCTGTTCTTCCTCCCATCAGGGTCCTGAAGACGAGGAAGACCCTCTCATACTGTGTTCCGCTCCTTCGAAGCAGAGCTGAGGAATCTGGACATGGTGTGGGAGGAGGTCATAAACGTTGCGCAAGATCGAGCGCAATGAAGAGCTCTTGTTGCCTCCCTATGCCCCTAAATGGGGCCTAAAGGGAGTTTGGATTTGGATGTTAGTTTATTAATATTTATTTATGTTTTATTATATAGCTTTGTTAATTAGATTATGTACTGTTCAATGTATAGGATGTTACCGTTTTCGATAATCTGGTTGTTAGCCTATGTTCAATTTTGTGCAACGTGACAATTTTCATTTTTATTACCTACATATACCAATTTTATTGAATGCAAGTGAAATACAATGTTAAATACCGTTGGCATAATATGTAGGTACCTACATTAAGTTTAGTGTTATCTCGAGAGTGGATTGGCATAATATGTAGGTAGGTACATTAAGTTTAGTGTTATCTCGAGAGTGGATTGGCATAATATGTAGGTAGGTACATTAAGTTTAGTGTTATCTCGAGAGTGGATTGGCACGTTGGAAGAAAGAAGAAGAATTTTAGTACTACACCAACATTGCATTGAATCATGAAATGGCAAAAAACTCTTTTTCACGAGAAAGTTATGAAACAATTTTAATGGTTATTTTTATTCTTGACACGAATTGCCCGATGTATTTATTGACAGACAGAGATAACGTGGTTATGAAGGTACATTATTATGAATGTGAACAAAAACGATCACAAAACGGCAGCTGTCCTGGTTCCAACCTTATACTTAACGGATCGCATTACATACAAGGTTCGGTTTTATTGTTTTAACGGTGTGAATTTAACGTCGTGATTACGGACTATAGAATTTGCTGCGTGTCATGAAAAAAACTGCATCTATAATTAATTACTATAGTCTTGTTGACTATAATATTACCTACAATTATTATTAATGTAGTACCTACCCCAAAATATTATTATGGTGGTTTAAAATTGTTTTTATTATAGCGTCCTGCTAAAAGACAGAAAAAAAGAACATGGTGATTTAATGATGGTGTTGTTTCTTTTATATTCTTGACCTCAAATTAAGAATACCTATGACGGATAAAAAATGACTTTAATCAAAAATATAGGTGATAAAATTGAATAGATTCTATAATAATCAACATAATGAAACTAAATTACCATAGAAAACAAACGAGACACTGTACAGAAACGAAAAAGGATGTTCATGAAAATAAAAATCATTCTTTGAAAGAGGTAGGTAAGTACCTACTGGCCGAAGAAGTGTAGGAAGATAGCCGATGAGGTGGAGCGACGACATCGTGCGTACCGTTGGGACAGAGTGGATGGGGATGACCAGAGACAGAGAGGAGTGGCGTGGCGTGGGCATGAGAAGGCCTATGTCCTGCAGTGGATGATGATCACGGGCTAATATGAATGAAATATTTCAAATATGATAATGGGGAATAACGTCCTGAACAAAAAAGCCTGAAAAAATCCGAATCACTCGAAACGAGTGCAGAGCTAAATGAAAACTTGCAAAAATATTTGAAAATAATGCCACATATAAATCGATGATAAAATTCCTATACGATAAGTTTGAAACATTGGAAATATTCGCAATACCTAATACATAAATTGCCATCATTCTTTGTAATAAGACTCGAATGACATTATCTCGTGTAAAACGGAAATGTTCCTGTCTGTAAAGTATTCAGTTCGAAACCCGTACGAGACATAATAACAATTATTTTTACGATGCAGGTTTGTACAATATAAATCGGTGTTTTGCGATCTTAAAACGTTGGCGGTTGTTGTGAAGTGCAGTCACAAGAAGTTGGTAGGTACCTTAACAGGGACATGAAAATAATTGTTATTGCTGCAATATTACCTTGTGCGGGACTTAATTCATTATCGTCAAGACGAATAAAATACACGTGAAGTTTTTGCTCCAATGGGAAAGCTGACGTTAATGGTTTGCCAATATCTTTCGATTTAAGAGGACAGTTAACAATCAGCGTCGAAAAATCTCTCCGTGTCGAATGCTTTTCAATAATCTTGAAACATTTTTGTGTATTTTTTGTCAGCCGATTCCGTTCAATCTGACACAGTGGACTGGTAGACTTTTTCCTTGAAAATAAAAGCATAAATAATCGCTCTAAACACACTCTAATCAATAAGTCTGGTGCAAAAATTAACAGCTTTTTTTTGATTTTTGAAAATATTATGACATACATGGTTAAACCACGGCGCAATACGTTCCGAATAGAATAAGTCGCCGGTAATCTAGAAAAAAAAATTATATAAGGAAGAGATTAGAGCATACGTCACAAATATCCAGTATCTTGGCAGTATATTATTATTAACAGAGACTGTACACCCGATAGTGTAGAAGTGAAATGCAGAATAGAGGCAGAAAGAGACATATTAATAATTGATAACATTTTCAGCAGCTACAAACTGAATATGTAACTGCGACAGAGAATGGTAAAATGCTACGTGTGGTCCATGCTGGTGTACTGCTATGAGATTTGGACTCTGAAGGTCAACACTATGAGCAGGCTCGAGGCTTTTGAGATGTGGCGACTTCATCGACCGACCTCATCACAAATTCAGTAGTTCAGTACGAGTAGGTACTCGCAGCCGCAGGTCAAATAATTTCATACCTGGGATATCGTATGTGGGGAGAAGTATGGGCTAATCTACCTGATACTGATTGAAAAGATTGAAAGTCGCAGATGGGCTGTAGAAAAGATATACCCGGAATGCGGAATATAAGAGAATGGATGGGTTTCTGTATTGTGGAACAATTATTGTATAAAGCCCAGTGAAGTGAAGTTCACCACAGTGATCGCCGACTTAAGGACTTCTTGACTGGGCACCACAAGAAGAATAATATAAGTTGAGAATTATTGGAGTCCTGAGCTTAAACACAAGATGGAGAACTGTTAAAACTTAATGTTCTGCCAGTGTTGCTGTATGGAGTGGCGAGTTGGACTCTCAAAGTCTCAACCATTAACTATTAGAATATGGAGGGATCGTGTAATCAATCACTCTCAGAACAAGAGTTGCTGACCAGTGTCAAAAGACGAAAAGCCGCGTATTTTGGCCATATCTGCCGCAATAATAAAAAAATTGCTCTCCTACAATTATTTTTATTGTGTAAGGAAAACATAAATAGAGGGCAGGCGAGGTATGGGGTGAAAAAGAGCCTCATGGCTAAAGAATCTGCGACAGAGTTGGTGAGACTTGCCCAATGCCCAAGGTAGTGAGACTTATTCGCAGATGGTCGGCAACCTCAGATAGGAGTGGCACTTTTACAGAAAAGGAGAAATATATTCAAATTCTTTCAAGAATCGTACGATATGTGCGGCTCGTGTGTGTCTTCCTTTACCAGCTTGATCTATTATGCACCTGTAATCGATCTCTCCCGTCTTGGTGCGGACGGTAATAAAACTGATGCGCCAACAGATTCCATTTTAATGTAAAAATGTTGTGTCGCTTCCTATTAAGGTCGACGTATACGGTTATTACGGTCAATAAAAAAAAACAAAGAAAAACTGGCCGTTTTATTTGTGTGATATTTGTCTTATCTTAGCTGTAAAAGAAAATGAATTCGAGTTAACACATAGGTAAACAAGAAAAAAGTAAAAAATAACAACTAATGGCTCTAGCAATTCATTACTAATGTTCGATTTTTAAATGGAGCAAACCACTACGGGCTTACGACCGTCTTCTACGGTTATTTCGAAGGCTGGCTTAGTGTGATCACTTTACGTTAACAACATTCTCCATTAGGTGGTAATGTTTGTCTCCGAAACTCCTAATCATGAGAATTCTCAACATGTTCAACATGTCGAAAAATCTCATGTATGCAACAAGTAGAAATTTAATAATATAATGAAAAATAGAGATAAAAGTTGGAAATTGTTGAGAACAAGAGAGCAACCAAATTTAAAGACTGCGACTGCTGTCATGTATTTGGCGCCAGGATATGACTATATCCATTTTTGTTAATGTCTCATGTCAATGTCTCAAAAAACAAAGAAAAAAGTCTTTAGTAATCTAAATTCGATTACTTATATCAAATTGATTTTCTATTGGCACTAGGCAGGTGTTTTTAATAACAATACTAGATCTTCTTAATTTGAAATACTTACCTATCCTATATTATATGAGGTAAAGTTCGTTCGTATCTTGATATTCTCGTTGAAAAGTTATAAATTAATATTTTTTTATACTTGTATTATTCGTCTGTAAGTCATTATTCGTTTCAATGCCAATACAATAATAATGTGTCCGAAGGAAGAATATGCCTATCGATGAAAAATAATACGTGATACTTATTAATGATAGTTTCCTACGAACATACAACTGTTACTACGCGAGGAAAAATATCAAAATGTCCGCAATTCTCAACATGGATAACAAAATTTCGGATTTTTAAGGAACTATATAACTGATTTGCAGGACAATCAAAAAAATAATACTTAACCTTTTTCTATTCACGTGTTGTCCGACAGGCTTTGCTACTAGTGAAGTAAAAAAATATTGGTAATCAATAATTGATCAACATAATATACCCATATAAAATTGTGGAAGTACAGTCGATGGTAGTATTATAATCTCAGGTAACTTCTTCCAGTCAGTCAGTCCCGTCTAATCTGGGACAGGATTTTAATAATTTAAAAGAAAAAATCTTTAAAGCGATCCAATAGAAAATGAAAGGCTTCAAAATTCTCCCTTAAATTTGAGGAAAAGAAGACATCCAAATCCCCTCTCTGACTAAATAATGTCCTAATCTCTCGGTTTTATTTTAAAGGAACGAAACGAAATATGAGATAGTCTGATTAGTCTTCAAAAATTTCAAATATCTCTAATATAAATTAAAGTCGGGTTAGTGCGAACACTTATAACTCGAGATCGGCTCAACATATTCTTCTGATGTTTGATTTATTGGATTCTTCTCCGCTCCGGATAACAAAATAACTAACAAAAAGTTGAAAAAAAAATGGATAAGAAATGATGTAAAATACAATATTTAAGTTATTCTGGAACGGTTACCTGCGACGCGCCCACGCCATCGCGGGTAGTTTCCTCTCATTCTCGCATACGTGATTGTAGTACAGTATAGCCCATCCCACTTACTCCACCGCACCGTTTCGAACGTTTTAGAAAATTTTCATACAAAGTCAACAATAATATTATTATCGGGCACATTTGTTTTGGTACCTACTTCATAGGCGAATTAGGGTGTGTGCGCGAGTGCATTATTCTTACATTATCCCGCCAGAGCTTTGAATATAAATGAAATATGGATGATTCAGAAATATTTTAAGTAATGTTATTATTTTATTAGCTTAATTCAATCGAATTAATTTTGTATTGTTTTATGGGGGCGAAGTGCATATTAGGTTTGTACATATTAACGGGCTAGAACCACAGGACAACGTCTGTCGGGAAAGCTAGTTAGGTATACAATTACGTATGTAAGTAACGCTCTTAAAGAAAATATTAAATATAGGATTATTTAATATCCCTATATAAAATTTGGGTTTAAGGTTTAATGGAATGAAAAATATCTGATCTTGGTGGTGCTGAAGCGTCTGAATGCGTAGTAATTGCTCATGGCAAGCTCCTGCTCAGCCGCCTACAAACTTGTTGGTCCTTAGAAGATCAATCAGGTATGCTGTTCATCTTCAAAGAACTGTAGGTAGGTAGGTGCATCAAATTTGTGCAAACATGCAAACATAATATTATGAAGGTAGGTTTACGTTTATATTCATTTTAATATTACAAATATAAGTAAATAATTAATACTAGACTGCAAAAAAGGTTTCTGTAGCATTCCCAAAAGCTCTAGGACTTCCCAAGCTTCTTGGAAAATGTCATAACGAACCCATAAAATCACACATTTTCTCAAGAAAAACATCCCTTTAAAATAGTTCCAGATTGGGCGAGGAAATGTGTCTAACATGCACAATACTCGCATCAGCAGAAAACAAATATCTATAACTTTTAGAAAACTTAGGAGTGTAACATCGACTACCTTGAAAAAAATCAATATGTCACATCTAAAGGTGGGGTAGATTATGTCCAAGAAGATTATCTCTGTGGCTGTGGCGAGATCCAAAGTGAGGAATACCTTCACGTTTGTCGAGATTGCTATTGAAGCGTAGAGAAGCCGATCAAGTTCTTGGACACGTAAGAATGTAGGTATGTAACAAACACCTAGAGCTATATAGATTTGGCTATCTATACTAATATATAAAGAGGAAAGATTTGATTTTTTGTTTGTTTGTTTGTTTGTTTGCATCGAATAGGCTCCAAAACTACTTAACCGATTTGAAAAATTCTTTCACTTTTGTGAAGCTAGAATATCGGCGGTGAACATAGCGTCGCTGAAAGTGCAATACCGCGTAACTACGTTTTGCAATACCGTGTAACTACACGCACCTCAATTTTACAGGAGACACAAAAAACTGTTTTATTTGATTTGTGTACATCCTACAATCTTCAAATAAAAAAAGATAGACTTGTATTGATTATTTACATATAATTGTAATGAATTTATGCTGAAAAATATTGTAATTCTGTATTTTTTTGCGCTTAGGCGGTTTTGAATGCCATATTAGTATGTCATATTGCAGCTTTATGGGTAGATACGCGGAATTACATAAAAGAAAATCAAGTCGAATATCTCAACCTGCTGCAAGAATGACATAGGGACGTCATAATATAAAACACGCAATTAATTTATATACTGGTACTTTATTATAAATTGAGACAAGTATAAATAAAACATAATAAAACAATATTTGATGAAATTTTGTTGAACAAACATTAATGTGAAGAAGGCTTTCTAATTGCAATAATGAAGACTGAAACACGAATTTATATTATTGAGGAAGTATTACCGTATGAACGGATTGTATTTAAATATATATTCCAGAAACGATGCATTTATTAATAAAATTAAAGCAAGGAAAAAAAATAGAAAAAAGGTTCCTAATCTATGTACATTTATCCAATCAAATAAACACAAAATTGTAAACATGAAGGATGGTAATAAGTATATAAAACTTTTTTAATTTTATTACAGTACTTTTAAAATAAATAAGTAATGAAAAGAAAAATAAAACAATAAGGTGATGTCAGTAAAAATTAAATGAGAGTCGATATATTTTCAATTTTAAAATGAATTTACTGATCATGTGGTAAATTATCGTAAAAACTATGATAATCACACGGGATGACAGATTTTAGTTGTTGCAAATGTTCAAATTTGGTCTTCGTAATTTTCAAGTTTTGTAAATGTATCTGTGGAGCATTTTGTAATCTTGTTGTTATGGATTTCGGCCTATTAGGCAGTTCGGAAAATTAGTCTTTGTAATTCGTTTTAAATTGGATACTACCATTTTGGTTATATTATAGCACTCTTATATCTACGACACAGAGTCCTCCAATTCCGCGACTTGGGCGTATGGAATCATAAAGTAGGTAGTCTTTTTTGGCATAATCCTTGAAAAAGGAGAAGTCTGGTGTCAATACCTCGTAAGGTTTTGGTTTCAATCGCGCTTCTCTTGCAACACTGGCATACTGGCTCGGTAGGAATATCTCGCGATTTTTCAATTTCCTCTCGATAACAGAATGGACAGAGTCCACCTCCATCTGCGTATGGCCTTTTTCCAGAAATTTTTGTTGTATCGTTACATGTTTTTCTATTGCTAAACGTAGTAGTGCATTCGACAAAACGTAATTTCAATTCTGAGCTGTGCATCCATCTGTGTAGATAACTACATCTTTAGGCTCATTTTCGATTAATCGCGTGACATAGTGCACAAAAAATGAAGTAAATGTGGTTGCTTTTAAGTCTGTTGTTGTTTCGTCAAACCAATAGCAAGTAACATCACTGTTACCAAGATTGAAAACAGTGAAATTATGAACGGATAATTTTGTCTTAAAATACAATGCGTTGGCATTTAGAGCTGGACATAATTTGACGGCTTGCAAGTCCGCCACAATGGCGTGAATTTCACCCCGTTGTGCCGCCACTTTATCCTTGTGCTTTTCATTTCGGGCCAAATCTTTTAAAAGGCAATGCATATTGTAATTTTCTGTGGTAATATTATCTGCCTTGAAAGCGCAACACAAATTACATTGGTCTTTCTTAGGTTGGAATATACCAATATTATTTTTTTTTAGTGTCGAAAAATATTCTTGAAGCCGGTTGAGAATCGTTAGAGTATTTTTTATATAGTCTGTATAGTTCACACTTGGATCGGAAGATTGGTTCTAAATATTGTTTGTTTGATGATTTTCTACAATAGTGTGAGGGCAGTTTAGGTAGTGTATCCAAGAATTGTTCTATAGATTTTATTTTTGAACTCACATCGGTGTTTTGCTCTTGGATTGGGATTGTACTGGGATTGCTTTTAATGTTTTGTTGCCAATAACGTATTGTCCAGTCTTTTATATCAAATGTATTTAGGAATGTAGTTTTGCATACCCGTCTACGTTGATCGTCTACATTTAAATAATAATAATTCGTAAATCCACGTCTGGATTGTTCTTTTGTAGCCCTTTTTGTGTTTTGTTTCTCAATCAACGATAATATATATACTTTCTTCGACATCCACGACATATTTTTCCAAAATCTATCAAATAATTCTTGTCTCGATTCCTTCTTAATTTTTGTACAATACATTGTTTTAGAGTTTATGAAAAATTTTGAATTACAAATGGGTTTTAATTGACGTTTGGCTTTAAAGTAGTCCTGTATGTATTTACCTTCAACTTTCTTAAACCCAACATATTCCTCCCCAAACATTCTCTTCTTCTTGTTAACATTCCTTTTCTAACAAGCAGAATTAGCTATTTTATTTCGTGTTTTATTGTGATCTTCAACTTCACTTTCTGAAGAATTGATTGGTTCAGTTAATGCCAATGAGTCTGTTGATATTGTAGAACATTGAGAAAGAATCTCACCGTTATCAAATGGCTCCTTTGATAATGTAGAAGAGTGAGGAAGTTCAGGTATATAATTTGGATCAGCGATGGAATCGTCTGAAGAAAAGTCACCAAGATCAGGAAACATCGTGGATATTGTCATCAATGAAACTGCAATGTCGTCATTGTTGTTTGAAATTGAGTTATTTTTCCTCAACCTTCGCTGATGTTGAAGTTGTCTCAGCGTCGTGACTTCATCTTCCACGTCAGGATCTTCTAGTAAAATACGACATTCATTCTCCATCTTATCTAGAAAATGTAATTATCGTAACATTATTATATTAATCACGTTCATTTTCAATATAATCGCGATAAAATTATACTACAATAGAAATAATTTATAGTCAAAACCGCGTATGTGCATAAATATTTTACAAAGCAAAACAGCGTAACTCAATGTCCACTTGAATATCAAAATTATATAATTACATATTATTGGTATAACTTGAAAATATGTGAAATGCATAGTGTTAATTCTAAAGTAAATGTAAAAATTACTTACGTGGCCAAATTTGAAAACAAATCACTTAAAACAACACTTTTTATGAAGACTAACTTTTTTGATGACCAACGCCGCTCGAGTTTCATACAAATACTAACATATACGCGGTATAGAGAACGGGAGTAGCGCAAAAGCAAAACCGCGTATCGGTGGCGTGACGAAAATGAACGTGTTGTGATTGGTCAACGGAGGCGAATTTTTGTGGGATGGGAATACCCTAGTAGAGGTATCTCTCTGTGCGAAATCTCAATTTTGACACAACTGTTAGTTACGCGTTATTGCAAATAGTTGTTACGCGGTATTGCACTTTCAGCGACGAAAGGCTATATTTAATTTCCAAAAAAAATTGGGTAACCTACGAAAACTTCAATAATGTAACCCAAGGTGTAAAAAATTTACCTAAAATATTATTTTTATCGAGAACGCTGTGAAAACTAATGATGATAGAATAAAACAATGTATGACAATTTTGTAGAAGACATCATTATTTACAAAAAGTATCGCGACAGCATATGTCTAACTATTATAGTTATGCCACAATAAGTGTTTTTTTATTTAAAAAAAATCAATAAAATGTCACCTTTAGAAAAGACTCTTTATTGGTATCTTGGTATTACTCCTTATTAAAATAAATTAGTTCATATTCAAGTCTGCTTCAATATGTTTGTATAACTTTTTGAATTATTCAATTCGGACATTCCATTCGAAAGTTATCACGAGTTTAAAAATGTGAGTATTGGAAAAAAAGCATAGTCTCTTATCATCTCAACTTATCCGATGCAGAGTGCGTACTGGAGCGGGGAGGGAACTGAGGGGCGTGAGGGGAGTCAAGTTTAGTAGAAATACCGCGCAAAGTAGTCACGGTGGTAAAGTGACGTGACACGATACATTGCAATGCAATTATTCCAGATTAACATATGCTATAAAATATGTTGAAAAAGTTAGGGATCTGTATGAAAACTAAATTATTTTTAAGTATCTATCTACCCGTGCGAAGCTGGGGCGGACCTCTAGTATTGAATATTCGTGAAAGGTAGATGGGTAGGTGCCTTTTCAAACACAGCTATTGGATACATTCTACAAGACTCCCAATTAATAAGCTTTCAGCCCAGTGACTTTTCCAACCCCAGGCCAAGCTCTTGGGTCATGCTCGGCTCTGCCGTAAGTGGGAGAAATCATTCTTCCGGAATTGATTACTTTGTAAATATTATAAAGGATCTACACTACTTCTTTGTGGCGTTACAAGGATGGGAACACACGAGCGTGTCGACTATTGGGAAGGAGCTTTAAAAACATAAAGAAAGAAGATGGTTAGCACCGGGCTTGACCCCAAGATTTCAGAACGATAGTCAGATATTAGGGTATCTACTGCTTCTACAATAAATTGTGGTATTTGGCTCGGCTAAGGGACCACTATAGGTAGGTATATGTACGATGTACGTGGGTTCGACTGGCAAAGGTATGAAATGCATTTCCAAAATGGCATACGTCATTCGTGTACAAAGAAGTATTCGGGCTGTCATGAAACAAGTTAGCAAATAACAATATCTTGTGACTGACACTACTCCTATTAAAGTACACAATTCGACACAAGGTGTGACAATTTTTAAACCTTTTATTGACATTTTTCTTTGGAAACAATAACATTGTATGGAAAGCTATCCCCATACGAAGAACAGATAATAGTAAGTACCTACCTATATACTTTCAGAACCTCTGACCACTGTATGACTCACTTGCTATTTTACTAACAATAATTTTGATATGATATTTTATATTATTCGGTTGGCTCCGTAAGACCGTACGAAGCTATTATATCGCGTACATGCAGAGTATCGAAATGAGTTGGGAAGAAGCGGAGCGGCTGGCACAGGACAGAAATGTATGGGGGGACCTATAGTGGCGACCAACGTAGATAGCTGATAAGGACTGGTAAGGTTTGTATTCGGGCTTCTATAAACTCAGAATCGTTATTTGGAGCCTTCTTTTCTTTCAAAATGTATCAAACTGCTAGTGGGGACCAAAGACTCTCTAAATATGAATATTCCCTTGTAATATAGGTAGTGTGGTCATAGTGAAGTAGGCACAATTTTTTTTTCCGATGAAAACAAAATCATCTCCTCCGGATAATATTGTCCACGTACAAATTATTATTCATGGGATGCACGTAGGTGCGGGTGATGTTCCCCGGTCCAGTTTGTTGCTAGAACATATTAACAAAACAAGGGATGATCCAATTACACACGTGAGTGAACATCTATTATTATTTCCGGGCGGTATTTCGACTAAGTGCCTTTCTTCCCTCTAATCCACGCCAACTAGAAGCTGGACTACTCCAGGTCATTAGCAGATACACCCCTGGGGTCACCATTGCTCGCAACTGCCACTTTTCATTAAGCTTGACTTTGACTATATACCTTCCTACCTGCTAAGATACATTATAAATACCAATACAAAAACGTATTATCTTCATATGAGTGATTTATTGTGTAAGTAAATATAGGTTTATACATTTTCTTCTTTTTGGATAGGCCTTATACAATACCTATACATTGCGTCTATGTAGGTAGGTACCTACTCTTCTGCATTTGTGAGTCTCGGCAGAAGACCTAGACAACTTGCATTTGGCGATCGACTATACAATTAAACGAATTCTTCGACAACGTAGAGTAGGAAGAAAATTAACTGTCATCTTTTTATATTTTAATACAAGTGTCTTTGGTTAGTTTAAATAATTATTTATATGTTCCAGTGGACAGTTAATTTTTTCGCACTATACACTGGCGAAATATTCGTTTGTAGGTAGGTAGTCGAACGCCAATTTGAATTTGTCTACGGGGGCTGGTTCATAAAGTATCCACTGCTGAATCGAATTAGGTAGGTACCTACCTACCTAGAATTAATTGTGGAATGATTTTTTTACATACCTAAATGGTAGGAAGGTAAATTAAGTAATGTATAAATATTCTGTCCTCTTCTATCTATAGGAGATTGTAAAACCAAGATGACCACCTCCTGCAGGATGTCCGCACCAACCGCGTGGAGAAAACATAGACACTCATCACGAACTCCTTGAGGGTTCTTTGCGTTTTAAATCCAAATATTTCCAGCAAAAATAGTCTGCTCCTCGTCCGCTGGACATATTATGCAGGTTAGAGAATGTTCATCGCCGTCACACGTTACGAGGCTGAGTTACACTCTGGGATTGCTCCCTTACAGGATTTACCCAGAGATGTCTTTGCTCATTTTCCAAATCTT
Organism: Mystacides longicornis; assembly: GCA_963576905.1. NCBI lineage: Eukaryota > Metazoa > Arthropoda > Insecta > Trichoptera > Leptoceridae > Mystacides > Mystacides longicornis. Next base: position 8,313,811 of record OY756434.1, read on the forward strand.
AGCGATTGTTTTCTTCGCTAAGATTTGAAAAAATGAGCGATTATCGGTCAAATCGTAAAGATAAATCGTTACGTGTGTATCCAGCTAATGGACAACAAAAACTATGTTCGGTTTCCGATTGGGAAAGAACTTCGTACGTTAATAAGAAGTCGGTGGGAATGCACTGTGCAAGAACATACACTAGGTCAGGGGTTCCCAATCTTTTTCATCCCGCGGCGCACTTACGTTAGTATTTTGTCACGGCGCCCTACTTAAGTAAGATATTTGGAATAGATATACCTAGTAGGTAACTATCCAATCCAATCCAAACTCCCTTTAGACCCCACTTAGGGGCATAGGGAGGCAACAAGAGCTCTCCATTGCGCTCGATCCTGCGCAACGTTAATGACCTCCTCCCACTATAGGCATATAAAATATATAGGTACCAACCAGGTACTTATAGATAGATAGGCAAAAATATTAAAACATCCACAATAAGAAATTATGTAAGTTTATTTACAAGAAATCAGAATTGGAAAAGATAATTACAAAAAAAAGACTTGAAGTTAAAAATAAAATATAATAGTTACTTACTTACTCAGTCAAATCAATGTGAAGAGTGAGCTTGAAGATTTCTTCACTAGTTTACAAAGCGGGGAATTGGACAAACTGCTACTCTTATTTCTTGCTCCACACTGATCTTTGACCAATATTTATTCTTAATCACAGCTTCACCTGAAAATCCTTCTTCACATACATACATATGACGAGGCAAGCAGAATGAAAATTCCAAAAACTCTCGAAACTCTTGAATCGTTGACCAAAAAACTCCACTAAATGTGGTGAATCTAGTTTTGAGGCTGATGTCGCAACAGAGCTCGATGAGACTCGCTTGCTCTTTTTTTTTTGAAAATGAATCTAAGCTCACTCAAAGTGAATACAAATAAACTCTTTGACTCTTTCACAGTAGGCTAAACAAATCTTGTGTCGTGAAAGAGGAAGATGGTCGGCACCTGGGAGGGAATCCATGACCTACGAACGATACAGTAAGAAAGCCGGCGTCGTGACCACCAGTCTACCAACCACAACCACTTCTGAATCCAGGCGGATCTTGTGCATAGGAAGAATCATGGATCCAGGCAAATTTTTCGACGTCAACATCATCTGCAAAGTACTTTGAAAACCATTCGGTGAGCTTCCCATATAAGTGTTGGCCGTGAAAATGACCATTAGGAAGGTATTATGTGACAACAAATTCATTAGATGCCGCATATTTATACAATTGCGAGAAGCAATCTTGACCGCCGCCTTCATGCAGTTTTTTTTATCCACAACTGCAGTTTCTTCCTAAATGCCGCAAATTTCTCCAATAGTTTCAAATTGTACCTGCTGTTACTTTGTAAAGAAAGATTCAAATTATTTACTTCATAAATTATCACATCAGAAGTGCCTACGCTAGTTTTAGAAAAATATTAACCTATCGTTTTCATGACGTTCTTCCTGTAAAAAAGTGCAAGTACTTCGTGTAATTCGAACTCAAAATAGGAATTATCGCTTTATAACTGATGATCAGACTCGCGGCGCCCCTCTATATTTTCTACGGCGCACCAGGGCGCCGCGGCGCACACTTTGGAAACCCCTGCACCAGGTAATAATAATACCTAATCATCATTTTTTCTATGCTTGCTGATAAATTATTAAACCTACCATGCAATAAATAATTATTAAACCTAAGTAGGTACCTATTGGGAAATATCCATGACGGGGAACATAAAAATATTAGGTAGGTATATAATGTCATTATTATATTGTAATATACCTAATATTTTTATGTAATTGTAGCGAAAATATTTCCCATACGAAAGTCGACATCTACCGAAAATCTATAAAAGTAAAATCAAAATAAGCTCTACCTGCCATCTTTCGAGAATCGTTCGAAGCTTTTCGTTTGCATGGCCTTTGAACAAACCACTTTTATGCAACAATAATAATTATTAAGTGTCGGCAGTTTTCAACAAATTTATAAAAAAGCTTTGAAAAATTTCACACAGATGTCATTTATTGTTCGATTTTTAAACTTAATGTGAATGGAAAAATATGACATTATTTTGTAGTTTTAATCTATAAATCCCTGATGACAAGACAACGCCGCAACAAAGTAATATAAAATCCAATAGGTATCATTTAATGTGACGGCGGAGATAATACCTAAGTATAGTCTACTTATAAGCAATTGCTTATTCATAAAGATTAAAGGTGCGAAGTTATCTTTTGTCCTGAAATCAGATATTATGTTGGTAGGGTCATTATCATTTACATACCTACACTTCTATAAATGTCACAGTAGATTGTCATAAGCAGGATTTAGATGAAAAAAGTGGAGGACCGGTAGACTCTTATTTCTTGGGAAACGGCGTTATCGCTTCAAATTGAATTGGTAAATTTGTTGGCGATTGATGTTTCACAAGGTGGACACCAGCTGCCTGGACAGCTAGGTGGACACCAGAGCTAGAAAAACATACCTAAATCATTCTTTCTTGATGGTTTATTTTGAGACCAAGCAAACAATAAATAGCAAGAACTAGAACTCTGACGCGCGTAATCTGCCATCGCCCATTCATTATGAATTATTGGTGTTTCTTCTTTCTCGTTGTTGTTTACTACCCTTTGTTTTTGCTGTTTTGACTAAACTTTGTTCAGTGCACAGTGCACACTTTTCACCTTATCCATACATACCTACCGTCTTTCACTTTGATTTACTTGCTTGTTTTTACTAAGGTAGGTATAATCGATGAAAACAAAACTGAGAAGGTTAAAATACAAATACAAAAAGGTGTCCGACAAGGCGATACAATCTCGCCAAAATTATTCACCTTAGCCTTGGAAGACGTTTTTAAGACCCTAAATTGGGAAAACAAAGGTGTTAAAATAAATGGCATATCTTTAAGCCATCTGAGATTCGCTGATGATGTTGTTATAAGTGAAGATATTGACGAACTAAATAACATGATCATAGAGCTTCACGAGGCGTCCAACAAAATAGGTTTAGAAATGAATATTGGTAAAAACAAAAATTATCAGTCCTCTAAATAAGAACATATTATTATATGTCAACAACAAAAGCATAGAAAAAGTGGAGAAGTACCTATAATATATACCTGGGACTACATAAAATTAAACTTGGAAACGAGAATCAAACTGCAGAAGTGCCGAGAAGAATAGGGTTGAGCTGGGCGGCGCGGCGTTTGGAAAGCTTAGACATGTTTTTGAAAATAGAGAGATCCCGATTAGTTTAAAAAGAAACGTCTTTGAGTCCTGCATACTGCTCGTAATGACGTACGGCCTGTAAACAATGACCTTTTCTAGAAAAAACGCAGATAAGCTGAGAGTCACGCAACGATCCATGGAGAGAAGTATTCTCGGCGTCAGTCTTCTAGATAAAATAAGAAACGAAGAACTCAGACGCAGAACAAAATTAACTGACGTCATGGATCGGGTTGCTAGCCCTAAGTGGCAATGGGCGGGTCATGTGGCAAGACAAGACGATGACAGATGGACTCAAAGAGTGCTAAAATGGGGACCATGGGAAAATCGGAGAAGTGTCGGCAGGCCTCAGAAGAGATGGGCCGATGACATTGCAGCTGTGTCTGGAAAAGGTGGATGAGACTCGCAAACGACAGGGAGAAATGGAAGAAAATCGAAGAGGCCTATGTCCAGCAGTGGACCAGAGAGGGCTGAAGAAGAAGAAGAATCGGTACTTAAAGGTACCTATACTGTTTATTTCACACCCATACAAATACTATATCCTTCATCATTGCTGTTTTGACGTCTTTGTTCAATGCACACCTTGTGGTCGGTCCAGTACCTCTACTGGATCCACCAGCACGAGCAGAGTTCAGGTCTGCTCTAAAGGAGTACTACGTACTGTCTTCAGGTCGGAGCCGGTTGGCTACCACGACGGTGGCACAGCGTGCCACGATGGAGGACTGGTAGGTAATCAGAAGGAATGTTTATCGGTATAATATAAAACGCGTTAGATGCCAATCACTGACTTATTCTAGTTATGTTTACATGTCGGTTGTTAGATTCATAATTTTTCTCTCTCAATAATTATTATTATACCTACTTGAAATTGTATCTATAATTTTTATAAATTAAATTGACGTTTTTGATTCATTGTTATTATTTTATCACAATACCTAAGTAATTACTTTTTGTGTTTTTGATTGTTGCTGTTTTGACTGTTTTTGCTTTGTATTTACCACCGTTTACTTTTGAACTTTCTGCTTTTACGCTCGTGTTCGATGTTTCTTTTTTCATGTAGGTTATCATTGTACCTATTTGTACATATATTGAAAACTTTTTTGTTTGCTTTGATTTTTTTAAATATGAATCCCCCCTACGTTTCTTTATGGTGCGGATTGCGTTAGAATTATTCATAACCAAAACGGTATCTATGTTAGTAACCACGTACACATCATTTTAGTATAGGTACCAAAAAGTGAGTAGGTACCTACTAGCTACCAGACATTCCTTTTTTTCTAAATCCCTCAGATAAGATTATCTATGGCCAACATCTCTACGACATTGACTGATAGTTGATTTACATATTATTATGATTAATTATTATTTATAATTGTTTCAGATCCAAACACACAGTGTAACAATATTATTAGGTAAGTACTTAAACAATTTCGTTGGAATATCATTTTGTCTCCACGGATCTATACCTATTTTGAGGTCGAAATCATTATCAATAATTATTCATTAGATTTGACGTATTGGGAAAATTAATTAATCTAAAATAAATTTTGATAAAGTGCTTACCTATGTACATATTTTTTAGTTCTGTATCAGGCCAATAGGTTTTTTCCACACATTACAAATATTACTTCATTATAGGTACAATACCTACTTTTAAATTTAAAACCGTTTTCTACTCATTCTACCTGAAAGGTTTCTGAATAATTCTATTATTCCTCTGAGTCTGATTCAACTTTTCGTAGATATACCGGTAGGTAGTTACTTAAATGCAAGACGTATATTTCCATTTTCCATTATTCCAGTTTTAAGTAGGGTTCATCGAATCATCGTCGAATGCTCAGAATTCCCTGGACAGATATGGTACCTAACCAATAATAAAGTCCTGAGGCAAGCTAGGGTTGACAGAGAGCTGTTATCAATTATTATCAAGGTCCGGAACATATCAATCTGGGCCTTGTATTGCGAGGAGAAAAGTACCACATTCTTCATCTTATACTGAAGGGAAAATAGAGGGACGCCGAGGGCCTGGCAGGAGACAGAATATGTCCTGGCTGCGCAATGTAAGGGAGTTAACCGGCATCTGAACTGTGGAGGAGCTATTCCAAGCAGCACAGGACAGGGACAAGTTCGCCGAAGTGATCGCCAACGTTGGGGGGACCCGACAGGGCATATAAAGAAGAAGAAGAAGTTTAAGACCATCATGTCCAATATCCGCATTTAGAGAACATGCATTATTCTAATCTAAGCTTTGTCCAGACATTCATTCTCTTAACAAGGCGTTTGGTCTTATTTTGGTCTCTTAACCAGCAGATAAGAAGTCTTGGTGGTATTAATAATTATTATAGGTACCTACCTGTGCTGTTGAACCGCAACTCAAGGCAACCAGCTGATGGGCGTGCGAAGGTGCCAAGTAGGTCGTTGGATTTAACTGGCAAACTAGCGAAAAGATGAGACATCTGTAAGTAGATCATCAATAAAAAATGCAGACCTATTTTCAGTGGTCATCGCATAAAGCGTGAACGGCTAGATTAATAATTTCGCTAATATGCTTTTTTGCAATAATAATAATATTTTCTAATAATATGATTATTAGAAAATTTAAAAAAACTTCAAAATAGGTAAATATCTTAGTAAAATTAAGTAATTGAACGTGCATTCTTGGTGGAATTATTTAAATAACTACGGTAATTTAAATAAATTGTGGAATAACAAATACTTAATTGTTTTTATTTAAATTACTAAATTTCTTTGTGCTTTTTACAATATATAAATAGTTGTTTAATTCTAATTTTGAAATTAAATTGGCGTTTGACAGAAACTGACAGTTGTTTGATAGTTGATGTACTGAGTACAAATATTATTAGAGAACTTTATTGGATGCGCATCAGAACCGAAAATTGGTTCCTTTATTCAATAGTCACGTGACTGAAGATAAATTATCAATAATAATTATTCATTTTACTTTCATCGACAAACAAGTACCTACAAGACAACACAACAAAACCCATAGGTACCTACTTACTTTATCTTATTATATGATTAAAACATAAAATTCCTCTGTGTTAACGCTAAAATATTATTAAAAAATAAAAATCGTGCGTCACAAACCGCTACCGACAAACGTCACATTTTGTATGAGCTTACCAGCAGTCACGTGGTACTTGTTGGAACCATGGGCAGTAGCACATTACCTACTTCTCTAGTATTTATTTTTTCTCAAAGAGTTGGTGCGATTAACAGAATGCGGATGGAAATTAATAATATGTGGTTTAAAATGGATGCATCGGTTAAAAGGTGATTATAACTTTATACAAATTCAAATGCAATATTCATAGTTAGGACCACAGGACAACGTCTGTTGGGAAAGCTAGTTTTGCATAATTGACAACTTCCAAAACCACTTCTGAATTTTTGTATTAATTTTGCACTTAAGCTTAGATTAAGCGATCTAATCATAGGCTACTTTTGACATTGTAACAATGATTGGCTACTTTTTCGTCACTTATCCACAGACTTAACAATAATCTTATCTCTTAGGGTCTATTCCGAGTGCAAAATATTTGGTCTGAGTGGTCGGCATTGTATTTTTTTTTTATTATATAGTGTTGAACATCGAAGAGAGGTGGTCAAATTAGGAGAGAGGTAATTATTTCAGTTGTTTATTGTTATTCTTTTTTTATAACTGTTTTATGTAATATGTGCAACGTTTATTTATAAAAATTATTATCGAAGCCAAGATACTAATTTATCGTTCGAAAGACAATATTTTTTTCTTAAATTAGTTCGATTTTAATAATAATTAATCGCTTTAATTACCTTTTTGTTTCATTGCAAATACGTACGAGAACTTTCTTCTTCTTCTTCAAGACAAAACAAATCTCATTTCTATACTTAAAAATTACCTGCAGAGAATCACAGCGGTTTGCCCTAAAGTGATAAAAATAATCTTATGCCTAGAATATAAACATCTAAAAGATGACTCTGAATAATAAATGTAGAATGTAGTGTATGAGACTTAATAATTTTTAACATAGACGGTGCCTAAGCTTGTGAAAAATTGCGTTATATTAATACCTAATCATTTAGCGTTCAATATTTTCTGTGTAAATGATGTAGAAATATTTATGCACTTCATCTTAAAAATAAAAATAATAAATAAATAAATAAAGCTTTATTGAATGAAAAAAAAACCATTTGAAATAAACATAAAAAAAGTCAAAGGGCAGACTAATTATCCTGAAGGATTTCTTCCATGCAACCTATATTATTGACAATGTAAAAACTAGGACTTTGAAAATATAAAGATGACATTCTGATATAGGCTTCTTGATTGAGGACATCAATATTATTCATCTCCTATCTTTTTTTTTTTATGTGTAATAATTATTGTGAATATTTATTATTGTAAAATAATATGTGATATATGTTGAATCAAGCTTTATAATTTCCCATCATCACCAAATATTACTCAAGAAGTATTTACATTTTATTCCAAGGCTCGACGAGACCTCCGAATATAGGTAACATGGACCTTCAATAATACCCTTAAATAAAAATGATAAGAATCTTAAAATAGTTCTACAAAAAATTGATTATTGAAAACATGAACCAAATTTCGGAGACTTCCATCATTATCAAATATTTAAGGCTGAAAAAATACCCTGCGAACTTTTGTTATATTAACCTACTTTCATTATTTTTCAGAATATTAAGAAAAAGACATGGGCCCAAAAGAGAAAGGGGAGCCTCCCAAAGAACAAGAAGAAGATGTCAAGGAAGGTTTTCTGCATAAAAAATTTCACGACCCCATGGTTGAGGGCGTCAGGTGGACGGAGAAGTATGACAAGAATATCTCCAAATTCTGGGAGAATCTCCCCGACACTATCAGCAAATTTATAGCCACATTGGCCATCTTTACGTTTGGAGCGACGTTAAAAGGTAGGCAAATTGTTTAACCTATTATTTTTTATTACCATTTTTATAACCTCAAAATGTTCATCAATATTTCGACACCGTTTGATTTCTATTTCTGTTATCGTAAAAACCATTTTTATTTTGTTATGGCGTTTTACAATACACAAAGCTGAGGTTCTGAAAGCCATTAGATAATAGATAATAAGTATTACTTATCTTCTAATCGTAACTAGATTAAATATATATGTTTTTCACCTACTAATGAAGTAGTGGCATGTAGATTAGAGTTCAAGATCGAAACGTTGATGGGTTTTTTTAATCATTGAGATAGTTTTACGTATTTGCCCAAGGAATTCCCAGGGTAGCCGGTAAATTCATCGTGAACAATTCATCAATGAATTGTTCGCGATTAATTTTCATAGACCCAATTCCCAGTAGGTACTTACCGTATGATCGGCAGGAGCTACTGAATTGCAGTTTTCCTTCCATGAAAAAAAAATGCAACAAAGTATAATATATCCTAAATAGCGGCTATTCAAAGAGGTCATAGAAGCCGCGTAAGATCGAGCACGATGGAGGAATCTTGTTGCTTCCGTATGCCTCTAAATTGGGTCAAAAAGGGAGTTTTAGATTGGACTGGATCCTCAGTAGCACCAGAAGTAATTGAAAGGTTGTAAATACGTTGCAGAAGGCTAAAGATCTTTTAACAAGTTGTTCTAATCTAGTGTATCGAAACAATCTTGTAATAGCGGAAGACAACTGAAATTCACCTGCATCAGACCGATCAATCCTATAGCTTTGAAAAAAATTGGAACAACATACTCAATAAAAGAAGTATCAATTCAATATAATATTCCCTAATATAAGGAAAAGGTGGAATTTTATGGATGACTAAGGAACCTGAAGAAATTTCAGGAACTTCTGGAGAAATTTGAATGAACTACGAATTAAATAAAGAGTTTGCGGGGATTATGGATCCAGAAAACAACGTAATAAAAAAATCAGGAAAAGATAATCAAAGGAAGATCACCCACGAGATGATAATAATAGGTATTTATGCCCTATAAAATAAAGTAACAGATCTTTACTCGATATTGTAGCCAAGAGAACAGCACGGGTTGGAGTCATAATACATGATCTCAGTGCTGGTCTACAAACCATTGGTCACAACCGTTTTCAGAAAATGGGAAACTATTAAAGAAAACGAGGAATCACATGTGACCATACTGATCATAGTAAAATAATAATTATTGTTACTGGTTGATCAACAATTTCCAAAGGGCAAGGGTTGCAAAAAATCATTTGACAAGGCCTACTGACACCAAATATTGTTTTTTTTTTAAGTAGTAAAATACGTGCGGTATCTATGACGAAAAACTATTCAAAGTGATATTCCAAATTATTGCGTGGACGAATTCAACACATACCTATCTACCTACGACAAAATGATTGATCGATATTTTATCTTTAAATGGCTATACAAGTAAAATCTCAAAATTGCAGGTGCATTTACACAGGTGATGGTTACGTGTAATCACGTCATGAAGATCACATCAGACATATACGTATCGAACAGATAATTTGTATATAAATACAGTGGAACCTTTCATAACGAACTAATTACAAAACGAGCAAAAAATATATAATATGAAAAGCTGTGGGGCTAATACGAATTTAATCGTAAGCTAATAAGCGCTTATAAACGTGCAAATAGAGTTCGAAAATCAAACAATCGAATCATTCGATCATATTTGTATGGAAATTTTTCAAAACTCTATCGATGATCGTTTCGATATTCGATCATCGAAAACTTATACTAGGTGTACTGCACCCTTTATGATAGACAGTTTTTCATATAAAGAAAAGGGACAACATTCGAGTTTCACAGAAAGGGCAGTCCCGTTATATCACGACTCTTAGGCACCTGCTTGTTAGCCGCAACTTCTGCGCCAGTCGCCTTTAATTTCTTCTTCAGCTTATCGCCGTCCACTCCTGGACGAAAGCCTCCTCCATGTTCCTCCATGTCGATCTCTCCTGCGCAGTCTGCATCCATAGCACCCCAGCGTGTCGCTCCAGGTCATCCCTCCATCTCATCTGTGGTCTTCCTACACTTCTTCTCGTGTCTCTCGGTCTCCAATTCACCAGTATTTTGGTCCATCTTTCGCCTTTAATTTAATTTTATAAAATTAAGAAAAATCGAATGAATTATTAGAAAATTAAAGAAAACTCTAATTAGGCAACCTTATTAGTACTTTTACCATATAATTTTTATACCAGTTCTGAAATTTTGACAGGAACTGTCATTTGTTAGATAGTTGGAGCAATTAACAGAATGCGGATGGAATATACAAAGTTTAAAACAGTTGCATCGGTCGGAATTACATTGGTCAAAAGATAATTATTAATTTATCACCATACGAATTCGAATTCAATATTCATAGTTAGGAACACAGGACTGGTCTGTCTGGAAAACTAGCATAAAAATAATAAATAATAAAGTATGTACTTAATGGAAAGAGAGAATGCAATAATAAAAAAGAAAGCGATTGCTAGATGAAAAATAAAGTATCTTTTATATTACTAAATCGTATACGCATATTATGCATACAAATGCAATCAAATAACAAAACACACGAGTTCAAGAGAAGCCGAAGTCAGCATTTACTCTTGTTTATAAAGTAAAACTATATTCTACTTGCACGACTTTTCATCTGTTTCCACATAAAGTTACCATCAGACAAAATTCTTCATACAAACGACATACGTCTCTTTTTACGATTTTCCACGGGAAGTCTCAACTTTAAAACATAGTTCAACCGTATGAAGTTTCCGTATAAGTTTTTACCAAGTTAAAATGTTATATGAATGACATAGATATTTATTATACTGATGTAAACAGTACTAATAGGTAGGTACTTGCTTCTAATTCATGTTTACTTTTATTATGTACTTAAAATTTACATTACTAGGGGATCCGCGTCACCCTTTGTTCTTTTCTATACAAAATTGACAACAGAACTGACACAGTTCCTTTATGGAGTGTGTGAGTATGTTTCCTCCCATTTCAAACAACAGAACTAAGAATATGTGTGTGTGTGTGGCTCGCGGGAAACGCTTCGGGTAGGCGGCTTTAGTTATTCATACACTCAGTATGTGTTATGCACTTCTATAATATCAAAGGTTGTGCAATCTTACGCAAATACTTATTTATTTTTTATTTATCGTATGGTCATCCATTACATCACACCATAATTATTAATAACAAAAAAAAGTTGAGATATATTGTATAATATCAGTGTCACTAAAAAAAAATGTCAGTATAAAATTTAAAGTCGGTTGTTTTCAAAAAGTCAGTCGCTGTCTCGTTTAGTGTAAAGAAGTCTTCAATGCTTCCCTCGTATGATCTGAGGCTGCACTCAAACACAACGTGGCTCACCGTCTGTCCAGTGGGCCGTTAATTTTTTCGCACTATTACATTGGCGAAATCTTCGTTTGTAGTCGAACGTCAATTTGAATTTTTCTAGATCGGCTGGTATATACCGCCTTTAAAACTAGGTACAACCTTTTGCTTGAATTCATCGCTAAAAAATGTAATATTCTTTTGATAATTATGTACATCTCCAATTTTATGCGAGACATTTTAAATATCTACACAACAAAAATCCATTTGCATGCCTATATTTTTTTTTTTTAAACGAATCTGTGCTCACTCGGAGTGAACACAAATACACTTTATGACATCTTTCACAGTAAGCAAATGCTTGTGTCGTGAAAGCGGAAAATAGTCGACACGGCCGGGATTCGAACCCACGACCTCCGCACGAAACAGTGCGCAGTGCGAAAGCCGGCGTCGTAACCGCTGGTCTATCAACCACTTCAATATATGTATGTGATAATTATTATTTATTATTGTCCAGCACTAATAATAATCAAAACAATGAAACGACCTTTAAGGTAACAATGAAAATTATAATTTATAGCAAAAAAAAAAATAAAAGTCATCGTCTGTTTGTTGATAGCAGTTTATTATTATTATTTTTAGCGATAAGTCAAGTGTGAACTACCATTTTAATTTTTGATTAAAATAATTCACGTAGTGACAAAATTATGTACATATAAGCAAAAATCTTATCGAAGTGAAACAGGTGTATTTACAAAGAATAATCTATACAAACGCGTAAAGCGTAATTTTTATCTATACGAAGATGTTTCTAGTTACTTGTTGTTTTGGTACATAAATAAATCACTATAGTTTCAACCTTTAAAAAACCGGTGACTTCAAATATCGCAACATACATATAAAACACACAATAATTGAAGCATACAAACAAAGCAAAGAGTAATAAGAAAAGACATCACGAGCAGGAAATAGCAACAATGGCAGACTGCAACTAAACATCAAAATACGCAATTTTTTACAGCCGGTTTTTAAAGGTCGCTATGATAGATGAAGGAAAAATGAACACCGCAAGATCATCAATATTTGAATCGAGCAAAAAACAATGATAATAATTAGAGGTAAACGACTTCTAGAAACAGCAGAAATCAGGGATAAAACCCCTTATGAGGAAATACGCAGGACTTATTAAGACGTAGTAGTGCTACTGTAGATACCAAGTAGACAAAATGGGTCCAGAGAGACTTCCAAAGAATATAAAGGAAGGATTACTAGAAGAATGGAGATTTTTGATCACCAAAAAGAATGAGGGAAAACTGGTCATCTGCATTGAAAACGAACATAAGAACCTTTTTATGTTAATCGTACCTTTCTCTAATTTTCTTTGATATTTTAGGGATAAAGATAATTACCCATGATCGATATCATTACTTATATTTCTTGAATATTTTCAGGCGAATGGGTGATAATCTTAGTGACGGCCATGAAGCAATGGACTGGAACATACAACGAGACTGTTGATGGCGTAGAAAACAAAACCTTAACGGAATTATTAACTCCAGAAAATCTCAAAATGAACGACTGGTTTTATTTTTTTATTGGAGCTAACGTGGTCTCTTATGGAATATATTTCACTATCGGTGGATTTTTACATGTAAGTTTTCTTTATCATTATCTAATTTGATTCATTCAATTATTACACCAAGATTCTTATCTTCATCTTCAAATCTCTTTACCGCTCTTATCATCTATTCCAATAATTCCTGTCTTACATCCTTCTCAATCCTCAAGTCATCTACAAAAATATCAGTTCTTTATATCATTTTGCCATCTAGTAAATGGTCTGCCTAAATGCCAACATTCTTTTCAGTTCATGCATTCCTTCAGCTTCAAGTTTAATGTTACTAATATTTTCATAATTTCGGCTACTTTTATTTGGCTGATTTATATTTCGGCTACGTGATTCCCAGTTTAGATTTTTCTATGATTCTTTATATTATTGAAGGTAATGAATAGTTTTGTAACATATAATCCAGTCTTTTACCAAGTATGTCATTTTATTCAGCCGTAATAAAATTTCAGAAAGCGCTTTGCTGACCTAAATCTGTATCCTTGGAAGTTCGTATGTGTTAAGCTCATTATTTGTTTAATAAATTGACAACAATTAATCTTTTCCAGTGGTATTTTTATGTTAACCGACGACATCTGGCACACGAGTGGAAGCTTCAACCAAAGAAATGGCTTTCTCCAGAATTGGAACTTCACGAAATCCTAGTTGGCAGCTTCGCGCTCTTCATAACCGGTACATACTCAGCCACGTTGGCCTGTTACATATACAATGGAAACCCTTCAACAATCTACTACAAGTTTGATGAGTATGGGTGGCTTTGGTTCTTCTTGCAGTTCATTGTTATTTTCATTTACCAGGTAATTAAATTGAGCATTTTTTATTTTTTATTTTATTAAAGAAGTTCAATGGACCATATGCCCTTTGAGTCACCGCGACCAATGAGATCTATTGTGACATCCTTCAATGAATTTTTGGAGCACTACTTCTTATTGTGCCACGTCTCCAGAGGCCTCTTGCAGAGTGACAGTGCCTCCTCCCGGCTCCTGCCCTCCGCAAAAGGTCTCCATAATCTTTTTAAAAGAAAGGTCCCAACAGGATTCCTATCTCTCGGTTGCAACAAATGCTTTTGATCATGTGAACTTATGTCCACTTTGACCACTAATGCGGAAGTACCTATTATATCCAACACACCAGGTCGGCTCTACAAAGGTGCCATGTACATCCTCCATAGCCAGAACTAGGGAAATAAAAGTCCGCCCCTACACATCCCTGCATGTAGGGGTAAGGCAAAAAGTCACCCTGAGGTTGCCTGGTATCAGGGAGCCTCCGTTAGTTACTAGCCTACCCGTTAGTCACGCATCCATCGGCACGGGTCGAATGACACCTTGGATTGGGGATTTTTGGCCAGAAAGGTTTACTCCTTCCGGAATGATAGGACTAGGTGAATATGGATGGGAGGGCTCATAGAAGGCAGGAGGAAAGGAATCAGGTGTAGGAAATGCCCTGCATGTTGGACAGCCATGCAAGGCACCCCGTACTCTTTTCAGCTTGTTGACACTAGCGTCAACAGGGACCGAATGTAACCGCCGTTTCATCCTGGGCCAACGTAACAGGGTCCACCGCTTATAGGTGAGAGTCGAGTTGAAATGCAGTGGCTAAGAGGCATTAAATGCTCTTATATTGCGCGTAACATTTCCTTGGACCCCTTACTTTGTATTCACAAAACTTATTAGTATTGAAGTATCAATATTATAAACAAAGCATAATTATGCAGTGGAATTGGACCGAAATTGTTTCATATTATTATTTTCTTCTTAATTGAGGTTATAAGTTTGGTCACCCTAGATTTACTTATGCGTATCTAATATGATATTCAATATCAATCAGTCAATCAATACTCTCTATCTGATGCCAATCAGGCGCATGGGGAGGCAATAAGAGTTCCACGATTCGATGACCTTTATGATAACTGTACTCAATTTTTTTATGGTTTTCAGGACTATACAACATACGTAATGCATAGAATGTACCACACTCCATTCTTGTACAAGCACTTCCACAAACTCCACCACAAGTACAAACAGCCAACAGCTTTCTCAGTGACAGCCATTCACCCGGTGGAGATCATGCACATCCAGCTTACGCTTTGCCTTCCACTCTTCACCATTCCAGTGCACTGGTGTAAGTATTTAGTACTGCAGTTAAAACATCGTAAAGGAGCATCGAACGGTAAAGTTGATTTTCAATGGGTCTGTTTCTTTGCCATTCATTTTTTGAGGAAATTCATAGTTTCGTGCACACTCATTTCTGAATATTTTCAATGGTTCCCATATGTTTTTTTTTTCTATTATGATGCTCCATTGTAGTTTTGATAATAGGTATAATTGTTATCCTTCTTTAGTATAGGTGCGACCTTTGTTCGAGTCAATATTTTGAATATATTCTGCTGCCCTAGCCGTCACCCTGCTGCTTCTTCTATTGATCTCTCAAAATTTTTAATAGGTATAACTATGTAATTGTGCATTAGAATAAATAGAAATCGGTCAGTTTTTCTTACATTTTTACTGGTAGATTAAAAAGAGATATTTTGTTAAATTTACGAGTAATGCCCCACGTTGGGCACCAATGTGGCATTTGCACCATGCCAAACTATATTGGTCGAAAATGAAATCCGATTTACTTATGAAGAAAATTATACAAGGCCAGAAATTTTTGATATGTTTATGGAACCAAATGAAAATCGTGGGTTCGAATCCTGGTGCCGACCATTTCCACTTCCACGACAACTCACCTAGTGCCTAGCATATGTATAAAACTCCTACGCATTGATGTCTGCCATGTACCTACTTACTTATACATAATTTTGGACATTCGTTAAGTATGAAAAATACAGGTTTGATCCCTATAAAATAATAATAATTTTTAATCCTTGATTAAAAACGGCCACACGAAAAAAAACGGTTAAAAAGTATCTCATGTGACGGTGTGGAAATTAATAAAAAGAAATGGACAAGATAAACCACGCAGATAATATTCGTAATGTGACGTTTTAATTTTTTGTGCATAGCCCACAGCTTTCGATGATTTATGAAACGCGAATGAAATGAAAATAATAATAATATAATATACCTAGGTACTTTTTTTGTTATTATCTAATTGATTTATGAAAACAATGACTACACAGTAACGTTTTATTCAAAATCTCATGAAACATTAAAAAAATACCTACGTGAATTAATTTTGATTCAAATCAAGAAAAATATTGTGAAATGTGAGTTTGAAAAATAATATGAAAAATTATGTTCAGTTTTGTGATGAAATTATTACTGAAATGAACTGAAGTGAGTTTGGGCACACTTTTTGTATCTTGTCGAGGAAAGAAAACTCATCCTGATATTTTGTTATTTGTAACCGCCCGTACCCAGGCGGGTCAAAGTTTTTGTCGATGATTAAATTTCTTCCAAAGGTTCCAATATTCCCTATCAGACGGATTGAATGGGTTGTTTGAAATAATGTGCTTTGGTTTTTTAATGTCAATGCTTTATGAACTTTCTCCATTTTAAGCACTATAGGCAAACATCCCTTTACAAAAGTGGAAAATAGCCATCACTGGAATTCTGAGCCAGGAATATGGATGAAAAATGATCACAATTTGGTTCAAAAGCTGACGACCTAACTTCCATACTAACTATCACATCTATAATATTAGTGAATAAATTTCTAAGCCCCGTTGATTTTATTGATTCTGTTTTACACATCAAAACTCTTATGGTAAATCGACTGTTGATTGCTTCATTGAGTGTTAAAAATTGCTTCATTGAGTATTTTGGTGTCCAAAAAATCGAAAAAATAAACCATTTTTGACATCTCCGAGTTAGCAACGTTGTACAAAAAAGTACCCCGGATATAATAATATAGTATCCGTTGAATTTAAAATTGTTTTAGGAGGTTGTTTTAACATTTTTTTTATTTTTTTAAGGGGAAAATATATGTAAGTAGGAACGCCACCGCTAAAATAATTTCAATTCGGTCGTTTCTGGTGAGAAGATTTCGTATAATTCAAAAAACTTTTTTCATTAAAGAAACTCCGTGTATATTGATTTTATAGGCATTGTTCGTAGATTATTCGAATGGAGATTGGTGAAATATGACTTCATAAAGATTCCGTTTTAACTGGATGAAACAGTTCCAAAAATTTTAACCTCCCTTTCCTACTTCATTTGACCGCACTTTATTTCATTTATCTGATAAGGGGTACTTTAAAGCCCCTTTATTTTTCCGTTTTTTTTTGTTTCCATTCTTTTGCCGTTTTAAGATTTTTTACATTATGCGCTATGAAGTGAGATATTATGTCTGTTTGATGTTTGATACCCTTAAAACAATTTGTACATTTTCATTGTTTGTCGTTTTTAGGGATTCTTTTTCTTCTTCAGTATCTGAGTATGTTTGATTTTTTAAACGGTTTTTGAAGGGAATCAAAGATCCTCTTTTACTTCAACAAATTTTTTAAAAGAAATATTTATCATTATCATCAGTCTTCTTTCTTACAATATCTTTTGAACAAATCCTTCTTTCAGCGATTCTATGACTCCGCCATTCTGAGTAGGGCACAGATATATGATCTCTCATCGCTTACTTTGGCCTTTCCTTTAATGCACTCCCGTCTCTTATCTATAGACTTGAACTTTATGGGCTTAATTTTATATTATGTTTCATATAACTAATAGTATACGACTCCTTATTTGAAGGTTTCTCACTTTTTTCTTAGAACTTTCGCCAATAAGTATATCTTATTATTTATTATCAATATCTGGAGAGAATTACCAAAAAAATGTATAGGTATTTTCGTTATTATGTTGTACCTAATTCGTATGAATTCAAAACATTTTTGCACACTTAAAGGCAGGTCGTTGCATTTTAGTCCAATAAAAATGCTTGTCAGTCTGATGTCAATGATTGGTGTGTGATAAGAGGGTGTGACCCTTAATTTAATGGCGCAAAAAAGTTTGAAAATTGTTTTCGTTTTTGGCGAGTTTCTCCTAGAAATTGACAATAGTTCATTTCAAGATGAATATTTCATTTGATTTATATTGACTTTTGATTATAATATAATTATTATGGTTTATTGTTAAGTTTGTCATCCCTAAAATTTTTTTTGTGAATAGTTTTGTTAATCTGTTGTAACTATTGAGATTGTAGGTAGATTGACCCAAGTGTCTCGCATGAGACCTAGGGGATATAATAAAGAATTAAGAATAAATAAAGAATATTTTCTACGAAAGCTTCATAACTTTCTTTATCATAACATCGTAACATCTTTATCATAACTACTTTTTGAGAGGTTCTCAATGTTATATTATTTGCTAACAATCTTAGAACTTTATAAAGTAAGGCAACGATAGCTATGTTGAAAATTTTCAAGATATTGACGATTTGAATAGTAGTCAAGCAATGTGTCTATTTATAACACCTTCTTTAATTTTTTTTCTAAAAAAAATAAGTGGAAGTTAATTTTTTTTTCTAAAAAAAATAAGTGGAAGTTAATTTTTTTTTTCTATTTTTCTCTTTAGTCCCGTTCTACGCCGTAGCTATCTACACCTACTACCATGGGATCATAGACCATTCAGGAATCAACTTCAAAGCTCAATGGTGGCAGCCTTGGCAACCTGATGCCGAATTCCATGACAAACACCATGAGTTCTTCCACGTCAACTTTGGTTTCAACATCAAAATTTGGGATGAAGTAAGATATTTTTATTATTAAGTCGATTTGAGTTGGATGAAAATAAGTCCAGGAAACACAAACAACATTTTCTAAGGATCCCTCCCAGCATCATAAAAGGTTCTAGTCAGGTTGTCAATAGTTTGTGTAAAGCTATAGAACTCTTTGACAACCTTTTCTAGTCTACTTGTATGGTACCTACTTAGGTTGTGATAATGTTCTATTCCTGGACTGGTATCAGTGTTATCAGTAGGTATCACTTGAAATTCTACCCGGGGTTGGCCTGTTTCAGATGGGACCGAACCGGAAAAAAATACCTTAGGCAGTAAGTTCCGCCGGCTATGCCTACTGTCACCATTCTGTTCAAAAGTGTTCATTTATTTTACCTTCTTTCAGATCCACGGAACAACTATGAAGAAAAACCGTGTGTATACTGAAGAGACATTCCACAATCAACCACTCACTCTAGATTCAAAGAACACTGAAGACTGAATCCTTTCTCAAAGAACATAAATACTTCTCTTATTGTATTAAATACTTAATTATCTCGATATACATATAAAAATAGAGTTCTATTTTCCTTGGTAATCGCATCACGCGAGAACGGCTGGACCGATTTCGATAATGTCTATTCTAGTGTCAGAAAAAGTTTTCCTGAAAGAAATAACTAAGAAAGTTGCACGTAACATTACAAATTTTAAGAAAACTTAACGAAGGTAACCTTATTAGTGCTTCTGACACTATAAACTTTTCAAGTTTTGAATTTTAATTGTCATTTATTTAACTTTTGTCAAATCTTGATAGTTGGTGCGATTGTCAAAGTGTGCCCTGTAAACACCGTTTAAAACAGATGCATCGATAGGGATTATATTGGTTTAATGGATAATTAATTATTCATCATACAAATTTGAATGCAGTATTCATGGCTAGTACAGGAAACTTCTATGGGGAATGCCAGTTAATTATAGTTATAGTAAACAAACTAATGATTAGGTATCATATTATGTCATCGTAAAAAAGATCCATATTTACTAGGTATTATATTTTGTTGGTGCTCTTAATAGAGTCATTTTTAATGCCAAAGTTCACATAATTGTAGGGAAACATTTCATGCATTAAATTGGCATTTATACTTTTTTTAGTTTCTTGAATACTTAAAAATGATGGGCCATATTGAAAACAAGTTAGGCCATATCTTATTCTACTTAATACTATGATGCAAAAATCATAAAAATACCTCAAATTAAATTTATCTTGATTATAGACATTGCAATCCAAAATTAAATAAAGAATTTATAAGTAAAAATTGCCAGACGCCCAGACAGTTTCGTAAGAAATGCAATTTTTTAATGGTTCTGTTGTTGACCAATGATAATATTTTTTTTTACGATTTTACTAGAATTAATAAACTCGCAGTGATGTACATAGTTTAAATTATTTCCTTGAGCTTTGAATAAAGTATTGCTAGTTTAAAAAATACGATTAGAATAATAATATTGTGAATATATTATTGATTATTAATTTTTATACTCTTATAAATAAAAAATAGGTAAGCACATATTGTGGTATATTTTTAATGCCTCACGTATTTTCATTTTCAGATATAAATTATGTAAATACATAATCATTTTTGTATCCTATAAGCATTTTTGTTCTTTTAATATGTCCAAGCCATCTCAAGTGGTTAATATTCATCTTTGCTACAAGGCTAACATTCATTTTTCTCTCCTAATTGTCTCATTCCTATCTGTATCCTTATTCTAATATTGTTTCGGCTGGGTGAAGTTTGTAACAAAATGTTGTATGGAAACGTGTGTAGCACCCCTAAAGACTACTCCGGAAAGCTCACCAGCCCATACAAAAATCCCGTGAGTTTCTCACTTAAGTTATTGAGTACATAGATAATACTAGATATAGGGATACAGTTACTATACAGACATTGGGGAATTTAGTATGAATATATAGATGTAGACTATGCAATTTTTAAGCATTTCCTGGAGTCAGACTCTAATAAGCCTTTTCTTGTTTATATCCTCGCGGATTGAAGACTGTAATCAAACCAATGTATTGGCAAATAATCTCAACAGACAATGAGTCTATCAGATCTTGGACAACAGAGCTGTGGGCTTACAACCACGTATGCCAGGTTAAAATCGCTATCTACTCCTAGGAAATATTTTCATCTGTTCTCTGTTGCCAATTGCCATTCCATTGAAACGTTGTATATATATATATATATTTATATATATTACAGTGACTGGGGAATTATTTCAAATTTTAGCGATTTTCGATATTAGTGACATCTACCGATGGATTTATACAATACTTGGACTAATTCTATACCTACTAGAGTTCTATGTGATAGCCTTTGACCATTAGAAAGTTCACTGAACATAATATGGGTTCTCCCAAAGTGAACACAAATACACTTTCAACATCTTTCATAGAAAGTAAAGTTTGTGTTATTGAAGTGGAAATTGTCGGCCCTGGGATTCGACTACAACACTTTCAGTACGATCTATGTACATTGTACATACGAAAGCTGTGGACTGAAATGCTGGGCTACCAAACACATCACATCTACAGGGCAGATTCAAAAAGCGATACCCCATATTGTATTGTAGATAAATAAGTGAAAACATTTTTCAACAATTCCTCTATTGCACTCTCTAAAATTCGAAACACGGATATAAAAATGATACTTAATACGCACTAACCTAAAGAATATAATAGCATTTTTATAGTAAAAGAGACTCCGGTAAGTAATAAAATGTGGAATTTATTATGTACTCATTTTGAATTAAATTGTCAGCGAACTCGCAGTATAAAAATTTCCAGCTGTTTGTTACTTAAATCTACTAGAATACCTGAGCTGTTAATATGGACCCAAGTGTTGTTCCTTTTTTTGTAAAATGTATTGTTATTGCTCTTTTAAGAAAGTGGCGATACTTTGTGTCCAAAATGTCTTTATATTCCCTGTCACTTACACAGTAAAATTATCATTTTATTTCAGTTTCTAGGGCAAAAGAGTATTACATAAATTTCACATTTTATATCAGTTACTTATAATATTGCCTGTAACATATAATGTGATTTATTTATTTCGACAGATGACTCTAAAATAATGGCAGTAGGTAAGTAGGTTTATTTAATAAATGCAGTAGGATACGAAAGCGTGATATGGAGAAAAATTAAAATTTGTAAAGAATGTGGTATGCAAGGAAGCCAACGTTGTAACAAAGCTGAAAATTATTAAGTTGAGATAGTTTCAGCATGTTGATAGAATGATAGATTGTAGAGATTATGCTATATCGGTGGAAGATTGAAGAACCAACAGTACTGCTAATAGAAACTGCGTTATATAACCGTTATGACGGGAATACTATCCGGCATAAATCGCTTATACCACGCGCTACTAATAATCAACCCTATACCGTGTCATATGTATACCGCAGGATACTTTGGCAACCTCGCATTCACAATGAAGCTTGTGGTTGTTTCATACTACGGGATTGATTTCTAAGCATTCCGTACGAACCCGATTGGACCCTCGAGAAAGTTCGTGTGGGGAATATCGTACGAATTGGCGCGAGTATTTCCGAATGTCGATTCGATTCATTGACAGCTCGGAATTGTTGAAACTTTGAAAATGTTTTCGTATGTAAAGTGTCAAAATATGAAGAGTGCAGTGGTAGTCTGTCTCATTAAACGTCGCTATTACTTCTTTATACCTGGGGGTAGCCAGGAACAAAATTAAACATCTAATGGTATTCAATTACAATCCGAGTTTTTTCCTTTGAGAAAATACAATTTATTGCCTATTGGCTTTGTTGGTGCACAACGTTCTAATTATGTTTAGATTCTTGTGACCTTTTCAGGACTAGATCTTAAAGAAAAAATAACAACTAATGACTCTAATAATTCATTACTAATGTTCGATTTTTAAATGGAACAAACCACTACGGGCTTACGACCGTCTTCTACTGTTATTTCGAAGGCTGGCTTAGTGTGATCACTTTACGTTAACAACGTTCGCCATTAGGTGGTAATGTTTGTCTACGAAACTCCTAATCATGAGAATTCTCAACATGTTCAACATGTCGAAAAATCCCATGTATGCAACAAGTAGAAATTTAATAATAAAATGAAAAATAGAGATAAAAGTTGGAAATTGTTGAGAACAAGAGAGCAACCAAATTTAAAGACTGCGACTGCTGTCATGTATTTGGCGCCAGGATATGACTATATCCATTTTTGTTAATGTCTCATATTTATTGCCTATTGGCTTTGTTGGTGCACAACGTTCTAATTATGTTTAGATTCTTGTGACCTTTTCAGGACTAGATCTTAAAGAAAAAATAACAACTAATGACTCTAATAATTCATTACTAATGTTCGATTTTTAAATGGAACAAACCACTACGGGCTTACGACCGTCTTCTACTGTTATTTCGAAGGCTGGCTTAGTGTGATCACTTTACGTTAACAACGTTCGCCATTAGGTGGTAATGTTTGTCTACGAAACTCCTAATCATGAGAATTCTCAACATGTTCAACATGTCGAAAAATCCCATGTATGCAACAAGTAGAAATTTAATAATAAAATGAAAAATAGAGATAAAAGTTGGAAATTGTTGACAACAAGAGAGCAACCAAATTTAAAGACTGCGACTGCTGTCATGTATTTGGCGCCAGGATATGACTATATCCATTTTTGTTAATGTCTCATATTTATTGCCTATTGGCTTTGTTGGTGCACAACGTTCTAATTATGTTTAGATTCTTGTGACCTTTTCAGGACTAGATCTTAAAGAAAAAATAACAACTAATGACTCTAATAATTCATTACTAATGTTCGATTTTTAAATGGAACAAACCACTACGGGCTTACGACCGTCTTCTACTGTTATTTCGAAGGCACATACTGTTATTTACATTATAGGTTCATATTATGAGATACCAGGGCTTTCAACAAAAATGTTTGTAAAAAAATCAGCTCCGTTTAAAGGTCATACCATCAACATTTTTTAAAATGTCGACAAAATATATATTTTTTTATAAATAATGTTAAGTGCCTTTACGTCACCACGAATCTCACTCACTGGGTGATTCATGTCGTCCCTTTCTGAGCAATGCATTGTGACACGTCAAAAAGGAAAAAAAAAGCAAAAATCCCTACGTGATTGTGGGAGAATGTACCTAACTTCACGTCTGATATTTTGAGAACAGGGTGTAATGGTATATATTATAAATGGCAGGCGAGCATCCATAAGCCGACTATTGAAAACCTCAAAAATGCGTTTGAAATGTAAATGGCAAAACATAGTCCCTTCAAAGGCGAAAACATATTTCGTTTCATATAAGGAATATCTTTTTATTTTCCGGAAATAATCTATAGGTAATGTGAAATATACTACAGCCCATGAATGTTTTTCTTACGAGGAGTTTACTTTTTTTACCCATCACGCCGTGTAAGGGATAGGCAGAAAGAACGGACCTCCACTCTTTTCTATCCAATCATACTTCTTTCGCTTCTTCTACCAACATAGCATTTCTCATACACCCTCTCCTATTTCTCTTACTTCTTACCTGGCCTTCCTTGAGGACGGAATCCATGTGTTCGATCCACGTCATTCTCGGTCGGCCCCGCTCTCTTACACCTTTTGTTTCAGCCTTATGAATTCTCTTTGTCATTCTGTTTGCATCCATTCTTTCCACATGCCCAAACCATCTCAACTTATTAACTTTCATCTTTGTCACAACACTTACTTCCATAACACATTCTTTCCTAATATTTTCATTCCTTTCCATATCCCATAAAATTTTTCCACATATTCTTCGTAGAGATTTCATCTCCACTGCATTTATAGGCTACAGGTACATTACTTACCCGCGTTCGCTCCAAGATGGGGCATATTATGGTCGTCACAAGATCCCTCGATGCACTTTCGTTTTTTGCCAGCAGCTCCGCTTCCTCCCAGGTCAGTCCGATGCTCTGCAGGTCTGAAAATCTGAATCTGTCATTGTTTGCCGTGAAAGAACATGACAGCCCTCCTTTTCCTCAGTCATTCTCAAACGCAGATACGGTTAACTAGGGGATATCCTTCGTATGTATCCTGAAAGCGTTGGCCATGCCAGCTTATTTTACAATCCGGGCGGGACAAGCGAAGGTAAAGACTATGCCTTGCCATTGTACGAGCATGTTTATACCGAAAACTAAATTGGTAGTCAAAAAAAGATTCGAGCGTCAATAACCTATGCCCCTAAGTGTGGTCAGATAAGGAGTATTGATTGATTAATTTTGATGCAATTATTTATTTATTTACAAAAGACACCAACAGAATACTGAGAACATATACATAATTATGTTATATTTTTATTATATTTTTAAATTAAACCAGGAATGTCTAACGACCGTCTGGGTATTTCTAAGGCTGGCTTAGTTTGGTGATTTTACGCAAACAAGGACCAATACTTACGTGGTCAAATAACAATTTAGTCAATAATTATTAAAACCTTAAGCTCTCTCCCTACGCGTAAAGAATGGAGTCCATTTGATCGTTATATACATATTCACAGAAATGAATTTAAATACATTTT
Source organism: Mystacides longicornis (assembly GCA_963576905.1). Taxonomy (NCBI): domain Eukaryota; kingdom Metazoa; phylum Arthropoda; class Insecta; order Trichoptera; family Leptoceridae; genus Mystacides; species Mystacides longicornis. Next base: position 8,339,257 of record OY756434.1, read on the forward strand.
ATTTAGTAGAGTGTTGTCAGTGACGCTACTAGCGTGTTATTATTATTATTGTATTTTTACGACATCCTAGGTGGCCCGTTCCCCTCACTACTTATCTAAACGTACATCAAGAGATGATAATATTATTATTATTATTTGACGTAATGTCGCGTCGCTTACGCGAGAAAAAAACGTTCGCGTATGTTTAATAGCGCTGATGTTTCATGTGCACGAAGAGTAACGACGTTAATGTATAAAGATACATAGCACCTTTAAAAGATATCATTTCATACGAATGTGTTGAGTGAGATGTGAAACCTTTGATTCGAAGAGTTACGTGGACAGTTTTTATACAACAACGACAAAACCTGACATTATGAAGCAACCCTCAAGACCTATGTCATCAAACATGGCGCACGTCATTGATTTGACGTAACACACTAAATATAAGTCACGTGTAAATTAAGTTTAAGTACTAGACTAACAAAACAGCGGTTATTTCCGGTTGCCTGAGGGACACTGTTTGGGCAAACAAACACATATTAGTGGAGAGCAAAGTCAGTGTATATAAGACATACGTGCGACCAATTATGACATATGGGATCGAACCTAGAGCTGACACCGTACGGACAAAACATCTTCTTAGAACGTCCGAAATGAAAACGTTGCGACCCATAGCAGGGAGATCCCTAAGAGACAGAGTCCGCAATGATGAGATAAGAAGAACCTGCAATGTTGACGACATCGTAAGATGGAGTAGACAGAGAAGAAGGGACCATGTCGAAAGGATGGAAGACAACAGAATTGCCAAAGTCGTGATGCAAGGGATCCTAGATGGACGCTGGCCAGCGGGACTTCCCCCAAAAAGATGGAGAGAAAGCTGGACTTCATAATCTCAGGAGCCCGATTATAGAGCAATTCTTAAACAAATCGTAGATCTAAATAGATATCGTAAATCCATAATTGATAATAAAAAAAAGAGGAAGAAGAATAATAATGCATGATCAAAAGTCTGGACGACATAACCTTTTTTGCACTGCACTCATTTTCGAGTGATTCAAAAGGTTAACCTTCATTCTGTCTATTACATAATAATATTACTTATCTCAAACTATGAGCGAATAAATGATTACCCAATAACATACGTGTTGATGTGAGGGATTTATTCAGATGTGTTATTCAAAATATTGTTAAGTCATTATTTGAAAATTTGGGAACGCGATGGTAAAGAGTTTGAAAACCAGTTGCTTCTTTGTTTATGACAGATTAGAATTTTTGGTATTTTTACATATTGAATGGATGTACGGCGAAACCATTTTTAGAAAAAAATGTTGTTTAAAGGGATTAGTAGAGAAGGCAAGGCTTCTTTGTTTTGAGATAGTATATTTGGCCCTCGATAGGACAAATGGTTTTTTTTAAGTTTAGTCTAGATCCACGCTCCGATGGGAGACGTTCTTAAATGTTGTGTTGAAGTGTTTGAGTATGGAAGCTGAAATATTACATTTGATAAATTCGCGTTTGATAAAACTTAGAGTCTTCGGTGTTGGATTAAGCCTTCTGTTTAATTATTATAATATATTGACTGTTCAATTGGGGCTGGCCAATGAGGGGAGGTCGTGTGGCGGAACGTTAGATTGGACAGCCCCCGTGATAATTTAGCTTCCAACTATGAATGTGACGTGCTTTATTTTCATTGGTGCTTTGTGCTTTTAGTTTTTGAAGGTATGCTTAACTTTGGGTGAGTGACCAGATTTTTTTTATATTAGAATTTGTATGAACACAGAGAGATGTTTTTTTGTGTGGTATTTTGTTTGTTGCTTGGTTGCCCCGCCAAGCATGCTTATGAGCAAGTTGCTCGATTAGTTTTAGCTAGAGAGATATATGGCCGATGCGTTACGGCATTGTTTTGAATATTTGTGATCTCTGTGTGCCATTGGGCTTATTGTATTGCAGCATGTACCTCCCTGTATTGTTTTCACACGTCACATGTCAAGCACACGTCGCGAATTGTTATCTGTCATTCGCGGGTTACCCCATTTTCCGATACCAGTGGTGTGACCTATCTTTAATGTTTATTTTTGAATCCGGTTAGGAATTTCATATTTAGAACCTTCCAGTAAGCTTAGTGTAGAATTTTCATTTGTAAAATTAGGTACGTCGGCGTGTTCCCCGAGAGAGTAATTTTGTTATGAATATCCGGTCGCGATAGTATGATATTCTGAGCTTGTTATTGCCCGCGCATAGGATAGATTAATATGTATTTTGATCGCGCCGTTGTAAATATATTGAAGTTACAGTTACGGAGCCGTATAATAATATTTAGTATGTCGGGTGGGCTGTGGACTGAAGATATACCTCACATGACTCTCCAAGAGAATGGGCTGTGGCTGATTTGGACGCTTTTCAGCTCAGTTCATGAGGTTCACGGGCGAAAAGGTCGCGGGCCAAGACCGAAGCAGTTGAGCGATTTGGAACTCTAATGAGGAAAACTTGCGGTATTATGACAGCCCGCGGTAATTCGACTGGAAGGCTGATTAGTTCGTCGATAAAGTGATTGCACGTTTATTTTGATAGTGAGATCGATAATAATTAAATGCACGCGAGGTAGACATTAAAATTGTTAATAGGCAGGATCGTTTTGACTGCAGCTAGTCGTGGCATATTTTTCGCGTAGTAAAATTCTGTCCTATTTTGAGTCTCAGCCGGAAGTACGTTTAGGTATTTAGAGTCAAGAGTTAGATAGTTAAAATATAGCTTTCAGCCCCTGTAGTCTGTACACCATCAGGAACCTTTTCCGTTTGTCTATATACACTATATCTGATAGCCGAATTTCGGCCCCCTTTTTGGTACCTGTTCGAGGCGTGAGGTCGCATCGAATTGGGCCAGTCTCGGACCTTCGGAGTTTTTTTTTTTTGCCTGAATTTTGGCAAGAAGGTTCGTTTGACATGGAAGGCCCTCTTTCGGTGGCTAATTCCTCCCGTAGACCTCGATCATGCTTATCAGTGTAATATAAATATTCTTTAGCATACACACAATTGATCACTCTCGGGTTGCCGCGTTTCAGAACAGAAGAAGAACATATACACAATAGTTAGTTAACTAATACGAGTATGTAGATAAAGAGAGAAATATAGACTATTCCTAAAAGGCATAATAACCAAGAAAAACAATTCATTTGTATTATTTTCGCTTATTTCCCTATTCACTTTTATTAGGAACATCCCTAAGCTACATTACACAACTACCGTTTGGTCTTTGTGGAGTGGGGGGAGGGATACATAATGCTCTATGTTACGATACACAAAATGGATAAAATCACAAAAAGTATCTCTTATAATATACTTATGTAATATAACATTCAGTTTTCCATTACAAAAGTGTACAATATGAGATATAAGTTGTAATGCTTTTGAAATTTCCACAACACAACACCACAATATTGGTAAATAGGTACATATAATATAGGTGATACATACATATGTCACATAATGCCTGACTTTAGTTATCTTAGCATTTTTCTTTTTCTACGTATTGAGGTTTTCTCACCATTTTCTTAGATAATAATGTACCTACAATATTTTCAAAGGCCTTCATCGCAAAGTGTGACAAGTCAGCCTCGTGTTTATATGGAACGAGTACACTAATAAAACTGCACGCAAAGGCTGATGACGTGATTTTTACTAGCTTCGATCTTATACTAGATTAGATCTTAACTTTGAAAGATGAAGTGGAATCAACGAAACGAAAACGAATCGACAAAAATGCTTGAATCGTCAAAAAGCAATTATTGCAAGTTAGAGAGCAGATAATGGATCAGAAAACAAAGTCTTAGGCTTAGATAATGGATTCATAGTAAGCATTAGTATAAAGAGAATGTACCTACCTACAATATTTTCGTAAACCTAAAAAGAATACAAGTTTTTATTTTTATTTTTAGAAGGATCTATGATCTATGTAATTGGATTGATGGTTTGTCCTGTCTTTCATGCAAAATATTTCTCGAAGAAATAGGAAACACAGGAAATAGGTGCCTACCTACTAACCTACCAATAATGTTGATATGGAAATATTTTAAGCTTCAATTTACCCTATATTTATGTAAGTGCAAATACAAGCAGTTAACAGAACATAACTGAGGCTAGGAGAACGATGAAAATATTGAATGTTAGCGCTGCAATATAACAAAAATGTGAACGATTATGAGCAATAAAAGCGCTTTTCCACGCGAAATGATAGTTTTTTTTAAGATTTTTGGCAGAAGAATGGATCTTTAACCTATAAAATAAATAACGGGAATCATAACGCAGAATATTATTTTGATTTCGGAATGAAGTTGTATTTTTTTTCTATCCCCTTCTTCCATAGATGCTGCTATCAACTGGGATTGTTTCATAAGGGATGAAAATACTTTTTACAGAATCTCCTAAAGATATTTTGTACATCAATGATTAGTGAATACGTTAGAAATGCTTCATGCAATAAATAAAGTAACACGTGATCTTAGATGTACATACCTACTTACTTCTTCTACACTAACAGGAATCGAAAGATGCCCATCATCAGTTATTGGTATTACGGTTTGATTGCCCGATTGCGTTCATTATTTCTGGTGTTGCTCCTCTTTTGGTCAGTATAGGTATGTATTATTCATTGTCAACGAATCTTGCACGATCGAAGGCTTTAGTGAGATTTGCACGCAGAACCTGTCAGGTTGAATTCATCAGTGTTTTCTTTTATTTGCCTTTAACTTTGAATAATGCGTCTCTTGTGGAGCGGTATATTATTCATGACGTTGCCCTTTTTGAATTTTAACTAATTTAACTAAATTGCATCCATACAAGCTAATGTAATACATGATCAGACAACTTCTTTCCAAAAAAATGATCAACATTTCTCTACAATCAAAACAATATTTTACTATCATTTTATTTTCGTGGTGGACGTGTAAAAATAGCAATAAGAAATTAAGGATGAAAATCGATTCGCTATAGTGTGGAAAAGTTGCGATTGGTAAATACAAAAAAAAAAAAACAAAAAAAAAAGAATTATTCAAATCGAACTTTATCTTCCGATCCCGCAAGCTACCTACATAGTTGTTGGAAAAAAAATGAAATTTCTGTTTTTTTTTTCAGAATTTTAAAAAAAATTTACGAACACATATTTTTAATCGCTATAGTGAAAAATAGTTAAAGATTGTATAGTTGAATAAAAATAAAAAATATTGTTGTCTTTAGATAATAATATTATCTTCCGATAGCACATAGCTCATTAAAATTTGTGAAAAATTCAATTTTTAGTGAATTTGATCAATTATGTAAAGAATCTCCTGAAGTCTGAAATATTATTGGGCTATTTTAAAACAATGCCGTGGGGTTGCCGGCTAACAATAGCACCTCTGCTCTTTTTGCTGGTTTTAAGAGCATCCTGTAAGAGGCAGGAAATCGAAAAATCAGATCGGGACCGTGAGGTTGACCACCCCACGTCCTTAAACCTCAACTGGTCAGAAAAGGCACAAGAGCCTCGAGCGCAATGGAGAGCTCTTGATGCCTTCCTATGCTTAGGCCTCCCGCATTGTGGGTTGGTTTGGGGGGGATCCGCGGCGGGCTTGATTTGTGTGGGGTCGGCTTTTCGGTTTGGTTGCTTTGATCGAGCTGGGGGGTCGGTTCGTGCGGGTCGGGTTCGCTGCGGATTGGTCTCCTCCGGACTGGCTTGCGTAGAGTGGGGTACCTTAACGGGAGTATGTATGTATGTATGTGTACCTATTTTAAAACAACCCAGAACTTACATCGTGTAGTTCGCTGCAGGGCTGGAGGAGACATATGAGAGAGCTGTGGCTAAGAAAAAGTGTTAAAATCTATACCTATAGCCTGTTTCAAGAGAAATGTTTTACTGAGGGCTTCGCACAACGAATGAGATTCTTTCGTAATAGAGAGAATCTGCAGGTTTTTGACAATCTTTCAACTTTTACTTATTCTTTCGTAATAGGTAGGTACGTGTGTGTATGATAGGTAGATTTTTTTTAAATTTATTTCAAAGCTATTTTAGTGAAAATATAACGTGTAGGTAACTGCACAATTAATATTTGATATAAATGTTAATACATAAACATCTCTCTAAAAAGTTATTAAATAACTCTCTAAGAACGCATCGTTTTTTGTCCAGCTCGTCTATCGCAACTAATTAGTATGTAAATGCTTGAGCAACGAGTCGATTTTTTAAAATAATCAGACATCTGTTTTGAAAGAAGAGAGACCAATTAAGTTTGAAACTTTTAAAACTAGATGGCGCCAGATACTTCAACTATATCCATTATAAAATAAAAACACAACAACATCAAAAAAATCAATAATTAATGTGGGTAGTGTCAATGAAAGCTTGTAATAAAAAATGTGTTTCTATGGAATTTTTATGGGTGGCGTTTTTTTGTTAGGAACTCCGTTCTATACTAAGTAACTATTTTCAATCCATTTTTAGTTTTTTATTAGTTATCCATGGCGGAGAAGAAAGCAACAAACCAAGCTTCATATAAATCTGTTCAGCCGATCTCGAGTTATAAGACGTGTTCTCCACTAAACCGACTTTCTTTTATATCTTTAGATATCATACGTACCTACTTAACTTTTAAATTGAATTTTATGTAGGTACAATACGGTACTACAATACAAATACAATACGGCATTTTGCGGTAGATTTTGCTTGTATGAAAACACTCTTCTTGAAGTAATAGTTAGCAACCAAAGCAATTTTAAGTAGTAAGATCCGTTTTATGATGAGTTTTACTTAACATACAATATGATCACAAATAAATACAAATACAATGTAGGCTTATGTGTTTTGGAAAAGGCTGAGACTGTGTCATGAGCTACATAGATAATAATATGATGACAAGACAAGACAAGACACATAGACAAGAAACAGCTAATTGAACTTACGGGGAATTTTCGAAAGTTTTACAATGTACCTACTAGCTTTCCTGAAAGACGTTGTCCTGTAGTTTAGTACTAATTTAAACAAAAAATAATTTTGAAATAATATGTTTGAATGTTACTTACTTTACTTTTCGTATGGCTTTTCCGGAAATAATCTTGACCCGTAGAGGGTTGCGTCCCGTCCTCTTCTACAGTCTTGGCTCCAGCGCCATCAGCCAGTCCACTGCTTCTGGAGTAGCCTCGTGGATGTTTTGGAGGCTTCCTGTGAACTTTTTGAGCTGGCAGTCTTGCACAATGTGTCTTACTGTCTGCACAGCCCCGCACTCACAATCGGGGTCAGTCCTTTTTCCCCATTTCCAGAGCAGGTAGTTGCAACAACCCTGCTCTGTTCTCACTCTGTTTTGTTGCACCCACACCCTCCGTGGGAGATCAAACCCAGATACTCGGGTTGTGGGATCCAGTATGAGGTGTTTATTTACTGTCTCCTTCATGGCCCATCTTTCCTTCCATATCCTTTCCGTCTCTGAATTTGCGGTTTCCGTAATCCATATGGGCTTTCGGGACTTTAATCTCTTTGAGGGTGGGTGAAACACATCGTCAAAAGCTGGTAATTGGGGGTTTTTCTTAATTTTTTCTATTTCCCTGACTGTAGCACGGTCCCTCCGCAGGTCTGGAGGGGCTATGTTAGATAGTACTGGAAGCCATTGGGTTGGAGTTGACCTTGTTGTACCAGTTATGGTCCGCATTGTCTTGTTCAATTCAGTATCCACTTTATTACAGTGTGCGCTTCTACCCCAAACAGGGGAGCAATACTCCGCAGTGCTATACACTAGGGCCATTGCGGATGTTTTCAGAGTTATCGCCCTGCTACCCCAGGATGTACCCGCCAGTTTATTTATTATGTTGTTTCTGGCTTTTATTTTATTTTTAACTCCCTCGGTATGGGCTTTGTAAGTCAGGGTTCTATCTATTTTTACTCCGAGGTACTTCGGGTTTTTCTCATTCCGGATTCTTTCACCACATAGATGTAACTTCAACTCTCTCTCAGATTCTCTATTGTTCAAATGTAATGCTAGTGCAACAGTTTTCTTAGGATTTGCTTGAAGATGCCACTGTTCCAGATATTTCTGAAAGTCTTCCAAATCCTTATTCAGAGTGGACTCCAAATCCTCAAAGGTTTTAGCCTGAGCTACAAGGGCTACATCGTCAGCATAATATATAAACTTTCTTGAAACTGTATCTGGCACATCTGCTGTATAGAGGTTGAACAGTAGTGGGGACAGCACAGACCCCTGTGGAAGACCATTTTGCAGTACTATTGTTTTGCTGACGTTGCCATCCAGGTGTACTTTTACTCTTCTGTTGGATAGCATATTTTCCAATAGCTTAATTGACGTCCTACATCTGAGGGCCTTGGTAAGCTTGAGTATTAAACCTCGTCTCCAAACAGTGTCATAAGCTGCCGTGAGGTCCAATAGGACCAATCCCGACTTTTCCTGCCTTTGGAATCCGTTTTCAATATGTGTCGTCAGCGCAACAACCTGCTCACATGTGCTGCGTCCTTCACGGAAACCCGCCTGCTCCCGAGGGAGGAGCTTTTCAATTTCCGGAGTATATCTAGCTGTCATTACTCTTTCAAAAAGTTTATACACAACTGACAGCAAAGATATTGGTCTATAATTCTTTGGGTCTTCAGCTGCCTTGCCCGGTTTCAGTATGGCGATAACCTTACTCTCTTTCCATTCTTTGGGCAGTTTACCCGAAATTATAACTTGTGAGAAGTACTTGGCGAGCCAATCCATAGCCCGTTCTCCCAGGTGGATCAAAAAGTCGGGGAGTATATTATCCGCCCCAGCAGCTTTGCCTTTTTTCATATGTCCAATGGCGTCCTTGATCTCCCTTAAGCTCACCTCATCTGCCAAATGAGTGCTCATCGGGGATTTCGACAACTCATCTCTTATCTGGCTGCGGAAAGACTGGTTTTGTTTTTTGTCAGGCTTGATGTTGCTAGTTTTAGATATACACTTTGCAACTTGATTGACGTTAACTTTTCTCTCTCTTCTTGTGTGTGGTGCTGCTCCCAATTTCCGGAGCACTGTCCAACTCTTTCGGCTGGAATGTGTAAAATCCATTTGTTCCACTGTCTCCGTCCATCTCCCGCGCCTTTCCTCGTTCAACAGTTGCACAAGTAGGTCTGCAGACTCCTCATCTCCAGTTCTTCTGTACCTCTCAAAGGCCGCCTCACATTCTCGATTCCACCCCGGTATGTAATCATTACGGAATCCTCTTGGTATAGTTTTCCTTGCTGAGGATTTAATTAAACCAACAAATCTTGAATAGTGTGGCAAGTCTGGCTTTATTCTATTCACAGTATTTTCCACACATTCCCTGTACCGATCCCATCTCGCTTTCCTCAAGTTCCAGCGAAGGAGCTTTGGCTGGTTGATTATTGGGATCTGGAAACCTATCTCAATCAGCACTGGCGAGTGCCTACTTTTAGGGAATCTTTTCAAGATTTGTTTATTTGCCATCATAGGGTTTCCCGTACTACTGGTGGTGACAAAACATAGATCTGGTGATGTCGTCGTACCCCAACGAGCAGATAGAAATGTTCCGCCTTGTTTTGAGTCATATAGAAGGTGCATATTGTTTAAGTGTGCCCACTCGGCCAACATCTCTCCATCCTCATCATCAGAGGTATAACCCCACTGAGTGTTTCTTGAATTGAAATCACCTATAACCACTGTGGGGTGAATACAATTAGGTAAGACCTCCTGTGGCCATCCTCTGGATGGTGGCTTGTACTCATTAATCACCGTGATGTTACAGATTTTTGTAATTATGTAGTTTTCGCTCTCGGCAATCATGAAAGATTCGTTAGTCAGTTCATTTTTTACGTATGTGGCCAATCCGTGTTTACTATGACCTTTGCTTGCTATGACCTCAAATCCAGCAGCCCGATTCACGGAAAAGTTTAAGTCTAAGTTTAGTTCGAAGTTCGAACGAAGTTCGATTCAAACTTTTGTGAATAGGGCTGCTGGTAATAATAATTATTGTAGGCGGCGACTATCTACAGTCTATGTACCTATTCACGGAGGGTTTGAATCGAACTTCGTTCGAACTTCGAACTAAACTTAGACTTAAACTTTTCCGTGAATCGGGCTGCAGGTATTTCCAATTTATTTGCATTTTCCTGGTCAATGTGTGACGTGTGTCTCTTGCAGCGTAATAACATCCATATCCTTCATGATTCTAGCAACTATTTCGGCCTTTGCGCCAGTCAAACCTTCAACATTTGTCCTATTTTAAAAAGTTTGCCTGCTTTTTGCAGTTTGTCATTATTAAAAGTCAACCCACAACCATTTCTTTTAATCCCACTATCGTGTTCGTTGTGTTGGCCCTGAGAAGGACCGTTTTTCCGGATTGGTCGGGAGGTCTTTCGACGTTCGACCGCCGCTTTGTGCTGGTTAGTTTCACGCATTTTGTTTTTATCTTATCTCTGTATTATTTCAATCGTTTGTTTAATATTTCTATCTTCGTTTTCTATGCTTTGTTTTGTTTTTTCATTCTCTTTGATGTTTTGCGCTACTTACGAGGGGAAGCACGAGAAGGTCCAGCACTTTCCCCCGGTCCAGCACTTTTCCCTTTAAAAATTATTTCTGAAAGCTCGAAAAAAAAATCCACAAAAAATCTGCGTACCTACCTATACCAATATTTTAAATGTCAATGGTTGTCAGGTAAACAATTATTTTATTGTTGTAGAATTTTTTATAGATGGCATTGGCGTTTAAGGGAATTCATTTCATACTAGGTACCTATCTAATACTATAATATTTTATCTAACATACTTCTTATTAATTTTCAACTTTTTAATACTTATTCTATTATCCGGAGCGGAGAAGAATCCAATAAATCAAACATCGAAGGAATCTGTTCGGCCGATCTCGAGTTAGCGTTTGCACTAACCTGACTCTCTTTTATATTATAACTATAGATTGCTAGCAGCAAAACCTGTCAGATAAAGGCATAGAAAAGGATCCATGATCGTTTTACTGCCCTACAAATCAGAAGTAGTGTTCCTCAATGGGTCCCAAATTTACTTGGGGAGGGATTTTCTTCCCGTCAATGATTCAAAACGTCATTATTTATTTTTTCATGTTTTGTTTGTGTTTATCGTATCTAAATCTTAAAATTGTTGTATGCATGTTTATTGGATGTTTCATTTTAGTTTAAGTTATGTTTCATAATTTGTCGACATCAACCGGCGCATAATAGGTGAATACTGTAATTTATTTATGTATTGAACAAAAATTCTGTCTCCAGGCCAATTATAGTCAATCAATATTACAAAATCTAGTATTTAATAAAAATGTCAAATTATATTGGAATTCATGAAATCTAAACTGAAATAAGCTTAAGTTTTTTTTTTTTTTTAATTTCTTTAAATAAATATTACAATTTTATACATTAATTGTTTTCTTATAAACATCAAAACAAAATACATTGTTTGCCCTCCTTTAACTAAACTAAACTTATAAGACAATCATTACCTCTGATCTAAAACTCATAAGAGAACTTTTCCTTTTTTCAAAACTCAGACACTTGTCTTATAACCTTCTTGCCTTTGTAAATATCTTATATCTTATTCTGTTTGCTGGAGCATCAACATCTAACAAGATGACCACATAAATAATATGACCACAAATAGTAGCCACAGAAGCATTCATAATGTCAGCAGATGAAAGAAAAATCGGAAATAAATAAACAAATGAAGTTGAAAAATAGGTACCTATACCTGTTTAGTTTTGTTTCTCAATTAATTATGAAATTTTCCATACGCTATCACAGTTCCGCTGTTTAAAATTGGTTGTCAACAAAGAAAGCAGTGAAAACTTTTTCAATGCGCTTGAACAAATCATAATAATATAAAGCAAGCTCTCCAGGCTTAGTTTCATCTTTCTGCTCGTTCCACGAAGCTTGGATGCATTGAAAACTTATTTAATTTCTCCGCGGTAAACTTAATTTTATTTAAATGTTCGAGTATGAATGAACGTAAAACATGTCTTCACCAACTAACAACAACGCCTGAGAAATTAAAGAAGCTACACAAGTTCTTACTCAATTAATTAATATATAAAACACTTTTTTAGTTTTTAATAAAATTTAAAAGGTACCTAAGTAGGTACCTAGGGATAGACATCACTAAAGAGCTGCACTAAAACACTGGTCAAACAAACCCGGAAAAGTATAGTCTTTGGGAAAGAAAAAATATGGACCTACGCCATATTTTAGCTTTATATTTCAAACTTGAAATATCTGGAATTTGTAGTACGTACCTCTTGTCCCTTATGCGGTGTTCACACGGGGCGATATAAGGCCAGACGATTTCCCTTGCATAAAAAAAATATCGCTCGGTCGCCCATTGATCGTGTGATGTGTTCACACGAGTCCACCCACATACATTCAATCTCTCAGGTGCGCTGATAGTTTTAAAAATGGCGGACGTCGAGGTAGAAGTTGAAAATATTGTTTTAGACGATATAAGGAGAGTCCTAATTGAGGAAAAATAAAAAAACGCAGATATTGGGTGCGGAATTGGATTCTAAGGAGAAATAAATTTAGAGCAGTGCTGTCAACTGACAAGAAACAGAACATACGGACGCCGCGCATATCTGCGCATGCGTGCATCGTTCCACCAGATACAAAAGTTGAAAGGCGTTCAACTTGAGGCGATATCGCTTTCAACCATTTTTATCGCTTCAGATTTATCGACAATCTGTTCACACGGTTCAATTGGCTGGCGATATTCGCCTCGTTTGAACACCGCATTCCATCATGCACTTCCCTAGAAAAATACAGTGGGCAAGAAGAAATGAAAACCTTATACAAAGTTGTAACATTAAGTGTCCCGAATAATTCGGTATTGTCGTGGTTTTTTTTTTCAAATATTGGCATCGAAAGTTGTCCAATTAAGAGCAAAATTATATATACATAACAAGGACATCTAATTAAAATATTTCAATGATACAAGCGTTCTTGATTGATACCTATATCTGAAAAACATTTTAATAATGTATGTATTGTCTCTAAGGGCAAAATTATTATTTTCAAAATATTATCAAAGGGGGTTATTACCTAATGATTCCGCTAAAAATTTTTAGACAATCTTTTTAAAAAATACATCACCTTACAGTTCCGTTAAATTTTTACCGTTTTCCTGTAAAAAGCCTATGGTCAAACCATTTTAGCGGCAGGTGAGAAGACTAGCTAACTTTAGAGGATGCTATTTCATTTTTCTGATATTTTTTTTGATTCCTAAGTAGGTACATCAAAAATCTCTAATGTAAATTAAAATCGGGTTAGTGCGATGATTGGCTCAACAGATTCTTCCGATGTGTGAATTATTGGATTCTTCTCCACTCCGGATTACAGAATAACTAATAAAAAGTTGGAAAATGGATATGAAATAGTATAAAATATGATGTTAAAGTTAGTATGGAACGAATGTCATGCGACGCCATCTTTGAAAAAATCTAACAACATAATTATTGCCTTCTGCACACGCGCCCTCTCATTCTCGCATTCGTAATAATTGCCACTCTTACAGTAGCCCATTCCACTTACTCCACCGTTTCGGGCGTTTTAGATATTTTTCATACAAAGTCAACCAAATTGCGAGCATATTATAATTATATACTCGCGTCGATCACACTTTGAATACGAATGAAATATTGACGTTTTAGAACTAATATTTTAATTTTATTATTTAGTTAAAACCATGTTGATTATTTTGGTTTCTTGGTAGGTATAACTATTATTTTGTTAAAACCATGTTGATTATTTTGGTTTCTTGGTAGGTATAACTATTATTTTGTTAAAACCATGTTGATTATTTTGATTTCTTGGTAGGTATAACTATTATTTTGTTAAAACCATGTTGATTATTTTGGTTTCTTGGTAGGTATAACTATTATTTTGTTAAAACCATGTTGCACAACGTTCTAATTGTTAAAACCATGTTGCACAAAGTTCAACAGCCTTCGAAATAACAGTAGAAGACGGTCGTAAGCCCGTAGTGGTTTGTTCCATTTAAAAATCGAACATTAGTAATGAATTTTTAGAGTCGTTAGTTGTTATTTTTTCTTTAAAACCATGTTGATTATTTTGGTTTCTTGGTAGGTATAACTATTATTTTGTTAAAACCATGTTGATTATTTTGATTTCTTGGTAGGTATAACTATTATTTTGTTAAAACCATGTTGATTATTTTGGTTTTTTGGTAGGTATAACTATTATTTTGTTAAAACCATGTTGATTATTTTGATTTCTTGGTAGGTATAACTATTATTTTGTTAAAACCATGTTGATTATTTTGATTTCTTGGTAGGTATAACTATTATTTTGTTAAAACCATGTTGATTATTTTGGTTTCTTGGTAGGTATAACTATTATTTTGTTAAAACCATGTTGATTATTTTGATTTCTTGGTAGGTATAACTATTATTTTGTTAAAACCATGTTGATTATTTTGATTTCTTGGTAGGTATAACTATTATTTAGTTAAAACCATGTTGATTATTTTGGTTTCTTGGTAGGTATAACTATTATTTTGTTAAAACCATGTTGATTATTTTGATTTCTTGGTAGGTATAACTATTATTTTGTTAAAACCATGTTGATTATTTTGGTTTCTTGGTAGGTATAACTATTATTTTGTTAAAACCATGTTGATTATTTTGGTTTCTTGGTAGGTATAACTATTATTTTGTTAAAACCATGTTGATTATTTTGGTTTCTTGGTAGATATAACTATAATTTTTTGTATTTTCTTGTAGCTACTATAGGTATTCAATTTAATTTTTTATTGACCAGTCGTAGTAAAGATGAACACTCTTATGCGGGCTGGTGGATGGATACACCACTAATAATAATAATTAAATAAAAAAAACCACACCCAAAAATCATCAAAACAAAACATGCAAGATTCTGGTCGTGAAAGCATCAAGCAATCAAATTAAATAAATTTAATTCTATCGTTTTAGTTAAGTAAATAAGTTGTAGGTACGATAACATTACTATTTTAAGTAAAAAAATACCGACTTAATTTTAAATTTTATTTTATTAGGCAATTTTAGCGAGAAATTTATCATTTTTGTAAATAGATAGAATTATCGTTAATTTCAAGTCATACCTAACCAAATTTTGATTGATATCACGTGCAGTTTTATTCACATCGATAATTACCTACCCGAGAATATCAAAATTTTAGAGGAAGCTATATTTTATTGGAGCAATAATTAAAGAATCTACCCCAATATCGACTCACAAAACCGAACGAAATATTCGCGTAGATACTAACATAAAAACAAAGTTTGTTTATTTTTCTCCAATAACGAAGTTTATTAATAAATTTTCAATAATTGAAAACAGTTAAATATATAATTTGTATTTAAAAAGTACAACTACGCAGGTTCAATCATTAAAATTATACTGGCTCATTGAAAATTATTTATTCTATGTTTTGGTTGTTCAGCGTGATACTTTTCAACATCGTGGGTGGAAAATAAAATTTAGGGTAATTAGCAAGCTATGATAAAAGTACGCATGCATTAACTATGTGGCGTAACTATTAGGGGGTTGAATCAATTTTTTCCATTGAAGAAAACGTAATAAATCTCTGCCGTTTAAACCAATTTTTATATATTTTTTTTTGGTTTCTCTGTTTCCCGAAGTTGCCGACACCCACGTGGCACTTTAAACCACTCAAATCCGTAAAAACCGCGAGATTTTTGGCTTTCGAGATGTTTTCATTTATACCAACTAAACAAAACTTCAACTTCATCGACAAAAAGTTTTTCTACAACGAGTCATCACTCTAGTGATGAGAAATTGATTTTTTTTTGACAACCCCAAGCGCCGTAAAGGCATTTATCACCCAGGCCAGCTACTTCCAGCTCAAGCCAGCATTCCATAGCGCATTATTCATGGGTCAAAGGAAATGATTTACATTTGGTGGGATCAGCAACGTGTTATCTTCTATGAGCTACTTAGGGCTGGTCAGACAGTCCCGGCAGAGCTTTACAAAAAGCAATTGATAAAACTGAAGACAGCAATTGAAGAAAAACGCCCAGAATATGCAGCTCGCCATGAATCAATAATTATTCAGCACGAAAATGCGCGTCCCCGTGTTGCAAAAATTGTTAAAAATCAGCTAAACTCTTTTGGTTGGCAAGTTTTACCACACCACCCTACACTCCAGATGTCACACCATCTGATTATCATTTGA
The DNA here is from genome assembly GCA_963576905.1 of Mystacides longicornis. Lineage (NCBI taxonomy): Eukaryota > Metazoa > Arthropoda > Insecta > Trichoptera > Leptoceridae > Mystacides > Mystacides longicornis. The sequence goes on from OY756434.1 coordinate 8,355,451, forward strand.
TTCGGTCAATGCAGCATGGTTTATCTGGAGAACTCTTCAAAAGTTATCAAGAATTTGACTTGTGGGTGACAAATTGGATCGACTCAAAAAATAAAGCTTTCTTTTACAGGGGAGTAAGTGTTCTTCCTGAAAGATGGGCCAAAGAAGTAGAAAGTGAAGGACAATACTATGAATAAACGTTGGTTTACATGATACAAGAAAAGCAACGAATGCCATCTGAAGTGGTTGTTAGCATGGCGGTTAAGCCTGAAAGTCATAAGTTCGATCACAGTACATAGTTGCCGACCATCTTCCTATTTTTTAATCCACGCCATTCTTTCGAAACAATTTTCAATAAAGTAGGTACCTCCCTAATTGATTTTTATTTTTACAGAAACTTTTTGGGTTAATATGTCAAACACAAAGACGTTCACCCGAGAAGTTTTTTCAATCAAGGAGCCTGTACCGTATTGATTTTACACACTTTTTAAAAGTTTCAAAAGTCTTAAACGTCATCCAAGCTAATATTGCTATTATTCATGTCGTTTGCAATTAACCTACCGAACAGAATATTAAATGATTTTTGAGACAACTTAACAAAGAGCCATGTGTGAACATTATTCAAGAATATTTTTTTTTCTTAATTATATTGATGTCATTTGACTATTTTTGTTTAACACATATTTCCATAGATGTCTAAGAATCTATTCACCTTGATTAAAAAAATAGTTTCAAAAATATTCTACGATTTTTTTTTATAAAAAGACACAAAATAAAGTCGTAGATCAAGAGTGAGATATTAAAATATTAATAATGTTGGTTGGAGAATTCCATTATTCAAATCTGCCAAAATTTATGCGACCATCTCCGAAGAGAGAATCTTGGAGAGAAAGTGGGTGAATGTATGTAGAACGAGAGGAAGAAAAACAATTTTTATAAAGATATCAAGTGAAAATTTATATGAGAAATTCTTTCACGCATGATGAATGCGGCTCACTTCTACGGTGGTTGGTGGAACTAGCTATGTACCTACTTCGCCTTTTTTCTTAAGGCGAAAATATCATTTTCTAAGCACATAGTAAGTAAATAAAAGAAAATGAAAGTATGATAAAATCTTTACAATGCGTATTCAAACAAACCTACTAATTTTTAAATTCGTTGTTGCTAAGATACATAGTTAATTGAATTTTTAAGGAAGTTTGTTGATAACCTGAATAAAAAAAAATCACATCGTAGGTGTTATGTTTGCATTCACATAATATTATTATTTCGTTGTTAATCCGTCAATTTTAATAAAGCGTAATTTTAGGCCTTGTAATGACTGTGAAAAAGTAAAAAAAAAATGTTAAGCATTTTACCCTAATAATTAGTTTTTATATTAGCAATAAATTGAATTACTTAAAAGTATAATAATGTCCTCAAAATTTCTTTTGATTGCATTTTTTTGTTGCCAAGTGGCGAGAGTGAAAATTTCGATGGTAAACAATCAGTGACGAAAACTGAATGAAATTATTAAGTTTTGCAAAGTTCCCAAGTGTTTTATTGCTACTTTAGATTACTTTCTAAAAACACTGTTTCTAAAAATTGATTGATTTATCAATTAGAATATAATATATATTTGTTTGGGCGTTTGTCATTTATTTATTAGGAAAAATTATTACCATCTCAAAGTGAACACAAATGCATTCTTAGACTCTTTCAAACTAAAGAATATGTAACAACTAATGATTCTAACAATTCATTACTAATGTTCGATTTTTAAATGGGACAAACCACAACGGGCTAACGACCGTCTTCTACTGTTATTTCGAAGGTTGGCTTAGTGTGATCACTTAGTGTGTTAACAACGTTCGCCATTAGGTGGTAATGTTTAAGTCTCCGAAACTCCTAAGGGGGCGTTCAAGTATTACGTAACGCAATTTGGGGGGGAGGGGGGGTCTTGCAAAACGTTACTGTGCGTTACGAGGGCGGGAGGGGGGGTTTGAACAACTCGTTACGTAACGGTATTTTTTTTCTTAAATAAAAAAAATAGGGAAATAAATCTTCCAAGTTGGGCAATCCTTTTCGTTTATGTTTTACGGGAAGTCACTCGATTGCACCGTACGTCATTTTTATTTTGTTCTCCGATGTTAAAGCTTTTGGTGGAAACACGTAGAATGCCGAATCCGACCCGCGCCGACCGGCGCAAAGAATGTTTCTATGCATTTGAATGAGGGGAGAATCTTACGGGGAGTCCCTCGACTGCATTGTATGTAATTTTTATTTCGCCCTCCCAAGTTAGCAAATCTTTTATTTTTTACGGGGAATCCCTCGACTGTATTATACTTACGTCATTTTTATTTTATTTTCGTTGTCAGCATTCGTTAGTGGTCAAAAGGGGGGATTTACATCATCAACTGGACTTGCCAACGCAGCTATGCCAAAATTTGGAAAACAGCAAAAGAAAAAATAAAGATAAATTTATGGAACATATAAATAGTATTTTTTTTTCTCTCCGAAGTTAGCAAAGGAACCCTTTGAAACCCTTTTATTTTTTTACGAGAGTTCAGTAAAAAAATAGTCTCTTGGGTGTTACGTAACATTTAGGGGGGGGAGGGGGGGTACAGAAAAACGTTACGGCGCGTTAGATGGGGGGGAGGGGGGGTCAAAAATCTTCAAAAATTGCGTTACGTAATACTTGAACGCCCCCTAATCATGAGAATTCGAATGTCGAAAAATCGCATGTATACTTACAACAAGTAGGTAAATATTTAATAATTAATGAAATATAGAGATAAAAGTTGGAAATTATTCTTTCAAACTAAGCACGATAAGCCTGCGTCGTAAAAGAAGAAGATGGTCTACACCTGGGATCGAACCCAAGATCTCCAGTACGTAACAGTATAGGTACGAAAGCCGGCCTCGTAACTACTAGGCTTCTACATAAATACTTCTTTGGTAGCTATAATCTGATATTATTGGATTTTTTTTTTTTCAAAAAAGTAATAAGTAATTCTGTTTTAATATCATTTTGAATTTAAAAAAAACTCTGTTCAATAAGTAAAACCTTATAAATACCTACTATTGTCAGTTAAGTCTTAAAGCCTTAAAAGAGTTTATTTCTAATTTCGAAAGCCCGCTATAGGTAGGTATAATATTCATCCAAGTAATAATCAATTAAAAATTCGTTAATTACAGCAAATAATAATAATAATATTATTGCAGAAGTCTTTTAATAGGAGAAAACTGATACGCCATCGTAGAGGTGGAATATTTTCTAATTAAGTATAATAAAATATAAGAGAGATGCTGAAATATTAGGGCTCATATTTTATGTAAACGATATAAAATATTAAAATTCAATAATCTATAAAAATGGTCACAAAGTTTTTCCTTCACGTATTGATATATAGATAGGTACCTAGGTATTTTATTGCACAAATATTTTTTTATTAAAAAAATATAATTTAAAAATGTTTTTTGAGAAAATTCAGATATTTAAAAAAAATGAAATATTTTAATTCAAAAATCGTAAAAGTATGTAATAATAATATTGTGTATCTTTTCGTTACTAAGATAGAACATAAAATTAATTGTGAAATACGAACGTATATTATGTCTACTTATTTTCAAAAGGAAATAGGTTGCTTCCCGTATTTATATTTCGTTTTCCGGGAATAAAAAAAAAATATTATTATTATAATTTGACGCAGGAGTGATATTTTAATAATGTAACTAATAATAATTCTCTCGCAGAAATAATTTATTTACATAATAATTCTCGAAACGTGTTTTTCTGGAGTAATTCATATCTGAATCTCATTTCAGAACGCATTTTCCAATAATCATTTACCGTGTAAAAGGCAGAAATAATGGCTTCGTTGATGGGTCTTCAATCTTTGTCTAGGGCTAACTGTATCTATAATGAAGACAATGTTTTTTTTCAAAACGATTTTTCCCGTCTTCAGTCATTTTTGCTAGCAGTTTTATTGATATACATTTGTATAAAAATATATGTACCTACCTACCTTTAGACTGCCCAAATACGCTCATTAGGCGAAGTTTCAAAAATTATACAAATATAAACGCCTTTTACGCGTTATTTTTTTAACTTACAAGGAGAGCAAACAAAAATAGCAACATATCACACAAATCGAACCTAATCATACAAGATAGTTAAAACAATAATAAATGTAATAACAATAATAATAAAAATTTAGTGATGATATAAAAATGGAATTTGGCTTAGAAAAATGTGCAAAAATTAATGTTCAAAAAGGAATAATCCGAAACAATCATCAAAATAGTTCTTCATCTGTTACAGACATTCCTCTTTTAGATAATCAAAATTACAAATATCTTGGCTTTCAACAAAATCTAGTTTTTGACCACAAAATTATTAAAAATAACATTAAAAATGAATTTATTAAACGATTAAAAAAAGTTTTGAAAAGTTTTCTCTCCGGGAGAAATAAAATTATGGCCATTAATTCATGGGTTGTACCGAAAATTTTGTATTCTTTTGGAATCATTAATTGGAACCAAACGGAACTAGACAAGATGGATTTAAAGGTACGTAGTTTGCTCACACAATATAGGATGCATCATCCAAGATGTTCCTTGATGAGATTATATTTACCAAGGAAGATTGGTGGTAGAGGCATGTTAAACATCAAAAACATGAATAACAAAGAGATAAACCTCCTCCAATCTTACTTTATCTCATCAAGGAATAAATTGGGTTATGAAGACCTCATTGCGTGTGATTTGAAGTACACGCCCTTAAATTTATCAAATCCTGTTTCACCACCGATAATTGGGGTACAAGATCGGGTTGATATATGGAAAGGCAAGTCTCTCCACGGTCGATTCTTCGAAACTTTAAATTCATCACATGTAAGTCTTGAAGATTCGACTGGATGGTTGAGGTTTGGTGAACTATTTAGCGAAACAGAAGGTTTTGTCTGTGCAATACAAGACCAGATCATCGTCACTAATAATTATAAAAAATATATTATTAAAACACCTGATATAATTGATAAATGTCGTGCATGTGGCCAAACAGGAGAAACACTCAGACATATTTTGTCTGGGTGTTCTCTCCTGTGTGGTTCTGAGTATCTGCACAGACATAACGATGTGGCTAAAATAGTTCATCAAAAACTTGCCTTGAAATATGGTTTGCTCGATCTTGAAGTACCTTATTATAGGTACACCCCAATTTCGGTAATGCAAAACAGTAATACAAAGTTGTATTGGGATATACCAATACAAACTGACCGAACGATTAACGCAAATCGTCCGGACATTGTATTGGTTGATCGTAGGAATGGTATAACGTATCTCGTGGATATCACTATACCGTATGACGAAAATTTGAAAAAAGCCGAGCAGGATAAGATAATTAAATATCTTGATCTTGCTCACGAAATCAAGGATATGTGGCATACACCAACCACCCACATAATACCTATAGTGATATCGACGAATGGAGTTATTCCTAAGTCTCTTAAAGACAATCTAGGGAAACTTGGCATCTGTTGTGGTCTCAGATATGCCATCCAAAAGGCAGTTCTGTTGTCCTCATGTAGGATGTTAAGAAGGTTCCTTTCTCTATAGTTCGAAGATATCTCATGATTACATTACATCTTGATGTATCATGAGAGATAATACCGATATTTTTATATTTAGTATATAGCATTGTATTTAATTTTAATTTATTTTTATTAATTTTTTTTTTACAATGATGTATACTTCATATGATATATTGTGATTTAATGAATAAATGATTTGAAATAATAATAATATAATAATATTGATTTTCATTTAATAATATTGATTTTCATGGTATTGTTGAAGGGGTGAGCGGTGTTGATTGGCAGTCTATTATGAATTCAGAAGACCCCAACAGGGCCATGGACTTATTCCTGTCTACAATAAAAAGCATTATTTCTCATAATATTGAGACGACGGTTAAAGGCAAGCGGAAACTGACAAAGTTAAAGCCATGGATAACGAACGGTTTGATTTTTTCTATTAGAAGAAGAAATCGCATGCACAATGAGATGAAAAAATACCCCGATGACTTGTTGTTGGCTTCTGAGTATAAAAAATACAGAAATGTTTGCAGAAGGGCCATCGAGAGAGCTAAGAATCTGTATTACAGTAACAAGGTGAAAGAGGCTGGCGGAGACGCCAAGGGTGTGTGGAATATTGTGAGGGAGTGCACTGACAACAGTGAGATGGATTGTCGTGAAGTCCAGCTGATTGCTGATCCAAGTGGTACTGGGCAAATTGTGGAACCGGGTGAAATAGCTGATAGTTTCAATCGATTTTTCTCTAACATAGGCGAAGAATTGGCTAGGAAGATTGAAGTGGAGGGAGGACTGACGGAGGCAGACCTTGCTAATGACATAAAGACGACTAGGTCATTTAGGTCCTCGTTTTATTTTGTTCCAGCAGTTGAGCCTGAGATTCGACGGATTATCTATTCAGTTGGGCAAACAAATTCCTGCGGAGATGATATGATCACATCTAAGATCTTAAGACTGTTTGCTGATCAGGTTGTGCGGCCATTGACTCACATTTTCAATATGTGTCTGCTACAGGGAACCTTTCCTACCGCTCTGAAGCGTGCCATTGTCATACCTGTTTATAAGAGTGGGGGAACACAATATTTAACCAATTATAGACCGATCTCAATACTAAGCACTATCTCTAAGATATTTGAGAAAGCTGTAAAGGAAAGGTTGGTTGATTATTTACAGAAATTTGAGATACTGTCCGGGAATCAATATGGGTTTAGGGCCAAATTGAGTACTCAGCATGCTATGAACAAGGTTATAGACTATGTACTGAATGACTTAAATGACGGGAAAAGGCCTTTGGCGATTTTTTTGGATCTGTCAAAGGCATTTGACACTGTTTCACATAGTATTCTTTTGAGAAAATTAGAACTTATGGGCATAAGGGGTATCGCTAGGGATTTCTTCGTAAGTTATTTGACAGATAGGGTGCAGTGTACTCGGATAGGCGACAGCATCAGTGGCGAGAGAAGAATTGGATTTGGTGTTCCACAGGGAAGTACTCTTGGACCACTGCTATTTATAATTTATATCAATGATCTCTGTGATCTGAGTCTTGAAGGGGGAGTTGTCGCATTTGCCGACGATACCGTACTGCTATTCAGTGCGTATACATGGGAGGAAACATATGCATTGGCTCAGAATGGTATGAAACTGGTCAAGTCTTGGCTCGATAGGCATCTCTTAACTCTTAATACGGTTAAAACAAAATACATGCCGTTCTCTTGGACTGTCGCATCACAGCCGGATATGAATGCAACAATTGCTGCTTGTGGCTGTGCTGCAAACTGTGGTTGTACTCGAGTGGGAAGTACTGATTGTATTAAATATCTGGGAGTTATTTTTGACAAACATTTACGATGGACATCTCATTTGGAGCAACTGGCTAAAAGATTGAGAAAGCTGATATATGTTTTTAGAGTTCTGAGGCAGGTGCTGCCCCCTGATGCTGTCCGAATGGTATACTCGGCACTTTGCCAATCAATTTTAAATTATGGCATTGAATGTTGGGGTGGTGCTTCTGCCAACCATTTCCGCTCCGTTTTGGTGGCTCATAAGGCTATTCTGAGGGTCATACACTTTTGCGGCTATACTTATCCGTCAGAAACATTGTACAGATCGTATAGGGTGCTGGATGTCAGACAGATGTATGTGCGAAGTATCCTTGTGAGGTACCGCTTTGAGGGGTTGAATCGGTCTGGTGAAATTCAGCATATAGTGCCGACAAGGGCCAGAAGTCTTGGGCTTAGACTTCCACCCAGAATGAACACTGTGCATGCTCAGAGATTCTCGGTTTTTCTCGCGCCTAGGATTTATAATCGTCTTGATATCTCTGTTAGGAGACTGCAGAACAGGGTACAGTTCAGTAGGTTGGTATTTGACTGGTTGTTTGAGATGGGAAGAGTGAGAACGGAAGAGATGATGTCTGTGATGCGATGAGGAGAATGAGGGAAGGAGAGAGATGATGTGGTGCCTTCTACTTTTTGTCAAGTTTTTGCGTTTTTGATTGAATTTTGTGTCTGTTGGCTTTGATTTTGTTGCGTGTTTTTGGAGTGGTGTCTTTTGATTTGTGTCAGTAGGATTCCTTTTGTGATTTTTGCCAAGCAGTTTTGGTTTTTGTGAGTTTTATTATTTTAATATTGACAATTAGTAATTATGATTAATTTTGGGATTATTTGAAAAGATTTTTTTTTCTTAATATGTTCATTATGGTCTCTCAATTTATTTTATGATTATTTTTTAATTTTACCTATACCTATCTTATGGTTCTTATTATCTTGTGATTTCACTTTTATATTTGTAGTGTGTTCGTTTCTCCGTCAATATATTCTATGATTTTTATTGTCTTATATTTTGTTTACTTATTGCTTCATTTAACATTCCTATATATCTTATGATTTTTATTCCATAATCATATCAGTGTACCATTTTCCATTTGTATCTAAGATGAGTTTATTTGTTTGTTTGTGTATTTTATGATTTTGGTTGGCATAATCTGTCTTATATATCTTATGATTTTTTATTTCAACATCTTTGATTTCCCTTTTATTTATAATTTATATGTCTTGTATATTTATAATTTATAATATTTTGTATATTTATTATTTTTAGTGTATATATTTATAATCTATAATCTATGTCTCATTATCTTCCATTTCATTTTTTTTTTTTTTTTTATTTATAGTATGTTCATGATCGTCTCTCAAGATATTTTATGATTATTATTATATTTTTTATTTTTTTTATCTTATATACCTTTCTCATGTTTCTTATTCCATTGCCTTTTGATTTCACTCCTATATTTATAGTGTGTTCACTTGTCTTTTTATATATTTTATGATTTTTATTGGCATAGCAATCTGTCTTATATGTGTATTTTATGATTTTTATTTCAATATCTTAAGATTTCCCTTTTATTTGTAATGTATATGTCTTGTATATTTATAATTTTATAGTGTGTATATTTATAATTTTTATTTCATTATCTTGGGAATTCCTTTTTATATATTTTATAATGTGTATATTATTCGCAGCACGCCTCGATACAGGGCAACCTAGTGAGGCTGCTGCAGCATTAATATGTATTGTTTGTTTATATTTGTATTTCGGCAATACTCTGTAAATTTTGTTGTTGAAAAATAAATTATTATTATTATTATTAATACAGAAATTAATACCTATCTATAATATGAAAGAAAGTCGGGTTAGTGCGAACACTTATAACTCGAGATCGGCTGATCAGATTCTTCCGATACTTGATTTATTGGATTCTTCTCCGCTCCGGATAACAGAATAACTAATAAAAATAATGCATAGGAAATAATATAAAATATAATATTAAGGTTAGTATGTAACAAATTTCCTGCGACGCCAACACCATGTATGAAAACTACTATAGCAAAAAAAATATTGCACTTATACCTGACAACGATTGCCATTAAATATATTGTACGCAGATTTTTAATGGAATTTTTTTCGAGCTTTTAGATCTTTTTTTTTAACATTCAAACATATTTTAAACGTATTTTTGTATAAATTACAAATTTGAAATCAATATTCATAGTACGTTCTACAGGACAACGTCTGTCGGGAAAGCTCGTTTTTTATTATACAGAAAAAGTATGATCCAATTAATTTTAAATTCATTTAAAACAAAAGCAAAGTGAAAACATTTGAGCTAATGTATAAAAATATTCAGGACAAAATAAATAAAAATTAGAAATTTTACTTAATACAAAGATATCTATCAGACCAAAACAACTCTGAAACGAACCTCATCAAACCCTTGATAGTACAATAAAGAGGGCAATGTCACTGTTTAAAAATAATAACAATATCAAAAGACACAAGACTACAACACAATAATACCAACTCCAACAAGGTGAAGGTCATAAAAAAGTATGTTAGGGGTATAGAAGGAAATGATGCCACGATTGCCAACAGGGTTGGCAAGAGCATTGATAACGTTAAATGGACAGATCTCATCCTCTCTTAAACTTTAAGATCAGTAATGGATTCACGAAAAAGTTTCGTTCAGTCCTACATAATCTTAACATTAAAAAATCATGTTTAGACTAGCTTATACCCGTCTTGCTTTACGTTTTTGATTCCGATTGTCAGGCTTGATCGGTAGGTAATTAAACAGGTTCTAGTCTAGCTTCCCATTGCTTTGTAGACCTCTATAACTGACATAAGCACAGAAAAAGAAGAATGACACTTTTAATGTTTATTAAAATTTTGTATGAAGATGCTAAAAAATAGGGTTTTTTAATTAGCTCTAAATATATTAAAGTTAATGCAGCAAATTGTATTAAAGAACCTTCTCCGGCATTTTGCACGGCTCTGATTCATATCTGACGTAGCATTTGTATTTTGAGCGTGATGCTATGACATACGTTAAAAAGCAAAATAAAAAAACATTTCTGAATTATTATGTAGATAGAGAAGGAGGGGCTAATGCGAGTTTTATTTAATTTCCCAATTAACCACGCAACTTTCTTAATTTTTTCTTTCATAAGAACCTTCTACTGATAAAAGCCAACACGACAAAAAAAGAATTAGTGAAATCGGTTCAGCCGTTTAGGCGTGATGCTCTAACATACGATAGAGCAATGATAAAAGGCAAATTTAAAAACATTTCTAAATTATTATATAGATAAACGAGATAATAAGTATTAAAATTAAGATTACACTTCAATTTTTACGCAACTGAAGTAATCTATAAGTATTGTAGTATTGAGTTATGGATCGAGAAAATTTTAAGACACTTTCTTGAAAAAAAAGATCTGTACCCGTATTCTGTAGCAAGTGTAGGGTAGACACTTGCTACAGAATAGGGGTCCTGATTTAATTCTACAATAAAACTTACCTACATTTTAGTTTCATATTATTATGCTAATTACTCGTGGAATCTATATCATGTAAAAGTAAAAAAAAAACGGGTATTTTGGTGTCTTAAGTCTCAAATATTTGACTAAGATCTTTTCGTGAATAATTCTGTAGACTGAATTATTTATGTAGCTCGATTGATTATGCACATTGACATCTACATGAATTTGTATCAAAATGGTGACAAAATATGCAGATTTCACGAATATTATTATTTTTTTTAAATGAATCTGTGCTCACTCAAAGTGAACACAAATACACTCCTTGACACTTTCACAGTAAGCTACCGAAAGCTTGTGTCGTGAAAGAGGAAGATGGTCGGCACCTGGGATCGAACCACGACGTCCGCAGTACGAAAGCCGACGTTGTAACCGCTGGGTCACCAACCACATTCCATTAACCTATTATGTAGGTAATTTTTATCCAAAAATGTGTATTTTTATTAGCTTTATTTTTATAAAATTAGTTTACAAATACTGTAGTGACATCGGGATTGCTCTCCAAAAGCTCACACATTCTTTTCATAATAGGTACCTATTTATAATTATTTTCTCTATTATTTTGATAAAAATTAATTTTGTCATTAATAATTCAAAACTGATGTATGAAAATTATTATTATGGTATTTTCGCGTTAGATACTCGACACCCTGTCTGTCATTTTGATATTGTCGCGGTAAAATCATGAATTATTACCGTAAAATTACCAAAGTTTACTCTTATCCAAAAACGTGCTGTAAAAACTCAAAATTTGACAAATCAGTACTAAAACAAAACAGTTTATTACTTGGTATTTTTTTAGTTTTTATTTTAGGGTTCTACCTATTTATAAAAATACTGATTGTTGAGATAGTTTCTGCAAATTTTTCATTGATAATCTATTAAATACTGATGGATATTTTTCGATGTATAGGGTAAAAAGCTGAACTGTCAGGTAATTTTTATTGGTGTAACTCAAATATGGTTTTATTCAACAACGAGACGAGAGATCTTTATTGTAAAACTATCCTAAACGCCATTTTTTCGATTTTTTTTTGCTATAGGTACATAAGTCACACGGACGAAAACCATTTTTTTTTGTAAACGAAATATTGCCAAATACCTAGTATGAAAATATATTTTTAGTGTAAAACTGTCTTTACCATTATTTTATCTAGTCTTGGGCATAGTAGTTCGCGACTGAGATCGAACGGTTTAGTTCTCCGCCCCTAAACGAACTAGTTCGTCAGCTTCCAGCTCGAATCAGTGAACGGCAGATCGTTCGCTCGTTGATACTGCTCTGGCTGCATGTGATAAGACTATGGTGTTTTTAACAGCAAAAACCTCCGAATGAATAGTAGTAGTGATTAAAATACCTTTCTATAATTTTAAAGTTTTATTTATTTATGTATAAAAAAATTGGATACAAAAAAATATTACATATTACTATGTAAGAATATCAATTTGGACACTTTATTCGATGACAACAGTGTCTTATTATTTTCAAATGAAATTTGGTTTTGGCCCGCTAAAACTTTTCTTTCATCAGTGTGGCCATTCGATGACCATAGGTATAGTTCCACTAACTGACAGGCCGAAGAACTAAACGAGACGCGCGTGTGCATTGAGCGATCGGCGGTACTAGTGTGAACTGAACTCATAGTTCGTAACGAACGACATATTATTATGTTCGGTTAACGCCACTCTCGCTCATTCGGTCACGTCACGAACTAATGAACTATGGAACGGGGAATGAGGGAACTAGTTCGAGTAGTTCACCTGTGGGAGCGCTCTTTCGAACTAGTTCGTTCGCGAACTACACAAGACTAGTTTTATCTTCAGTTTGGGGAAAAGGTTTTGAGTTTTTAATAAAACTTCTTGGAACGTTTTAATATGCGTCTTTCTTTATTGGAGTAATGGCGGAAGAGACCGCTAGCGGAAATACATAGAATTAACAAAACACATATCCATAGATAATAATAATAATTATTATCAGTGCGGCATAGAGCGCTACAAATCGCATCGCTCCACGGCGCTGAAGTCCTGTGCTAACAGCCACCAAAATGGATGGCCAAAGCTGTTTGTGATGTTTGAATGATAATATCGTTGTAAACTGCAGGGCTCCGGGGCAAAGGAACTGGAAGTTTCCAGCCGGTGACAGGGAGGTTTGGAGGCGTATGATGACTAAAAAACATATCATATTATCATAAACGTATTTTATTCAATATGAAATAATACAGAAGGAAAATTCTGCCATTTTTTTTTCAATGTAAGGACTAAAAGCCTATTTTTCAGTCAAGCTTTTCGGTGATTCTCCAGGAAGTCGTCTTCAATGAGTATTGCTGATGGCCATACATGAAAGATGAATGAATCTGAATAAGCCCGAGCCAGAATATTGTTTTACTTGGCTTCCTCCATGGCATTGTATGTATGTATGTGCTTATTCTTCTTTTTGAAATTCCAAACCTGGCTCTAAAGAACTCTACATTGCGCTCGATCTAGCGCAGCCTACTTAAGTAATAAGTAAACCTTTTTACTCCGATTTAAATTTTTATAAAGACTTAGGTACTTACTGGTATGAACATATTTATGAAAAAAATGCGGTTTTCTATTCATTGCGATATTTCGATTTCCCACTTTGTAGACCAATATTTTTCAGGAAAAAAATAGCCTCCATGATTTTTGTCAACACGTTTCTTTAGATATAAAATTAAAGAAGATTTAATATTATGAAATAGAATCAATTTTCCTTTATAAACTTTTTAATAATGGTTTATTTTCGTGTATTAAAATTTTCTCAGTTACGTTGCCATTCGCGTCGTTAAAATTTACACCCTAAATAATATTACGCACCTACTACACATCTATCTACCTGGTAAATATCATAATTAACAAGCTTAAATAATAATTAGAACGAGTTGTGTTATATGGTAGATCCCAGAGGCGGCTTGTGCTGAAAACCTGAATCAATTTTTTTTATTGATGGTTATATTAAAAAAAAATTAAGGATGTTAAAATGTTGTTATTCAATAATGGATGGAGTTTGTAAAATATGTGATGAATTGTCTCCAGGTAGGAAATTTTAGTGGGAGGTAGTGCCCTACTTAGGTTTCTCAAAAAAAAAAAAAATACACAATGACATGACGTAAAAATGTTTTATCGGGTAGCACATTAGACCACTACATGTCGGAGCGCTAACATCCCCTTAAAATATTTTAAAGGGCCAAAACGCTATAGGTACCTACAGTATTCAAATTTTGCAAAATTTAAACAAATACATCAATTTTTATACCAACAACAACAACAACAAAAACGTTATTATGTCTTCTTAGGTCACATAGAAATAGAAATATGTGACGGGAAAGTTATTGTTATATACCTATTCAGACATTGTAAATCAATCGAAAATACAATATAAGTAGGTACCTACTTACTTATAACCTTTCGATAACCACGTGCTTAATAGGAGTTACAAAATAATAGCCAACAAACTATAGGTATTAAAATTCAGTCAATTTTATGGCCATAGTAGACCTCCAAGCCTCGTTCATACGATTAACAAGTAATAACAACCTATCGTCGTTTCACACAAACTATGAATCGTGTGCGGATTTTTTTGCGTCAAATAAAGTCATTTAATATAAAAATGAAAGTCGGGCTAGTGCGAACATTATTTATAACACAAGATCGGCTGAAAATAATATTTCGATGTTTAATTTATTGGATTCTCCTCTGCTCCGAATTAAAGAATAAATAATACAATTTTGAAAAATTGATAAGAAATGATATAAAATAATATAATATTAAAGTAAGTATGGAACGGTTGTCCTGCGATGCCGCCGCCATCTATGAACGCTCTATAAAAACAAAAATTATATGAAGTTTACCGCACCTGATATTAGTTCCCTCGCATACATTGCCGCTCTTACAGTAAGGTATGTAGCCCATCCCACTTCACCGTTTCATACCAAGTCAACAAAATTGTCGGGGACTTTCAAAATGTGCACACGCAGCATCGGTACATTGCAGACATTGTTTGAAAACTTAACAGGGAAATCAATAATAATTATAAATGGAATGACTTATTTCAGAATTAATCGCGATAAATGTGTTGAATTTTAAAAAAACCTATATTTTTAATGTATTCTGCACTGGTATTTCAAAAAGCTTGTCAAAAGCTGTGCAGTAAAAGCACCAACACACCTTTTGGAAATAGTTTATTGAGGAAAGACAGGATCGTACGCGATGTCAGCTGTATTGAGTTTCTTTCGGGTGCAGAGCACATTACGCACTTTACATGAGACACGCCCCTGTTAACTTTCTATTAGGTAGATACTAGATACTCGTAATATTAATAATATTAAGTAATAATAATAATAATAATATTAATGCACAGTAGTGACAACAATGGAGTGATGATATTCCATGTCACATGATGTGTGAAGAATACAAAAGCACTGAAGATACCATCACCATCACACAAAGGTATATCAGTAGGTAGGTACATATCAGCTATATACTCACCTGTCTCCTATAACATAATAATCATAACATTATTATGATATCACTATGATGATAGTACAATGGTTTATTATTTTCACACCACATTGTAATTATTATTAACATTTCAATTTGTTAATGAGATTCTATTAAAATATCTAACAAACTAGGTATAATAAAAAGAAGGATGGAATTCAGATGGCGAAATCATCACAGTATCTACTCATCGTATTTTTTTTTCAATTGTATAGCGAACGCTTCAAGAATTACGAATCACTAAACTACAAATCTTCCCATCTAAACTAGAATACTTCTCGAATATGTAACAACTAATGGCTCTAACAATAATTCATTACTGTTGTTTGATTTTTAAATGGAACAAACCACTACGGGCTTACGACCGTCTTCTACTGTTATTTCGAAAGCTGGCTTAGTGTGATCGATTTACGTTAACAACGTTCGACATTAGCTGGTAATGTTTAAGTTTCCGAAACTCCTAATCATAAGAATTCTCGACATGTCCAACATGTCGAAAAATCCCATGTATACAACATGTAGATATTTAATAATAATTAATGAAATATAGAGCATCCAAGTTTAAAGACTGCAACTGCTGTCATGTACTTGGCGCCTGGATATGAATATATCCATTTTTGTTAATGTCTCATCTTTATTGCCCATTGGCTTTGTTGGTGCACAACGTTCTAATTATGTCTAGATTCTTGTGACCATTTTTCAGGACTAGATCTTTAACGAATATATAGAATATGCATTACTCACCGCAAAGGATTACTCTGTAATGGTGAGCAATGCTTAATTTTGACAGAAATAAATAAAATAAAATACTTCTAGCCCATTTGGAAACTACTTATTTTATGTCATGATCGAAAAATTTCAGCGTAGGTTCGACAATGTTTTGTAAGCGCCTCAAATAGATGGAAATTTATCGAAACTTGATGTTACATAGGATTATAGTAGGTATATTGTTTGATGACAAGTTGACCTTAAAGGCCGATTTCGGTCTGTGCATATTTAATAATAGTGACGATGCTTTAGAGTCTTTAGAACATTGCTTTTAAACCGGAAAGTACCTACTAATAAAATAATGCAGTATACTGAGATTGAAATATTATTTTCCCTTTCACCACACTGTTTTGAGAATTCTATACGTAGAATACGTCGTCTTCTCGATCTGTGTTCTCGATTTTTCCATAGTAAATGATCGAACCATGCAATCGTTTGATGTTAGAACACTATTTGCACGCTAATAAGCGCTTACTAGCGTGCAAATGGCTTATAGGAAAACTCGTAATATCACCACTTTTTCCAATTCATCTGATAATTTCAATTTTTCACTAACTTACACCTTTTCCTCCCCGATTCCTTTCCTCTATCCCTCCTTTATTATTGATGCTTTGTTTATTTGTTTGGTTTCAACGTTTTATATTTTTTTCTTTCCTGTCTTCCAAGGATGCCACGATCTGGTTCGTTTTCCGCTTTGTGTGGTATTCTAGATTCCTCCATTCTATTGACGTGGCATGTCTAGAATCTTCGACTAACTCTGCTCCATTGTAGGTACGATGTCTTCGGTCACACAGGTCTGTCTGATATCCACGTTGCAACTTTTGCAATTTTTATTGTTTTGAGCAGAGGAGTTTAGTTCCGGAAGTGACGGCTCTTGATTTTACTGCATATTATGTTCCAGACAAGTTTTTTTAGGCAATCTGGAGTTACAGCTGCTATATTTGGTGTGTTCTCTAATTTCAGAGTAGAGATCACTGCTGTGGGACAAAATATCCACATCAAAATTAAGTATCTGAATGTCACAACCATTATCTACACGACATTATTGTAAAATTAAAATGATTGAATTACCTACCTTCTGATGTATCTTCTTTTTTCAATAAAATAAATATGGCATTACTTACTACTTGATTAAATTTTATGGGATATAACGATTAAGTATCTTTCGAATAAAGTAATAATTTGCTTCATCAAAGGGATCGAGTGTCGAATCCATTATTTTTCGATATCGAATTCCATTTCACCTAAGAATGTAACGTTCCAACCTGTCAGTATTTTCTTTGTTCAAATGACAAAACTCCATTAGAGGCCATTCTTATAAAGGAAAAATACTGGGTAGGTACCTATATCAAGTTTTTTTTCTGAACTGTTCTTCACAGTAATATTATAAGGCTTTTTGTTAATCTAACTGTCGATTTGTTGAAGAGAAATAATTTCTCGAGACAGATCGGCAGTATCAAGCCAAGATACGTGAGATTTGTATGGCCAGGTCTAGATTTTAAACGGTTTTTCAAACTTTGACGACAAAAAACACCAACTTATTTATTTTTATTTTATTTAATCTGTTAAATATCAGTGCAATAGACTTAACAGCTTCAAAAAGCCTTTGCGTCTATTACACTTACAAGAAAATACATAAAAAAAAAAACAACAAACAAAGAAGAATAACTAAAAATACAAGTTATTTTCATATTAAAGTAAATCATTTCCATTTCTACACCAAATACTCGATTCGCCTGCAGAAAAGCTCATAAGTAATATTAAAAATATCCACATCATTAGACAGCTGATTCATCAAGAGCATCGCTCGGTTGATTGGTGAATTTTTTATAACGTTAGTACGTCCTCTATGCACATAAAATAAAACATGGGAGCGAGATCTCATGTAATCGTCAGGGACGTAGAGGCTCAGCTCAACTAGTACTTGCGGGTTATTAATTATTCCATTTATAAGTTTAAAGAAGTGCCTACAAAGGTATTCTCTTCGTCGTCTTTCCAACGTAGTAATGTTTAAGCACCCAAATATAAATAATGATGGGTACATATATGGATAATAACCATATATCATTCTATACAAATGTCTGGCATACCGTTTCTGGACCTTCTCAATACTAAGCACATATGTTGTTTCCTGGGGATCCCATATAATAGAACCAGTTTCTAGTATGGATCTAACCATAGTTTCAAACAACAATCTAAATGTTTCACTATTTTGAAAGAATCTGCAATTTCTAATGACAAAACCTAATGTTTTATTTGCCTTATTTATAATATTTATAATATGTTCCTTGAAATTCAAACTAGTACTCAACATCACACCCAAATCCTTTGACTCACATACTCTGTTCAGTACCGATTCATTCATGTTATATTCATACATTTGTGGATTCCGTGATCTAGAAAATGTCATTGCATTACATTTTGGTGTGCTGAAAAATAACTGATTATCATGCGACCAGGTAGTTATAGAGTCAATGTCTCTCTGCAGTAATTCTGCATCGGACTTGTCCGCTATTTCCCTATAGAGTTTCAGGTCATCCGCAAAGAGTAGAAACTGGGAATTTGTAATGTTACGACCAATATCATTAATGAAGAATGTGAAGAGCATTGGACCCAAGTTGGATCCTTGTGGAACTCCTGAAGTAGACAGAAATGTTTGCGAATCATAAGACAAGTATGTTACATATTGCTTTCTCTCCTTCAGATAACTTTCAAAGAATGATATAAGACCGTTCGAAAGACCGAAGGAGTGAAGTTTACGAAGAAGTATTTGGTGGTTAACCCTATCAAACGCTTTCTCGAAGTCTGTAAAAATAACGTCCACTTGAGATCTGCTATCCAAACGCTTCGCTACATAGTTTTGAAAGCATAAGAGATTTGTGACTGTAGACCTTTTGGGTCTAAAACCATGCTGTTCGTCAATTATAAAATGTTCACATGCATCCCAAATCCTTTTTTGCAGTATTATTTCAAACAATTTTGCAGGAGCAGACAATATTGCCACTGGCCTATAATTCGAAACATCTTGCTTATCCCCTTTCTTATGAATAGGGCAAACCTTCGAAATTCGCCAACTTTCCGGAAAAGTATTACAAGAAACGGATAAATTAAAAATATGCATTAATACCACTGACATTTTCCTCCCATATTTTTTTAATATGAATGCCGGGATCATATCTGGACCGGATGATTTTTTATTTTTTAGTTTTTTAATGGCATATTCAAAATCTTGGTTTGTGATTTCTACAATATCACAGAGAGTTTGACATTGGGTTGTAAATGATTCATTTCGAGTTGCATTCGGGAGAGTAAGATCTCCATCACTGTATACAGATGAAAAGTATTTGGCAAAGACAGACGATATGTCTTTCGGATCGTAAAAACAGTCATTACCCCATCTCATACCGCTAGAAATATTTCCTTCCATTTTTTTTGAATTGATGAATTTCCAAAAATTTGAAGGGTCATCACGTATTTGAGATTCGCTATCTTCAATATAATCTTTATAATACATATTAATATCCTTTTTTACAATTCGTCTGAGTTCACCAAACCTTGAATAGGCAATCGTTGAGCCGGTCTTTTTCCATAATTTGTGAAAGAGATGTTTTTTCCTAATATTTTTAATTAATTTCATTGGAAACCACCTGGGAAAACCTCTACGGTCATAATTAGATACAAAAGAGAAACATTCATCGAATCTTTCATACAATATGTGATAAAAGGATTCCAATGCTTCATCCACATTCGTGATTCGCATAACATCCGACCAATCGCAATCTGCCAAACATTCATCAAACAAGTCTAAGCCTTCACCACCAAATCTCCATCTTCTTTCACAAACCATCTCTGCTGACTTGTATTGTGAAATATGTCTTGGTAAGTCAACCTCAATGTCCAATGTGGGATGATATTTATCCTCCTTCAACATTGGATGACCATGTCTATTGATTCTTATGCATGTACTATCTATATTGGTAAAAACTAAATCTAGAGTGCGTCCATCATGGTTCACGACATTGTTGTACTGTTCTAAGCCTAACAAATTTATAAAGTAAGAATGTTCATCTTTGGGATACGTACAAGAGAATAAATTGAAATCGCCCAACAGCATAATATGCTGGTTCTTTAAAATATCATAATTCATTTCTACCTTTTGATAAAAATTTGAAAAAATTTCCGAATGAGTATTTGGTGGAAAATAGACAACACATATAAACAATGGAACCGATTTGAATAGCACTTTAACCCAGATGACCTCATCTTCAGTTTCCATGCTGACCAATCTCTCCGCTGACTGCAGATGCTTAGATTGAACCGCCAATGCTACTCCACCACCTCTAGACTGACGATCCTTTCTAAATACAACATATCTTTCATCAAACAATTCAGAGTTTTCAACTCCTTCAGATAGCCAGGTTTCGGTCAAAGCCACAATTTTTGAATTCTGTTGTAATATATTTTCATAAAATTCGTGTGTTTTTGTTTTGAGGCCACGGACGTTTGCATAGTAACAGCTGACGTTAAATTTTTTACTCTTATGGTACAGAGGCAACTGGTTTTTGTTGTCTCCGAAATGTCCACTGATTTACACTTGCGTTTAATGGCCACATTTCAGGTTTCATCCAATCCTCATAGTGAGTATCAGGTACCTCTATTTTGAAAGACGCATGAGCTGCTCTTGTAACAATCTTCTCAACAGCTATGCTGTCGGATAAGGAGGGCATTTTTTTCACCATGTAATTTTTTATTTGGTCCTCAGTAGTATTGGCGGCAAAAGAAAAAGCATGAATGTACCTCTTCTTCTCCACAGTTCGAAGATCCTCATCCACTGATCCAACACCCTTTATTATGGGTCGCTTTTTCCTGTGAATTTGACCATGATTCATATTATCTGGGGTGTTAGAATCTTGTCTCAGTCTTCTAGAATCCTCATTCCTCTGTTTTTTAGTTATGAAAGTTTTAAGTGGTGGGAAATTCTCTCCATATTGAATCTGCGGGTTCATCTGTCCAGAATTTGCAACACACGCGAGCTTTATTGGTGGCAGATTTGATGTCCCGAGGTTTTCAATTTGGTGTGGAGTTGACTCCACATTGTCCACCTGAACTCTTTCCACAACCATTTCACGACGCACATCTTCAGTTTGCTGGTGCTTAAGCTCCAGTACAGATAATTTTAACTGTAGATTTTCCGATTGCAAAGATGCTACCACCACAGCGATGTGTCCTATGTTGGTAATAAGGTTCGTTGTAGACTCGGTTACTTGTCTGCGAACTTCATTATTTATACGCGGATTATCAGCAAGAAGAAAGCTGTTAATTATATCAATATCCTTTTTTGCTTTTTGGATAAATTCATGAGGAGATTCATTTTCGATGTGGGGCAAACTTGCGGGTCCACTGTTTACCTCCATTCTGAGTTGCGTATGTAGAGGCTTCGCAGCATATTATGTTCTATATATGGATTTACTCACAATTCGGAGGAGAACATTTAGTGTGTGTGTGTGAGGGTGTGTGAGAGGGTGTGTGAGAGGGTGTGTGAGAGGGTGTGTGTGTGTGTGTCCGTCCCCCCTTATAACTTACTTTTGATTCGCTTGATGCACAGATCCTAAAATTTCAGAAAATATTTAATACTTTAAGCCTACAAAACTTGTATACTCAGAATTTTTCAATTTTTTTTTCAGTCAGGGGTAATCAACCTTTGAATATTTACTTGATTTTTGCATTTATCACGAAATTGTTACGAGGGGAAATGCAGCATTGGGTTTCATTATTAGAATGTCCAGAGAGTTTCGCGAACATAAAACATTATTGACCCTTTATACTACTCTTGTGAGACCCAAACTTGAATATTGCGTCGTCGGTATGGAACCCGCTGTATAAAAAATATAAATAACATAGACAGAATAGAGAAAAAAATTTCATAGGTTTTTGGAGCGAAAATTTCCGGGGGTATCTCTGGAAGGGCTCGTTGAAGGACTTGACTGTTCGGCGACAAATTGCCGATGCCGTGTTCTTATACAAGATCTGCAACTCAGTTGTAGATAGTTCGGAGCTGTTAGCATTGATAGGTTTTAAGATTCCGACAAGAACGAGGTTACAACAGCCTTTCTGCTTGAGGGTTCCATCCACCAATGCCGGAGTGCGTGAGCCCCTGTATAGGATGACCAGAGACTATTGTGCCCGATTCCCTGATGTTGACATTTTTTGCAACACTACAGGTAAATTTCGGTCAATGCTGCAGGAGTTCGTTGGGGGTCTTTCGATGTGATCGCTCACCACGTCTTTTTCTTTTCTTTTTTTTTTTTGTCTTTTCTTCACTTATTTTCTGTCTTTCTCGCTTTTCTTTCTGTTCTCGGCTTCTCCTTTCCAAATTTTCCTGCTTTAATAATGATATTTTATGTATCTATTTATCAATTATTTATAATGGGTTATGTATGTATATTTATTATATAGCATATATACAGAAAATTTTCTAGCTTTTAAAACTTTATTTCATTAAATTTGTGTTTCATTCGGTTATGTAAAATCCTATATGGCTAGGCTGGTATCAAAGGTGACAGTCAATTGTTTAATTTTAATACAACATCTTGTAACAGGATATTATATAATTAAAAACATAGTAATGCAAATTATATTATTTTCTAAATAAACGATTTTACGATTTCCTTGTGTTGATCATTAGAGAACCAACATGACATTTAGAAGATAATAATGTATTTAGAAGAACGATAGAATTGAATTTCATTAGTATTTTTTATTTCCAAATAATAAATACACCTAGACGTAGAATATTGTTAATGCTTTAAAAATGTATGAATGTATCATATTATTTTTATTCGTTAGCATGTTATGTTATTTTCTATATTTAGAATTTTTCTGGTATTGATGCCTTGAGGCAGTTATGATCATTATATTTTTAATGATTCGTAGGTATAGTTTATTGACACGAATATTAACCATATTCGCGAGATCCGTTTTTGAGAGTTTTAATTTTATGTACTTGTCTTATATTTTGTGTGTAAAAATGTGTATGCATATAGAAAAATACAATATCTCAAATTGAATTTAATGAAAAAGTTCCAGGGTTTTTCAAACTTTTATTATAAAGAAAAATATTTATTTTATGACAAATTTACGAGTTTCAATACCTATATTTCAGAATTTTAAAAAAATATCGAAAAACGCCGAAACATATCAACTAGATAATTTAATTTTCTATAAAAAATGTGTACATTATATCAGTAGGTACATCTGAAACTTTTCTCAACAATTTTTGTAAAAATTTAATTTATTGACGACATCGTTTCATACAATGAACATGCCGACTCAGGCCAGCGACAGTTGGATCTCATGTTTACATGCAACTAGTATACCAAAATTATTACATTCGTCAAGTTTATATAGATGGATTAAAAAACAAACATTACCTACGAGATAAAGAGAAGGGAGAACAAACAATACGGGATCCCACCAACCGGTTATGAATTACCAGAAGTGACGGATAATTGGTGGGAAGGAGTGGTCGAAAAAAAAACGACAGATTCAAATATTCTCATCGATGTATTATCTATTCAAGGGCAACAGCATTTAAAAATTGCAAATAGCCGTGACCAGACATATATAATTTAGCAATAATGAATGATCAAACCCGGAATGTATACCTGGGTGCATTATATATGTTTTAGTATCAGATAAACAAGCGCAAATAAAATACGGCGCGCCAATAGGTATGGACAAGGAAATGCCAGAGTCGACAGATCGGTTTTATTAGTCGGAAAACGGGATGGTATAAAAGCGCATACAAAAGTGCATACTGCATCAGTAAGTGTTCGACCACCGTGATACAACAAGGTATGGATAATAAGTGTATTTACTATTTTCATATCATCACATCCGAATTACCACAAGATTACGACCTATCATTAATCAGTGCATATCCCGTTATACCTCCATCAAACTATGTCGGATCATCAGGACGCACAGGAGATAACGACGAAGGAACTGGATACATTAATATCCAGGAGTCCCAGTCCAACGGAATCCAGAGCGAGGAGTACGACACCGGAAGCGGAACCAGAGCCAGAACTGAAAGCGAAACGTTCGAGGAAATACAACCCGTTCACGGAGTTTAAACAACAAATGAAAGCAGATATGAAGAGGTTAAAGGAAGAACTGGCTGCCGACGAATCGAATGTAGAGCAGACGGAGGATATACAGCAACTTGCCGAAATGGAGAGGTTCGAACTCATGAAAGAGGAGGAGAGCTCAGTACTGTAATCGGATGCAGAACTGGTGCGACATATTTTAAAGATTGTGAAACGAGACGCATCTGTAAAAGAATTCAGAGCCGTGGAGTCGCAATCATCAAAGTTTTTATCGAAATCGTGTATATCGTAACCGGTCCAGTGATATATTGCTTTGTCACAAAAGTCGCAGAAACATAGTTTCCTGAAATATCTTCTCCAGTTTTTCCATACTATTATTCTTTGGTCGTTTATCTTCGCGCCTATTCTCCAGGCGTCGTAAATTGCGCTTATTTCGAAGATGCAGTTTTCAGGTGTCAAAGTATGAGCTATTGCGGTCTTTTTTAATTTTATAATATTCTTCGAAGATAAAGTTTCTGTCGTATACGAATGCGCCGGTGCTTCTTCATTTTTGCTTACCCAGTTTTTGTTATCGTTGTATGTTTCGAATTTGTATATCACCGTTGCTGGAATTTGCATCTGAATCAGTACTTATCGTCGTCTTTATATCTATTCCATAATGCTTCGATGATGAATGGTGTTAATGGTATGTAATCTGTTGCAGCGTAAAAATCAAATTGTGTTGTTCTTGCTCGCACTGTTTCCGACGCGTGTGGTACGTCTGTATATATTTCTATTGGATAATTACTCGCCGTGTATATTACGCAATTTTCTACAAACTGTTTCTCTTTATATTTCCCGTCTGTACTCATCGGAGTTCCGCCCGCTAATAGTTTCCATTGTTCGAATTGATTAGCTGTCACTCTGCATTCCTCCATGAGTACCGCGTTTGTATGCACCAATGATGCGAAATTGAATGGTGAATTTTGAGTTAGTCCAGTTAATCTCGTAAAGTTAAAATGGCACGCCACTAGGGCTTCTATTAGCATTGTCTTTCCTGTATTTGCCTGTCCGTAGAAGAATAAGTTATTTTTCTTGCCTAATCTCTGATAGAAATGTTTCTCGGTGATTTTAGCAAAATATTGCGGATCAATTCTGTTATTTTTTAACATTAATAGTAATTTACTCAGAGTTATTTCGAAGACTTCTTCTGTGTTGCACGTATCGTCTAATGCCAATGCATATTGCTTCGCTCTTTGGAATATTTGCTCTCTGGTTTCTTGAAATACCAAAACTCTAGATATTTTGAGCCCGACTGCGAGCTTGTCGTTGGCTCCTCTACTGAAGAGGAACTCAAGCCCTTTAATTTCTCTTGATAATACGCGGTGAGCTGTGGCCTCATCGACAGCTCTCCTTGAAGATAGAAGCAAAATAAGTTCTTCATTCTTAAAGATATTTCCGCTAGAAGACCCTTGTTGTTGAGCTTGGTCGGTTCGTCTAGCACTGACAGAGTAAATGTTTCCGGGTCCCCCCCTTCGATACATTGAAAGATATTCCCTTCAGCAGTTGTAACATCCATTTCCTCGAACCGTGAATTAGATGACTCGCCTTCCACGGAAAGTAAAGCAGTTGACCTTTCTTCACACTCAGATAGCAGCTCCGACTTGTATTCATTATCTCTGCCGTTAATTCGCATTTGATGAAGGACACACTGACGAGCTTCGAGAACTCTTCGCTGGAGAACGTTCAATAGTATTTGAGCCGCTATATAAATACTCCAGAAGGCACATGAGTATAGTAATGAAAAGGAAAAGAAAGAATAAAGTACCTTATTTAAATGAAACAATCTCTAATATAAATTAAAGTCGGGTTAGTGCGAACACTTACCTATAACTCGAGATCGGCTGAACAGATTATTTTAATGTTTGATTTATTGGATTCTTCTCCGCCCCGGATAACAGAATAACTAATAAAAAGTTAAAAAATGGGTAAGAAATTATATAAAATGTAATATTTAAGTTAGTATGGAACGGATCTTCTCCGACGCGCCAACGCCATGGCGGGTAGTTTCCTCTCATTCTCGCATACGTGATTGACGCTCTTACAGTAGCCCATCCCAATTACTCCACCACACTGTTTCGGGCGTTTTAGAAAATTTTCATACAAAGTCAACAACATTATCGGGCACATTCGTCTCGGTACTTCATAGGTGAGGTAGAATGTGCGCGCGCATATATTCTCACGTTGTTCCCGCCTGAGCTTTGAATACGAATGAAATATGGATGTTATTAATCGTCGATATTATTAATTTTTTTGATTTTTCACAACAAAAGGGCAAGGTTTATCAGTACTTATACTCATTTTATTTTTCAAAGTTATCGGATTATCTATATAGGTATTGTCGTATTGCAAATAAGAATATATTTGAAATGCTGATTGGGTTATTAGAATTAAAAAAAGGAAGGGAAATTATCAAAATAATTGATAATCATTTCGATATTATATTACAAAATCTTTCCGGCACCAAAAACTATCGGAGAATCATTCCATGACCATATATATGGTGATTTTCTGAGTCCAGTGTTCTGATTAGTCCAAGGGAGGGCACAACATTTTTGACTTCCGGCGCGGCCCGAGACGTCTCGCATTGGCAGAGTATAAAAGAACTTTCTCTAATGGTAGCGCGCCATTCATTCCATAACATTCCTTTCGAGTCATTCATTCATTATCGGCTCGGACACCTAGCGCACGGTGGTCCTCGTTTCGAGGCGGACAGTCGCCTGTTGGCGCGAATTACTTAAAACCATAATGAAATAAAATGTAATTCAATCACGTCAAGATTTCTCTAGTGTCTTCTATTAAATTGATAGATACGAGTGCCGATTTTACATGAATTTCGTTTTACATTCTTGTGGGTCAAAATTTGAACAGTATCAAAAAGTAAATGTTAAATCAAAGTGCCCACGTGACAATGCTTTTGTTTGTATACTTCATAAATAAAAATTATAACAGTGACAATAACCATACTATGTGATATAACTACAATTAAGCCAATACTGAACTATAATTTCTTTGTAAAAATTGAACCGTATCTTCCTGTTCAATAAATGTTATCAAAGTGAATTTGTGTCTTTAAAATTGTACCAACATTAAAATCTCACCAGTTCTCTAACTTTCACAATCCCAGAGATTCTAAGAAAGAAAAAACAAACATTTCTAATACTTAAACTCATGCTCTACCAAAAGAAAGAAAATTTTAAAGGAACTTTCAGTGATTCGAGTGATCTCCTAGCTAGCCGTGTGCAATAATTGAGAGTACTTCTGAGAGGGTACATATTTTTTCGTCTCTCCATCTCCCAGTGAATGAGTAAGTTAGAACACACCATCAACTTCGTGCATTCTCCTCTTCTTGAACTTCAACAATGTCCTACCAGACCATCTTTCCACCTGTGACAAAATCTAAAGAGAAGTATATCTTGGTTGGTTTCACCGGGAGTAGAGAAGATTAAGAAACCCGAGACAAGTTGGCTTCAATGCGGAGCGAGAAGAAACTACCTATAAGTCGCAACAGTGTAATTTTTATTATCTAATGACAACACAAAAATTGATGACTTGCATATTAATTTTTACATCTGTAGGTAAAAATGAACGAACAGCCGAGCACCCTCGCTAGAAACTATCAACATCAGATATTGAATTTATCATTATTTTTTTTTTGTAATTTGTAATTATGTTTACTACATGTTTCGAGAGATGTCCTTTGCGATACATTTCGTTTATTAGCTAAATATTATCGTTATATTATTTAATCATTTCATTAGTCACTAAATGAAAATGCGATAATCTGTCATGATTTAGTAGATATATTATACGCTGGTATGTAGGTACGATTATGTATGCTTGGCTTAGGGGTATATAATATACACTAGAAACATAAATAGAATATATGTATGAGGGAGAAGGAATAACTACCCTTCGTTTAATTATAATGTTATATTATCTTTCACAATCCCCACCTGAGACGAAATCTTCAAGGTGTGGGCTCGAGCGCCCGTGCAGGGCAAGGGTGAAAGGCGGCGACTGAGAGAACAAGATCAGATTTGGGATTATCTCCTTAATCCAACGTCAGCCTATTATATTCTATATATATCTATCTAATGATATATTATCTTCATACACTACTTAATAAATTCACCCTAAAAATGGCTAAAACAAAAACACCCTGCGACGTTATATTTATTTTACCAGTCCACGAAGATTCTATTTCTTGGTGGAATTTTTCGAACAGTAAAATTAACGAATTGAACGTAAGTTTATTCATGATGGAGTCATGTAATAGTTTTTCATGACGGATTATGCTCCAAATAAAAAGACAATAAAAAACAAAACTAAAAATTAATAGATTACAATATAAAGTGGTTGGTAGCCTACGTCGCCGACTTACGTAGGTACTGGAGGCCGTGGGTTCGTTACCAGGTGCCAGACATTTTCCTCTTTCACGACAACATCTTTAAGAAGCCTACTGTAAAAGATTCGTAGTGTATTTTGTGGTCCCTTTGACTGAAAACATATCTATAGATTTTGTTTGAAAAATAAATTTGTATGTGGCAACGGGACTCAAACGTCCATCTCTATGTAAGAATAAATAACACTCTTCTAAACATGGGTTTCAGTATAGCCGGCGGAACTTAATGCTTGAAGCATTCTCTACCAGCAAACCGGTCCCGTCCTATTTGAAACATGATTTCAACCCCGAGTAGAAATTTCAATTGAAAAAAAAACACATTGAAAATATGGTCAGCTAAGCCTGTAGACTACCAATCACTTTTAAAAGTGACTCATGACCAGCTCGATACCATGCCGTGTCCTTTTGGGGACAACAGCATTTGGGGTTATAATAAGAAAGAAAAGTGTGGAAAAATCAAAATAGTCCTTGGGAGGAAAAATTATACAAAATACTTATCTCTGTCGAGGTTCTACAACTGCCGGCTAGCATAAATCCCTGTGTAAGAATAGAGTTCTTATGAGCAGAGACTTCTTAATAAAGGAAGGATTATTATCTCCCTTTAGATCTTCAGGGTGTCCAGAAGGAGGAGGAAGTACTAAACAACCGAGACAGGTTGTAGTGATATGTCCTTATGTCCAATAGATAAAATATTGCAATAGATAGTAAGGTATGTACAGTCACCAGGACTCTTCTAAGTTTTATATATATAGATTTGGGGATCCAAGTCGGATCGCTCCTTTATATAGGTGTAGTGGTTAAGATGATGCAATCTCTACTTATATGAGCATTCTGTAGGTACTTAGAGGTGGGATGGAAAAATATGGGTGATATCAAATCAAAAGCTAAGGTTATATTACACATAATCAATCAATTTATTCTTGATTTTACTGGTCAGATATTACATACAAGGGGAACATTATTACTGTACAGAATGAAAATGTCATTAAAATTTATTTTAAAATAATTGCTTACATGACATGAATTGGTCGATACGATGGGAAGATTTCAGGTGATGTGTCAGCCCTCTTAACGGATGATAATACGCATGTACGCACTGACTGGATCCGGACGAAAAAGGGTTCCTCTAGATAGATGAAGGTCCTTACACACGGTCATCATGAGGTGGAGCCAGATGGACTCTGGTGCAATAGGCATCAGGTACGAACGGAGATGAGACGATCATCGGGTTCTAACAGGGTTTGATATCACGGTCAGTGGAATAGGAAAACTACCACTTCGCTGTCCAAGGAAGTAAACGGGCGTCGAAGCTGCTTGTATCACTATTGAAGATTTTTAGCTGGATTCGAAATGGAACTGGTCACTAGCTCACTATAATGTCTAAGTATATTGCTAGATATTATCCTTAGAATCGTCTGAACAATGTTTACTGAACTTCACAAGCGCGGAAGAAAAGGGTTCAAGTCGTTGTAAAGCTTGAAGTTTAAATTTGCATTGTAACGGTCAACTCGAAAGAGCGGGAATCAGCGCGTCATAACAGTTTTGACGCTATCACGCCACCACACAAAAGTGAGAACAAAGATTGTTTGTTTATCTTTAAAACACCATTTCACAGTTCACTAATTCAGTTCTCTCACCGTTCTTTTGATTATTTCAATTAATTGATTTTATTTATAAAACTCGAATATAACAGTTTAAGAAGAGTATAGCCGGGACGCCAAGAGAGCGCCCGGCTATTATCGATCGTGTCCGAGTAGAAAGTGATTTTATAAAAAGAATGAAATAGAATCTAAGTCTATGGGCGGGAGCAACTATACACGGGAGTAGTGGGAAATAGGCATATTCATAAAAAGGGACCGAGTATTAAAATGACCGGCAAATGGACATGATAACACCGGAGGCTTTCTTTTCGAGGAGCGGGTTCGTTTACTGAATGTTGCCGATAGATCAAGGATTACGGTGGAGAATGGGCTATAAGAATACATTTAAAATGTTACAAAAACTCGGGCGCATATACTATGAAAGGACCATGCAGAATATAGCTACATATTTGATACTAAAATCGTCGGGTCCAAAAAGAGACACGACATTTCCCCCCTCCTAAAATTAAACTTAGCGTGAGCAAGTTTAACACAAAAACATCTCAGTAAGAAAGAAAAGACAATCACGAAGGCATGAAGAGACACATCCCAGAAATCAACCATCGCATCTGAAAGAATACAAACATAAATGCATAACAACATAAGTATGGAATTCATATAAAGAGTTACAAAAAAAAATTTTTTTTTTTTTTCAAGTCGTCATATTGACGGACCAATTACTAGTACATTTCCCCTGCTGCGATATATAAACAAACCAAAGGTTATATACCAGTTACAGATGTTAGGGCCACATATGAATTACCACATTATTATCTCTCGAGTGTCAAGGGATACATAATAATTAATGGACACTCAAATTTGCATGTTATGAAAGTATAACCAAAAATTGTTTTACGTTAAACGTGAATTGAACAGTATTAGAGTTAACAATACAAGGGAATAAATGATTTTAATATTATGAAACAGTAAAGAACTTTGCAATTTAAACAAAAAGAAATGAGAAGAAGGTCTGATTCGAAATTAGTTGATCTCTTTAGGGAGACAACGATATTATTCGGCACAGATTTTTATGTAAAAGATAAATATTTGAAATACATAATACATAGGCATGAAAGAAATTTGTTTGAAGACATACACATACATACATACGCCACTGCGACCCGATCTGAATGATAAGTATTCGCTCATCGCGGAATACGACACTGGTCAAATCACACCACAGAGGCCATACAAAGATGAATATAGTATAGAAAATATAGTTAATAACATATCATACACAAATAGCATAATACAGTAATTTAAAAGGCTTGACGCGTGGAAGGTTTGGCTCATGCCTTGCTTCCGAAAACATGGTCAAGACAATTAATACAATAAAAATTGGTTTGGAGTCCTCTTATTTAGATTTACTTCAATGAATACATACAGTCAGTAGACAAAGAAATGTATAGAGGGTTTACCTCCGGTTGTATTCCAAATTTACAACCAACTGATCGCGCAAGGCGCAATTAGATACAATGCGTCAATATTACAAGTTTTTTATATTTAAAACACAAGGGGATAAAAGCTGAATTGAACTTGGCGGATAATAGAAAAGAAGTAATGACGCAATTCAATACAGTCATTTAGCAGTACATACATTGAGAATCATGTGAATTTAGGGATGCCAAAGAAAATTAATTATGGAGTATAGAAAATTAAGTACATTGATCGCTGGGACCTGACTCGAGTTCAGTGCAGACTGCTATAGCAGAAGACGACAATTTCGGGTCAGTTCACAGAGAAAACATAACAAAAATATTAGAACATTTTTACAATATAAAATTATTAAACTACAAAGTACATAACATTGATTTATATGCTCGGCTCAAAAGAAGCACGGTTCACGTGAATTCCGACAACATAGTCAAGGCATATAAACAATAGAGAAAATTCAGGTTTGGAAGCCTCATATAGATACATTTAACATGAACATTCATTATGATACATGTTGAGACGTAAAGAGGTACATCCAGATTATATACATAGGTATAATCTCAGCAGAGCGCAAAGCGCAACATTTATAGTGCGCACTATTTAATATAAAAGGACAGGGTACCAAAATTAATACATATAACAATTGACTCTAAAGTACAATAGTTCAGCGAAAGATAACATAATGTAATCGAAAAATTCCTGAACAATTCTACACAAAATTTTTAAGTATGGGGACATCTCAAGATTTGCCAGTGGAGCAATCCTAGCATTAAACGGAGTTGCTTCAGCAGACATGAGAGATCTTATGTCCCGATTCTGTCCCAGCAGAATCGTAATCACGCATAACGTGTATGGTTCCGTTTGAATAGGTTAATATTCAAACAGTACCCAGGCTTCACTAGCCTACATGACAACTACTTGTCATCAACCAAGCGCAATCGCTGGTTCGTGGAAAAGCTTTCCACCGTACAAATCCTGGTGATCAGCCAAGCCTTTGTACAAACATAAATAAATAAACAACGGTAACCCTTATACAATATACATAGAACATAATTAAAATACATAACATGGACTTTAGGTGGTCCCATGTCAGAATACAACATACATAGAAGGCAAAGTATCACATGGACTCCTTACGGTCCCTATATACTTATATAGTTATATGGAACATATAACAGAACACATATATAACTAAATGGCCAATTTATATTATTATTTTTATCTCAATAATATCTTACTTATGTCTTTACAATAATTACCAAACATATTTACATAATCATAGGTTTCTTAGTTACCATTATTTATACATATACTTATAAGTATTTTTTGTTTTTAATTATTTTTTTTTTTTGTTTTTTTTCATAGAATTAACTGGCAGTAAAACAATATCCAGTACTTAGTTACAATTTAACACACAAAAGACTAGCTCAATTTTATCTCAGACCAATAATTTAAATGTGGGTCATTCTCACGCAAGTACATAACATGGAATGTCTAAAATTCCTACAAATATGACAATACATAACAATGAAGCAAGTGTATATAAATATACCACCAGTACATGCAGACAACAGTAAGTCATAAACAGAAACTCTAAACATTTTCTGAAAAGGCAATACGCATACTTTTAAAAACTTACGTGAGTTATTTTATCAAATGTATTATCTTCTTTTTTGGACTATACAGTTCTTTAAGCAAAACGGTCTGGTTAGTTTTCAAAATTAGTTACATCTCACAGGGAACAAAATTAGGTGCCACCCAAATTCTACATTATTTATAATTATTAAAAGGTTATTATTTCTATACTCGTTGGTCATGTCTAGAATTTGGGAAGAAAACATCGACCCAAAAAAACTTATTGGTACACTTTTACAACTATAATCTTAAGTAAAGTAAACTATTCCACATTTACTGTCATATGGTTTATATAATGGATAAGAGAACGTGGGTAACCATCACTCAGTTTGTCAAAACAACAAGATTGACAAATCAAAACAAACAATTTAAATCGAAATTGAAAATCGTACGACCTACATTCTTACATACATACATATTCTTTATTTTAAACATACATAGAGCGCTCAACTTACATACATCAACTTTTATCACAAGATTTTACAAACATAAAGTTCCTATCATCATAATAAGTCGACGATAGACAAAACAATATATACTCGAACTAATCTATAAAGACGGATGGTGAAACACTGATTCTCTCGTCCCTTACACATCAATTTAATTCGTAATTTATAAAAAAAACTATTATATCTAACTATAATATAAGGTTGGCAGTGATGCTATCACATAGACACTCTCAGTTTTTTCAAAATTATGTACACCGATAGACGTTTCATTAGGTGACGAGAGCTCTATACAGTATTATTATTAGCAAATTATCAATCGTATAACTGAGAAACGAAAATGAAATCAATCTAAGAGAAAGAATTGAATAAACGAAAAATTCGGCACACGAACTACCTGTAGCTGTATAGTTTCTAAGTATGTAGGTATGTAGTGACCTCGCCTCGCGAACAATACAAACATATCTATACTCTATAGTAGACCGGATACTAGGTAGGCATATATAACATTTCAACATCGCGCGCGCACAGTACATGCAAATCTATGTGGGTAGATCTCGGCCAACGTTCTCTGTGCAGGTTTATTCCTGTACAAGGGGTAAAATATAGCTAACCGACGCGTCACACACACACACTCACAAATATATACTTGTATCGGAGAAATAATCATGACGCGAAGCATAGGTAGGTACATATCTCGGTTTCCTGTGCAAGTCTCAAGGTGAACAATGACCGTTGCCGGTTATTATTATTTTTTCTTTATGCCGGTTTATTTCACAATACCTACATACACATACAAAACATCCGCTCTCCCAGTCAAGTTCAAACATGCAGCTTCTAGAAATTTGGCGACACGTGCAACAGAATACTAGCGGAACGCTGTGAACGTTCTCGCTATATGCAAAAGAGAAAATTTTTGTTACAATTATTTTTTCAATATTGGTTCTAAACAATTATACAATTTTATTTACGATGTTCCACTATATTACTTACAATGATTTACAATTTTAAATCACCAAATCTCCATCCACCTTATACCTCAGATCTCATCATATACCATTTCACCATTTGAAGAATAATAGAAATTATTTACCCATCTATTGCAATGGATGTGGACAATACTGGACAAAAGTGGGCAAGGAATTTCAAACGGAATCTTTTAATTGAAAGGGTGCCATAAATGCTATGGCATCCGTGAAACAATATCGAGCTCCACAGCTTGGCTGCGACAAAAACGAGCTCCACGTTGGCTCGCTATAAATCGAGTCCCACAGCTTGGGCGCCATAAATGCCGTGTCCTTTTGGGGACAACAGCATTTGGGGTTATAATAAGAAAGAAAAGTGTGGAAAAATCAAAATAGTCCTTGGGAGGAAAAATTATACAAAATACTTATCTCTGTCGAGGTTCTACAACTGCCGGCTAGCATAAATCCCTGTGTAAGAATAGAGTTCTTATGAGCAGAGACTTCTTAATAAAGGAAGGATTATTATCTCCCTTTAGATCTTCAGGGTGTCCAGAAGGAGGAGGAAGTACTAAACAACCGAGACAGGTTGTAGTGATATGTCCTTATGTCCAATAGATAAAATATTGCAATAGATAGTAAGGTATGTACAGTCACCAGGACTCTTCTAAGTTTTATATATATAGATTTGGGGATCCAAGTCGGATCGCTCCTTTATATAGGTGTAGTGGTTAAGATGATGCAATCTCTACTTATATGAGCATTCTGTAGGTACTTAGAGGTGGGATGGAAAAATATGGGTGATATCAAATCAAAAGCTAAGGTTATATTACACATAATCAATCAATTTATTCTTGATTTTACTGGTCAGATATTACATACAAGGGGAACATTATTACTGTACAGAATGAAAATGTCATTAAAATTTATTTTAAAATAATTGCTTACATGACATGAATTGGTCGATACGATGGGAAGATTTCAGGTGATGTGTCAGCCCTCTTAACGGATGATAATACGCATGTACGCACTGACTGGATCCGGACGAAAAAGGGTTCCTCTAGATAGATGAAGGTCCTTACACACGGTCATCATGAGGTGGAGCCAGATGGACTCTGGTGCAATAGGCATCAGGTACGAACGGAGATGAGACGATCATCGGGTTCTAACAGGGTTTGATATCACGGTCAGTGGAATAGGAAAACTACCACTTCGCTGTCCAAGGAAGTAAACGGGCGTCGAAGCTGCTTGTATCACTATTGAAGATTTTTAGCTGGATTCGAAATGGAACTGGTCACTAGCTCACTATAATGTCTAAGTATATTGCTAGATATTATCCTTAGAATCGTCTGAACAATGTTTACTGAACTTCACAAGCGCGGAAGAAAAGGGTTCAAGTCGTTGTAAAGCTTGAAGTTTAAATTTGCATTGTAACGGTCAACTCGAAAGAGCGGGAATCAGCGCGTCATAACAGTTTTGACGCTATCACGCCACCACACAAAAGTGAGAACAAAGATTGTTTGTTTATCTTTAAAACACCATTTCACAGTTCACTAATTCAGTTCTCTCACCGTTCTTTTGATTATTTCAATTAATTGATTTTATTTATAAAACTCGAATATAACAGTTTAAGAAGAGTATAGCCGGGACGCCAAGAGAGCGCCCGGCTATTATCGATCGTGTCCGAGTAGAAAGTGATTTTATAAAAAGAATGAAATAGAATCTAAGTCTATGGGCGGGAGCAACTATACACGGGAGTAGTGGGAAATAGGCATATTCATAAAAAGGGACCGAGTATTAAAATGACCGGCAAATGGACATGATAACACCGGAGGCTTTCTTTTCGAGGAGCGGGTTCGTTTACTGAATGTTGCCGATAGATCAAGGATTACGGTGGAGAATGGGCTATAAGAATACATTTAAAATGTTACAAAAACTCGGGCGCATATACTATGAAAGGACCATGCAGAATATAGCTACATATTTGATACTAAAATCGTCGGGTCCAAAAAGAGACACGACAACCAGACCTGTCAATTACTTGCATAAAATATTGAAACTATATAAATCTAAATAAAAAATAATGGCTTACATTATCTAATATTTTTCTCTTTATATTACAAGCCATGTTGTGTTTTATTTACATATAAAGCAGTCATAATCGAAAACTGGATTTATTGCCGAGATAATTTTAATAAAAATATGTAGAAATGTAAAAATATGTAGCAAGGTGACCCATTATTATTTTATGTAGAAAGTGTGTACCTAATTTGATGAAACAAAGTCGGCTCATTCCATGTCGTAAGATCTTTATCTAATAAAGGCGCCTCTTCACATTCGTCGAGCTTCGACAAGCATACATTCGCCAAACATCGCGCGAATGTTCGTGCAGCTCTCCACACATTCGTCGACTTTATTTACTGACTGTCGGCTGTTCAAGATAGACGTCGAGGTGACCGCAGCTGCGGCGATATTTTTACTTAGTTCTTATAATCATTTACTTAATGTGCGCCAAAAAATATCGTGAAAAATAAATGGTGGTGGATGGTGACTATTTACCGCAACATAACAAGCTCATTCCTATATAAATAAATAAAAATGAAATGTTTTTCACGATACCCATGTTATTGTTTTTTTTTTTCAATTATCATTATTTCAGACAAACTGTGGAAGACAGCTTGCCAAACTTTTGGCAGAACCATCAAGAGAATTTGATAACTTCGTTCCCATGTCATTAAGTATCTCCATTGGTTAAAAAAAACACATGTTAGAGGGAGGCGATACCTGTTAAAATAAGACTTGCAGTTAAATTGAGATATTTAGCAAAAAAATTCCATAAGTCCTCATTGGCCGCGGGACAACTCCGTATTGACTGACTGAGAAATCGGCGAATATGTGGACGTGCGCACAAGCATTGGCGAACATTCGTTCAAAAATTCGTCGACAATCCATGCCGTGCCGATTGCGGACGAGCTAGGGCGAATGTCCACGAGCACGGACGAATATACCCACTTCACATTCGTGATTGCCGACACTCGGCGAAGCTCGACGAATGTGAAGAGGGGCCTTTAGAAATTGTTATGCAGACGAAAGGCTGACCTCAAATAATTTCGGCCAACTTTGTAAGCAACACAGTGCAGCCTCGCCGACAACATGGTAAAAGAAACAAAATTCTTACAAAAGCCAAACAGAGCATTGTATTGTTGAAATTACGAGAAAAAAGTGATTTTTCGCCAACGGTTATAAAATCAAGGCGTGGAAATTTTATTTCTTCCTAAAAACAAAATTAGATACCCGAAGTTCCTTGATATTTTTACACCAGAAATAGAAATGAAAATTTACATAATGTGGAATTAAGGATAAATAATATTTTATTGTCATCTTTTCTAGGTAGAAATTATGTCAATAAGATCAAGATGGGCTGTCCGGTGTAGCCGTCATAGCTAGCGGTCGTGTTGCGAGCTGCGTTGAGTGTTTTGTTTATTAAAAAAGTATTTTTCAAACCTTATTAAGTTTTCAACAACTCGGTGAGTTCGTTCCTTTTTTTTTTGTTAATTTTATAAATATAACTATACTTTTTTCATAAGTATATGATTTAGTTTGTTTTTGTTTTAATATTTAACATATTATTTGACTTGTTTACACAAAATAATTTTTAAGTAGCGGGCAGAGAGTGTGTGGGCGCATGGCGTCTGCCAGCGGGGGGGTACCTCCCCCTGCCACAGCAGGTGAAGCAGTTCCTATAAAACGGACTGCTGCACCGGACGACAATATTGTAACAATTATTTCACAGCCCAAGAGGCCAAATATTGTCGTTGAAAATTCCCCGCACCCCGAACTTCTTTATAATGCGACGTTCCTCCCGCCGTACATCATTCACGTTATTAAAAAGAATGAAAAAGAAGAGATGGAAAATATCGACTCTATTAAATTCGGATCATTCCTTTACAAAAATAACACCAATGCATCAAACAATATTATGCGAGTTAAGTCAATCGGTAGGCAAAAAATCTCCATTGAATTTAATAATTACACATACGCAAATTTGTTTTTAAAAGATGCTGTCCTTATCAAAAACGGATACGTAGCGTACATACCGAAATTTCTTGCCACGAGAATGGGAGTCATAAGAGGCGTACCGGCAGACATCCCGGAGGATGAGCTTGTACAAGAAATAACCTCTCCAAGAGGAATGGGTAAACCGATCAAAGTACGTCGATTAAATTATAAAACGACGGAAAAAAATGTTGATGGAAGTTTTATTTGGAAAGCCACTCGCTCAATAGTGGTAACTTTTGAGGGACAAAAGTTACCTGATTATATATATCTGTATTATAATAGAATTTCCGTAGAAACATATGTGCAGCCGACGATACAATGTTATAAGTGCTCAAAGTTCGGGCACACTAAACTTCAGTGCCGCGGAAAACCAGTGTGCTACCGATGTAAAGGTGACCACACTGGTGATAAATGTTGTGTAAAAGATGACGAAGTAACATGCATCAACTGTGGTGGCCGTCATACGGCTGTAAGCGTTCTGTGTCCGGAGTTGACAAGACAAAGAAACATTAAAAAGGTTATGGCCGAAAAAAGCCTCTCGTACTTCGAGGCAAGTGTGCAGTTTCCAAAGAGTAAACCTGCATTTTCGTCGATCGTCACTGGAAATAGCCCAAAATCGTTTTCTCCCCCTCGTTCCCCCATCCATTCACAATCATCGAGTATTAAATGGCAGAAAGCTGAGCAAACTTCTTATAGAGTAGTAGAAGGCAAAAGGAAACAAAGTCACTTAAATGAAATATTGAAAGAACTGAAATCCATACTCATTGCCCCTAATGGAAATTATTCTCAGCCCGATGATGGCTGTGCTTTGCGAAATACGACAGAGAGGAACGATTCGGTGGACTGTGAAGAAACTGTTCTCGAGGTGTTAAGGGCCTTATCCAACTTTTTAAACTCTGGTCAATTTATTTCGTCACCAACTAATGATATAAATATACGCAACCAACTTGATAATATTTGTGCCAAAGGCTTACTTGTTGATTCTTCTGAACATTCTATTACAAAAAACACAAACTCAAATACGGATTTACCTCAGACGTTCCTTCAAAGTCAATAAATTCATACCAGACATTTGAACATAACTCATTTTTATAAATAATGGCGACAAAGAATACTTATAATATTTTGCAGTACAATTGTAGAAGTGCAATCTGCAACAAGTCTGATATTTTGAGCCTTATCTCAAACTATAATTTTTCTTTATTATTTCTCTCAGAAACCTGGCTTAAACCAGATAAACAATTTGTGATCAACGGTTTTCACTGTGTGAGAGACGATCGGCCTTCAGGTTATGGCGGAGCAGCCATTTTGATAAAAGACGAGATACCTTATTCTCCCGTTCGAGTTAAACCTACTGCATGTCCATTCGAAGTCGTTGCAGTTAGAATTTTCAATGTCACTTTCATCTCTATTTATATTTCCCCAAATATCTCCCAAAATTCATATAGTTATATCAAATCAATTGTCGATAAAGCGCCAAAACCCGTTGTGCTTTTTGGAGATTTCAATGCGCGTCATCCTATGTGGGGTTCATATACCTCGGATAGACTGGGCGCGAGGATCGTTGACTCTCTGAGCGACCTAAATTTATGCATTTTAAATGATGGATCCGCAACTAGAATTCCAATTCCCAATCAAAACCCAAGTACTCCAGATTTGTGGCCCCTAGAAGCAAAGCCGCCACTATGGGTATTTTATGAAAATTGAACTAATGATGGACTTATTATTTCAATGAGCACGCGTACCGATACAAATATTGAAACCAATGCAAAAGCCCCGTTTTATAGTATAAAAGTAGGTTTAAAATATTATCATCTCGGGAGCCAAACCTACACTGTATTCACTGCTACAATGCAAAACCGCCACTATATTTTTTGACCAATCAGAGCGCTCTAAATTTCAGAAATCAGTATTGTTTTATACGGTGATCTCGGTGCGTTTCATGGTGTTTTCTTAGTTTTTTTTTTTTTTTCATATTTTCGTTTAGATAATGAAGGAAAATATTGTATCAGCTTCTCAAAATAAGACTAGGCAGCGTATGCGCAATCTGGGTTTAAGAAAACGTGCTGTGGAGCAGAGAAGAAGGTAAAAATTTTACTCTATTTTTTGGTGTATTTTGGCGGTTTTTTGACACAACTTGACATTCCTCTTACGTACCTGCATACTAACATAACATGTTAACCTCCTCCCTGCTGATGTGCATTTTTCATTAAAAAAAGAAGAAAAACGAGTCCCACCCACAGGATAATAAGGTGCAAAAACCGACACTGTGTCATTTAGTGATATTCAAAACCGCCGTTATTGAGACAGTTGAGTGCATATCCGCCACTAAGTATTTTTATTACTCTTTTTTTTTTCAAACTTTTTTGCATTAAATCAGCAAATAAATTCTGTAGAATTAAACTAAATAATCAAATTGATAAGACGCGGTAATTTTTTACGACATAATTATAGTGAGACATTTTTTATACGTTTTTTTTCGTTTCCGTAAAACTTGAAAAGACCCATAGTGGCGGTTTTGATTCTGGAGGCCACAATTTTATCCTTCACTTCAAGTGAAATATCACCTTTTTTCACCTGGAGCGTTCTAGAGGAAGTCGGAGGCAGTGATCACCTTCCAATTCTGATAGAATGGAGTTTTCCTTATGGTGGTGGGAGCAGAGACCGTTCAGGCAACAAATATAAACATTTTCAAAAAAGAATTACTCTTAACAACATCAATTGGGAGCAATTCAAAATATCCGCTGAAACTTCTTGTAAATCTTTACCTTGTCCCTCAGTGAACAATTTGGACGAATGTTTGGAGTCTTTCGCAGATATATTGCACAGTTCCTCAAAGTTTAAAAATAAATCTGACTTTAAAAAGCCTAACAAATCTGTAACTCCAC
Organism: Mystacides longicornis; assembly: GCA_963576905.1. Classification (NCBI taxonomy): domain Eukaryota; kingdom Metazoa; phylum Arthropoda; class Insecta; order Trichoptera; family Leptoceridae; genus Mystacides; species Mystacides longicornis. Next base: position 8,397,280 of record OY756434.1, read on the forward strand.
CCTGGTGGGATGATGAGTGTGAAAAAGTTGTGCAAGATCGGAAGAATGCTATGAAGAGGTACAGACGTAATGGAAATATGGAAAATTTCTTAAATCTTAAGAATATACAGGCTCGAGCAAAGAAAACATTCAAAGGTAAGAAGAAGGCAGCTTGGATATCCTTTTGTTCTTCTCTCTCACCACAAACACCAATTGCCAATGTTTGGACAAACATTCGCAAGTTTCGGGGTATATACAATAAAAAAAGAACGAAAAACGTCTCTGAATCGGCCATAATGGAACTCGTTAACAAGATAGCTCCTCCATATGTACCACTCTTAGAGGAAACATCCTCGTCGCCTGTTCTTACACCGCATATAGATTTTCCCGAAAACGTGGCTTTATCACAATCTGATGAATACACCTTAACTTCCGCTGTTTCTCTTGAAGAGTTAAAGTCTGTTTTAAAAACCACCAAAGACTCAGCTCCTGGTATTGATGGAATACCATATGGTTTATTGGCCAGATGTGATGATACTATACTTTCCTTTTTCTTAGAAATAATTAATGTAGTTTTTGTACACTGTAAGGTACCAGTCTCATGGAAGCAACAATTGATCATACCTATCCCAAAAGCACAAACAAATGATATTTATGAGTTATCCTTCAGGCCGATTGCTCTCTCAAGTGTTCTTTTAAAGATTGTTGAACACATTTTAAAAAGACATCTGGATTGGTGCGTGGAGAGAAGTAAAAACTTTTCTCAACTTATGTTTGGTTTTAGAAGAGGCAAATCCACAACTGAGAGCATTGCCCATTTAACAACCGATGTATTAAATGCTTTTTCGGAGTCAAAACATGTTGTCGGTGTGGCCCTTGATATCACAGGTGCCTACGACAACGTTTTGTTGACAATACTTAGAACTAAGCTCCATAGGCTCAAAATACCTGACAAAATTGAAGATTTAATAATGTCTATTTTAAGTGAACGAACAATTTTGGTAGAAGAACCTTCTGGCAGTGTACACAGTAGAAGGGTTTTTCGGGGTCTCCCACAGGGATCAGTTATCAGTCCTTTTTTATTCAACGCGTACATTCATGATATCTTCGAGGATATACCTCCAGAAATTACTCTGCTTAACTATGCCGATGATTTTTTCATGTACAGCACAAACAAAAATTTAAATAAAACAGAAGAAATAATTAATAATAGTTTGAAAACCATCTCAGATAAATTAAATAATTTAGGCCTCTCTCTCAACCCTTCTAAATGTAAGACAATAATCTTTTCTAAATCACGAATTCCTCAATCCTGTTCGATCATGATTAATGACACTTTATTGCAACAAAATCAAGAATTAAAATTCTTGGGGCTAGTCTTAGACAGTAAACTTACGTGGAACGCCGCTGTTTCTCATGTTGTGAGTGGTTGCCAGAGTGGGCTTAACGCTATGCGAGCTGTTTCAAGAGTATGGTGGGGATCTCATCCAAGAATTTTAAAACTTATGTACAGTTCCCTTGTTCGTTCCAGACTAGATTATTGCTGTTATCTCATGTCTCCCCTTTCCAAAGGAAACATAAAAAAATTGGAGAAGGTGCAGAATGAGGGCCTTAGAATCTCTCTGGGAGTTATGAGGTCCTCGCCGGCAGAAGCCATGCGAGTAGAGGCTTCCGAACCTCCATTAAACCTGAGGAGACAATATCTGTCTGATAAATTCATCATCAGATGTATCGCTTACAGAGATAATGTATTACTTACTAAGATACATAAACTATCTGAAATGATACAAATCAAAAAACGATTTTGGGCGAAAAAAACTCCCCCTTCTGTGGTTTTGAGTTACATCGCATTAAAAGAACTTAAACAACATATCATGGAGCTAGAAATGCCTCCCTTATACTCTGTTTCTTTCCCTTCTTTGATTCATAGTCCTCAAACAGTGAAATTCTTTGATTCTAAGTACATTTCAAACGCAAGTGATAAATTTGACAAAAATATTAAAAAATATTGGAAAAATTTTTCGCTTTTATTTACTGACGGCTCTAAGGAAGGGGAAAATGGCCTAACAGGCGCAGCTTTCTATAGTGAATCTGATAGGTACGGAAAGCATATTCCACTACCTAGAGAATGCACAATATTTTCAGCGGAATGCGTTGCGATTTATGAAGCGCTCGAATTTATATCCCAAGAAGATTGTAAAGATATTTTGATTCTGAGTGACTCCTTGAGTGCTATTCAGAGGATCGCCAGCTCTTCTTTTCAATACCCGTTTGACATCATAGTGCTAAAAATGAAAGAACTATTCTATAAGCTACACGCTCAAGGTAAACGTATTGTACTTGGTTGGATTCCGGGTCACTCTGGGATAGAAGGTAATGAAATAGTGGACCAGTTGGCTAAGGAAGCTGCGAGAATGAATACTGCCTCTCGCTGGCGGGTTCCCTTCGCGGACCTTTTTTCTATATGCAGGTTTAAAATGTACGAAGACTGGCAGAAAACATGGGAGAGTGACCGTTCAAAATATAGGACCCTCAATGATACCATTACTCGCGTGCCTTGGTTTAACAAATTGACGTTACCTAGACAGAGTTCGTCCGTCATTTGCCGAATCAAGTTTGGACATGTTTGTACAAAAAGTTTTTTGTTTAAAATTAATATAGCAGATTCAAACATGTGTGATTGTGGACTAGAGGAGGAAACCATAAACCACATATTTTTTAATTGTATCTTGAGAAATTCATACCCAGGATTTTGCACTGATTTAGCCAAATGCGGCGTAAAATTTCCAACTACGGTTGAGCTTTTGCTCTCTAAATTTGACCCTTCCGTTTTTAAGATAATATCAAGTTTTATTATTAAAAACAATGTTCAGATTTAAATAAGTTTTTAGATCTTCTTTGCTTGTGTTTTTTATCTGTGTGTAATGTTTAAAACATGACAATGGCAGATAACACTCTCAATTAAAGAGTGAATGCCAAAAAAGAAAAAAAAAAAAAAAAAAAAAAGATCAAGATGAAAAATAACAAGACGACTAACAGCAGCCAATAAATATAATTTCGTATAGCCGGAATCTGGTAAAAAAATAAACAGACATACTTTTCCCTGCTGCCAGTGATCGAGTATCGCGTCCACAAGCAGACCAAGATTAGGTATCCTTTCCAAGACTATGATAAGGACTGTATTTGCATGTGAAATGGACGTGAAACAATGAAAGTGAGGATGGCTGAAATAGGGGACATGTTTGAAAGGATGGTGCTGTGACGGATTTCTAGATCTGTGAAAGATGGAGAATAATTTATTGTTGGCACATCCGATACAATGACCAACAATATATTTCATCATAATGCAACAAAAACTTCTTAGATTGAGATGGGATGGACAATGGACATGTGCACGGAATGCAAGACCCACAAGTACCAAAATTACTCCTGACAGGACACTCTGGGGAAAGAAGATCTTAAAGAATATGTAACAACTAATGACTCTAACAAAATTATTACTAATGTTCGATTTTTAAATTGAACAAACCACTACGGGCTTACGACCGTCTTCTACTGTTATTTAGATCTTCCTTGAGGGTCGCAGGGCTGGTTGTGCAGAGCGATATAGGGTAGTCTATTCTCTTGACATGGCTGTACCATTCCCTGCTTCGCCGTCTGCTCCGTCTAACTATGTATATCATTGACCCCACATATTTTGCAGATTCCGGTATTCCCCACTCGGGTCACTTAAAGTTTTGCCTGCAGTTGTCCTTAATGCCTTTATCTTTTTAATTTAAGTTTGTTTCTTTTTATCCTTTCTGCGATTTATATCCAGCGGAGTGCATGAGTAAAAACAGAGTGAGTAGGAACCTGAAATGAGGAAAAAAGTTAGCCTAAATGTGATTACGGGAATTTGCAGACGTTTGAAAATATTTTGCAAAACAGCCAGCTCAAAAAGTTTATAAAACGCTTCAGAAACATTAAAGATGCAACTCCGGAGGTTTTGGACTAGCTGATGGCGCTGGAGCCAAGAATGTAGATGTGGATGGCGATGCAGTTCTCTGCGGGTGAAGATATTACAGATGCTTTACAAAAAGTAAAGTTTGTACATAAGGTCTCAAAAATATCAACACTATAGATTGACGAAACCATTCAAGTGAATTAAAAAATTTAAAAGCATTTGAAAGAGAGACTTTTTATAAGAACGTAACGTATAGTAAATAGGTACATTATAATGTAAAAAAATCAGCATAACTGTTACGTTTTTTATTTTCCGTAACATTAAATTTATGTAAGTGCCTACGAAACTTATATGTTTTATTCCATTTCCGCAGACATTAGGTATTTGTAGGATTTCGCGCCATTTGATAGATCCTTCACGTAGATTTATCACGCTGTGGAAACGCATGCAGCGTCTATCGTATGCCAAAAATCTGTGCTCAGTTGGAGAGAAAAATTGGATGTTATAAAAAAATAAACAAACAATAACAACATAACTATGTTGGAATGTATTTCTAGACGAAGTGAGTAAGAAGAAAACGGTAATATAATAATAATAATAATATGGAAAACACAAATCTCGCTCAAACCGGAAATGGAGCGGGAAATCTGAACAACATTGGCAAAACCTTATTTTTGTGTAAACAAACACTTGGAAAGGTTTGAAGACCTGATTCGTCAGCATTTTAAAGATAAAACCACAGTCCATACAGCTATGTACTTTGTACATTATATAAGTAAACCAATCATAATAATATATCTACCCATAGGATCACCAGTGCCCCATAAGTGGATTTTTTTTAATGAAATGTATAATTTTGTTAGTTTAATCTGTTCTTTTACATCACCTTTAACTAGGCGCATGGGGTTATGACATTTTCAAATTGAAAAAAAGTTTTTGGAACGCGAAAGTTCTTTTTCAAGCTTTCTATAACTTTTATGGGATCCTCGAACTCGAGGCCCGGCCAAGAAAAAGAAAGATAACTTCCCCGACGTGACGTATGCGAATCAGTTATGTTCAGAAAGCTTAAAAGCACAATAATATGTCACTTCACTCTTGAGTGCTGACCCCATGCGACTAATTACGTAACTTTTTATGGCGAAAGGTATATTTTCATTTTTGTGTGTGTTTTAGGTACTTTACGCTTGCTGCAAAATTTTAAGAAAATAACAATAACATAACACCAAGCTTATAATATACAAAATGTTTTTAACACTATACGCTACAGGTTGAGAATATCGGACGATAATGAAAGAATATCCTCATTACCTTAATAATTAAAGCTGTAATTTATATTGTGTTTGGGGGTTACTCACAATACCGATACAATTTTCATCAATCTTAATAACGCTGTTATTATCACACTTTGGTTGCTATGTATAAAAAAATACCACGTAGGTCTATTTTTAATCCGGTATTGCTTTTCGAAAAAATGGTAGGTATACAAAGGGTAATATTGACGGTTGTCATTGAGATCGGAATTGAGTTTCAAGAATAACTACCCCACCGATAGGGAGTTATTCTAGCTGCTGTTTGTAATAATTTTATACTCAAAGTTCAGCAACACTACACACATAGCTCAAAAAATACATTGTTAGAATGATAAAAAGTCACTATTTTGCCACTATCAATACTAGGTACCAACGCGGTTTTGAAACAATTGAATAACAAAAATGTGATATTGTAACCGCGTTCTAAGTATTGCTTGTCGTATCGAATAATAAATATACTTGGAGAGAATTGTTTGATATTATTCTGTCGAGCGTGATACAAGTGTTCATGCAAAAAAGATTGTCGAAATAGAAAGGAAATGTTTTCGAGTGACGAAAATATAAAAAGATCCCGTTTAATAATATTATTATTTGGTTCCCAAACTGAAACCTCCATCTCTTATTCTACTGAAAGAAAACTACATTCTTTTGTTTACCACTGATGTGTTTCATAGTTTGTCATTTATACTAAATGACTAGTTTTAGGTACATTAAATGTTATTTTTTCTATTGTTTTAGTATCGTTAGATCGACTCATTTTTGATCTCTGGTCGCCCCCTATGCAAAATTTGTAGAGAGAATTTATTTTACTTTGTTTAAAATTATTTTAATATAGATACACTATGCGAGATTCGATTGAAAAGGCGACTGCGCAGGATTCTATATAATTACGATAACTCTGACTAACATTTAAAAATGAAAACCAAAATATTTCAACCTTTGGCATTTTTGTTGGTAAAAGTACGTGGTTCTTCCGCCATACATTTCTTGGGTAATTAATAGAATAATTATTAAGAGACTCAATATCTTAATGTCAAAGCTATATTTACGAATGAATCTGTATTATACAATCATTTTGCCAACGAATCTGTCAAGAGGCTTTTTTGCTTGATGAAAAGATTGGAGTATTCAATCTTGATTGTTGTACCTATAGAAAAATGGGTGAGTTAAATTTTAGTGTTGCATTATAGAGTTGCGAGCAAAATTGCTTATTTCGGGAAAATATGAAACGTCACGACAAGAATAATAATATTCTATTTTCTGATAGTGAATCCTCGGTCTATTTTTTTTTTAATTTCTATCATATCCCAGGGTGTAATTCCCTCTTTCAATACTGGTTCAGTGCCTTTTGGCATTTGTGAAGAACTTTTGCTTCTTATTTTATAATCAACTCAATTTATGCAATATGTATTGGAAAATGTCCTACTTAAAAAAATTAGATTAAATTGAGTATCACTTTGCACATAGGTATATTTCTCCCCGTCATCGTATCTTTATTAAGATAATCCAATCCAAATCCAAACTCCCTTTAGACCCCACTTAGGGGCATAGGGAGGCAACAAGAGCTCTCCATTGCGCTCGATCCTGCGCAACGTTAATGACCTCCTCCCACACCATGTCCAGATTCCCCATTCTCCTGTATGGGTGTGAGTCCTGGCACCTGACTCTGGCCCAGGCACAAAAAGTATCTGCATTCGAAACGAAGTGCCTCAGGAGAATTTTGGGTATAAGATGGTACCACCGCATCACGAACGACGCTATACGCCGGCGCACCCAGCGTGAGCCCATCACCTCTACTATTATGTGGAGGAGATGGACTTGGCTGGGACATGTGTTAAGGATGCCGAATGACAGTTGGCCGAGGAGAGCGCTGTTTTTCCTCCCATCAGGGTCCCGGAGACGAGGAAGACCCTCTCATACTGTGTTCCGCTCCTTCGAGGCAGAGCTGAGGAATCTGGACATGGTGTTATTAAGATAATACTCCTATTTATTTATTTCGATTATCAAGTTACAAAAATTACGTATATTATACCTAACTTAAAAATAACAATATTATTCTACTTATACTATACAATAATAATTAAATAATAATTTTACTCATAACTACTAATTTTTATACCTAGATATCTAGAATTTTCTCAGAACAACAATGTATCGTTAAAGTTTGTAACGAAGTTGTTTGCAATTTGTTTTCTCTATACTTTCCTTATAGCTTAAATGACATGTAGGGGATTTTCATTTTTCAGCCAAAATTTTTAAAACGAATGTTTTTGTTCTATTTTCAAATTGTTGTATAGCTCGAAAACCCTTTACCATAAAGGAAAAAGTAGCACCAAGTACCTACCTACGCTTAGTATTTTATAAAAAAAAGTTTTTTGTACTCTGTTGTTCACTGGGTTAAATTTTGAATTATTATTACACCTCACGCACTTAAGTACACGTCAAACCCTCAAATTCTGACATTGTACCTACTTAATATGTTTTAACGTAAGTGTGTTAAAACTAACGTAGGTTAGACAAATGTCTTTTTTTAAATAGCCGCTAACAGTTAGTTTTCATATTAAAATTTAGGAAACGATATAAATAAATCAATAAACACTACTTTTCTATACACAGATGTCCCGTGTATAACCGGCGGAACTTATTGCCTGAATCATTTTTCCAGTAAACCGGTACCTACAGAAATTTCAAGTAAAAAAAAACGCATATAAAACTCTGACCCGACCCGGAATTGAACCCGGGACCTCTTGATCTGAATTCCATGCCTATACCACTAAGCTCCCGAGGTCGATAACACGATAATGGAAACAAAATGAATACTGGTAAATTAGAATGTTGATTTAAAAAATAACTAGCTTTCCCGACATCGCTGTCTTAACTATGAATATTGCATTCGAATTTATAATAATTTAACCAATATAATAATAATTCTCACTGATGCATCTGTTTAAAACTATGTTAGAAAGATCAAGGTTAACTGATTTATACGTAGTAGATAGTAGAAAAAAAAGAGCTGCACAATACAGGGAAGAAGAATTTAGGGAATTGCTGCAAACCAATCTTAGGATTGAAACCAGAGAAGAAGAAGATAGTATATTATATTTAATTTTATAGGCAGTAGGTATATAATAATAATTTATTATTATTAATGACTCTTTTCTATGCCAGTCGTACGCAGATTTTGTTTTTAGTAATAAAAGAATCAGCTTACAGATTAAATGAAAAACCTTTTTTTCATGTTTCTATATTATCAGCAAAATTGTGAGGTGTAAAAAAATGGAAAATATTTTGTTATTGCGGCTGCTAAAAGCATTGACTTCCGACACAAAGTATAAAATATTCCACTACAAGGAGTATTTTGTTCGGAATAGGTTTATTTTTACATCGGGACCCAAAAGAGCTTCTGCCATTTAGATTTATGATGCCACCAAAAGGGCCATGTGAAATTTCAGATGTTTTTTACGCAGAAAAGAAATCGTTAACCTTTTTTTTTGTATGGCATCGTATTTTCAATTTATGACACAACGTGTAAGTTTTTACATAGAAATTACACATTTTAAAAGACATCTTCGGCAATTTTCGCAGTACAGATTTTATGATTTTGGTTAAGAACAATTGAAAGATCCTTCCTTTGATCGATAAAAAATTTAATGGTTTTGATGTAGATAGGTAATATGTAAATAGTGTTCATAAACATTGCGCAATGGAGAGCTCTTGTTGCCTCTCTATGCCCCTAAGTGGGATCTTTAGGGAGTTTGGATTTGGAATATGTAAAGGTTTTGCATTGAAATGTTCTTCTTAATCTGTTAATCATTTTGTGATATTCTGGGATATTTCTATTTTTGAGATGTGAATGTTCAAGAGCTCATCTGTTTGGTGTTGTTCTGGTTTCTGCTATATAATCTTGAGTTTTCTTTACTAATCATTCAAGATTAGCTATGTGGTTTCTTAAAAACGGTCTGCTACCTCAGTTCACACCACCCTCGGAATCATAGTTTTTCTTTATGTAGAAATAATTTTTGACTGAGTGTTAATCCTGTGATGGGTCTGACAGTCGTTTAGAACAAACTCTAACTTGTACCTTTAGTATTCTTAGTCGTGGATGAACTTTGTTGTGAACTTCTGAGAGAGGTACCTACCCAATTTATTATTGTGAACCATAATCCAAAGATCAATTGTTGATTCAAATAGGAAATAAACGCAAAATAGACTTGGCAAAGGCAGCTTTTGGTAAACTGTCCTATATACAGTATACACGTCCAAATTAACGATTTGCAAACCACCTCAAGAAAAAGGTATTTGATATGTGCATCCTTCTAGTATTGACGTAATATGATTTTGTAACTACCACCTTTTAGAAATGGTCAAAATAAAACCACCAAGTAACACAAGTAGAGAATAATGTTAAACATTAGTGAAAGAAAAGGAGAGACAGGAAGCTAAATGAATGAATTAGAGAAAGAACCAATGCGATGTGACGCATAAAATAGCGTCACTAAAGTGACGAAGAACTGTAATAACAACAGATGATAAATAGACTAAGAAAACCCTGGAATGGAGATCAAAATACAGGCCATAGAAACCCAGGAAGGCCACTGCTGAGGTGGTCTGACGATATTAGGAGAGTGGCCGGCAATCGATGGCACAGAATGGCAACAGACAGAAAATCGTGGAAGTCGGGAAAGGAGGCCCATGTTCAATACTGGACAATTGAAGGCTGATCGTGATGATAATTTTCCCTTTAAAACGTGATCAAGGTGTGATACATATTGATGATTAGGTATATCATTTAGAAAAAAAAGCAAAAAATATTATTCTCTTAGTCGATCTCTGCTTTCAGCTGAGAGATGGTGTACAAATTGAATGAATGAAATAAAACGAAACCGCTTGTCATGGTGACCAGGCACTTGGCGGGATGATCCCGACAAAGCTACTACGCACCCACTTACTTCTTATTTATTCATTTCAATTCAACAGATTGGTAAATCTGTTCTAAGAGTTTCATCAGCCGATGTGATTCAGCGTTCTTAGAAAAAAAAGAAGTAATTTTTTGACGTTAATGACAAAGAAAAGAATGAATCGTTCATGGTGAATGAATGAATGGTGAACTTATTTCATCTTTAGGGTAAGCTCCCCTAGTTTGTATCAATTGTATAAAATAAATTCTTATGATGCCTCAAAGCAAAGGCAAATTCCTTTGATTCTACAAAAGTTAGTGCTGGTGAATCTACGCTGCGTGAAAACGCGTGCCATAATTAGTTTTTTTTTTCTACAAATATTGTAAAAACCGTGTTTAAATGTGAAGAAATTTGATAATATAATATTTTAAAAGGAGATATATAAGTATTAAACTTTAATTTGTGCATCAATAGAATTTAGGTACTTTAAATTTTCATAAAGAAGATCTTGTTGGTTTCAGAGACCACACCATCATAAATGATATTTTATACATACCTTAAGGTTAGGCTATTACTATTTACAGAAAAAGTATGTATTGAAAATATTAAATGGAAACGTACTTTCTTAATTTAATGGAAAAAATAAATTATTATTTTATGAAAATAAATTTTATGACAACAGATATTTTCTAACAAACAACACACACTTGTTATTCGCTTAAATTCCGAATACGCTTCCAGAGAATGATCATCTTACAGACAGGCCAAGTTGCGTGATGTTGTTTTTATTGGCCATGCATCATAGTGACAGCCCGTTAAAGTAGGTACACCAGGCATCTATCTTTACGAGCGTTTTATGCGAATCCAAACCTTGAATACGCATTATCCGTTTCTTCACGAGTTGAGGAACTCTCAAATCCAATATTCTCAAGGGAAATCATCCTTATAATGTTCCAGATAACAATAACAACAATCTTTACAGATTGTTGTTATTGTTATCTGGAACATTATAGAGTTTTATACCGAAACATGAAAATTCCACCAAAAATATTTTTTCCTTTCATTTGGGAACGTACCTCTTATATACTTAGCACTATTGAATGTACATAATAATTCAGAAATGTTTGTCTGCTTTCTATCGTATATGGGAGCATCACGCTCAAAATAAAAATGCTACGTCAGATATAAATCTGCGCAGAGCCGTGCAAACTGCTTGAGAAGGTTCTTAAATACAATTTGCTGCATTAACTTTAATATATTTAGAGCTATTTAAAAAACTCATGTAAACGTTGAATGGAATCTTGGTATTACGGTATGAAAATGTAATAAGATAATTGTAGATTGATTTGTTATACATATAAATGTTATACAAATGTTATTATTCTCAATAAATAAAGATTTAATGAAAAAATTTGCAAAATGATTCCTCCATTTTGAAGTTTGACAGCTGCCTTTATCACACATAGCACAAATCACCCTCTATGGGTGGAATGCCTAATTAATTATCACACATTAGAGGGTGTAGGGAATGTAGCTAAGATTCAAACCATAGAGCTCTCTCTATGAAAACTTGCAAATTATGTCGGTAGGTTCGTATAATATTATGAAGTCGGTAAAACAAAAATTGTAAAAGTGTCATTCTTCTTTTTCTGTGCTTATGTCAGTTATAGAGGCCTGTTAAGCAATGGGAAGCTAGACTAGAACCTGTTTAATTACCTACCGATCAAGCCTGACAATCGGAATCAAAAACGTAAAGCAAGACGGGTATAAGCTAGTACTATAATAAATAATGATCGACGCGATAACAACAAATGATGAAAAATTCAGATGAGAACGACAGATCAGTGTTGACAATGTTAAAAGAAACGTGACCTCCTGGGGTCTACTCTTGAAACTCAATACCGATTTCAATGTTTACCGTTTTTTTATACTAACTAAAAGAGTAGGTATACTTTGTGAATCCTTATATGTGCCATTTTTTCGTAAAGCTTTTACAGGTTTCAAAATAGTTCTTATTACGTGAATCTATTTTTATGCTTGGCAACCAAAAGTAAAATGTTTACTTACCGTTATTAAGGTTGTAACGGAATCGGAATCGCGATGTAAATGTAGGGTAAGGCCCCTGAAAGGATGAGGGAATACAATGCGATCGTGATTTTGCACACAAGGCTCATACTAGGCAAGGGCCAAATGAGGATTTGTTTGCAAATATACGAATACTTTTAAACATTGATGGTAATTACTAAAAAGTACGAATAAATTGACATTCTCATTTGCACAAAGGTATTATATAAAAGTTAGTTTATTTATAAGTTACCCCTCATTTATGAACCGTATCGTAGCTTATGCAAGAAAAATAATATAATTTCCAATATAGGTAACCTACAAACCAATGCAAAAGTTTTTTTAATTTAACCTTTTTACTTGTGTAGTTAATACATTTTATTTCTGTGGGCGTCATGTTTACTGCGGTATCCAAGCTACGCCGTTTTACACTAAACGTCAAGATTACACTGTCTCTTTCCCGCTTTCATTGTTTTACTGCCAGAAGTGAAAGAGATAAAAATAAAATGTCTTGTAATCGTCTCAAAGAAAATTATGTTCATAGTGTTACGGTCTACTAGGATATCAGATCATTACTGTATTCTACGCTATTACTGAAAAATATGTGAAGTAAAAGTACATTTCCTCATGATCGTCATATTATAAACATTGTCTCATGTATAATGGGGTATAAAAAGCGTCAGCTCTGTCTATATTGTATATTATTAAAGATATTATTAACTTGTTTATACACAGCTAGCTGAAGAAGTGTAAACATTTTACTTAGATATTATGTACTTTGTGATTTTCAAACTTTTATTGGTGGCATTCAACTTATGTGTACGAAGGTTAAATACCACTGCGGCTTAATCTTGAACAAACTCTTGAGAATTTAAACTTTGTTTTAGAGGTCTTGCAAACAAAGTATATTTTTTTAATCCATAAATTATACAACTGTATAAAATATTTGAAGCTTGGTAATATGTAATATTTTATATTACATAACCGGAATTCTAAATTTAAATAAAAAAAAAATAGTATTCCTGAGCAACTTACGTTGATAGCTTCATTCGTATAGGTTTCTTTGCATAAAAATTTAACCATTTTGTTAAGGACATGAGCAGTGAAAAATTTGATATTAACGTTTTGTAGAAATTTGATTTTCTTGTCATCCCTATCTCTCTATAATAAGTCCTTATTATAATATTGTTCATCTGTTTATGGTTTTATATGACGATCATGCATTAACACTTCGTGAATAAAATCATAGAATAATAATCCACCATATTCAAGGCGATAGTTTCTGAGATTTGTTGAGTGTGAGTTAAATAAATACCTATTCTGCGAACGTGCGCGTTGACATAATTATTCTCCTGTGGGTTAATCTAACTGGATTTGTATAACACCACAATACCTATGTAGTATGGATAGTGTGACTTGGAAAGGTACCTATCTTTCTTTGAAAATACCTTCATACTAGTATAGTAATGTGCTTCTTGAGTTGAAACATCCGCGCTTCTGATAACTTCCGAGTCTATACTATACCGTAAACTCTATTTCGTTACGTTTGCAACACTTTAAAGCCGGTTTCCACTTTTCATTATTGTGTCGGATTGACTGAATTTCCCACAATCGGGATGTCTCAAAAAAAATGTATTACACTATTCACAAATACACGACTAAATGTTTATAGATATGTTATTTTCTTTTTAATGACTAAAGCGAACATTCTAGTGGAACATACCGTGTATTTATTTCTGTTTGTACCTACGCAATATTTCCGTAAGATACGGCTTCCATAGATAGGTACAAGGATTTTGAAAAAATGGGCTGATGTTCTAATGCCAAGAAATGAGACAGGACTACGTGCTAATTAAAACCCATTTAAGCCTAGTGATCCGATTTCGGAACACTAGACTCGTTGTGGTATTTTTTATTTTACTTGTTAATGCCAACACCAGAGTGCATTAGAAGTATCTAATGAGTAATAATAATAGTGTCGCTTGCTTGGGGTTAGTATTTGAACTTGCTTGGACCTGTAACTACGCCGTGATATATTTTAAAACATTGACCTATGTATAATATTTGACGATTTTCGCACCATTTTCTTCAACTTAGGTAGGTACTTATTACTTTTGCTTTCTGGGTCCTATGAATACAATTTTTGCTAATAATAATCTACGCTAGCATGTTATATTTACAATATACCGAAATTATTGATATTGTCGTTATAATGGCTATGTAAAGTCAGGTGTTCCGATTTTCCAACGCTAGGCACATACGAGTACAAATCACATTCAATCCAACCCCATAGTGAAGAATGTTTAGATTGATGTTTATTTATTTATTTTAGTTACAACTTTATTTTTTTAAGAAAATATAACATATGTATATATTGAACATGTATTTTCTAAAATATAATTCATTTTTCTTCTTCTTCATCGGCCCACCTGGGACAATTGCTGGATATAGTCCTCTCCTCTAACTTGCAATTACACAAAACATTCGACGAAAGACCATTAGATCTTCTGCAGATTCGTCGCCTAATAGCGTCGATTTATCTGGAGACCCAAGGCCATCCTGGAGATACTGGAAGAAAGGCAAGACCATCTCAGAAGTGCCACATCGACTCAAGATGTGATGGTCTGAATCATATTATTGTGAACCAAAATAAGCAAACACGAAATAAATGTGACCAATGTAATGCTGGCGTAAATGCCATAAAAACACGACATAAATGTGACAAATGCAATGTTGCCTTGCATATCAAATGTACAATCATATGTCATCAAGAGTGGTTTTTTGTAATGGTAATTTTTGTAATACCTAGTAGTAATTATGCTAATAATAACTTTTAATACATATATTGTGAATAATGATTCTTTGAGGGATAGGAGAAGAAGTGTGTGGGTTAGAGAGAGAACCAAAGTCGCCAATGTAACTGAAAAGGTTCTTCTTCTTCTTTAAAATTAGGCAATTCACTCTCGAGAGTGAAAAGGTTGCCACTAAAAATTTGGATAGGCTGGCCATGCAGATACTCCTAAGGACACATGGACCAAGAAAGTCGTCAAGTGGCAACCCAGATAGAGCAGAGTAGGTGCTGGCAGGCCTCAGGCTAAATGGGCAGACGAAATCGCCAAAATCGCAGGCCGCACATGGATAAGGGATGCCCAGGACACATATGGATGGCAGTTGGAGGAAAGGCCTAAGTCCAGCAATGGGCCAAGACGGGTCGATTAAGAAGAAGAAGAAGAAGAATTAAATGTATAACTTGAATAATAAAAGAATTTCTTATAGTATCTAGTGGTCAACAAATAATTACGAAAAAACAGTATATTCTTCTAATGTCATAAAAAGGTAGCCCATAAGCCTAGCGTTCCGATTTCGGAACACCTTATATCTCGAAAACTAAAAAAAATAAAAAATAAATTACTTGAAATATTTTTTATTTAGACCATTTTATGTAACATATATATAAATTTCAGAAAAAAAATCGCGAAAAAAAACCTTCGGTCTAAATGGGTTAAGGACATACTGATAGACCAAAAATTAGGTACTTCAATTAGTAGTTGTTTTATTGTTTTTTGATCCCAAAAATAGATAGGTACCGAGAATATTTTTGACAGAGTACGCGGTTTTGAATCGCCTGGAGTGTCAGGTTAACATTCATGAACGTCAAAACGATCTTAACCGATTTTTGACGATATGTTATGTTAATCCGTCTGCCACAAAGCCAAGTGGGAACATTGTAGCTGATGCTTTATACAAACCAACATGAATTTTGCATACTCAGTGCACAGTGCACACACTGCATGTAGTAGGTACCAGCCAAGACGCATTATGCAATAGAATATTATTTAACTAGAATAAGTTATGTACCTATATATTATATTTAATTTAACTAGTGGTCGAAATTTATATAATAAGTTTGAATATTATTAAAGGTTCCATTGTCAACTACTGAGCCAGCACTAATTCAAAATGCTTTCAAAAACAATGACATAGATACTTACATCAAATTTGAAATGTTGATATGTAGCTACAACGTTTTTTCTACAATGAGTTTGAATATCCCGCCATTTCTCGCTCTATCTTTCATTTGAATATACCGCCTTCAAAACGTTTTCTGCGCCCATTATAAGGCGCTTTTCATTTTACATTTGTTTCTATGAAGTTGATGATCTTTATAAGTAGTCTGCGAAAGTGTGCGAGTATCAAATACATAGCATTCTAGTAGTGGTCGTAATGTTTTTTTATTGATTTAATCTTTATAAAATAAATAAATAAATAAAATACTCTTTATTACGCACAAAATATATAAAAAAATATTACAATAATAATCTTTGTTTACGCATAAATTAAAAAAATATATTAGCGGTCATCAATCCTTCTCTATATAAACTATAAGTGTGCTAAATTTCATACTCCTCTACTAAAAATGGTCACAAAGTTTTTCCTTCACGTATTAATAATATACATATAGATACTCATTTCTACTGGTCTCAAAAGCATACCTTTTTATAGACATGCGTGAAACCTATAAGAACGAATGACAATAATTAGATTAAGAAGCTCAAATCCCGAAAGCCGTTTTGGCCAATAATTGTTGATACTGTTTTGGTGCTGCAATTTCTCAGTTTGGGGAAGCGAGAAGTCTAGACTGTGAATATGGAGCTGTGCAAACGTCAATACATTTGGTTGCGGAGCGTCGGACAACAAAGTTCTAAAGAAGTCTCCATAAGATTCACAAGCAGTGATCTGACTAGCGACGCTGAACCCATAGTTTTTAGGTGCTCAAGATTCAAATGGATCCAGCCTGGAATTGCAGAGCTTTCAGAACTATGATCATATTAACGAAGATATACTTAGAAGACGTACGGGATTCAAATGTTTTGAAGATGTTCACATCACCACATACATCCGAGTACATTATCAGCTTAAGCAAATATACCAGCTATTGATATAATGTTATCTCTACCAATTCCTTATAATATAAGGGGTGAGGAAATTTTGAGGACTATTATGTTAAAGTTCATGATTTTGATAAACATTGTGTGCGCAATTCCTTCTATAGAATAGAATCATAAACATGCGCAATTACTGGAAGGATAAAATTAAAAATAGTGGTGGTAGGTATTTTGTTTTTATCAGACGTTGTCCTGTGGTCTAACTATGAAAAAAATTAAAAGAATAATAAAAATTACTTTAAACTTATGTCAAAACACATTTTCCATCCGAATTCCGTCAATCGCACCTACTATTAAACAACTGACAGTTTGTGTCAAACGACAGTTTAATTTCAAAATTAGATTTATTCACTTTTCGCGTTTTTATTTAAAAAATACGCCTCAATGTTAAAAATTAGAAAAAAAAATGATGAAAAATTTGCCTGAAGCCAATATTTTTAATGTCAATGGTTGTCAGGTAAATAATAATCGTGTTTCTTCGATAAAACAACGGGCGTTGTTTTAATAAGTTTTATACTAACTTTAATATTATATTTTATATTATTGCTATCCATTTTTTGATGTTTTATTAGTTATTCTGTTTTCCGGAGCGGCGAAGAGTCCAATAAACCAAAAAATGATTAAAATCCTTCAAGCGATCTCGAGTTATAAGTGTACGCACTTATCGGACTTTCTTTTATATAATTAGATTCCGGAATATGTCCAATGTTCAAGTTCTCTTTAAATTGTAATTTGGATAGATCTTCAAAGTTGAAGAAGCCGTGTTATCGATTCACCTTAGAGGTTGGTGGCAGAGAGTATTTTTCTTGAAGCATTCTTATCTGTCTTTCTTAAACGGTATTTCGGGGGAAGTTACATTATTATTGTATCTGAGTTTACATACGGGTGTTTTTTTTTATTGCTTACTAGAGAGCAACATCATTCTAAAAGATGAAGCAATTTATCCACGCTTCTGCGAATAAAAAGCATGCTACAGATTATAGTTTTACAATTGATGAAAGATTTTAACTAAATTCATCACTTTACGTTAACAACGTTCGCCATTAGGTGGTAATGTTTGTCTACGAAACTCCTAATCATGAGAATTCTCAACATGTTCAACATGTCGAAAAATCTCATGTATGAAACAAGTAGAAATTTAATAATTAATGAAACATAGAGAAAAAATTTGGAAATTATTGAGATCAAGAGAGCAACCAAATTTAAAGACTGCGACTGCTGTCATATATTTGGCGCCAGGATATGACTATATCCATTTTTGTTTCTGTCTCATATTTATTGCCTATTGGCTTTGTTGGTGCACAACGTTCTAATTATGTCTAGATTCTTGTGACCTTTTTTCAGGACTCATATACATTACAATAATAACAAGCTATTACATAATTATCACTGTAAAAAAATAAAAAGGTGTCTTCTAAAAATTGCTAACTAATTTGTTATTCAGTACTACGTATTCCTATTTATTTTGCTATCAATTGCATTATATAAAATTGTTAAAAATATTTTATAATGAATGTGTTAATTAGCCTGAATCAAATCACTCTGTATATACATAGAATAATGATGGTGCCCATGTGAATATTACCGATACGCTAATGCATGTTACGTGCATATTGTAACATAAATATTTAGAGCCCCATATCACTATAATAAAATCATAGAGTGGTTCATTTTAATATTAAAACAGCACCGACTATTTCATGAAATGAACATTAAAGTGGATAAGTTATGAAAATTTCATGAATCAATAAATACATACCTACCACACATGATTATTTTTTTGAAGTTTTGATGGACTGATCACACACAGACTGGATTAATCGAAAAAAAAACAGATCCACGCCTCATTCAAATGATAGGAAAAGTTCGAGTTTAAACTTTCAAAAATATAATTTTTTAGAATGGGCTCATACCATCCAAAACAAGAAACCCAAATTTCGAAACAACAATCATAATATCATACTAACCTTAAAAGAAATTTCACGGAATAGGTAAAACGATTTTGAAAAGCCCTTCACTATACTCAGTAGGGATTCCCAATGTCGACTTCGTGATTCGTTTTTGAAAAGCCAGGCACAATAATAATATTACGTACCTACCTAAATGGGAATCGTTCATGAAA
This sequence comes from Mystacides longicornis, assembly GCA_963576905.1. NCBI lineage: Eukaryota > Metazoa > Arthropoda > Insecta > Trichoptera > Leptoceridae > Mystacides > Mystacides longicornis. The sequence goes on from OY756434.1 coordinate 8,416,542, forward strand.
TGACAACAAAATTTCTCGAGTGTTTGAAATTTTTTTGGAATGTTGCCATATGTCTTTAAGTACAATATCTCTTATTGATATTTTCATTCTTATTACATTACGGACCATTTTTATTGTTGTATTACTTATTATATATTTTTGTATACGATGTTGAATATAGGTACTTTTATACACAACAAAAATAGTAATATAACGGTAAAAGTTAAACTCAAAGGAAATGTTAACTCTTAATATTCGGAGGAGATCCAACTGACATTAATTTGTTTACATGTTCTGTAGAACATTCTATTTTTGAATTTGAATTAAATTATCAAACCACTTGTTTTTTTTACCAACACTGTAGTATGTATAGGTACCTACCTACTCTCTTATATCTATTCAATTATTTCAAACGAGCATGACCTCATAAGCACATTACTTCTTGTGCACAAATAAAGAATTAGGGTGGTCGTTTTCTATACCACTTAGAGCGGCTGTGACCTCATAATATATATTAAGGCAGACGAAATTAAATTAGATACATGATAGAAAAAGTCTCGAATGTGGGACAATGAGACAGTAGTATGCACATCAGGAGCTATGACAAACAGCAGAAATGCGCATGCTGAGATGATCCACTGGTGTGTCCTAGGATAAGGTAAAGTGCTAAAATATGTATGTAGAAGCCTAGGAGCGACGAATAGTGATAGAAAGCTCTGTACCTGAAAAGCTAGTTGAGGTGGTATGGACGTTTCACACATAGAACCGAAGGAGTACGTATACAACATGTGACACATATCGATGGAGGTCAACTATTAAGTTTAAAGCCATAAATGTATATTATTGTTTCTACTTTTAATATATTATAGTTGTCCTCTGTAATGTGTTTTGTCAAAATAAATAAATAAAATAAATAATCATGGATGCTCGGCGAATAGTAGATAGGGAATAAAAAAATCGATGAAGTGGTTCAGCAGAGAAGAATGTACAGCCCGGGGACAAGGAAAGCCTAGCGATGAATATCCAACTCAGCCTATCACTCCACATCATCCATTTGATTCTCCGGCCTCACGGTCATTTTTTGGAGTGTCTTAGGTATATCGTGATGTTGTGGGTAATCTATATGCCCGCGCTGAGGAGCCAACTGTCGAAAGTTGTTCTTATCTTCCTGTCAAATCTCGCCTGAGGTGGGCGACAACTATAGGTGGTCTCCTCCACTTCTACTGTTACGGATGTCTTTAGTCTCTTACCTCTTCAGTTCTGTCTTCTTAAGCTGCCTTCTGGTGGTATTGTAGCACTTGTTCGGATGAGGCTCACAGAATGAGATTAGAAAGTTCAAACGAGAAGCACACAGAAAGATCTATAAAGAGTTCCTCTATTTCTAGCTCAGTATACGATTCTAAGAGAAGTTTCTTATACTTTTTAACTTGTGAGAGCATGAGTATAAAGCACACAGAATGATAGTCTTGTCTCAGGCAATTGTGAGGTTCGATCTGGTATTTAAATAGGTAACTTTGAGATGAATTTGAAACGCACTGTGGTAATTTCACTGTTACTTTATTGAAAGTTTAAACATGGTTTTGGTACAACAATTTTATCAACATTGAGTACAATTCTTGAGCACATAAAGAGTTAATTCACTTTTGGTTACATTAAGTTATATGTATTATTATTTGAATTGTTCTAGTTTCTACTTTTAACACAACCTATCAGCACTATTTTGTTTATTATTGTCTTTTCTATCGTAGATCGCACTAATTACACGGTGTCGATTAATTTTACAAATGACACGAATTATCTAAGCGACCTTCTTTATTAAAATACTACATTTTTGATAAGACCGATTTGGGCGGCAAAATGCCGGGTCGTAGTGCAAAGACTAGACGCGCTTGTTAGGACTTGTCCCGATGTAATGAAGTAATGAATGCGGTTGCAATCGCCGTAGCCCTTTTATACTCCGCTAAAAGACGTGGGTTGAGAATGTTGCGTCAGCCACTTCCACCGGTGGTGAGGGGTGAAATTATTAATAGTTTAGTCCAACTGCCTAATTTTCTATAAACCAAATAGAATGTTCTAGAGATCGGGTCATAATTATTAACCAATGAGAGCATTTTGTCCATATATGGAGCGTGACGATGCTTATAAGCGGGTACTTATATCCGTAGTATGGATGTATAAGTATTATTACTGACTTGAAAACTTAATATGAGTAATTTTATGTAGGTTTTGTTAGATTTTTCTAATAGTAATTCAAATTTATAATTTGAATTACGACATTCCCCTCTAAGTTATCCAAAAAAAAAATAATAAAAAAAAGGAGCTGAAGTTATCTTGGGTGGCTATCCCTACAATGGGTACCCCTGGAGTACATAACAAAACAAATTTGAAGGAAAATTGAAACCGGAAAGTGACCTGAAAGTTACGGGGTAACTAAACTAGTACTGTAGTGCTGGTAGGTGACGTAGGTTGACATAAGTTTAACAAAATTCAAAAAAAATTAAAAAAAAATCAAAATTATGGAAATTTGAAAGTGAAGTCGGGCCTTAAAGCTAGTACATTTGTATGGGAGTTTAGTACATACAGGCAATCCTTTCTTTTTGTCATCAACAAAAGTGAGTGTAGAACACAATCTACTTTTCGTTAAGAACTCTATTTACTTTCTTTAGCTTTATACAATGCAAGATCCTTCTTCATAAGAGATTATCAAAAATTAATTCATAAGAGAAACAGGATTCCAATTAGATTACTGTATTCAAGTGAGTAGAAATGCAGCAAAATTTATACATGTACAAAATTAGGACGCAACAAAATGCAAAGTTATACAGTAGTACAGTAAGGTTATTTTAATTTTAAAATTATTAGTAAAATGAAGAGTGAATGCGCTCTTGACACAATCATAATGATGGAAATATTAACGAGTAGGAGTCTCTCACACATAATACTTTCGCTTAATGTACAGGCTTCATCAATCATATCATTCTATCATAATTCAAAAAAAAAAATGCGCATAAGAAAATTACTATTAATTCATTCATACATCTTTGACTCCAACTTAGTGACATGATAATTTAAGACACTAGACTCCATCATGAGACCATATCGTAAGCTTAATTCACATAATATTTTATTATTACACATAGAATCAATTAATATACATTTACATACAATACATAAGTACATAGTCTTAAAATTAAGTGAACCTATGAGTGTCCTGGAATTATTATTATATATGTGGCTTTAAATTGCTTCTTGTCAGAATACAGAGTGTATTCTGATTATCACATATTCACACTTATATATCACTGGTAACAAAATTATTATTTGAGACACTTCCTGACTTAGTTATTGAAACTCAAAAGTTTTTTAGAGATACCTAATTTATTGTTTGACAAGAAAACATACCGGAGGTGCAATGTACAAGGTTCACTTTTTTAGACACAAAAAAAAAATAAAAAAAATAAAATTTTCTGTTTGCCCATAGTTTCACAGAAGAGTTTGAGGATGGTTTCTCAATGCTAGCTGAACCTAATAGGTGACCATAGGTTCAAAGTTCCTGAGCGCCAGTAATTTTTTTACAAAAAAAATTACAAAAATTCTTAACTTTAATCTTGTCTTATAGACAACTATACTTTAAAAACTTAAACTGACTAAGTAAGCGTCCTTACTTTGTCGAGTAACTAATATTCTACGGAACTAACGTCTTTAGTCGTATAACAGTCTTATACGCATTCGAATATTATACGTCACGATGAAGTACTTAATTGAAACGAACGTTCTTTCCAAACGTTGTTTTTCACAACGATGTACGTATTTTATCATGGCATCAAGCAAGGGATGACCAACTGATAGAAGAAAGAGAAAATTATACATAACAGGGAAAACATACGAAATCTTACGCTATTTGGCAGATTGCGGGATGTAACGCTTTTGCGTCACATAATTAACGTATCTGACCAAAACTTAGACTAATAATGGACTTATTTTTAGCCAATCCATGCTATAATGTGTGACGATCCGGACTTTCGTCAAATTTTTGCAGTAGGCCTACTTAATTAAATTTACCACAAAAGGTCTTCCTCGTAAGATATTCTCATGGTTTCCTAGAGGGAATTCACCAATAACTAATCTCTAATTTATTGATTCATTATCGAATTCAACAAATCATTCCCGATAAATTCAGGAGTATCCAACATTTTACATTAGTCATTAATTTCTCTTTGAATCAATGACTCTTTCCTTGCAGAGTTCTTCAACTATACAAGGAGTATCAAACACATTACATACATTTATACATTAGGATGCATAAAAAAAATCATTATAACTAACTAAGGTCTAGGACATAAGTCTTAAGACAACTCTAAAAATGACTTAGGAGTCACGAACAACTTGTACTACTATTTCCTCCACAGTCCTTATTACTGGGTAAGGTTGGGTCCAGTACTTCGTTGGGGAGGGAAAACAAAAATATCTTCACACAATTAATAAACAATGGGTTAAGTAACCTCCATATCCTTCTTCTGAGCGGTAATTTATGACGTTGATATGTAAGCGATTTCGTTCCTTACCAGGACAATCCACACGTTGGAAAGAAGAGAGGATGCGTTACAGGACTTGACTCTAGGCATTACTAAACTTTTATACTATTGGAAAATATTGGAAGTCTATAAGAGATTCTTTCAATCTGGTTTAAAAAAATGTACTACGGTTGACGATTCCTGACTACAAGGAATAACAAGGAAAAAACTTCTATTTAACACTCAATACGTAACAACGGAAATTTACGAGAATACTCTTCTGCTGCATAACATGCAATAAATGGGAAACGACCATATAACACTGTTGCAGACCAACTGGTCTAGAAATCTAACTTTGGCGAAACTTAAGTCTGGTTTATGTTTCATTACATTCTCAAATAAGGTAGTATCGAGTACCATATACTCTCTAGAACTAGTTCATGTCTTCATCCAATGTAGTTATAATATAATATTAACCACTTTAAATTTCAACACACGCCAATCCAGAACACATGGATTTCACACGAGAATAAAACAAATGATACCGCAATTAGAATTCGTAACCATTCGTTACATCATCCTACACGAAGGTAATTAACACAGGGGTGTAGACGGAGACTTTAATTCGTTATATTACAATAAAAGAATTTCACTTATTAGGATTAAAACGGGTCGGTTTTCCAAGGAAGAAATTATACGAGTTGCTAGTTACATAGGCAGTCACTGAAACGTAAAGGTACAAGAAGATATTCAATTTAATATGTTGCGGACACAGTGAGCAGAGCTAACTAAATCTATTTCAGTAATTCTATACGGAAACTTAGGAAAACTAAGGCAACCAGCTATGACAATCATTACATCCTTTATAATTGGTATCTACTGAAACCGAACTCTAATGGTTAGCTCTATGAGTTTTCCTTCATAAATCAATACATTTTCCTGCAAAAACTCTTAGAAGGATTCAAGAATTACCCAAACAATAACGCATACTTCATGTATTTATTATGCATTAACGAAATTATAACTAAGAACTATGGTTTGAGACTTCAAGTCTCAAACAACTCTAATATTGACTGAATAGTCACAACTTAACCTACGATAACTAGGGTCAATGACTGAAGACCAAAGTTATATATCTTATACTACAGTAACATTTTCAAAATTATAAGAAACAAAAAAAATTAAACAATGGGGGTTTGCTTCATGCCGGTAAACGGGTTTTGTTTTTAAACGTAGGTTGGCCTTAAACACACATTCTGAAGCAACAAGAGAATTATGTGAATAAGGTTCTACAGGGTTGATAGTCGGTACTAACAGGTCAGCTGTTAGGCCGAGTCAACCGAAATCACTCCAAGTGGATATTTGACATATGGTCAAGTCCTCGAGCAAACATAGAATATCTGGGTACGTGCGTATTTTCTACTGAAATATACTTGAAGAATCTGGATTGTCTCTCGACAATAGAAACTATACTTCTACTCGTAGTTTACATAACAGGGTGTCGCCGTCGAAATGTAAACTACATGTGTTTTGGCTAGGCCGTAGGCTTGCACAAAACTTGTCACGTTCAAGAGAGATATACTTGTCAAAGTTTGACTATATCTTTCGTATGGAATTTTCCCACATAGGGTCCCGTAAAATCCTTTAATTCATATATAGTACGTGATAACCTTTTTACTACAATACATTTAATAAACCGGGGTGCTAACTTCTTTGAATAATACTGGCCAGCGTTTGACTGAGTATAAGATTTTCTCCATACGACTTGACCTATTTTTAGAGATATATCTCGTCGGCGTAAATTATAACGTGCGGCGCTTTTGTGAAAGGCCTTTACTAGGGTATGAGAGATTGAATCATAAAATTTCTCTAGGTGAGAGATATCGTTAAGACGCTGTTCTATGGGGTCTGTACTATCTGAAGAAGGAGATTGATTGACTTGAAGAGTTCTGTAAAAAGATGCATGTGGGACGCTTTCATATCCGAACATTAATAAGTGAGGCGTGTGACCGGTAGCGATGTTCATTGTAGAATTGAGACAAGAACAAATCTTAGGTAGGTAGGTACACCAATCTCTCTGATTCTCTTGTACTAACATGGCGAGTAGGGTCACCACCGTTTGGTTATATCTTTCAGAAACATTATGCTGGGGGTGGAAAAAGGCGTTATAACGGAGATCTTTAATACCATAGGATGCAAGAAAGGAACGGAATTCTTGCGAGACAAACTGCTTTCCGTTGTCCATCACAAGGCAGCGGGGAACAGAATAAGGAAGAAATATGTGGTTCTCCAAAAGTTGGATTACATTACGGGAGGTAGCCGATTTCAGCGCAAACGTCCACAAGTATTTTGAAAAATTATCGACCACAGTCAGAATGAAAAGGTTCTTTTTATGACTGAGGGGGAAAGGTCCAATGAAATCTAAGCTAATTGATTCTAATGGTCTGGTCAGGTTCTTGGGGAATAGAGAAGTACCTTGGGGAGGTTGATTATTGTGCTTGTATCCCTTACAGGGTTCACAATTGGAAACTATCTGTTTGACGAAAGCTAAAAGACCTTTACAATAATACGTACGAGAAATGAATTCGTAGGTTTTCTGAACTCCTGGATGACATTGTTCGTTATGATAACTTCTAATAAGTTCCAATATGTGACACTTAGGAACCACTATTTTCCACAAATAAGAAGGATTGTTAGAAATTGAATCCTTTTTGTACTGGGAATATCTGTACAGGTGACCATCATTTATCATGAAATTTGGATAGCTCTGAGGTTGTTTTTCGCAGGAAGAAAATAATTTTATATAAACTGAATCTGTAATGTTAGTAAAAGGTTCGGGAACAGAAACTGGGGAAATAGGTATTCTGCTTAGACCATCTGCAAGATGATTTTCGCATCCCTTCTTAAATACGAATTCAAAATCATACTGGGACAATCTGCAAGCCCATCGCGCAAGGCGACCGCTCGGTGATGAAATTGAATTTAGATACTTCAAACAACCATGGTCACTCATGACTGTAAAACGCGTTCCCTCTAAATAACTCCGAAAATGATGAATTGAATCTACTATTGCTAACAATTCGCGCTCTGTGGTGCTGTAATTTTTTTCTGGGGGGGAGAGTTTCCGGGAATGATAAGCTATGATGTGTTCCATGCCGTTAGCATCCTTCTGAGAAAGGAAGCTTCCCAAGGAAATTGCACTGGCATCGCAGGTGAGAGTGTACGGTAAACTGTAGTCGGGAGGTTTTAAAACCGGTGCTGACGTCATTAAATTTTTTAAAGTGTTAAAAGAAACTTCAGCCTCTTCTGACCATACGAACTTACGACCGTCATATTTGTTACTGGTTAATTTAGTGAGGGGGGAGGCTATTCTAGAGAAATCCTTAATAAAGCGACGATAATAGGCCATTAAGCCAATAAATGCCCTTACATGCTTGCTGTTTGTTGGGCGCGGATAATTTAACATTACTGATACCTTGTCTGGGTCTGTTTGTATCCCATTACGGTCTATTACATGGCCTAAATACTTTAAGGTGGACTTACAAAATTCTGACTTACTTAGTTTTATAGTTAAGTTGGCTTCTTTTAATCTTGACAGGACAATACGTAGGGTTTTTAAATGGGACTCGAAATCTTTAGAGCAAATCAGAATATCGTCTAGATAACAGAATATTTCACTCCTTAAATCAGGAAATAGGGTGTCCATCAGACGCTGCATTTCAGCTGGAACATTTTTGAGGCCAAACGGGGTCACGCAAAAATGGAAGAGACCTCGGTTCTCAACAAAGAATGCGGTTTTCTGTTTACTATCCTCTGCAAGCGGCATTTGCCAAAAACCAAGGCTGAGATCTAAAGCTGTTAGGTATTTAGTGTCACGTAAGTTATCCAATATGTGATTAATATTCGGGAGTCGGTAGCTGTCGGTTTTCGTAATTTCATTTAGTTTGCGGGGATCTAACACTAGTCGACCAGTACCGTCTTTCTTTGGGACAATAAATACGTTGTTTAGATAGGGTGACCGTGAAGGCTCGATTACGTTCATTTCTAGCATAGAATCTACCTCTCTGCAAAGTTGTTCTCTACGGACGTGGGAGGCCGGGTATGTACGTTGTCTCACTGGCAGAGAATTTCCTGTGTCAATCTTATGGCTAACTAAATGGGTACGGCCGAGACCTACCTTCTCAAATGCTATCTGGTCGAATTCTGTTATAACTGATTCTAAAACTAATTTTTGATTGGGAGAAAGATCATCTATTGAATTTAAACATCTAGGGGCACCAGTTACCGAACTAATTTGATAAGACGATTCAGTATTTGATTTCGTGTTTGGGAACAGAGGAGGCACTAACTGTGATTTTTCTAAGAATGGAGTGCCCAAGATGAATTGATCGGTCAAAGAAGGAGCTATTATGAATTCTGTCATTAATACTTTATTATCGAAAGACAAGGGAAGAGTGATCTTGCCGATGGTGTGTATTGGTGAGTTGTCAACACCACTAATATTCCTAGGGCAATAAGTTGGTGTAAAACCGACTTCCGCGAAGGATAGATAAAGGTTCCCTCCGAGCACATTGATTGCTGCTCCGCTATCTAAGAGACCACGATAAGATAAATGAAAAATTTTAAAGTGTAGAAAAGGTCTACGATCACTGGCATTGGAAATTTTTATCGAATTTACCTGCAAAGTATTATAGAATAATCTAACACAAGCAATCCATGCTTTTCTCTCGTTTGTGCAGGTTGTAATATCAGGAGAGGTTCTAACTGGATTGCCTACAAGTTTTTTGCCTTAACTAAGGGAGGTGGACGAGAGAGATCAGGCACGGAGATTTTAGAAGAATTTCTAGAACGAGTAAACCTAATTTGGTTGACCGGGGCGACCGTTGGTCTCTGAGGAGTTCTACAATTGCGCGCTATGTGTCCCATTTTACCACATTGGTAACATTTGACCACTGGAGTAAGGGGTTTCCTAAATAATACTGGGTTCGGAGGTCGTATGGCAATCGAAGGAGGATTTTTAAAAGAAGGCTTGGGAAGAGCTACAGTGATTGTCTCTAACTGGGTACATAATTCCTCTATCTGCTCGAGCGAGGTGGGTTGTGTGGCTATAATCATAGATGCGTATCTCTGGTCTAGTCCGCGCTTTATAGATTTAATTATCTCTGAGGCCCTGAGGGGAGATTCTAAAGATTGATTCAATATAACAATTCTTGAAATGAAGTCTCCAGCACTTTCCAGTGGTAACTGGGTTGCTGTGAGTATTTCTATTCTCCTTAAGCTATTCGAATCAGGGGTGTCAAATCTCTTGATATAAGCTGACTTGATGGTTGACCATGATTTTCCGGAAAAATTAGAAGCTCTGTGAAACGTGAGAGCTCTATCAGCAATAAATTCAGGCAACGAACTACCCAGCAACTCAATAGGATAATTACGAGAGACTGCGAGCTCTTCAAGACGCGTGAAGAAATCTCTGACATTGGATTTACCTACAAAGTGTTGAACGGGCCATGAGGCGAAGTTTGTGGAATAATTCAACGCTCTGACAGGACGAAGTTCTTCAATGGGGTCACACGAAGAAGAAGAAGTGGGTTTTGGGTCTATGCTGATAGTTGACAGTTCCTTCACAGGTGTGGTCATAGTACGAGGGAGGCTCGTCATTGATTCAGTTTCTGAACTTGAATCATGACTATGAATTCCTGAAGATGTTGTCGTATCCCCACTTAATTCCGCATTATAATCAAAACATTGTTTACGCAACGTAAGCAATCCCGCAGATGGTTTTATTCCACGGATTCTTAAAGCTTTGCTCAACGTTTTTGAATTCGACTGTGCGATTCTAGGTATGCCAGTATTATTGGGTTCCATTGTTTGCATTTGGTAGAAAGAGCAGGGAAGAGAAAAAAAAATTGAAAAGAAACAAAAATTCAATTAACAGAAAAATCAGAAAAAGACCAACTGGTACTTACAGCAATAACGTGGTTATTATAAATTGAATTTATTCTGAGCGTATTTTAAATCAAGATCAATATATATGCAATAAGTGGGCCGTTGTTGATGAATTTATTTTTAACAAAATTTATTAATAACTATAAAATTGGTTTTAGTCAATTTTGATTTAAAACTGTAGTATCCTATCAAACTATAAGATATTTGAAAAGAGAGAGAATAAAGTGATAAGGTATTATTACCAAATAACAAACACAAAAAAAAAAAAAAAAAAACTATACTGGTTTCTTAGTAAAATTATTAACTCTTTACTAAGTACCCATTTATAATTGGGAAAATATCCTCTAACTATATTGAACAATATGCCAAAGCGTACCGCATAATATTCACATACATAGGTATTTTTCGCGTCTTAAAACAACGAAAGTCCCTGTTCTATAAGTAGGTATGTATGTCGATGAGAAAAAAAAATATCAGCTGATCAGTTCACGGTCAAACTTCTTATGCCGAGAAAGAAGGTATATTTATAACCACAAGTAGGTACGTACGTAATCACTAGAAAGTTCTATAGGAGTATACACGGGCGGTATGCTACGTCATGAGTCCTTGACGAGTTCCGTTCAAAACAGTGAACCTATGCATATCTATAAGTATGTGTACACTTGGTTCCGGTTCGTACCAGTGGGGAGAGGCACACCGCTTCACCTCTCGTCCCCAATTCCCCGGCGAGAGCCCTTGCACGAGTGAATGTTTCCGCTCCGCGTCCCGCACACTCAATTCCCCTGCCTTATACCCGAGTTGGCTGACCTCGACAACTCTTGCCGGTTTCTTAGCGTGCAACAAATAATCCTATAATAGGTAGGTATTTGGTGGTGCGTCGTAACAGGTACTTAGACAATCCCGCGAAATAATATTTTAACGGCTAACAAAGGATTCACAATACATTTGTTTATTTTCAAACTCCGTAATTTTAATATTGACCAAATGTGTCGTTCTGTATTTTACTAGCGCTAAATTTATTAACTTTATTCGTATCAGGAGAGGGTGGAAGAAATGGGATACTGAATTGACCAAACAACTCTTCAGAGTATATTAATGATAGACAATCCAGCATCGATCCCACCTTAATCTATATCATAACACTGCAAGTTTCACTGTAACACAAAGGGAAATTTTCTATATCCTGTACTCCAGATAATGATGCGATTTATACATGGCATTAGAGAGAAAAAAAAATTCACGGGGCTTGAGCTAGGAAAGAATTGTCGTACAAACAGAAATACAATTCTATACCAAAATTATCTACTGAGACCTTAGTATGAGGGAAACAGTAGGTGTGAAACGAAATTATCAATTTGGTAATTCCTTTTGAATATAAGGGCTGTCAATTCAAACTTCTCACAAGCGCGTCTGTCACAAAATAACAGTTCTTGTGTGATAACAAACAAACAATCTATTCACAAATTTATAACTTCAAAAGTGAACATTGCTTTGCACCAGGTATAAATATAACACATAATACGTTAATTTTTACTTGTCAAACGGAATTTTACTCTAGTTTTTGATCTAAAAAATTCAAACAATCATTTATTTAATTAATTTTTATATTCACCAGATATTATCCCCTCGTTGACGGCGCCAAATGTTGTGGGTAATCTATATGCCCGCGCTGAGGAGCCAACTGTCGAAAGTTGTTCTTATCTTCCTGTCAAATCTCGCCTGAGGTGGGCGACAACTATAGGTGGTCTCCTCCACTTCTACTGTTACGGATGTCTTTAGTCTCTTACCTCTTCAGTTCTGTCTTCTTAAGCTGCCTTCTGGTGGTATTGTAGCACTTGTTCGGATGAGGCTCACAGAATGAGATTAGAAAGTTCAAACGAGAAGCACACAGAAAGATCTATAAAGAGTTCCTCTATTTCTAGCTCAGTATACGATTCTAAGAGAAGTTTCTTATACTTTTTAACTTGTGAGAGCATGAGTATAAAGCACACAGAATGATAGTCTTGTCTCAGGCAATTGTGAGGTTCGATCTGGTATTTAAATAGGTAACTTTGAGATGAATTTGAAACGCACTGTGGTAATTTCACTGTTACTTTATTGAAAGTTTAAACATGGTTTTGGTACAACAATTTTATCAACATTGAGTACAATTCTTGAGCACATAAAGAGTTAATTCACTTTTGGTTACATTAAGTTATATGTATTATTATTTGAATTGTTCTAGTTTCTACTTTTAACACAACCTATCAGCACTATTTTGTTTATTATTGTCTTTTCTATCGTAGATCGCACTAATTACACGGTGTCGATTAATTTTACAAATGACACGAATTATCTAAGCGACCTTCTTTATTAAAATACTACATTTTTGATAAGACCGATTTGGGCGGCAAAATGCCGGGTCGTAGTGCAAAGACTAGACGCGCTTGTTAGGACTTGTCCCGATGTAATGAAGTAATGAATGCGGTTGCAATCGCCGTAGCCCTTTTATACTCCGCTAAAAGACGTGGGTTGAGAATGTTGCGTCAGCCACTTCCACCGGTGGTGAGGGGTGAAATTATTAATAGTTTAGTCCAACTGCCTAATTTTCTATAAACCAAATAGAATGTTCTAGAGATCGGGTCATAATTATTAACCAATGAGAGCATTTTGTCCATATATGGAGCGTGACGATGCTTATAAGCGGGTACTTATATCCGTAGTATGGATGTATAAGTATTATTACTGACTTGAAAACTTAATATGAGTAATTTTATGTAGGTTTTGTTAGATTTTTCTAATAGTAATTCAAATTTATAATTTGAATTACGACATTGTGAATGAAAAATATTTCAGCTCTCAATAGCTCAGAAGTACGTATTTTATTGGTGCGGCTAACTGCGTATTTCAACGTTTATAGGTAGGCATATTTATGTTGGAGAAACCATCTTTAAGAAAGGTATGCTAATGATAACAAACAGTTTCTTCTTTATAATAAACACAACATTTCAAAAAACAGAATATATTGAATAATTTTTTAAAAAAATGTTAATACATAGTTGAGTTTTATTCACATGGACCACCCCAACATCAATATAATAGCACTTGAGATGCCGTAATAATTTATATGATATGTGATACTACACGGCCATGGAAGATGTGGCTGTGAATGAAGCGAAAATTGTTTTTAAAAACACATTTCGAAGAGTTTCGAGTTTCTAATGGATGTTATAAAACATTTTAGTAAAATGTACCTACATACCTTCGTTCAGCATCATCTGGATATAGTACCTATAGTATTATTATTACATAATATTATGTAGGTAGATTGTAGGTACCTATTTCAATTGCTGCGATTTTGTATTATTCATATTTTAATTGAAGTGGTTGGTATCCTGTACTAGAGGCCGTGGGTTCTATTCCATCAGGTGCTGAACATTTTCCACTTTCGTGACACAAGCTATAGGTACTCCACGTTCGCTTTCTTTGTGGAGCATGTGGTCGCCACAAAGCCTCGCCAAGCATCTCTATCCTAGGCTAGTTCCAGGGTGTCATTCCAATCCATGCCGGCATCCCGAAGGTGTCCATTGTACGCTCTCTTGATAGTGAGTCTTGGTCTGCCATGTCTTCTAGTACCTACCACTCGGTGTGTAAAATAGACTTCCATAGTCTATGGACTCGGGGGACATACGAAGGACATGGCTGAGTCAGCTCAGTCTACGATTAAGGACTACCATTATTGTCACTGGAGGTTGCAACGTTCGTGATCGGATCGTTTCATCTGTCACAAAATCGAACTACCTTATCTCCAGGTACCTACTTAGAGAAATCGGAAAAAAGTGGAACTGGACACAAGTGTATTTAATATATTTAGTACGGTATATGTATGGTACCTAAGTTGAACGAAGATGCGCGAAGAAGTTGGCGGACTTGGTTTTAAAGCGAGTTTGTTCCAAAGACAATATTTTCGAATGCTCAATTATTGCAACTATTCGACTAACATTTTTTTTTTTTGAGAAACAGTTTAACAAATACAATTCTAAAAGAATTATTTTTCAAAATATTGTTGGTCAAAACAACTTTTCGAATAATTTTCATATACCTAATACAGGTCTGGGGGCTTAGTAAAATAATTATGGATGTGCATAAAGGATCGTTTTGATTAAAAAATATATTAAATATAATATTACGCTTATAAAATATGAAATTATCTTTTTGTTGACGAAAACAGAAAGTTCCTAATCCACAGGACACCACGTTATTTCAAAAATTAAAACAAAGCCTCTTTAATCCCTAAGATTAAATCCAAAAAATAATAATATTGAAAAAGTTTTGCGGTGCAGGAGTTAAAGTTCAAAAGTCAAACGAAAGCGTTCGACCGTTTTAATTTCAAACTCGACTCGACTCAATATTATGAAAATAAGTAAAACATTTTTAATCCTACTACAGAAATTCAATTGATTTTTTTTATCCTTAAACCAATAAGCTGTTATACACTTTCCTATAATATGGAACTTATTTACATCTTTACGATCTATATGGCATTTAAAACTATGAATAATATGATTTTCGTTGGTTATAAGATTTTTCGATCAAACTTAAAAAGTAACATTGTTTTATCTTGTTAAATAGCTCGAGAGCTCATGTATTGAATCGCTTCGGGTGACAAACTGTGAAAGTTCATCATGGTGCCCCCGAACTTGGTTATTTGGCATTCTTGAACGATATGGCTTGATAATTTTATATATAAAAATGGAGAGTTATCTCGCGTGGTCATCGGATGACGCCAAAACGGCTGGACGGATTGCTCTAATTCTTTTTTCGTCGTGTACGCTTTTATCAGGAGAAGGTTGTACGAGAACAAAAAAAAATATGAAAATTAACTTTAACAATATAATTTTGTTCTACTTTTGAATTTTGACACGAACTGTCAGTTGTTAGATAGGCAGTTGGTTTAATTACATTTTTATTTAGGTACGTGTATACGATGGAGTTTAAGAACGTAAGCCGATATTTAGGTACGTGTATACAATGGAGTTTAAGAACGTAAGCCGATATTTAGGTACGTGTATACAATGGAGATTAAGAACGTAAGCCGATATTTAGGTACGTGTATACAATGGAGATTAAGAACGTAAGCCGATATTTAGGTACGTGTATACAATGGAGTTTAAGAACGTAAGCCGATATTTAGGTACGTGTATACAATGGAGATTAAGAACGTAAGCCGATATTTAGGTACGTATATACAATGGAGTTTAAGAACGTAAGCCGATATTTAGGTACGTGTATACAATGGAGTTTAAGAACGTAAGCCGATATTTAGGTACGTGTATACAATGGAGATTAAGAACGTAAGCCGATATTTAGGTACGTATATACAATGGAGTTTAAGAACGTAAGCCGATATTTAGGTACGTGTATACAATGGAGATTAAGAACGTAAGCCGATATTTAGGTACGTATATACAATGGAGTTTAAGAACGTAAGCCGATATTTAGGTACGTGTATACAATGGAGATTAAGAACGTAAGCCGATATTTTTGTTTTGCCGAAGTTTTTTTTGTGTTTTCGTTGAATTTTTACTCATATTTTTCAAATAAATAGAAAAGTGAATACAAAGAGGTGAGTTAAGTTTTATTTCTAAAAGGTTCCAACTCAACGCAAGAACCTCTTGCTTAGAGCTTAATCGGTTGCCAGTAGTAACGTAACTAATGTATTGGATAAAGCTTTTTCAGAATACAGAAATGTCAAAAGTCTCAATAAAAATTGGATACGACGCAACTCAGTTTTTTTTTTAATTTTAAGTTGTGCAATTTTGTCATTCCCTTAATTTGTAAAATTTGTATTAAAAGGCCACTTGGCCGTTTATTATGTTAATAAATAAATAAATAAACTCAATCGTCCGTTTTTCATTTCAGAATAGCCGTCATTATCTTTTTTAATGACATTTCTTTCTCGTTGTTATTTCCTTGGTGACCATATTATTATTATCAACGTTCAAGTAGATATATGTACTCTTTTTTGAAAATATGACTGTAGGTATGTACATTCGTTTGGTAAAGTATAAAAGCACCCCAGCACCGCTTATATCATATTATATTCAGACACTTTTTAACAGAAACATGCGACTGACATATAGGTATATATATTTTTTTTATATATGTAAGCCCTATGGTCCATTAAGGGACATTTTATTAAAATCTCCTAATCACTGTTGTTTATGGAAATATTATTATTTGTACAAAACGGTTTTGTGTTTTAGGGGAAAAAAACTAATCCTGGAACCTTTAGGATTATAAAAATGTTCATTATGTGTGTAAAATGGAGGTACTCAAATGCTTTAATAGCACAGAAGGTTCTAGAATGGTTGTGAATAGGTTTTAGAAGGCTACTGAACCATTTGAAAACCTTTTCTAATCTAGTATAATGTTTCGGTGATGTATTGTGTTTGAAGCCTTTAGGAATTAAACAAAAATGTTCAAAGTACATAGCTATAAAAGTAGGTATCTACTTTAAAACGCAAATACGTATCTATGTTCAATATTTTTATGTTAAGTTTTTTCACAACGACAAAATGGTTTGTCAACAGATGCATCATGGCGTTAAGGACAAAATCTTAAGCTGCGCAATTCGCATCCTATAAAGAGCTAAAGAGAACTGCGAAGGACTGGGAAGAATGAAGAAGTAGTTGCAGATATTTGATGCTATATGATCCGCAGGGTTGAGACCAAATAAGAAGAAACAATTACTTAGGTACATACCTATCTAACTAAATTTCCCTTTTATACCCCACTCAGGTGCATAGGGAGGCAACAAGAGTTCTCAATTGCGCTCGATCTTGCGCAATGTTTATGACCTCCTCCCACACTATGTTCAAATCCCTCAGCTCTGCTTCAAAGGAGCGGAACAGAGAGGGTAAGTGTTGTGAGAGGGTTTATATTGTCTTCGGGACCCTAATTTTATTTTTTTATCTATCATGGAGGAAGAACAGCGGTCTCCTAGACCAACGTTCATTCGAATCCTTAACACATGCCCCAGCCAAGTCAATCTCCTCTCCGCAATAGCAGAGGTAACGGGGTGGTACCGTATTATATCCAAAATTTTCCTGGAGATTTATTTTTGCCTGGACTTTGATCAGGTGCCAGGACTCACACCCATACAGGAGAATATGCAACACACACATCAAACACTTCATATTTCGTCTCGACACTAAACGCCGACGCTTTACATATCTTGATAATGTTGTTAAAGGTGCCACTTGCCATATCGATACTATCAGGAGCTCAGCCTCGAGGTTACCAGAGGTGGTAATGGTTACTACCAGGTATTTAAATTTACTTACATATCTAGCTACAAATAACTTTCTACATAAAAATACTTAAGAAATATTTGAAATATCTATGTGAATATGTATCAAAAAGGTTGTACCTGATGTTTTAAGATCCCTCTAAAAAGGTACTCGAAAAATGTTGTACCTACATACACATACCTATGTAAAAACATATAAAAGTAATCCCCTACAAATGTACCTATACGAGCAAAAGGAATGTGAGTGCGTAAGAATATGAATACAAAACATAATTTCTTTACGAAACATCGAACACCAATACAAAATTTTCTCCATGGAATGAAATTGTATTACGCTCGGTAGATACCCTACCATGGGCTCTTCAACCAGCGACAAACGGGCGATATGTGGCCATAATTCATTAGCTTGAAAAATAATGAGAGTTTGACGGCGAACGCTGAAATTATACAATTTCATATTATCTGTACAGAAGTCTTCTTGTATGTATGTCAACTTTATTGTATTATTAAAAAGTACCTATTATTTTATAAAACTGAATCTGGGCTCATCCAAAGTTAACACAACTATATATATACCTTTGACATATTTCACAGTAAGCAGAGGATGTGAAAATTTTCGGCACCGGGGATCGAACCAACGAAACACCCACTTGTGTTTCGTATGGTTATATACCGACATGAGACCTTGAAATACTTCTTCTTCGACCTCGCTTTTATCCCATTATTTGGGGTCAGCTCTCCTAACTTGTCGTGAATATCTACTTAAATACAAAATCTCGAATTTGATTGAGTATTTTTAGACAAATAAATGTGTAACTATGTTGTTTCTGTCATTAATAATTTTATTTGAGTAGGTATACATGTTTCGGCTATAACCTAGCCATTATCAATACTTAATTAACGTTAAAATTAAATTATGTTAGTATTGATAATGCCTAGGTAATCGAATAATCAGATCGGGACCGTGAGGTTGACCACCTCACGTCCTTAAACCTCAACCGGTCAGAAAGGCACAATAATGAGCCTCGGACGCCTTCGAACGCAATGGAGAGCTCTTGATGCCTCCCTATGCTCCTGAGTGGGGCTTAGGCCTCTCGCATTGTGGGTTGGTTTGGGGGGGATCCGCGGCGGGCTTGATTTGTGTAGGGCCGGTTTTTTCAGTTTGATTGCTTTGATCGAGCTGGGGGGTCGGTTTTGCTGCGGATCGGTCTTCTCCGGGCTGGCTTGCGTTGTGCGGGAGGCCATAGAGGGAGTATGTATGTACGTATGTAGTGATAGAAACAACATAGTTATACATTTATTTATCTAAAAATGGATAACTGTATGTATATATAATGTATGACTTTTTATAATATAATTCTTTTATTGATAATTATCTGAGTAAAGTATAATATAAAATAAAAAAATTTAGAGTATTTTTAAGATATACTAAGATAGATATACTATAAGAGATACTTTTAAGTATTGATATTTTCCCCGAAAATGAGTAAAACTCGTGCTTCGGGGAGGAGTTTATTTATATATTTTTTTGGACATACAATTGTATATTTTTTAGCATTAGCTAATTGTTTTGTCAATTTTTACTTTTTAAATATGTTGTCTTTGTTTTTACTGGGTTGGCTGGCAGAAATCCTTCAGGATAAGTCCGCCCCTTCGACTGTCCAAATGTTTTATTTACTGTCGCCACACTGTCCTTTTGAACAATAAAGCTTTTTTGTTTATTTTTTATAACTGGCACAAAGAAAATTAAAAATTTTGATGAAATATTATATTTAATATTATTATGTTTACGCGAGATATTTTGTTCTAGAGAATTTTGGTCTAAACGAATAAACCCGGTTGATAAGTAGAAAATTCGTTCATTTTCTTTGTTTAAATAATTTCACCAAAAATTCACGTTCACTTTTAAAAAATATTAGGTAAATATATTATCATTCTTCAAATACCGCCTTAGGTAGCTAAAAGTTTGAAGACCCCTGCCCTTCCACCTAAGAGAGTGTACCGCGTTGGTTTCGCATCATGAAAAATTATTTTCCGATACATTCATCAAAGCAAGTATTTAATATTATTATTATTATTATATAAATATGGCATTACGTCACGTAAAGGACGATTTGTGCCAACTGGCAGCAAAGTAAGACTTACTCACAGACGGAAAATAGACATGGAGAGAAAAAAAAAAAAAAAAAAAAAAAATAATACTAAACATAAAATAGCTATCTATAATAAAATCATATTTTTCTCTATGTACACCAAAATATGTTTGTATATGCTCTTCGAAGGAGTGGACAAGAGATGGGTCATATTGATAGGGAGTTGAATATTCATTCTATTGTACAATTCGTATCTGTCTCTTAAAGGACAGTCAAAGAACACATGGTCCAAGTTCTCCAGATCCAGCTCGCACTCGCAATATGGACTGTCGACTAGATTAACTTTGAACAAATGACTGTTCAGTCTATGGTGACCAAAACGCATTCGGCAAATGTTAACGATTTGAGGTCGGGTCAACTTCAAACCATGATACCAGGGTTTTTTGGAGATATTATTTTTGATAGCTTTGTAAAGAGATCCCTTGGTAAGGCTCTCTCTATCCCAGAAGATTTCCCATCTTTTAAAGGCTGCCTCCTCCATATTGCGCCTCCGGTCACTTATAGGAAGAACAAAACTCCCAAGAATGGTCCCAGAAATAAATGCTGATCTCGCTAGAGAATCAACTTGTTCATTATATTGTATACCCTTGTGTGAAGGGATCCACGTGATGACTGTCTCCTGGTGGTTATTCATTTGATCAAATAGTTCCTTCTTAATTTGTAATAATATCTCATTATCCATACGAAATGGGTCTGAGAAAGAGAGAGATTGGACCAATGAGAGGGAATCTGTGAATATAACCGTTTTATCGAATTTAAGATCACTGACGATGTCAAGAGCCTTCAGCAACGCAACACACTCCGCCGTGAAAATCGATGCTTCTGGAGGTAACTTGATTAGAACTTTTATATCGAGAGAGGGGATAAGGACTGCTGCACCCACGCATTCCTCGGAAGTAGTTTTGGAGCCATCAGTGTAAACTTGAATATGCTTTGGCCATTTAGACTCAATTTGAAACTGAAATTCACTGTTTATTTGTTGGGCAGACATCAAACAAGATTTGTCTAAACCCATGTGTGGAACGGTATCAGGTCTAAAGATTAAAGCTTCGAATGGGAGGTTGTATATAGGGGAGGGAAATGGGTATTTTTTTACATGGAAGTTGATGCTCGAAAAACTTTCACACAGATTAGGTGGTTGTCGTTTCAACCAAAATCTATCATTTCTTACGATGTTATTGAGTACAGCAATTCTGCTGGTTAAAGGATGTCCTTCGTACATTATCTTTTTCGAGTAATAACAATCCGACAAATACCGACGTCGAATTCTCAATGGCATATCAGCACATTCGACCTGAAGGGCGTTATTTGGAGTAGATTGCATAGCTCCTAGAATCAACCTCAGGGACTTTGTCTGAATCCTGTCCAATTTAGACTCCAAAGTTTTTGGGAGAGGGTCAAATAGGAAACTCGCGTAATCCAAATGACTTCGGATTAAGGCATTATAAAGTAGCTTTAATGTGGAAGGGTGTGATCCCCAGGATATGTTGCACAGAGCTCTCAACATATTGATACCTATTTCACATTTTTGAGATATATGATTAATTTGGGAATGCCATGATAGCTTCCTGTTTATGAAAAGGCCTAAAAATTTAACTTCCTCCACTTGAGGAATTGGAAGACCCTCAGATTTTAGTACGATTGAAGGGTTGTTATGTTTTTTAGAGAATACTATTGATTGTGATTTATGGGCCGAAAGTCTCAAGGAATTATCAAACATCCATTTGTTGATCTTATCAATAGCAGAAGATATGCACTCCTCAGCAAGGGAGAGATTTTTGTTTGACGTATATATTGCGATGTCATCAGCATATTGGACAATAGAGCAGTTAGGTGGAATAAGAGATTCCAGATCAGAACAGTACAGGTTAAATAAAGTTGGGCTCAAAACGGATCCCTGAGGAAGTCCCTTCCACACGCTTCTACTCACATTTTTCTCACCATGATTGACGACGATGGTTCTTTCAGAAAATATGTTGAAAATTAATTTGGCAAAGGGTTCCGGAAAGGAAAGATTTATCATTTTTTTATAAAGAGTGGAAAGACAAACATTATCATATGCGGAATCGATATCGAGGAATACTGCGATTGTAAACTCTTTTTTGGAAAGAGCTATATGTACGTCGGAGATAAGTAAGCTAAGATTATCAATACAAGAAAGGGATTTACGAAAACCGTATTGGGATTTGGGAAGGATTGACTTATGTTCAATTAACCAATCAATTCTATTTTTTAGGAGGTGTTCCAGAATTTTCAAAATACAGGATGAGAGGGCAATAGGTCTGTACGAGGAACCTAAAGAAGGGTCTTTTTTTGGTTTAGGTATTGGAATGATAAGTTGTTTTTTCCAACTTTCAGGAACAGAAGAAGATATGAGAATTTTATTTACAAAAGACAAAAAATATTCTAGGAAAGATGGTGGGGCCTTTTGGAAAAATGTATATGGGATCAAATCTAAACCTGGAGCAGAGTCTTTTACACGCTGCAGACAGCATATTAGTTCCCCCATTACGAAGGGTGAAATAAGAAAAGAGAATGTTTCTGAGCTGGAGTAATTTAAACAAGGAGGAGAAATTTGATCAATACGTGGCGCATATGGGGGAGCCAAGAGATTCACAAATTCAGGTAACCAGGTCTCTACTCCTTCCTTAGGGAAGGAAGGAGAGAAAGAACCCTTAAATCTCTTGATCATGCTCCACACGTATGACGAATGAGAATGGGGAGACAGCGAAGAGCAGAATTTCTGCCATCCCTGTCTCTTTTTTTGTCTTAATCTTCTTTTGACTTTAGCCTGGATAGATTTAGCCGTTAAGAAGGCATCCAAACTAAAATTTTTCCGAACTTTGCGCATAGCCTCCTTTCGATCTCTGATGAGTTCAGAACATTCTTCGTCCCACCAAGGGGCATTTCTTCTAGGGCGATTATTACATGCCTTTTTAGGAATGCTTTCATCCGCAGCTGAGTAAATAAACTCTAATAATACAGTATTTTCTTCATCCACATTTGAACATTCGTTTCCTTTTGAAATTAATGATGGAACGTTATTATCTAGATGTCTAGAGAAGGCATTCCAATCTGCTTTGTTCAAATTGTATAATTGTCTTCCGTGAGGAGAATTTTTGATAGGTTTAGTATGAAATTGAATCACAATCGGATAATGGTCACTGGATCGAGGGTCATCCATAATCGACCAGTGGAGGGAAGCCATTAAGTTATTGGTACAAATAGATAAATCTACTGCGCTTTTGTTCTGGCCTGGAGGGGTCATTCTAGTTGGAGAACCATCGTTGACAATACATAAGTTATGAGAATCTAAAAACGAAAGGACAGAATTCCCTGCTCTATCTGAGATAGAGCTTCCCCAAACGTTGGAGTGACAGTTCAGGTCTCCTAAGATAACGAAAGATGAAGGAAGAAGTGCGACAACAGCGTCAAAGAATCCGACGTCGAAGCCGGTGTTGGGAGGAATATAAACTGATACATATGCGATCCCATCGACAAGGATCGCCACTATTTCCAAGTACGGGTTTTGTGGTAAATTAATTACAGAGTGAGGTATTCTATGATCAACTAATATGGCAGCTCCGCCACCTCTTCCATATAGTCTATCTGAACGCGAGCATACATAACCTGGTACATTAAAATTGAAATGAGGAAGGAGCCATGTCTCTTGGATCAATGCGATATCAATGTCCAAGTCATGGAGGAGTTGAATTATTTCGTGTTTATTTGATACGGCACTTCTGCTGTTCCACTGTAATAAATTTAAATGATCTCTTTTGTTTTTATTGTTATCTTGTAAATTTGCCATGATTATTATTTTATTGAAATATAAATGTATAAAACGATCGATTAATGCGTTGTGCTAAGGTTGCACAACACATCATTCTCACTGTCAGACATCTTTTCAAATACTTTTGTAAGCATAGGGAGAATCAAAGGAATAACATCATCTTTAGGACTAGAAATAACTAGTGAGAGAATCTGGGAAAGCATTTTAAATAGTTGGTTTTTTTCTGAATCGTATGAAAGCGTGGAAGGAACGGTTTCTATATTTTTAAGAGCGCAGCCATTTTGGAGATTTGTGGATTGCCCATTGGAATATGAAAGAAGGGCCTCTGTGGCTCTTTTATCTAGATTTGGTTTTACCACAGGACGTGTAACAGGGGTGGTAGGTTTATTTTTTGTAGATGAACCATACTGTTTTTGTGAGGACGAAACCACCTCACTGTAAAATTTTTTTGAAGGGGGAGTTTGTTTGACGGCTTCAACAAAAGAAATATTTTCAGATGCCATAATGTATTTTATTTTCTTTTGCCTGATGAATTCAGGGCAAGAAACATCTGTCGTCAAGTGTTCTCCCTTGCAATGGGAACACTTTGGAGGGAGTTCTTTATCTGGGCAAGATTCACCAAGGTGATTTTCACCACAACGGAAGCATTTAGGGGAAGAGGTACAGTTCTTTTTAGTATGTCCAAATCTAAGGCAACGATGACAAATATAACATGGACGAGCGTACAACTCCACTTTGATGGAGTTATAGAACAAATATATATGCTCAGGCAGGGATTGGCCCTCAAATGATAACAAAATAGTGGTAGATGGTTTCCATATAGTAGTCCCATCTGGAGCTGTAATCCTTCTGTTTAGCCTTCGAAGATTATTGAGCTTTCCACAAGAAGAGGGAACCTCAATATTCTCAAAGATTTCTTCGTCTTTAAGCTCTGTTGGTATTCCGCGAATGATTCCATGTTTATACAATTTATAGCTTGGAATGAATGCATTCAAATTGTATGTAGATAAAATATCATTAGAAATGAATGAGTTCGCTGAATTTGCAGATGAAAAAGTCACAGCTATTTTATTTCTACCGTCTGAACGCACGCCACCACTTACGATGCCTTTAACGCCATTCTTAGCCACTAGACCTCCAAATACCATTGGGTGAAGATGTTTGTCAGGGTTTTTATTTTCTACTATGACCAAAAATGGACCATGAGAAGATTGAGGGTACCTGGCCGGAGCCTTTCCTTCGGGGTTAGGTTGGGCCTCGGTACTCGGAGAAGTTACTGATGAAGGAAATTGAGTATCCATGATTGTCCCAGAATCGGACATCAGAGAAGAATCATCCGTTCTTCTTCTCTTGGTGCTAGAGTTTACATCGTCTAATCTGATTTTATCGGGGTCTTTATTAGGGGGGTCTCCCATGATGCTACATTAGTATTGAAAAAAAAATAACAACAAAAAAATCTAATTTTAGAATGAAAAAGAGAAAAAAATAAATGGGTACTTAAACCTACTTAACACTAATAAGTGAAAAAGAAAAAAAAAACAATAATATTATTATTAAAGTGAAAAAATAATAAATGGTTTTATAAATATCTGTTTTTTCCCAGCGATGTAAATAAATGACGTCACTACTGAACACCTGCACAAGAAAATCTATTTAATATTATGAATGAGTTGATTTCTAATAAATTATCTTTCCCCATAGGCAGAATACTGACTGCCACGTATGCATGAAGGCATAACCCATATGGCGCTTATATTTTCAAATAAAACGGGCCGATTTTAAGTCTTTTGAATAATAGGTAGGAACCTACCAATTTCCAAATTTATGTCTAGGAAACTAAAAAATAAATAGGATATTTCTTCTTCTAACCGGGCTTGTTCAATTAGTGTCAATTAATCAGTACCTACCTAATTCCTTTTATTGAAGAAACTGTTTATTTTAACGCGTTAATAGCCCTATTTTGGAAGATTTTAATTTATGTAAAAATTTACAAGAAACTCATTCAATTCTCTTTGGTGCATCACTTTGGCAAAAATTAAAATTTAACGTAGCTATTAAAAATATAAACTTTGTTGATTATTGAGTTAGAAAATCTAAAGAAACTGAGCATGTGTAAGAGTTCTGAGATATATACATATGCCATTCAAAAGGCAGTTTTGTGATCCTTATTTAAGATGTTAGGAAAGTTCCTTTCTCTATAGTTCGGAGTTCTCTCATGATAACATTACATAGTGATGTATCATGAGAAGTTTATAGCTTTCTAGGTAGGTATTTTTTATATTTGTTTTTTAATTATTATCCATACAAATTTGTAGGTATTTTGTGCTAATATTATGATTTTATGAATAGGTAAATGTTTGTCTTTATTTTTCTCTTTCAAAATTTCAATTTTTACAATTATGTATTACGTAATATTATTTTATACATTTAAATAAAAATCTTAAAATAATAACCTCCCTGGTAGAGACGTGTTTCGTATTAAATTGTATTCTGATGTAGGTACTTACTGTTTTTTTTTTAGATTTTCCTATAAAAACTACTATCCCACATTAATTGAGACATTTTATTTAAATATGTAGGTATATTGATCAGTCATCCCTTTTCCAAATCTTTTCCCCCGCGTACCCCCATGGTCTAACCACTCCTAAGTCCCGACATTAAATAATTTATTTCATTACTAGCTTAAGTACCCGTGCCTTGCACAGGAATCGTGGATTTATGACCATGATACTTCAATTTATACCTGTGAAGTTAAGTTTGATTAGGGCAACTATGTGTAGGACAAAATGTAAAATCGGCGCGGAACTTACACAGGAGCTCCTGGATGGCCAGGTACTCAAGCAAGGTGGCAGACTGGCCCTCACACTCTTCAGCTTATTCCTGGAATATGTGGTGCATAAAACATACCTCGACGATACAAAGACTAATATATATTTCCAAAGTAGCCAAATCGTCGGATATGCTTATAACCTCAATATAGTAGGAAGATCCCTGATAGCCATAAGGGAGGTCTTTGACGCCTTGGAAATAGCAGCAACGGAGTTGGGACATATAGAAATCAACCGAAGGATAGAACAGGAAACAAAGCATTCTTCTCTACTCTACTGCCTGTGCTCAAGTCAAGAAGTGTCAATAGGAAAACAAAGATCACCCTCTATAAAACTATTAATATAACAGTTATGACATATGGGTCCGAAGAACGGGCAATGATTTTGGAGCCCATAAAAGATAGAGAATCCTGGAGAATACGGTTTAACCATGAGCATTACAATCTCTGATTATGCTAGATTGGGCAAACTCAGAAGGGCAAGGATACCGTTGGTTAATTTCATTTGTTTTTAAATAAAACTCTGTTAATATCACTTATATTACCACGGAGTGGTCGGTAGTCCAGTGGTATCAATCGCCGGCATTCATGCGCACAGCGTATTGGAGGTCATAGGTTCGAATCCCAGCCATGCCAACCATTTCCGCTTTCACAACACAACCCTTTGGTTAGTGTGAAAGATGTCAAAAAGTGTAATTGTGTTCACTTCGAGTGAGCACAGATTCATTAAAAAAAACATATAAGTAAATTGGGCAAGGCATAATCAGAGAATGCCATCTTAATGGGTATCGAAAAAATCCAAGGACATAGCAAGCTTGAGGAGACAGGAAGACCAAAATAAAACAATATGAACATTTTGTTAAAAAAATGTTTTATGAAACATTAAGCTGCATGTGGAGTTGAAAAAAATGATAACAATAATTATAAAAAGATATTTCTTTTAATTGGTGAAAATTTACAATGTTTATACTCAAAGATTAATTATTTTCATTTGCACTGTTCATATTTAGAATGTAACACAAAATATAAGCTAAAAATGAATTCATAAAATATATGAACAACTTCATGAACTTCAATTATTATCATTATAATATTATGATCTTATAAAAATATGACATTAAATGTTGAAATTTTTTTTTTTTAATTATCTCATGGGTATATGATACCATGTGATCAATTTACAAAATGATCTTTCAAAGAAATTAACAAAATCCATATCCTTCAAAGCAACAATTTTCTTAGAAGCTATTAGAAGTACTTATGTTATATTTAAATGTTAGATACACATTTGAGTTTACCATACTTCAACAGTGACGATGCATAAAATGCAAAAAAAATATATGTAGTATAATAATATTCCCAATCTTTCTTAGAAAAAGTGTACTTATTTTGTCCACTTCTTAACTAAAAATCAAAGATAATATAAACAAAATACAATAAGACAACAGCCCCCGAAGACAAATTCAAATTGGCGTTCCACTACAAAGGAAGATTTCGTTAATGTATTATAGTGCGAAAAAATTAACTGTCCACTGGAACATATTATAAACAATTATTTAAACCAAACAAAGACACTTATATAAAAATATAAAAAGTGGACACTTAATTTTCTTCCTACTCTACATTGTCGAAGTATTTGTTTGTAGTCGATCGCCAAATGCAATTTCTTCAGGCTTAGGTACAGGTGTGAAAAGAAAATTGAATGTTATAATATTTAAAGACTTCATAAACTACATTGAGGTTTTAGTAAAATAACCTCATTATCGCAATATTATTATGTAAAACTAAATTATGAAGTCTCAGGTTTGTATCCATTTACTGCTTTGATAAGTTGAATAGACGTAAGGTGTGATAGAGTATATTATTATAACTATTATATTATTCTCCACGACCTTGGCAACCACTTCTTCAACTCCTCCGCTATTCTTATTCCAGACCAATCTCTTAAATTGGGCATCCAAGATATTTGCCGACCGGGACCTCTTCGACCATCCAACTTTTTCATCGCCAACAGTTGAAAGACTCGTATATATCCCGATGCACAATGACCCATAAATACTGTAACAAAATATTATTCGATTAAAATAAACACAGAGCAACACATTTTTTTTTTGTTGGATTTGAAGACTGGTAAATATTTAACGAATCAATGGAATAATAAATAGACAGACAGATTTTTCACTTTTTAAATTGATATTTGTTATATTTTGTGGATGAAAACAATAAATGGGTATTAATTATTATCATCGCGGGCTTCTTTGATATATGACAAAACCCTTCTAAATGAATATGTTTTAACTTAACAGAGTGTAGAGGTATCACTCGGGGAGGTGTCAAGAAACCCCCGCTAAAAACTATGTTCACCCGTTAACCTAACCTAACCTATTCAAATCGTAGTGTTATCATTCGAGGATGTTATCAAATCCTTTAATCTATCCAAATTGACTAACTAAACGACAATGACCAGCAATATCTTCATTTTTAAAACAAAAACACAAATTTGAGAATCAAAAAATGAAATGTCACTCCTTGTAAGAAAAGATTGTATGACATAATTTGATTGCTTGATGTCAACATTCAGTGAATCTAAAATAAAATTACCTTTAAATCTTTCGGAGAGGTGCAATTATTTATTACCCTTTTTTCATTTCAAAAAGTCATCATTTGAAGTGCAAAAATATCCTTGATTTGACATAAAACACAGATTCTGTAAACAATGATAATAAAACATTAGTTTTGAAAACACAATTTATATAATAAACCACAATTATTCCATGTACTTACCAGTTTTGTGAGTTTTTCTTTTAAACATTATAATAACTCGTAATGTATATTTTTATTGTTTATTTTCTTTTCTGACAGAAGGGACGCGCTATGACGCGTAGCTGTCAGTAGCTTCTTCTTTTTGGCATATCATCCCTAAGTGGGGTGTTCCTGCCATAATCACAAAGATAATATTATATTCAATTAATAGATGTCTTATCCAAACTTGTTGATAAATTTCGAAAATATTAAAATAATCCGAAAGATCAGGTGTTTCTTTATTTGTATTTCATTCTATACACGAAATATAAAAAAAGGATTTAAAAAACAGGATCATTACTTTCGCATTTTTTTTGCTATGGCCTCAGTTATTGAAGTTCTATTGTCTGTGTGCCATCGCCAAACGTCAAACTTTCTATAGATAGACGTCAAAACAATAACACAATATCAATAATTATTATGTATTCCTTTTTCAAAATTTAATTAATGTATTGTGTTTCCTGTTATTTTTATTAGGTAGGTACCTAAGCAAATGCATGACTTTCTTTTTGTTTGTACTCATATTTGTTTTTATTTCTATGAAAGATTCATTTTATAACTATCTACTTTGCAAACATTGTTCTCACAAGTATGATTTATTATGCCTTTAGGAAAAAATGTTTAGTATGAGGTTATACTCAGTCATTTCACTTTCATAAGGATATCAACTGTGGTGTTTCATGAAATGATAAATCTCCTTTAAAATAAATGACATTCCCCTCTTAAACATGTATACCTACATAATCATAAAAAAATGTATTTTGATGTTATTTATCTATTTTAGGTTGACTTATGAGGACCACAGTCCTATAAATGCCACCTTAAGGCCAGCAAGACTTGTTATCGTCCAAGCTTTGAAATTTTCATTCTGGTTTCAACGGAGCCCACAGAGATCATTCGACCATTAAAGCGTTTATCTTCTGAGTATTGTATTTCTCAACAGAATGATGTTTAGGAAGAATTGATTTATTTCTAATATCATCTAATTATTATAAATATGAAACTTTGGTGTTATATTCATATGTTACCTTATCTTGACTTTATCACGCTGAAACTACTCATACTCTTTGTAGTTACCTACTTCAATGCATTTCAATATTAATACCTACCTACATATTAATGCAGACCTTATTATTACATTCCACAGGTTTTTTTTTAAAACGGCAACCCTAAATTTTCACAATATGGAGGTATATGATGACATTTCATAAGTAAAATAAGCTAAATTGTTTTACTTTGTTTCAATGTTTTTCCTTCTACAGAGTATAATGTTTTGAAATAAAATAAATATTTATACTCTGTAGATTAAAACAAAACCATACATGAGTAGCGACGGTGCAACTAAATGAGAATTAAATACAGTTTCAAGATTCTTGATTCTGACAAAATGGCAGGATGAAAATCTTAATTTGTATGGGAGATTTATGAAAAAATCTAATATTTTAATCGATAAATAACATTTTCCAAATATTCATAGCCTTAAACGTCCACTGGTATTATGACTCGCTATAGAGGGTATTACTTTACTTCTGGTATCCCTAGTTTA
The DNA here is from genome assembly GCA_963576905.1 of Mystacides longicornis. Classification (NCBI taxonomy): domain Eukaryota; kingdom Metazoa; phylum Arthropoda; class Insecta; order Trichoptera; family Leptoceridae; genus Mystacides; species Mystacides longicornis. Next base: position 8,447,393 of record OY756434.1, read on the forward strand.
GCCGTCTATAAAGGACGTTACATACATACATACATACATATATACGAACGGACTCCTTTATTTATATTGATGTGTGTTCTGTTCCACATCTATTCGACGTCGTAGATTTAACCAGAGTTACCCTTTTCAACAGCGAAACCACAACCTATTTCATGCGAATATTATAATGGCCATGTGACGGGAACTAAGAACATGAATGACTCCATAGCAGGAGGCTATATTTTTAGCTGCGAAATAGTAGAGTAGAATAAAAATATAAGCTGAAGGTATCTTATTTTCTACAAATCGTTTTTGTTTTTTCATCTTTTATTTTGAATAAATCTCAGGGGTTTACAATTATAACTAATGTAAACACTTGTATTATATTCCATTTAGTTCCACATCATCAATAACAGGATTAAATAAAATAAATTAAATGAAAATTGATAAGTTTAAGAAAATGAAAAGATAGGGAAGGGCAGGAATAGGAGAATATGAGAAGGAAAAGAAACAAATCGGATGACAAATTACTACGCTGCTCAATAGGTGAGTCTTCTACCCTAAATCTGCGAGCAGTTGGTAGGAGAAATCAAATCGATGTTCGTCTTCATACAAATTCCTTTGAATCCGTTTAATGTTCGAAGAAAAGCCAATTTCACTAAGGGTTTTCGCAGTAACTTTGTACCACTTCATTTTAACTGAGTAAAAATTATCTTTATTGTAACTTTGTAAAAGTGTTCACAATAATTGTACCTTGAACAGAAAAATGTGACGACCGCTGTCTTAGAGATATTTAGTATTAAGTTTGCACCTGATGATAAGAGGTCTGATCCTCCCGAGACCGGTCGTGCTTTATTTTATACTCAACTGTTAACACTTTTACAAAGTTACAATAAAGATAATTTTTACTCAGTTAAAAGCTAATTTATTCAGTTGAGACTGAGACCCAGAGAAAGATCTCCAATGCGATGGAACAATCAAATAAAACAGGAAAAATGCTCGTAAGGGGAATGACGGAGAGAAAAGAAATATGGAACATCTTAAACCAACTCAAAATACTGGAGATAATGATGTGGAAGGAGGTGAATGTGATAAGCAGAAAGAGGAAAATACCACATAAAAGACAACATTGCACCAAAGAAATGCCCAAAAGCGAGTCTGATGCATGGATCCCCCCCTCCCACTCAAACAAACTCTCCATTGCGCCGTAAATCTGGCTGTGGACAGGTAAGCCTGGAGAACAGAGGTTCGCAGAAACAGAGACCACAACCCTCAAGATTGAGGATAACAACTGATAAGGCATGGTAAGCCTCGAAAAATATTTGTCAGAGTTCTAAAATAAGAACAAATAACGAAAAAGAATAGTAAGTATGCCGTGACTCACTATGCACTCATGATATTGATAAACCTGCGATCTCCGTATAAGCAAGAAGTCCCCAAATACGTAGCAAAGGTACGGATCGAGTCTTTAATAGCGAACGTACCAAACTATAATGGTTTTCGAAACTTCAAAATTGTGCTAGAAAAGTTACCGCGCTATCTTTCGCTTATTTCATCTCCTTATTTTACCTACATTATAATATTTCACAGTATTTTAATGAGATGAGAACATCTACCACACAATATTTCATAGTATTGTTTGAAGATGAGAACATCTACCACACAATATTTCATAGTATTGTTTGAAGATGAGAACATCTACCACACAATATTTCATAGTATTGTTTGAATATGAGAACATCTACCACACAATATTTCATAGTATTGTTTGAAGATGAGAACATCTACCACACAATATTTCATAGTATTGTTTGAAGATGAGAACATCTACCACACAATATTTCATAGTATTGTTTGAAGATGAGAACATCTACCACACAATATTTTTTTAAAATGAATCCGTTCTCACTGGAAGTGAACACAAATACACTCTTTGACATCTTTCACACTGAGCAAAGGCTTGTGTTGTGAAAGTGGAAATAGTCGGCACCGCCGGGATTCGAACCCACGACCTCCAATACGCTGTACGTACGAAAGCCGCCGATCGATACCACTGGCCTACCAACCACCTCTTCTTCTCTGCCTTGAACCGTCCACTCCTGAACGTAGGCCTCCTACACATTCTTCCACTCCCGTCTATTCTGCGTCCATGTCCTACCCGCACACCTCACCAGGTCATTTATTCATTGAAATTGGTATGGATATGATCACGTGATCGTACTTTGAGCATGATTCGTCCACTGTTCAGTTCACTGGATGAAAATTCTGTGTAGGTCATTTATTTTTCATTTTCAGGCATCGACATAGCAAAGCATTCCAATTTCAATAAATAAAAGAAATTGACCCGTCCGGGATTCGAACCCGGATAACTCGCACCCAAAGCGAGGGTACTACCAATTGTACGAACGGGTCATTTTGTTTATTTGCAATGAGATTCAATATAAAATAATATTATCAATCAACTTCAATCATTATCAGTGCTAACAAGTGTATTATTCTGTAAAGGAGCATGAGTCCATTTTTTCCAATTTTGAGTTTTGTGCATTTCTTTTTCTCTTAAGCCTTTTGAACTGTAATTTTCCTGCTGTGTTAGACTCCCAAATATCCTTACATCTTTTGAGTGGTCGTCCTGGAATTCTACAAGATTGAAGAATGTCATCTCAAGCCGCCTTTGCAGCTCTTGTTTTAACCATCCTGGATACATGCTCATAGCAGAAGTTTCTTCATTGTCAAGCCCATCTGACAATAGCTTCAACTTCGCAAATCTTTTGGATCTGTTTACACCGTAGTTTTTTTTGCTCTTTATGAAAGTATTTTTCACCTCAACAGTAAAACAGAATTAAGTTAAAAAAAAACGCAAATATTGACAAAATCCCTTTTAACCTAATACCCAAAATTATATAGGTAGGTTCTTTAGAATATATTGATTATCCAGATAAGATAAAAGGTTGTTATCTGAGAGGCGTAAAAACGCCGATTTATTTTTTTTGCATAAACTGATCGGCGGCCAAATTGACTCGTCTCGACTCTTATCAATGGTGGAGCTTCGGGTGCCCACTAGGGATACCCGCAATGTGCAGACGTTCAGACTTGCGAATCATACCACCAACTATTCCTTCTTTGCGCCCATGCAGAGGATTCTAAGGGGGGGCAACGACTTCGGCGAAATAGATATATTTGCTACAAGTTTGTACCATTTCAAAAAAATGTTAAAAGATCAGAGCAGCTAGGCACTTTGTGTTTTCTATGAAGTTGTGATGTTTTCTTTGGCCCCATGTTACAATACTGTATTCATTTAATTTCCATATGTCATTGTTTATGTATTTGTAACTGTTTGTTTTGTGTCTCTTGTTTGTGTTTAGTTTATTTTCTTTTGGTGTTTGCATCTTGGCATCACCTATTAATTTGTTTTTTTAATGTCAAAATTGTTTGTAAAAGCAACCGCTGGTTGCGTAGACAATAAATAAAATAAAAAATATAATTTCTCAAGTAGTAGAAACCTATGCACTATGCAGGTATGTAGACCAAAATTTATGATCATAATAATTATACAATTTTATTTATTAAAAGCGTGAGTAAAATTTTAAATTTTTTGGAGCCACGATGCTTTTTAAAATCCCATACCACGCCTGCCGTCAAATTTTCCTTCTCTCTCTAACTCTTTCCCTTACTTCACAATTCGTCAGACCTTCTCATTGAGCAGCATTTCTTTGTACCTAGTCTCCGTAGTATTTTTCTTTCAAAGATGTCAAGCCATGAACAAAGATAAGAAAAAGCATTTTTATAGTATGTTCCTTGCCTAGATCAAACCAATGCTCATGTTATGCGTCAAACATCGCCAAATATTTGTCCTTTGAACGATAAATTGAGTCAACATGGTCGCCTTTTTCTATCCCAAACCGCATTGTTTAATTAATTGACACAAAATAGTAATAATAAAGTTGGTTACATGGAGAAGAATAGGAAATATGAAATTATTTGCCTCATATTCAATATTTACCCTTCTGCCTCTGCGGTTCAAATAGACTCCCAGATATCTACTAATAATATATTATGTTCGATATTGACGACATAATTCCATTATGTTTTTCTGATAATGTATAAATAATAATATCTATTTGTGTTTGTATTAGTTCAGGTCTTAATGGAGAAATCTCGAAATGAAAGGAATTGTGATAAGATAATAATGTACCATTATTTTACCTTCATTATAATAATATTGTATTTCGTCCAATGAGCGTAATTATTGCAGAGTTCGTGAATTAAGCAAATCATTACCTTTTCAGTGAAATCTTATACAAATTGGTGTAAAAAACTTAGAATTTATTATTCAGTGTATTGAGGAGTCACATTTAGACGTTTAGTCATGTCGTAAACGCTGAATGGGATTTATTTACTCGGCTCCGCTCTAAATTGAACAAAATAATACTCATAGTTATAGGTAGGTACCTACTTCCTTTTTTTATTGTTTCTATGTGTAACCTGTGGTCGCCAAAAAGTTTCGCCAAACATTCCTATCCTAGGATAGATCCATGGCGTTGATCGTTTCAACCTAGGCCACCATCCTGAATGTCAATAATTTATGTAAAATTTATTTGTCACATCCTTATTTTACTTACACAATATTTAAAATATTTTTTGATGTTACGAGCAAAATAAATTAAATGCCTAGTTCGTGAAATAGACAAATACATAAATCCAATGATACACAAAAAAATACTTAATTCATGAAATAGACAATAACACAAATCTAATGAAACACAAATATGTAATATATTTCATGTCACTTTATTATTATTCTCGTATACCTACGTAGTTTATAGAAAATTCTACTTACGTACCTACCTAAACATCGTTTCTATTAAATAAAAGGTTATTTGATTTATTTCCATTTTCCCCTAACGACAATGATATTTCCAGTTGTTTGGTTAATAAGGGGGCTTTGATTCTCAGAAATTCATTAACTAACAAAAAATCTAAATCCTTCCATACTTAATATCAAGCCCTTGCTTTGTAGATTACCACTGGTGGGCGTTCGTGTATTAAATAAATCCACGAAACTCATATTAACCGTATGTCGATCAATACATGAAATATATTGTTTAGTTTTTGAAATCATCCTAAACATTTGAAAATTTCATTAGAAAAACGATCGCATTATTTGTGTGAATCTAAACCATCCTTGAATTACCATAATTACACAAAAAAACTTTTGGTTTCGCCATCAAAGAGAAATCCGGTAACATCCCTTCTGCTCAGATAAAAATATAGATAAAGATTTCTCGTATCTATAAATATTTCTCCATATAAGTATTCACAACCTTTAATGTTATTATACGAACTAGCTTTCCCGACAGATGTTGTCCTGCGTTCCATACTTAGTTTAACCCTAGATCACAAACCTTATTTTACACCCGTTATCACAAACCTTCGTCATTTTGACTACCCTACTTTGGAAAGAGTATTCAAAGGGTTTAATTGCATTAAAATAAATAATATTATATTTTTTATTAATTTATCGTAACAAATGTTTTTTTAAGTATTTATTAAGTTTTATTATATAAATTTACCTTTCAAACGAGAACCTACAAATAAAAAAAACATGTTTTTGTTCTCTTTTAATAAGTCTAAAATTATCCGGCAATATTTAAAAAAACTTTTTTTATCAAACAATAATAAAACAAGCAATAGAATAAAAAAAACGGTTTAGGAATATTTTATCAACACACGTCAAGTTTGTGATCGCCACACAACCAAAATATCACCTCCTAATAGCCTGTGACGGATTCTGCTGAGCTTGGATAAGCCAAGCAGAACCCACACACCGGGGAGAGTCTGCCAGAAGTCTTCGACTATCAGACAAACAAACCCCTGTGGCCACTCCTTTTGAAAGGTATATTTATTGTTGGTCTAATCCAACACAAAAGAAATTTATATTCCAGCCCAGCTTTACTCAATATTCTCAGGTAGTGAGTTCTTTAAGAAAATCTCCTCTCATCAAGCGGGGAAACTTCTACGAAATACTAAATAAAAGAAAGTATAAAATTAATACAGATGAATCTTTTATTGAAACGAAAAATCATTTGCTTAGACAAATTACATATCAAATCGTCGTCTCTTAACGACTAGAATAAACTCAAGTTTCAATATAAGCACTGGATAAAACATATTACACTTCAATAAATTTAAATTCAATAAATCATATTTTTACGTTTTCATTCGACAAATCATAACATTACAAAAGGCTAGATTGGTACAGTTTCCGAATTATTAATCTATACGTTCATAATTCTCAATAGAAACCCAATAGCAGACAATCCTAACTACTGGTTGTCTCAATCAATTATTAAATCAAAGTTCAACTTAAATCATCTATATTATCGGATATTCTTAGGATGTACATACATTTTTAATGAATAAGAAAACAATACGGCTACAGGTATGTGGGTATTGTAAGTTCAAGGTCAACCAGATATTTTCCCATGGACGAATGAAAAGGAGATGGAATTCGCCGAACACACAAGACAAAATCAAATGGATGTTTATTACTTAACTCGTTCAGAGTAGCTCGACGAATGCTTCCACGAATGAATAACTCGATACTATGCAGCCTCCCTCAAGTGGCCCGCTCCTCACAATTACCTCCTCCGTCAGCCCCTCTCGGCAATATGAACTCCTCAGTTTAATATACTCGAACGAAAGAATGCAGTACTGAAGTCTCAACGCTTTGTATAGAACCCGTATGGCTAACCTCCAAGATCACGGCTGCGCCCGACAGAATGTTTTAGTTTTTAGACTCGCAGATTAGTACCCGCCCTTCTTCTGTTTACGGCGGGTAACGATTAGAATCACTTTAAACTTAAACTCCGACACACACTTAGCACGCAATTACATCGTTCTGCTCAATATCAGAAAACACACGGAGAGGGAAACCTCTCCCTTCACAGATTTAACCTCGAAAGGTTCCCTCAACAGAACCGCCGAACATTTTATAATCCGGCTATGACGGCCATTAGTTATTTCTGATTTACCTACATTGTTTACGCCGTCTCGACTCGCGACACTACTAACGCCCCCAAACGCCGACAGTGTGAACTAACTTCTTTGCGTCGGGCGCGCGCCTAATTTGAATTATAATCCACACAGAAAAACGTCTGTTACAATACACTCCCACCCAAAAAAAGAAATTTGAAAACCATTATTTTGAAATTTATTTTTCCCCAAAAACCATCGTCTTGCGATTCGCCGCGACCGACCTCCCCTACTCCATCCTATATGACGCAGACCCACCTAACCAGCCATTACAATGGATCAACGGAGAGCTAATTGCCGACTAACTCAACTTACATCTCAAATTAAACTATTTTGTTATAAATGGGCGCCATATAAATTTTTTATTGATCGCAGAGGTTCCTAAGATACTGAGTACTGAACCCTGGACAGTGGGTATAAAAATCATAAAAAAATCCCCACCTAAGTTTTGGAAAGAGATGACCGACGTCAACTCTTTACCACCGCTACTCCGAAGAACCACGAATGAATATTCGTACCCAGCTTTCCATGTGATACAACACCCACACACCAACCGGAACCGACAAACTCATCATTACAGGATTTGTATAAGCAGAAAGATTGAATATTAAAAATTATTTCGAGATCAAAGTCTCCATCAACTCATTTTTTTTTCTTTTTTCATTACGTAAAGAAAACATTTCAATTTACTGGGTTTCATATAAAAATAGCAACAAACAAAATAAACATAGTTATAAATTTCTCAATAAAATATCTTTAACCAGATAATTATCACTACCTTATTAAAATTATTTATATCACAAATCACCCTCTATGGGTGGAATGTCCAATCAATTACAAAAATTATTTACATACATAAGTTTTATTAGATCGTAATCGATCTTAGAGTAATTTAACATCATATATATTTTTTTTTTTTTTTTTCAAAGACCACTCGGTCCCAACACTCGGCAACCTCCGAGACCAATCCGCACAAATCGGACCTCACCAATTGCGACGAAAACCTTTGCATTCAATAAGGCTATTACGCAGGCACTACTCCAGAACCTCTATTTCTGCGCTCTGAACATCACTCAACAAGATCGTTACAGACATCTCACAATTATTCATTCTCGTTAAATCTTAATATCACCTTTCATACCTTTTACTTTCACTGCGCCAACCGTTCTTTCAACTTTCAATCCCACAGGCACCACCTAACCTATAACGTCCAGACAGAGTGAGATTGCTTAATGCGCCCACAAACTAATTCGCTAGGTCTCTACTGGAAGCGTAGAACTATCTTTCACATATTCGAATAACTTGTTAGTAGGTGACCAGTTCACATTCCGATGTACCCTCGCAGGGTTACATACCATGAATGAACAAACGTCATCACTTTTCGGTTTCCTCCACTACATTACATTCCTTTCCATTCCTAATACGGTATTCGACTCGGTATTATCGCAATACCTTTGCCATGTTTGTTTCACTAATGCACTCGTAAGAGCTACATATTCACGTAAACAATCATTCATTCGCGTAATACTCGACCCTATAAGTCGCCTGTTTTAAGATAGGTACACCACGTGCACCTCTTCCTTCATTAACCAATACCTCAACCTTTTCCTAAAAGAAAAATCTTTCTAATTTTTCCTCGTTTCTTAACAAAGGGCCTAATCTTCTTCGCTCATGTACCCTTAAGGGTTACATATTTGAGTTGTAAGAATTTCCCCGTCAACAGAATTCTGATTTTCGCTTGGTATTAACGAAATACCCTAGTGTCGTTTGGATCGAATGTACTCTTGAGAGATGCATATTTATGTATCCAACTTCACTTTACATTATATTCTTTTTCCCTATAAAACCGTAATTCCTCATTTACTGCGTTCCATTCCTTCCAGAAACATCTTAGCTTAATATTCACTATTTACAATTATAGCATAAAAATAAATAAATCTTAACCTAACTATACCTAGTAACTAATATATACGCTTATAACCTAATTGGACCTATTACCCTAACATTGGGACATCCACTTTTAAATATTCTTAACTCTACAATATACACACCTACCTATAATTCTTTGCCTTAATACTAAATTAAACTAAATAAAATAAAATATATACAAAAAAAACACTATTGGTGAATCACCATATTCGCCGTACATGGCATCCGGCGAGCCACCGCACCCCAGGGTTAGAAAACGGGTGCGACCAAAGGTCCACCATGAGTGCTACTCGGCCAGCGCTCCTTCTCAATCCTCTTCCTCTTACTGATAAGCCGACCCTAATAAGGTCGTTTGAATTTCCGATATCGCCTTGGTATCGGAAACCTCCGTCAGACGACATGGAGCTGACGACTATGTCAGTCACTGGAACTTTTACTTCCAAGTATTTCTCTCCTTCCATGGTTACACGCCTAAATAGGTATTTTCTACCGTTTTCTACTAACGCGATAGAGTGGTTCTAAGCTATAGAATGTCTGACCCCCAGCCTTCTCCTTGCCTACCCTAATGTTTCATAAATAAAAATCAAAGCCAAACCTGAAATTATTCAAAGTCTCACACTACGTATTCAGCATTCACATTCATACAACCTTAATCCGCACAATGCTCAGGCCACAAAAACATGGAACATAGAAAGTGCCAAACAAAAAGGAAAATAATTATTTACTATTATTACCCAACCGGGTTCCTTGTGGATATTTGGACACGGCAAGGCCAGGCCAATCAGTGCGGAACGGCTCCCGAAGACGGCTTGAGTCCCAGGACACGGGTGATGGAATCACAGAAGTCCCGAAGGTCACAAAAATCGTGAAAGCTGAAATCAAATCAAATAGGTTGAGTGCTCCGCTTAGCAAAATCTTTTTTTATGGGGTTCGGTTTTAAACGTTATGCTCTTTAGAAACAAAAAAATTCTCTTAACTTTTGAGATACCAAAAGGTTTAATTTAAATTCACAAATCAGGAAAAGTCCAAAAGTAGAATAAAATTTATAATTTATTGCAACTCACTTTCCAATAAATAAAAAAAATTAATTAATATTGTTCTTGCCACATATAAAAACTTTTCAAGTTGTTACTGTAGGTATATCATGTTACAACTTTATAAAAGTTCAGCAGAAAAATAGATTACCCACCCCGTGAGCTTTAGACTTTTTATAACAAAAAATTTTTCATTTTTTTCCTTTTTAACCTTGACTAAATTTTATCATACAAGGGCACAAAAAATGGGACACCTGCATGGAAAAAAAACATTATACTATCATACAAAAAATTTCAAAAAAATTCAATCATGTAGCCCACGGCTTGATAAGAGGAAACTTCAAAAGCCCTTTTTCCGCCCCTTCAAAAGGCCAGCCACTTTGGGCGCCAATTTATGTGACGGATTCTGCTGAGCTTGGATAAGCCAAGCAGAACCCACACACCGGGGAGAGTCTGCCAGAAGTCTTCGACTATCAGACAAACAAACCCCTGTGGCCACTCCTTTTGAAAGGTATATTTATTGTTGGTCTAATCCAACACAAAAGAAATTTATATTCCAGCCCAGCTTTACTCAATATTCTCAGGTAGTGAGTTCTTTAAGAAAATCTCCTCTCATCAAGCGGGGAAACTTCTACGAAATACTAAATAAAAGAAAGTATAAAATTAATACAGATGAATCTTTTATTGAAACGAAAAATCATTTGCTTAGACAAATTACATATCAAATCGTCGTCTCTTAACGACTAGAATAAACTCAAGTTTCAATATAAGCACTGGATAAAACATATTACACTTCAATAAATTTAAATTCAATAAATCATATTTTTACTTTACGTTTTCATTCGACAAATCATAACATTACAAAAGGCTAGATTGGTACAGTTTCCGAATTATTAATCTATACGTTCATAATTCTCAATAGAAACCCAATAGCAGACAATCCTAACTACTGGTTGTCTCAATCAATTATTAAATCAAAGTTCAACTTAAATCATCTATATTATCGGATATTCTTAGGATGTACATACATTTTTAATGAATAAGAAAACAATACGGCTACAGGTATGTGGGTATTGTAAGTTCAAGGTCAACCAGATATTTTCCCATGGACGAATGAAAAGGAGATGGAATTCGCCGAACACACAAGACAAAATCAAATGGATGTTTATTACTTAACTCGTTCAGAGTAGCTCGACGAATGCTTCCACGAATGAATAACTCGATACTATGCAGCCTCCCTCAAGTGGCCCGCTCCTCACAATTACCTCCTCCGTCAGCCCCTCTCGGCAATATGAACTCCTCAGTTTAATATACTCGAACGAAAGAATGCAGTACTGAAGTCTCAACGCTTTGTATAGAACCCGTATGGCTAACCTCCAAGATCACGGCTGCGCCCGACAGAATGTTTTAGTTTTTAGACTCGCAGATTAGTACCCGCCCTTCTTCTGTTTACGGCGGGTAACGATTAGAATCACTTTAAACTTAAACTCCGACACACACTTAGCACGCAATTACATCGTTCTGCTCAATATCAGAAAACACACGGAGAGGGAAACCTCTCCCTTCACAGATTTAACCTCGAAAGGTTCCCTCAACAGAACCGCCGAACATTTTATAATCCGGCTATGACGGCCATTAGTTATTTCTGATTTACCTACATTGTTTACGCCGTCTCGACTCGCGACACTACTAACGCCCCCAAACGCCGACAGTGTGAACTAACTTCTTTGCGTCGGGCGCGCGCCTAATTTGAATTATAATCCACACAGAAAAACGTCTGTTACAAGCCATTTCGTCATGTTGTGAGGAGGGGCGTGAGTTACATAATATTTAGCTTATTTGCAGCAGAAACTATACCTGATTCCCTGGATAAAGTTTGTAAGGTCAAGAGGACACTTCTTCAATACTGTCCTTTGCAAGCGGGATCAACCTCAAGATGACCTTCCAGCTCATTTTCAGAAGAATTTACCTCATGGATATCTTCTCTTTATTAAAAGTTGTCATGTTGTATGAATCATAAGAAAAAATAAAAAATATTGAATAATTTAGAATTCAAAAATGCTTTATGTTTGAGAGTAAAAAGTATCGTTATCACAAACCTTCGTCATTTTGACGAGTCACCATTTTGACGAGTCACCATTTATTTTCAGAAATGGTACATAGATCACTTGCACACAAAACACAATCGGTCATTGCAAGCCCTAAGGAATGGCTGAGATCAACTTGAAATAGGAGCATGTATGTGCGTGCACCCATAATAAAATGGCATAGTTTTTAAAAAGCGGCGTCGTAAATTTGACGAAGCTTTGTGTTAATATTACATTTTATCTATATTATTTGTTATCCATTTTTCGAATTTTTAATAATTATTCTGTTATACCGAGCGGAGAAGAATCCAATAAATCAAACATCGGAAGAATCTGTTCAGCCGATCTCGAGTTATAAGTTAGTGTTCGCACTAACCCGACTTTCATTTATATTATAGGATGTAGTAACCTGTCAATACTGTTGAATTCACTTTGTCTGAATTTTGTGATATTTTCTTTCATTTTTTTACACAAAATTTTCCACAAAACCATTCGAAATATTTCTTCGAAGGTTTGCCTCGGTAAGACAAAGGTAATATCAAATATTTACTATGCAGATGTCTTGATTTGAATACAGTATGATTTACTTACAAAAGCAAATTTATATTTTTCGATATCTTATGAATAACATAGAAGGGAAACCACGGAATTGAGCCATTAGAATTTTACAACCATATTTTTTTCAAAATAAAACAATGTAGGTATTTTGTTAAGTTTGCGTATTTCAATTATTGATCTATATTAATGCTGTCACATACGAGAAAATAGAAAAATGGGGAAGGCCCTAACATAATACACCCTATCATTGCTTTGCACTAATAACCCAATAGTAGACGGCTTCCAGGAAGACTATCAAAAGGTTTGAAATGACAGCCGCAAGATGTTGCATGAAGCTAACCTTTACTACAAACCACAAATCCTAAATTCCACAAACATCTTAAATCTCGTCTTCTGACAAGAAACACCAAGCTATTATTGTGGAAATCTTAGTTGCGGCTGTGGGTACTCGTGTATGGTGTTGAATGCTGGGTGCTTAGCAGGAGAGACGAAAATGCCCTTCTAGTCTTCGAAAGAAAAGTATTGAGGAAAATCATCGATCCTTTTGGGCTTGGAGGATCAGAATGATATAACCAGGAACTGGAAAACATCAACGGCGAACCCAATATTATAAAATTTTATAAAAATACGTCGGTTTCGATGGTTTGTGCATGTCCAGTGAATGGAGGATGACAGAACTCCAAGGAATATTCTTAATACAAAACCAGATAGTAGACAAAGAGTGGGAAGACCATGGCTGAGGTTAATGGATTTTGTGGAAGAGGATCTCAGGGCAATGGAGGGACTAACTGGAGGAAGCGAGCGATATATAGGGAGGAATGGCAGAGAATTCTGGAGGAGGCCGAGGCTCACATTGGGCTGTAGTGTCAATGATGATGATGATGACAAGTCCTAAATTAAGTAATGGATTGATCAGAAAAATCAAACAAAAACGTATTTAGAGTAATGATTCTTTTTGTTTTAAATGTCACCACAATATGTACGAAATGTCCAAAGCTCTTTCTAATACATTTCGTATGTATCTCCGTGGACTGAGGCATTTGTAATATATGGCCACGTTCACTTATTATACATTCTTCCAAAAATTTCAATGTATGTATTCATTCGTCTTTATGCAAAGCAGAATGTTCCGGAGTTGTTAGACGCACCTGTGCTATACTTTATATGGACTGAGTTGTATCAAAATATCACCACTGTGCTATAATAAAAATATCAATTCAAAGCAGTTGACATGTATGACTGTATGTAGTTATCGCCACGTCGTGGAAAAAATATGTTTATCATCGTGCGTAGAAAAAGTCTCAACCGCTTACGGTATGCGCCAGGGAGTATGTTGCACAAATTTATGAACAGTACAGACCTACTCTTATTCCGAATATTACTCACTATAATATAGCGTTAGTGGGTAACTTACTGAATTTTTTCATCAGCTGCAGGGTTTGCAAAAGTTTTATACGTTTCCATACAAAATGTTGTCTCTTCAAGCAAGCGCAAATGTCACAGAAATTCATTGTAGGGGTATGGTCTGACATAAATAAAGAGATTTGCCAAAACTATCAACGACGTTGTGGCCTTTTGAAAGGTCATTGAAAAAAGAAGACTATTTATTGAATGTTTTGTTTAACGGAAGCTCTACAGTTATCTTAGCCCTGTTTACTCACAATGAAAATCCGCCTCAACCTAATACAGGACACAGGTGGATTTATATGAATAAGAGAAAATTCCACACGGTTTTCACAAATCGAACTAAAGTACAAATACCCATTTGTGAATTTACAAAATTAATATTAATGTTTAATCTGGATAAAAAATTAAAAATTAACTAAACTTAATAATTTATTGAAGTTTATAGTAGGCCATATTATACCTACATATATTATTGTAAACATGCAGCCTTATTTTTTTGGTCATCGGAGTACGGGACATTAGAAATTTAAGAAAACTGTAAGGATAAGAACTTCATATTACTTTCGACAATAATATTTATAATCTTTTACAATCTTTCAGGTTCGAATGCGCAATATGGTTGCAATGAACCACAAAATACGTAAATCCTTAGTTGAAGAAGTGGTTGGTAGCCTGCCGGTTCCATAACCGGTATTCTTATTGCCGCACCGAAGGTCGTGTGTTCGATCCCAGAGGTACAAAGTATAAGCATCAACACTACTTGTTGACGATGGCAGTCTTGTTTTTTCATCTAGCATAATAGACCTTTGAGTAGGTACCTACTTTAGCTCGGCAAAGTTCGAGCCACATACAAATTAAGCGTTTCACCATCACCTTTGTGGCCAATGTTTTTTGTTCTGATTTTCTCACAGTAAAATAAGAAAATAGTCAGTCCGTAAGCCAGCAGGTAAAATAACTAGTATAATAAGAAAATAATACAAACATTACATTATGAAAAAAAAAACACAAAGAGAAAAACAAGAAAACAAGGAAAATTGTAATTCAATACTGCGGCACTCTTAGATAACACACACTCGCTCATACCGCTTGTTTGGCAAACTGGGCCATAAAATGTGTTTACGAATCATGCGACCACCTGCCACCGATGTTATTGAAAAAATGGCAATCTATCAGATTAAAGCAGGCCGACTGTTTACGTATATTTGGGCCTATTGCAGCTTACACTATGAATTTCTACATACCTACATAGAAATAAAATAAAGAAGAAACACGAATGGGATCCAAATGTCACCGGATATTTGCTAGATTTTTTTTTAATAAGATCTTTAACTTTTACTTACTATTTATCTAGGTACTTGTTGTTAGTTCTCACTCTTTGAAGTACTTTTGGAACTATGCAAACCGATTGTACATTCTTTGATTATTTTTTTTTTTATGTATCTTGAACAATTCATTTACCAAAATTGAAATATATATCTATGACTTTATAATATAATATGTATCTATCTAGTAATGAACCGCTTCCATACACAAAACCTTTCTCATTTTCTTGATTTTTTGTGACGGGGATTGATCAATTGATCATACCATGGCGATCTCATACCATACCAATACCTACAGTAGAAACGCGCATCAAACCATTTCATGAAAAAAGTTATAAAAAAGGCGATCAAATTGACATCATTTCGAGAAATTTCGCAATATTTTTGATTACTCATTTTTTCAAAAGGATTGTTTCTGGTAACTTATTAGCCATTGAAAAACGTGAATCACCGCTGTGAAAAATCTAACGTCAACAAAATGACTGGTATTCTCAAATTCACGTTCCAACTCAACGCAAGAAACGTAACTAATGTATTGGATAAAACATTTTCAGAATACAGAAA
Organism: Mystacides longicornis; assembly: GCA_963576905.1. Lineage (NCBI taxonomy): Eukaryota > Metazoa > Arthropoda > Insecta > Trichoptera > Leptoceridae > Mystacides > Mystacides longicornis. Next base: position 8,463,305 of record OY756434.1, read on the forward strand.
TGTCAAAAGATTCAATAAAAATTGGATACTACGTAACTCAATCGTCTGTTTTTCATTTCAGAATAGCCGTCATTAAGTAGATTTTCGAATGATGGCTAAGAACTAGATGGAATAATAATCAATTATGCTAAAAGGTAGCTGGGGACGTAAGATGAAGAATTTGTGGCTGTTTGGACAAATTTTAATGTTTGAGGATAACATATTATTTTTTTGAAAAAAAAAAACACACTCAATTTTGGTGGATACAAAATGTATTGGCAAATAGTTTTGCGGTAAGAATAAAAATGGATTAAACTATGTTTATTTTTATGAAATTTTTCGCTGACATTTAAGAAAGCTTCATTTAATAAAAAAAAGTTATCTTATAAGAACACATATTATCTCCATCTATTTTTTTTGCCGTAACTGTCTTAAATTCGATAACAGAAGCGGTCGTAAAAATAGAACGGCTTTTAATATTCTCAAGAGGCAGAAAACGAAAAAAGGGGTTGTTGTTTTGGAATTTCATATTTCTGTCAAATTTTCATTTCATTAAAATGTCAATGTGAAAATATTTTTGTGCGGGATCGTAAAAATGACATTTTCTATGTTGTGTCGTTTATCAATAATAATATAGGTAGTTGAATAACATTGAACATGGAAGAGATAGAAGATGTAGAATTTGTACCTAAATCATGCTCGGATTAAGAAAAAAACATTAAGCACTTCTGCCAGAAATTGATTTTTTGACATTTCAATAAATAGGTTGAAATAAGGTAAGTTCCCATTAATTTGTCATTTTTTTTGTAAGAACAATCTATTAATTTCTCGCGTGTAATGTACCTACCTACTTTTGCACAATACTTGATGATAATGGGATGTTTTTTTTTCCATTTTGTGCCACTAGAGGCGCCCTAGCTAATCCGGTCTATTGTCAAATTCAGTGTTGCCAAAGGGGGCGATTTACTTCTATTTGGGCAATTTGGAACGAGAATATGCGACGAAAAAATCTAAAAGGCGACAGGTAGCCACTTGGGTTACTTCCCTTTTAGCGAATTTTCACCTTTCGGATACTAAATGACCTTTTTTTAGTGAACTCCCACCTCTCTTCGGATACTAAAATTTTCGGAATGGCCGCATACCAAATTTTCGGTTTGGCTACTTTGCGTTTGAAAAACGGCGTTGGCAACACTGGTCAAATTAACGTTTATAACCTCAACCATATTATGTTTAGAATAATCATTGTACATTTCTTTTTACATACTATTACAAATAAAATAATTGTTTATCTTATTTTATTTTTTATATAGGTACCTACCTAAATACAAATGAAAAAATACCGTAACAGAAAACAAGAAGATACAGAACAGCACTGCAAATCTACCCTTGAAGACAAATACATACCTTGTTAATTAATGTTACCTAACTGTATTATTTTGTTTGTGTGTAGTGTAAAAAGACACACTATGGTTTACCTCCTAGAAAAAGCCACTTTTGCAATCATCAATAATTAAAACGTTAAATTGTTTAATTAAGAAAAAAAAAGAGAGGAGATATATTAGCATAATATTCATCAGTCAATGCTAGATGGTATATTTGACAGCTGTCATAATTTGACAATAGACCGGATTAGTAGCGCTGCCACCTAGTGTGTATTTTCGGAAGCTCCCTAGAAATCCTCCCATTATAGAGCGTTTACACTTAACACAAAACACTTATTTTCACAGTAATAACCTAATACAAGTACGGTACTCAATCTGAATGTTTCTTTTACGAGGTAAGGTTTGCAAAAGGCCCCAAAACATAACAGTGTTGTCTTATTTAGATAGAGGCATAGAGTTGTCCTTTGGTCATCATCATTATGTTGGCAATACTCTATGCAGACAACAATATCTAATTATATACAATAATAATTTCTTGTAGCTTGTAGGCAATACGCTAGAACGCGGATTCTTGATTGATTGTTGTAGAAACCATCGGCTTGACGACGAAATAATTTTTTTTTTTACCCCTCACGCCGTGTCCCGTAAGAGGCAGGCAGAGAGAACGGACCTCCACTCTTTTCTATCCAAGCATAATTCTTTCGCTTCTACCACCAACATAACATTTCTCATACAACCTCTACTATTTCTCTAACTTCTTACCTGGCCTTCCTTGAGGACGGAATCGATGTTTCGATCCACGTCATTCTCGATCGGCCACGCTTTCTTACACCTTTCCTTTCAGCTTTATGAATTCTCTTTGTCATTCTGTTTGCATCCAATCTTTCCACATGCCCAAACTATCTCACATCACTTACTTCCATACCACATCACTTCCTTACATTCTCATTCCTTTCCATATAAATTAGGAAACTTTTACGCACAGCGGGACTTCATAGTGAAGAAAAGCCTTACTAATGCCATGAGTGCAATAAAAAGTTTGCGGTTTCAAGTAATTCAAAGAATGACATGCGAACTCATAGCGGAGAAAAGCCATACGAATGCAATAATTGCAGTAAAAAGTTCAATCAATCAAATAATTTAAACAACCAATGACATGCTAAAAGCTATTTGAATGGTAAGTTTGCAATAAAAAGTTTAATTTCATTTTTAAGTTTGCATAAATAGTTCAATCAACCGTGTGCTGTAAAGTATCACTTGCGAATTCGGCCAAATAATTAACAAATCGGAAACTTTTACGCACAGCCGGACTTCGCTTTACAAGTTTGTGAACTCATAGCGGAGAAAAGCCATACGAATGCAACCATTGCTATAAAAAGTTTAATCAATGAAATGATAAATCATGATAAAAGCCATTTAAATGCATATTTTGTTAGAAAAAGTTCAAAATTTGTTTAAAGTCTGACATATGAATTCGGCCAAAAGAAAGCATAGTTTGTATGAAAAAGTTTACCAAATCAGATCTTTAAATCACAGACGCGATTTCATTGCCAAGAAAACTCTTACTAATGCAATGTGTGTAATAAAAAGTTTTTTTTTTTTGAATTTTTATAAATAGTTATAGTATCATGAATAGTTATAATCTATCATCGAGTGCTTTACAGTCACACAAATGAATTCGGCCTTAAGAAAACAAAGATTCCATGAAAAAGTTTACCAAATCACGACTCTTTAATCCACATACACGAGATCATAGCGGAGAAAAACCATACGAATGCCATGTTTTCAATAAAAAGTTTACACACCTAGAGTATTTTTTTTAAATATTTTCATGTGAATTCATAACGTTGAAAAGCCATACATATGTAAAGTTTGTTATAAAAAGTTCACGTTGTTTTTTGAGTTTTCATGAAGAATTCAATTAATCAATTAATTAATTAGTGTGCTGAAAAGACTTTATGAATGTATGTGTGTTCTATTTTGTGTACGTGCTTATTCTGTATTTGCGATTTTCTAATGCAAGTTGAAAACTTCATATATGGTTGATGGGTGCATGGTTTCTTTTTCTTTTTATATTAAGTAGTATTGCCTCAGCACAGACTCTCGTCTAGTGAGGTAATAAACCCTTTATACAAATTATATATTATATATATACACACATTGTAAAATGCTTATGTTTTTTTTGTATTTTTTTGGGAATAAAATAAATAAATAAATCAAGTGTTTTAAAGTCTCATATAAGAATTCGGCAATACGAATGCAAAGTTTACATGAAAAAGTTTAATCAATCATATCGGTAAATACCCACATGCCAAAAGCTATTTGAATATACAGTTTGTAATTAAAAGTTTAAGTTGTAGGTATTTGAGTTTTCATAAAGAGTTGAATCAACCAAGTATTTTGAAGTCTCGCATTTGAATGCTCACAGCTATGCTATGAGAAAGTAAAGTTTGCATAAAAAAGGCCATAGGTGGGCGCCACGGGCGCCTTTAAAAAACTAGTACCAACATATTTGTTTTGCTGACATACATTTTTGGACCGTTTTTTGCACAATTTTCAAACACACTTAACACAAGATTATAGTAGTATTATTTCCGTGCTTGGATTTGTTTTGACACATGAAAAATATGAAGGTACGTATTTATTTATTAGAGACACCAACAGAACACTGAACAACAAAAACAAACAAAAAACATGAAAATAACACATGGTTTAAGTGCTCCAATAACAGGTATCTATCTATTGAAAATCATCGAAACATCAAAAATATCTAGTTACGGATGATCTTCTAAATTATGTACCTATTGTATGTTGAGTATAATTAAATTATTTGAATTCAAAGGGGTCTATTCCAAATAAAACGCTCAAATTACCGTGGAATTAAATTTGTTAATTTCCTTAAGAATTATTATTGTGATATAACACCTTTATCAAGTAATTATTCAATTATAAGCCAACAAAGGGCCGACCTAGGGTTGCGAAACATCCCTGTGGCCTACGGGCCGCTTAGGTTAACACGCGCACACACCCCCATACAGACCACACTACCACCAGCCCTCCGTAATGGAAACGAAAATAAGGGTAGGTACACACACATTCTTTTCAATAAAAACAATCTGTAAAGAATATTATACATAATAAAATATTCCGGTGAACGGGTGTGTTACTCTCATAAAATTATGTTTTTTTTTTATTTAATCATAGCTAAACAAATTATTAACCTTTATTATTAATATGTTATTAATAACCTTTGAAGTGGTTGGTAGACTAGTGGTATCAGTCGACGACTTTCGTACGCACAGCGTATTGGAGGTCGTGGGTTCGAATCCCGATGCCGACCATTTCCACTTTCACAACACAAGCTTTACTTTATGTGAAAGATGGCGACAGTGTATTTGTGTTCACTTTAAGTGAGCCCAGATTCATTAAAAAAAGTACCTCCAAATCCAATCCAATCCAAACTCCCTTAAGACCCCACTTAGGGGCATAGGGAGGCAACAAGAGCTCTCAATTGCGCTCGATCTTGCGCAACGTTTATGACCTCCTCCCACACCATGTCCAGATTCCTCAGCTCTGCTTTGAAGGAGCGGAACACAGTATGAGAGGGTCTTCCTCATCCTCGGGACCCTGATGGGAGGAACAGCGCTCTCCTCGGCCAACTGTCATTCGGCACCCTTAACACATTTTTAGTTTAAGGGTTTAAGTTTAAAGTTTGGTTTTTAAGTTTTAAATTAATTTAATTTTAATTTAGTAGTAGATTAAGTAAATTTTTCTTTATATCATGTACAATTAAAAAGAACATGGCGACAAATCTTTTAGATTTGGCGTGACTCAATATGATACTTGTTTTGTAGGTATATATGTTCTATATTTATTTCAATAAAAAGAAAAATAAAATAATGTCCCAGCCAAGTCCATCTCCTCCACAGCAGTACCTACCCGACATTAAAATACACCCTGATTCCGGTTTTGCAATATTTTTTTTACTGGGATATTCCAATACAGCCTGAACGAACTAAATTTATTCCTATAAAGGTTATACCGCTCATGCTAGGTAAATACAGCCCCGTTAGTTTTCAAGTAGGGGGTACAACGTGTAATCTAAAGACGTATACTGCTAATACAACATCTTAAAAAAAGCAACACGACCATCTATGTGCAAAGATCAGCGAATGAACTGATGCCAACTTCAAAAACACGCCATTCAAAACAGTTTATTGTTGTTTTATTTTAATTAGGTTGATAAGGTTTCTCTCTCTGTAGATTGAGGATCTCTATTGACAAATAATTATGGCGTGAAAAAGAGGGCGCGAGTGTATAACTCAAAACGGTTTAATTTTTTTTTTCAAATTCTGTTTTATACTACTTGCCTACCCTTTACGGGACACGGCGTGATGGGTAAAAAAAATGAAAGTAAAATGAATTATTATTGATAATTTTATCTTCAGTCACGTGACCGTTGAATAAAGGACCCAATTTTCGGTTCTGCGCACCCAAAAAAAATATCTAATAATATTTGTACCCACGCATATCCAGCATTCCTGCCTAGTATATTTTTTTTATTTCCACACGGTTACAGAGAAAAGGGTTATTTTCATAATAGGGTCGTGGTCCCGCTAAATTATAATGACAAACGATGTAGCTGCGAGCAGTAAGAGATTTTTCATTACGGTACCACGGCCAAGTCGCCACCCATCTGATTGTTTTTTCGTTAGGGCAACATTTATTAGACGCACAGACTGACAGTATTGTACGGGATGGGACAATATTATATTTTTTCATCCCGCGGCGTTAAAAAAATTAAGAAAAAATATTTATAAAATACCCTTCTTTTTTTAGTCTTTGGTCCGTTTTATTATTCACGGTTTACGTTTAATCAAATTAATATTATTACATCATATTATAAGAATCAAACTACTGCATGAGAATGCTAGCAATAAAACCGACAGGTTTAGAAGATATGTCATTAAAAATAATTTGCGATGTTATATCGAAGAATTAGCTATGTACTTACTTCTTGATAAAGAGTTGTATCAGATGAAAATACGACTGTTTCTATGGGAATAAATGTCAAATACTCCACAGTTCTCAACGTGGTTTAAATTAAAGGGACCATAGAAAACTCTCTCGAGAGTGTGCCACGTTGCAAGGAAGAAGGAGAAGTTTAAGACACGATAATAACTGATTTATAGGATATTTAAAAGTCTTCTTTCGAGAGGTTTTGCTGCTAGTAACTTCTAATACGGTAGATTAACCTTGATGTTGAGAAAAAATGCATTTAACATGTACGGCGCACTCCTAAATCTTTGATATTTCCTGAGCTTTGAACAGCAAAGGGAAGTACCAATTCAAAGAGAACCTAAGCTATCGCCAACAGACTTATTTTTTTCACCCATGCGCAATCAAGATAATGGATAGAATTTGCACTTGTTTCCTAAAAAAAACAAGCATTTTGAGCGGGATATTAAAATTATAGTATGGATAAGCTGTAAAAGCATCCGAGCGGAATTAAAGTGAAGCTTGGACTTTGAAACGAGCAGTTTAAGAAAATAATTCTCAACGTGAAATAAATTTTCTTACCTACATACTTACCTACTCTTTGATTCTTGGTTAATTATTTTTTTTTGCACACAACATCGCATTTTTTTAAATACCGTTTAAAACTTCGAACTTCACCAAGTTGGAGATTTTCGCATTTTATATTTTTAACCGTAAATTGCTGATCTTTTAAAATATTTGTTTTTCATTTTTATCCTTCCATTTGGTAAAGTCAAACCATAAAATGAAAAAAAAAAAACATAAAACCATATTTCACTGAAGTGATATTTTAGAATCATTCAGAAAATTGTCAAACAGAAAAGGCGCCATTCCAAAATACTATTTTTAATCAATTTCCTTGATTTTAACTCTGGCGCAAAATAACGACATTTTGTATTGAAACATAATATTATACAATGCACCTATAGAATTAATACTTCGGAAAGCTCTGGAGCACCTTACAAAATTTCTGTGAGTTTCTCTAAATACTCTACAATGTTCTGTTGAATACATGTCATGTATTCAACAGCTGTTATTGTCAACTCTTTTTCTTTTTTAAGTGTGCGTATGCCAAGAAGTATAAGTCTCGAAATCACTTTTCACAAACATATTTTTTTCTTCTTTTTTATGACGTGTCATGTTGGATTCCCCTACGTCAACTATCACCCTAGAGTATTTTACCCTTGTCTTGGGCATCTGCAAAAAACGCTAAGCGCTCCGACTCTCCAATCCAATCTCTTAGATTACAGAGTCAGGAAATCTCTTTTCTGCCCATACCTCTTCGACCCTCTATTTTTCTCATGAGAATCAGGAGCAGAAGCTCGTACTTTTTTCGCTTGATCACATTATGTCACAAATAGGACAACTTCCCGAATTTGAAATCGGTCAGTAACTGTCAGTCTACTCTTGCTCGCTTGATATTATAATATTCATTACTGACCACAACTACTGTCAATGGAATACGGAGCATTCGTCGAGTTACCAGTTACAAGTAAGTGATTTTATGTGTTTTTTTTTTGAAATTCAAGACCGTTTTCGTGTTCCAAGAAATTTTATATAATAATCCAATCCAATCCAAACTCCCTTAAGGCCCCACTTAGGGACATAGGGAGGCAACAAGAGCTCTCCATTATGCTCGATGCACACCATGTCCAGATTCCTCAGCTCTGCTTCGAAGGAGCGGAACACAGTATAAGAGGGTCTTCCTCGTCTTCGGGACCCTGATGGGAATAAACTTATGTTTATTAAATAAAATATCTTTACACTCAATCAATAAGTAACACGAGGGTACGGGAAATATGCGAAGTTGAAGAATATAATACATATTATTATAGTAAGATAGCATTTGTAAACATCTAGTACTGCCTCAGAAGAGACCATGTCTAGTGAGGCAGTAAAGTTTCCAAATACTTTGTAACTGTTTAAATGTATTGTAATTGCAATACAATGAGGAAATAAATTTTTCATTCATTCAATCATTCAAGATGGGGGAGGCAAAGAAGTAGATGCTGGTATGCAAAAATGAGGAGAATGGATTCGTCCAGACTCTTCCACATTGCATTACACGGCCAACCCCCATGGGAGACGACTCTCAGGCAATCCACCAAAGAGATGGATAGACAGCTGGGAGTCAACCTCGCAAGATACTAACCTCACCATTTAATAACAGGTCTTCAGGCCTTCATAGAATAATAAGACTATGTTCTCAAGCGAGTTGAGGTCCTCGTAATGGGACTCAAAATATTTCAGGTGTATAAATATACCTATAACAATAAACATATATTTATTTTTCTCGCCCTTAAATTATACAAAATTTACGTGGCGTAAAAATACCCACAGACTTGTTCGTTAGCCCCGAACACTGCATAACTCACGGAGCGGATATAAATATTTTTAACGATTCTTAGATGAGAAGAAAGGCTACACTTAATAGCATCATTAGTCTTCAGTATATTAATTACCGCGAAACACCTCAGAGAATTATGTAGGCAGGAATAGTACTTAATATATTCATAATCATTATTATTACTTTCTCTACGAAACTCGTTTTAGTTCTGAAAAATCGTTAGCAAAGTTCTGAAGTTGGTTTTATTTTCTGCATCTTGTTTTTTTTTGGAAAACTTTGTATGAAGTTAATTTTGAAACACTAATTTTTGTGTTTCATTTAATTTTTTTAAGCTCTGGTATTTTTTTAGATCCGGCTGAAACTAAATTATAAAAAAAAATCTAAACATAGGTAGGTACCTATTATTAGTCGGTGGAAATCAATGCAAAAGAATTCTCTTCTGGTTAGCTGAGATGCAGCCACGAGTAGAAATAATCGAATTCTTAGAATAAGTTTAATGTTTTATGATTTGTTATAGACATTTTGTACCGCCAAGTAAAAATGCCTCAAGTCATATATTTGACTCTCGAGTACAAAACTGGTCACTATTATGGCACTCTTACAATGAAACGAAACGCGTATTGTGTAAAACTTAAAAACTGCCAGAACACTATATGAGGCAGTTTAGTAGTAAGAAAGCAAAGTGCAACGAAAAATCGTCTAAAGTGTGATAACTTCATTCGTAAGTAACTCTTTAAAATATCAAATTTTGAGTAAATAATCTGACATTTAAAAACTTCATTCTCATCTCTAATATAAATTAAAGTCGGCTTAGTGCAAACACTTATAACTCGAGATCGGCTCAACAGATTCTTCCGATGTGTGATTTATTGGATTCTTATCCGCTCCGAATAACAGAATAACTAATAAAAAGTTCAAAAATGACTAAGAAATAATAATATAAAATAGAATATTAAAATTAGTATGGAAGGAATTTCATGCGATGCCATCTTTGAAAAAATCTAACAACATGATTGTATCCCGCTCATGCTGGTAGTTCCCTCTCATTCTCGCATACGTAATTGCTACTCTTACAGCAGCCCATTTCACATACTCCACCGTTTCGGGCGTTGTTGTAGAAATTTTTCATACAAAGTCAACCTAATTGCGCGCATGTTTGTTGATTTTTGATTTGTTAGTGGCAAGAGATCATCCGATTGTGGATGGAATGCCAATGATAATAAAAAATAAATAAATAAATTATATTCTCGCGTTGATCCCGTCTAAACTTTGAACACGAATGAAATATGGACGTTAAAGAATTAATATTTTAATGTTTTTATTTAATTACCTAGTTTATTTTTGTTTCCAGAGGCGCAGTGCACAATGAACGGGCCGCCTGAAGCTAGGACCAAAGGGTCCACAGGACAACGTCTGTGGGGAAAGCTAATATGATAATAAAACATGTGGTACTTTGTAGTTACAATTTATTTTAACTTGCGGTCGACCAGTGCTCAAAATTCGCCCATAACTTATTTAAATTATAAATTTAAACATTACTTAGGTACTAACGTTTCATTGTCAAAGACTGAGCGAAAGCTATTTCAATTTTTTTTTTCAAAAACAATGTCATCAATATACTTCAAATTTGAAATGTAGATTTTTTTTCTGTTATTAATAAAGACAAATAATATTAATCTATTCTCAATTTATATCCCGCCATTTCCATCTGCTCTCCACCTCCCATTTGAATATATTATTATACCGCCTTCAAAAAGCTTGCTGCGCCCATTACCCACGAGGCGCTTTTCATTTTACATTTTGTTTCTACGAAGTTGATGCTCCTTATATTAGTCTGTGGAAGTGTGTGTAAATATTTGTAATCATTTCAGTAATATTTGTAAGGTTTTTTTTTATTGATTTAATCAGCTATTTTTACGCATATTTTTCAAAAATTATGCGTAAAAATAGAATAAAAAAGCATTCGTCACTTCTTCTCTATATAAACTATAAGTGAGCGAAATTTCGTACTCCTCCGTCTGCGCAATTTGCGTAAAAATAGTCACATGTATTAATATATAGATGAAAACAACACATACCTACTGAAAGTTCTAAAACTATTACTCAAAGATGTAAAATGTTCAAAGAGTTTTAAAGCTATTGAATTAAGTCATGAGTAACATGTAGTTAAAATGTTTAAAGCTAATTGATCAAAGAGTCTAATTATTTATTTACTCAAATTATTCTAAAAGGGAGTTTCTCAACCCCATGCGACCTCTCTTGATGTTATTAAAATTGACCAACGTTTTGTTAAAGATAAACATCAGACATCCATTAAGACGTCCGAAACCGTAAACTGTCCCGGAATTAATTATTCAGAAATGGAAAAAAATTCGGGGTTTTAAAACACCCCAGGGAAGAGAGAAGGGGGTAATTAAGAAAAAATATACATAAACTTCTTCGTTGAGACAAAAAAATGATAATGAAAACGTTTCTCCGAGTATTAAAGAGTAATAAAATCAGCTGTTAAAAATGGGGTAGAAGAATAAATCGTTTAAATAATTAAAGATGAACAAACAAAAAAGTTTTAACTTAACATTCATTTCATTTATCTATTTAAATATTTTTTCTCTTCTTTTCAGCCTTTACTACAATCCCTGCTAGATGATGGCCTTCCTCGCATATTCAGTAGGTACATATATTCAGACAATTCTGTACTGAACTTGATAATATATAACATGCGAGGGGTAGTTGGCAATACAACACCACGTTTGCCAAGCGGGTTGGCGAGGAAGTCCTTCCACGTTGGCCCATTGAACACAAACGCACCTTTGACATATTTCACATGAAGCAAAGGCTTGTGTCGTGAAAGTGGTCGGGACCGGGATTCGAACCCACGACTTCCAATACGCTGTACGCACGAAAGCTGAGGACTTATACCTACCACTGGTCACCAGCCACCTCAGTTGGACCACGTCTTCTTATATTATTTGTCACCTGACACTCCGCAATGACACTCCTATTATTATTTTGTCGTTTTCAACGCTTTTCAAATCCACTTGCTTACCGACCGGCGCGGGCGGCCGGCTGCGGCGCCGGCGCTCTTAAAGTGCGGTGTGTAAGTAAGTAAGTAAAAATTCAACGCTTGAAATACTCGTAACATATTTTTATAAGGCTTGTTATAGTTTCTATTGCAATTTGTCGCTTATTTTGTTTTGCTAGGACTTGTATTTTTCTTGTCGCATTGAATAAAATCCATAGTGTGGGGCTAGTACCTACGAGTTTTATCGAAAGCTTATTGCACGCTAATAAGCGCTTATAAACGTGCATATTATATTTAGTGTTCAAAATCAAACGATCGAGTCGTTCGATCATTTTTATATGGAAAATTTTTAAAACTCTTTCGATGATCGTTTCGATATTCGATCATCGAAAACATAATATACAAGTGCTACAGATTCTATAATAGGTATGCACCTTATCATTTATTTCAATAATCGTCTTTCGCTTTTTTTCGTTCATTTATAAAGATTGGATTTAATGAACACTAAGTTTCCTGAAACATGCTGGGGTCTAGCTACTCTTCATGAAAGGGGTTGCCATTAACTTCTTTGAGGGTTAATTTGTTGACATTCGCATACCTTACTTTTCTAAGAATCACAAGAAATCAACCAACATCTCAGAGATGTGTGAAGCATGTCATACGGAGTGTGAAGGAAACTTTCAATCACAAATAACGGTAGTTCTGGTTTGAAAGTTGTTTGAAGAGGATCCCATGACTAACGAACGCCACTGGTTTGACATATTATTGGTAAATTGTGTACTTATGTAGATATTGTTTTAATGATGTTGTAAACAGAAAACCAGCAGCCCAGTTGTCTAGAATACAACATATTCTGAACAAAAGTTCCAAGTTTCGATTCCTGGTCGGGTGAAAATATATAAATGAAAGTGTTTTATTGACATTCAGTGTTTCAGAATGGATTGAACCGGTTAACTGATAACAAAACAATTTTTTTATAATTCATTTTTTGAGCCTAAGGAGATTTGCGGGATTTATTCTTTATATTAAAAGTAACACAAAAAAAACAGTCTCTATTTTGAAATACCACAATCTTTCTTCATCCGAGGAAGAAAGCGGAAACTTTGAAAAGCCACTATCATCTAAGTAAAATTTTTCTATAAACATTATATATTATCTTAGTTAAAATAAACGTTGTTTTTCAAAATTGAGACACTTATTTTCATTTTTAATACAACTTTTCTTTTGAAATTGACCTATACTTTTATTGAGTAAGTAGGTATATAGTTAAGAATACAGTGTATAGTAAAGCAAAATGTTCGATCAAAAAATCTGTATAGGGTGGGTGCCTAGATATTATATAAAATGGGCTAAAATTATAGTATTTTTTAACGCTTGTGTATCTGAATCATTGATCAAGGATTAAGTTCGTTCTATAATTATTTACGGTTAATACAAATACGTTATATGAAGCTAGTTAGAGTAATGGGGCGTTAGTTAATCGGCTTTAGCAATTAAATACGATCTAGAGTTTAAAAGGGTAAGTTGTATACAGTTTTTTTACAGAGTTTGATGTATTTTGTAAAAATTTTATGGATCAGTGGAAAAAAATTTAAGAATTTAATTCACTAATACTTTGATACCAGCTATAACTAATCGGTTTTGGTCAGGTCGCTGATTCAGATTTCATGTCTAAGATACATGATTAAGTATCACATTAGAATAGGTAGATTAAGAAATGGGAAACTTCTAATTTGCCGTAATTATATCACAATCATTTATCTTCAATATTTAAGTAAGTGTATCGCAGTATATTATCAATACTGCTTGCTATTTTGGAATTGATTTTGACGCTGACGTATTGAATCACTGCGAATATATTGATGTTCATAAATAAAAGCTGAAATGATTCAAGTTTGTGCGAAACAAAGCCGATCAATGCTCGCTCGCTCTTGCGCAATGTTTATGACCTCCTCCCACACCATGTCCATGTCCCTCAGTTCTGCTTCGAAGGAGCGGAACACAGTGTGAGAGGGTCTTCCTCGTCTTCGGGACCCTGATGGGAGGAAGAACAGCGCTCTCCTCGGCCAACTGTCATTCGGCATCCTTAACAAATGTACCAGCCAAGTCCATCTCCTCTCCACAATGGTAGAGGTGATGGGCTCACGCTGGGTGCGTTTAGCGTCGTTAGTGATGCGGTGTCATCATCTTACGTCCAGAATTCTCCTTAGGCACATTTCAAAAGCTGAGACTTTTTGTGCCTGGGCTTTGGTCAGGTGCCAGGACTCACATATATATAAAGAAATTTGAGGTAGTTGATAGACTAGCGGTTACGACGCGAGCTTTCGCACTTTTTCGTGCGGAGGTCGTGGGTTCGAATCCCGGTCCGCTTTCCGCTTTCACGACACAAGCATTTTGCTTACTGTGAAAGATGTCAAAAGTGTGTTTGTGTTCACTTCAAGTGAGCACAGATTCATTTAAAAAAATGTGCTAAAAAAAGAAGAATAATGTTCTTATACAAATTATTGCACGGACTTGCCCGAAGCACCCAGTTAACCGACATTACTCTATCAACATACATTCACACACAGAGGTTTTAGTTAGGTGAAATGTTGTATTAATGACCAAGTTCCGCTTTTGTAAGGTAATCAATGATGATATCGATAATCGGGTAACTAATTTCCAAATCAACTCCCACTTAGGAGCGGAATCCTCCTTTCTAGGTCGCTGTACACTGCACCCTATAACCTTTAATGATACGGGTATGACACCTAAGATTACATTTCGTTATTTATTGCCCTGTTCCTCTAGCAAGAGCGATATATATTTAGTGGAAGAACAAGCCAGAACTCGCTTGCTTTTGGGTCATTAACATAAGCCCGCTATGGGAGTTATTGGGCAGAATTTACACCGGTTTAAAGCCGATTGAACAAAAGGGATTTTGAAAATAAAATGATTGTTTACATAACGCGAAATTATTATTATTTATGATTATTATTTTTAGCTTCGTAATTTATTATTATTTTTCCCCAATTAATTAAAATTATTATTGTTTTACAATTTTGTCACCATATTCTTGGTTTTTAAGTACCTACATCAAATATTAATTATTTATTTTTATTCGATGCAAAATTACAATATTATGTTAGTTTTAGTTAGTTAATAATTAGTAGTGACTTATTCCTATTTTACGGCCATCTCTTGGTTTTTTTTTTAAGTTACGCAACTAAAGAGGAATTGTTTTTATTACAAACTTATGGCCCGTCGAACTTCATCCAGCATCCGAATCTATAACATAATGCAATAGATTATAAGTTAAATTTAATTAAGTTTTTATGGTGTTAATTTAATTCATGAAAAAAGTCAAATTTTTTCAAGTTCGACGGGCGGGTCACCTAGTATGTAATAATAAAAATAATATGTAAATTATAATTTTTGTAAGTATTGAAACTTCAATTAAGTACCTATTAAAAGTTTATTTCAGTTCACAAAAAAAACCTTCATCATACAATACATATTATTAAATCCAACTGAAAAATATGATTCAGGAGGTACCTATATTCACAAACTCAATTAGTTACGAAGGTAAATTGTATTTTGTAATTATAAAAGAGCAAAAACATATTATTGAAATTTAATATGTAAGGGTAGAGAGGGTGGTTTGCCCGTTGCAAGAGTTTGAAGGGTTAGAAAGTTGCTGTGTGTTGGATGTCAGTTCACAAGCCGCTGACATTTCATTTAATTAACCCTAGAACTTATAATCAAGTCATTTCACCTGGCGTGGAACGAACTCAACTCGATCGTATGTAGGTTCACACTGATATTAATATCAGAAAAAATGGCTTCAAACAGGGCTGTCTCAAGCTGTTTAAATTATATTAACGCCTTTAAATAGTACGCCATGTCCCGCAAGGGTTGGGCAGAGGGAAATAACCTCTACTTTTTATATCTAACAACCTCTCCTATTTCTCTTTCTTCCGGCTTTGGGTTCCTTGAGGACGGAATCGATGTGTTCAATCCACGTCATTCTCGGTTGGCCACGCTTTCTTACACTTTTATTTTCAGTCTTATAAATTTTCTTTGTCATTTCGCTTGCATCCATTATTATTTACACATGCCCAAGTCATCCAAAATTATTGACATTCATCTTTGTCAAAACACTAACAACTTCAATACCACATTTCTTCCTTACATTCTCATTCCTTTCCATATCCCACAGAGTCTTTACACATAATCTCTATATTTTTTTTTTTTTTTTTTTATTAGGCAATCCACCCGATGTCGAGTGATTTGTGCCATAACAATAAACAATATATTATACAATATATAAAGAACATGAACTGCTCATTTTAAACAAGACAGCATAAACATGAAATGTAACATGTGAACAAATAGCTATTTAACAACACAATTTGAGACATAATTTAATGCATAACCCATAAAAGAGAAAAATACAGATAATACCCATTACATAAATGTAACATGAGAGAGTAACTACACAAAGTAATAAAGTCACTACAGCCATTACATAATTCATATTCCTATACAAATGTATGCATACAAGATAAAAGAGAGAAATATTAACTAAGCGTAATAATATGTAACATCAGCAAATAAGTAAAGTTACAAAGGTAGTACAACTATTTTTAACAACTAAAAATCCAATACAAAAATGTGCCTTCACAATTTAAGAGGAAGAGACCGATAGTATAACCTTAATGTAACATGAGCAACTAAATGAAATAATAAAGGAAATACAACCATTTAACGATTGAAATTCCAACAAAAAAATATGAAAACAATTTATTCAAGAGAAAAAAACAGATAATATTACCTTAATGCAACATAGTTGAGTAAACAAAATAGTACAAGCAATACAGCTTTATAAAAAAACAAATTGAAGACAATAAAATATACATATGCACAGAGGGTTAACATACAAAGGGCGGATAATATATCCTTAAGGTACCTACATATGTAAAACAGATAACAAAATTTCCAAATGTAACATTAGTATACAATAAAGGGCAGCGTTAACGCTTAACATGAAACAAACCAACAGAAAATTCAAAAAGGCATAATGTGAGAATAATGTAATAAAATTCTGTACAAAAAAAAAAAAAAAAAACCAAATGGGTGGTAAAAATTGTTATATAAAATTAATGGTTAATTTAAAATATAATAATATAGAGCAATTAACAAATTCTGCGGTACAAATTTATGGTATTTACACTCTTTTGTTATTACATTTCAAACAGTTTGTCATCAAACGGTAAATCTGAGGTGAATTTGTAGACGAAAGATATTCTACACTCAAGGGAAAGGTTAAAGAATATTTTCTAATACTCTTCAGAAAATGTGCGTTGTCTATCTTTGGACAATTGAAGAAAATATGGTTGAGGGATTCTTCTTCCTCTCCACATTCACACATCGGGGATGCTAATACATTAATTCTATGTAGATGAGTGGCCACGCAACAATGACCAATTCTCATTCTACATAGTTGAGATATTTCCAGTTTATTAAAAGCATTTCTTTCGTACCAAGGCGTTTCAGGGAAATCTAATTGAATACGCTTGTAGTGAGATCCCACTCTTGACCCTCTCCAAGCAATTTCCCAATCCCTTTTAATCTTTCTCATTATAACTCGTTTTTTATCATCTATACTGGGGAATACAGAGCTTACAGGAATTCCAGTATCGCATGCCTCTTTAGCCAGGTGATCAACAATCTCATTTCCTCTTATCCCAACGTGGGAAGGTATCCAGGCCAAAATAATTTCCAAGTCAAGATTTTTGGCAATGTAAAATAGTTTTTTGATCTTTGCGTATAATTCATCCAGAGGGCAAACCCTACCGTTATTCGCAAGTTTTTTAACTAAGCTAAGAGAATCCGACAAAATAATTGACCGCGGAATAGATCTCTCAATGATCTCTGTCAATGCTCCTATCAGAGCAACACATTCAGCAGAGAATATAGAGTATTCTGTGGAAAGCTTCATTTTTTCTTCTACAGCCATTGATTGAATTATGAAAGAAGCGCCACATTTATCTTGATATTTGGAACCATCTGTATAAATCTGGACGTGGTTTGGCCATCTGGATTCAATTTCAAAGCAAAATTTCTGATTCACGGAGTAAGGATCTTTCTGCGTTAGTGACCTGTCCAAACCTGGCCCTATCGACTCCAGAATTGTCGGAATAGTAACAGCTGCCTCGAAAGGAATAGAAAAAAGTGGAGGGATTGGTGTGGGAAAAAATCCGTGGTTTAAATTCAGATATGAGAAGCCAACTACAAGTGAGGGGGGAGTTTTGTTGCGCCAGAAAGGATGCTCATCACACAAAGTGACTAGTTGACTAAGAATAGCTCTTATTGGGTGAGCTGGGTTGTTTATTCGTTTCAACAGGAAATTATAAGACAGATATTCTCTCCGAATGGCCAGAGGCAATTGCATACATTCTACTTGCAGAGAAGTGATAGGCGAAGATCTCATCGCTCCCAAAATAAGACGAAGGCATTTAGATTGGACTCTTTCCAGCTTAAGAACAAGATAGTTTGGCAGTGGATCCAATATGATTGCACCATAATCTAGGTGGCTTCTGATTAGGGCATTATATAAGAGCTTCATAGTTGAAGGATGCGAGCCCCACCAAACCCTCGATATAGAGCGTAGAACATTGATTCCCTTTTCACATTTTTTAATCACATGATCAATGTGAAGATTCCACGACAATTTCCTCTGTAAGAGGATACCGAGAAACCTTACATGATCTCGGATTGGTATCTCGGAGTTATCAATAACAATTTGAATGTCAGGTATTTTGTGTTTTCTGGAGAATATCACAATTTGGCTTTTGGTAGGTGAGAGACTTAGACCATTACGTTCAGTCCACTCTTTCATAGCTAGGATTGCTATTTTTAAATTATGTGCAGCGGTAGCAATAGACTTGTGAGAACAATACAAAACAAAGTCATCTGCATATTGCAAGATCTGGCAGTTATTTGGAATGAACGTTTGTATGTCACATGTATATAAGTTGAATAATAATGGGCTAAGAACCGATCCCTGGGGCAGACCCTTATAAATAGTCCTTGTGAATTCTCCAGATGTGTTTTCCACAATTATTTGTCTTTGACACAGAATATTAAAGATTAATTTGGATATCGATGCTGGAATGTTCAGGGTCAGTAATTTTTTTTGTAGCATGGGGAGCATAACGTTGTCATACGCGCTCGCAATATCTAAAAAGGCTGATGCTACTGTTAGTTGCTTAGTATTGGCAAGACGGATATCCGATACAAGAGTCGAGATATTATCTATACATGAGTATGTTCTACGGAAGCCGAATTGCCAAGGAGGTACTAAAGAGTTCCCCTCAATGTGCCACTCCAGCCTCAACTTCAACATTCGTTCTAGAATTTTAACAAAACATGAGGAGAGCATGGTTCAGAGGTGCATTTGGGGAAAGAGATTCACAAAAATTTTTCCAACCTTGTCTTTTCTTTCTTTTCAGAATGCGTTTGGCAGAAGCTTGAGCGTTTTTCACATTTATAAAGTTTATTTGATTGATATCTTTTCTATATGTTTTCATTGCCTCCTTTCTCTTAACTATCGCCTCCGTGCACTCCTCGTCCCACCATGGGGGGCAGTTGGATATCCTGAAACCCGATTTTTTCCTCGGCATAGACGAGTCTGCGGCATGTGTTAAAATTGAGTTCAGAGTTTGATGCAAGTCATTCTTCGAATCCTGGAATTCCTTAAGGGATAGTTTTTCCTCCACTTTTTCCCTAAAGACGCTCCAGTTTGCCTTTTTGGTGTTATATCCTCTCACCTGACCCCAGCATGTTGTCAGTTTTTTAATGTTTTTATCAACGGTTAAAATTATTGGGAAGTGATCACTGGAGTGGGGGTCATCCAATATAGTCCATTGCGATACTGTAGCCAGGTCAGCAGTACAAAGCGATATGTCAACCACACTATTTTGTTGGTTTGGAAGGAGAACACGGGTAGGATCACCTTTGTTTAAAATGAATAGGTTGTTATCATCAATGAATTCGAGAAGTTGCTTACCAAAAGAATCATTGTGCGAACTACCCCACGCCATGGCATGAGCATTAAAATCTCCAAGGATATAATATGACTGTGTAAATAGTGGCATAATTGAATTCCAGTAATTTATATCAAATGATGTTCTAGGTGGTATATATATTGAAACAAAGATCATGTCCGAAATTAATGCAGCCACGATTTGAAAATTGTTATTATGAGGTAGGAGAATTTGGGAGTATTGGATCTTAGACGAAATTAACAAAGCCGCACCCCCTCTGCCATCTGCACGATCATCACGTAGAACTGAGTATCCTGGGACCCTGAACTCAGCTCGGGCATGGAACCAAGTCTCAGAAATAGCCGCCAATGATACTTTGTGAGAAGAGAGAATATGAAGAAGATCGATTTTATTGGAGACAGCACTCCTGCTGTTCCATTGAAGAACTGTTAATTTTTTATTTTGTGTTGGTTGTGTCATTTTTAAGAATTAAGTTTTTTAATAAGGGAATAATAGATGCAGCGTTGGTCGGTAAGGAAGAAGAAGATAATATTTGTAAGAGAAGTTGTGTAATAATGGTAATGGTTGATTGAATGTCATTTGAAGGATCAGATTGGGATGGAAGATTTTCTGATGCATTCGATGAACCTGTGAGAGCACAACCATTACTGGAAAGTGGAATCTCTCCATTTGTGTAGAAAAGTTGTTCATTATATTTTTTTAAATCTATGTGAGGTGTTGAAGTTACTGGGGATTTTTTATGGAAGCGGGATGCCTCCGGGACGAGAGTAGATGGCGAATAAGATTTCTGAGGGGAGCGGGACCTCGGACTAGAGTGGATTGGTCTGGCGGAGGGTGTAGCGGTTATTTTTTTGTCTCAAAAATTCTGGACAATTTATATCCGATGCTGCGTGACTGCCCTTGCAGTTAACACAGGATCGGGTGCTTGTATTGCATGTCTCGCTTGCATGAGATTCTCCACATTTGTAACACCGTGGAGTGGAACGGCACATACTCTTTGTATGCCCGTAACGGCAACACTGATAACATAATATAGTGGGGAAAATATACTGTTCTACTTTTAAAGAGTTGTGATATAGGTACACATTTTGTGGCAGCATTTGACCTTCAAACATTACTACAACTGACCGTGAAGGCTTCCAAATTGGTACACCAGATGATGAGTCTTTGTAATTTAATCTGCGCACTTTTAGTATTTTCACATTACCTGGAACGTATAGGTTTTCTTTAATTTCTTCCACGTCAATATCCGTGAACACGTTTCTTACCAGTCCCATCTTCGTAACCTTGTAAGTTGGAATAAAAGCTTTTAAATTATTTTTTAATACAAAATCTGACGTAATAAAATTGTTCGCCAACGTAGAAGATATAAATTTAATTGACACTTTGTTACGTCCCTCAGCCTGGATCCCTCCCAATGAAACACCATCAATGCCCTGTTTGCACAGCATACTCCCGAATGCCATGGAGTGCAAAGGTTTGGACTCATCATTATTTTGAACAAATACTATGTACGGACCTGGTGACGTTTTATTGTACCTCAATGAGTCATTGACGGGATTTGGGCGACTAGTTTTCACTGCAGCAATGTCCTCCGTTGATAGTTCAGATGACCGACCCCTTTTTCGGGGGTCGGGGGGTTCCAAAGAACCCTCCATTCCCTCAACACTACACAACACAATTAATTGTTTATGTACACACAGAAACCATAAACTGAAGATAAAATTGTATAAACAAAATAATATAAAAAAGACACCAATCCCCGTTGGTTAATTTAACATTAAAAAAAAATTTATTTAAACTCTGATTATATCCAAGAAATTTATTATTATTACAACCTCTCGAATTGACACAGCTGCGCAGAACAAAACAAACAAACGTCCGTACACCGCGAGAGCGCTAGCGAGAATGAATCTCTATATTTATACACTTTGTTATTCTTTTTTCGTCCATGTCCACATTTCACATCCATACAGCATTGATGGTAACAGGATCGCGTTATGCACTAGTTTGAGAGACGTTAATTGTTTCGCATAATAGGTCTTATTGTGTGCACCACTCACCCTGCTATACCAACCACTTTCCCACGTTAGATTTATTTTTCACGCATTCCACCCCTACTAACCCTCGTACTTGCTACGCATAAACAATCACTTGCTCAAGATATTAATTTTATATGGTTATTTTACTATCTGTTCTTGCTGCATCCCTTTCAAAGACCAAAACTTTTGTTTTGCTGACATCTTTAGACAGTGTTTTTAGACAATTTTATCTTGACACGAGTTCTCGCAAATCATTCTCACACTCACCCATATATTCTTCATAAATAAACGCACATATAGGGATTGCAATCCGGTCTCATTTTGAATCCGGCCGGATCCAACCGGATTTTCGTCAATCCGGCCGGATCCGATCGGATCCGACCGGATTGAGCTAACCTTGATGTAATTACATTTTTAACAATAATAAAGGCTTAAAATAAAACGGTACGTATACGAAATTAATTTAATTAGGGTATGACTTCTTTTAAATAGTAAAAACTATAAAAAATATAGTTTTTTTGAAATAAAATTACAAATTAGATAAAGTTTTATAAAATTCTAATTGAAATTCATCGAAAATAAGTAACATATTTATATAACCTGCTTGATTGATCATGATTTACGATGTGCAAACTAAAACCGACACCACGAAAAAGAAAGATTCTCAAAAAATCACCAACCCATAGTGAAATAAACCATTCGAGGCAGAGTAAGAAACTCCAGATTCGGAGCTTCTGCGATATCGAGAACGTCAGGCAATGGGGGTAGAAATAGAAGGCCTTATTGGAAAGACCACGTCAACAGAGTAGCCCTAGTATAAGTTTTCGATGATCGAATATCGAAACGATCATCGAAAGAGTTTCGAAAATTTCGAATGATTCGATCGTTTGATTTTAGAACACTAATTGCACACTAATAAGCACATATTTGCGTGCAATTAGCTTTCGATAAAACTCGTACTAGCCCCACTGATCCGGTGATTCTGGTAATTATAAGAGGATGAAATCACATCAACCAGCAGACCATTGTACGAGCACCAAAGTAATACCTACAACCGGGAATAATCAGAGACACTCCTATATATTATCAAGAATAAGTCTTTGAGAAATCATTTCAGTTTTATCCTTGAATATAACTGCACACACATTGTGACAGACTACCGAACTAATCTAATAAAAAGCAGACAATTATCACAATTATTTTGCTTTTAAAAAGGTTAATATATATTTTATTGCCTAAATAATTGTTTAATATTCTCATCATTTTTCTAACAGGTGTCATTTAATTCGATAGTACTTACTTTACTTTTCGTATGGCTTTTCCGGAAATAATCTTGACCCGTAGAGGGTTGCGTCCCGTCCTCTTCTACAGTCTTGGCTCCAGCGCCATCAGCCAGTCCACTGCTTCTGGAGTAGCCTCGTGGATGTTTTGGAGGCTTCCTGTGAACTTTTTGAGCTGGCAGTCTTGCACAATGTGTCTTACTGTCTGCACAGCCCCGCACTCACAATCGGGGTCAGTCCTTTTTCCCCATTTCCAGAGCAGGTAGTTGCAACAACCCTGCTCTGTTCTCACTCTGTTTTGTTGCACCCACACCCTCCGTGGGAGATCAAACCCAGATACTCGGGTTGTGGGATCCAGTATGAGGTGTTTATTTACTGTCTCCTTCATGGCCCATCTTTCCTTCCATATCCTTTCCGTCTCTGAATTTGCGGTTTCCGTAATCCATATGGGCTTTCGGGACTTTAATCTCTTTGAGGGTGGGTGAAACACATCGTCAAAAGCTGGTAATTGGGGGTTTTTCTTAATTTTTTCTATTTCCCTGACTGTAGCACGGTCCCTCCGCAGGTCTGGAGGGGCTATGTTAGATAGTACTGGAAGCCATTGGGTTGGAGTTGACCTTGTTGTACCAGTTATGGTCCGCATTGTCTTGTTCAATTCAGTATCCACTTTATTACAGTGTGCGCTTCTACCCCAAACAGGGGAGCAATACTCCGCAGTGCTATACACTAGGGCCATTGCGGATGTTTTCAGAGTTATCGCCCTGCTACCCCAGGATGTACCTGCCAGTTTATTTATTATGTTGTTTCTGGCTTTTATTTTATTTTTAACTCCCTCGGTATGGGCTTTGTAAGTCAGGGGTCTATCTATTTTTACTCCGAGGTACTTCGGGTTTTTCTCATTCCGGATTCTTTCACCACATAGATGTAAGTTCAACTCTCTCTCAGATTCTCTATTGTTCAAATGTAATGCTAGTGCAACAGTTTTCTTAGGATTTGCTTGAAGATGCCACTGTTCCAGATATTTCTGAAAGTCTTCCAAATCCTTATTCAGAGTGGACTCCAAATCCTCAAAGGTTTTAGCCTGAGCTACAAGGGCTACATCGTCGGCATATATAAACTTTCTTGAAACTGTATCTGGCACATCTGCTGTATAGAGGTTGAACAGTAGTGGGGACAGCACAGACCCCTGTGGAAGACCATTTTGCAGTACTATTGTTTTGCTGACGTTGCCATCCAGGTGTACTTAGGTGTAATTCGATAGTCAATACTTTCAATACGATCAGTAAACACTAGCTTTAAAATCCTACATTGGGCACAAGGAGCAATTGCAGCATATTCCACTGCGCTTACTGTTACGCATTTGCCTCCTTTTCTCTTTTTATCTTTATGGGTACCCACAATTTTACCTACAATGACCCTGTGAAATTGCTAGGTGTACGGGTTCGAGTTCTGTCCATGTTGAGTTTGTTGATAAATCGTTTGATATGATAAACCGGATCCGATCTCCGGATCCGTCAATTTGCGCCGGATCCGATATGATCATTTTGATGCCGGATCCGCCGGAATACCGGATCCGGTTTTCCGGATTGCAATCCCTACGCACATATTATCATCATTGCATTCACAGGAGATAATAATACTATAAACGACGTCGGTAACCTAATGGTATAATAATAGGCGTTAACTCCAAATCAAAACGTCCTGCGCTTAATAATTCCCGATGTGGTCAGAGTTTTTCTAGATGTTTGACACCTGAAATTTCCAACCAGGGTATTTAAAACACATTTTGACAACCTTATTTTAATGCACGATTGTGAGTTCAGTAACATTATTATTAAAATGAAGGATTAAACATATGACCGTAGCAATAATTATTTTTTGATTGCAAATTGTAATATTCTAAATAATTACTGTAGCTTTCTGTCAAGTCATGGGGCATTTGCCAGTAAATAAACTGTTTTTGACATTTGATTAAAAATAATTACTGTTTTGGGCTCATTTCGGGTAACATTATAAAAACCCCCAACAGGTATGTAATTGATTAATTAACCGAGCAAAAAACACTTTTTAAACTTTGGAATGTAGATACTTACATTATATTATGTTATTTTGAATTATTAAAATATCTACTAACTCATATATTCATTGCTCTGAACAAAAATAAAAGAATTGACTTGTAATAAGTAGGTACCTTACTAAAAAAGCACATCATGGTAAACAATTTCTACGAATTTCAATATACATATACCTATTTTTTTGCTTCATAAAAAATAACATGTAACATCAATTTTTCTTTAAATTTAGACAAAAAAAATTTTTTGTTACCATTCGAAAATTTACAATAGGGTGAAAGAGCTTCGTACCACTTAAAATTTAAATACCCACCAGACAAACAACTTTCATGAAAGACATTCTTTAAATAAATTTGCACAATTTTAAAGATAAAAAAATAGTTTTTTTATTAAAAAAAAAGGTCCGTTAAGAAATAGGAAAATAGCCGTAATATAAAAATAAACAAAAATTATGGTTGTTTTTTCACAGTAATTTACTTATTTTAAAATCTTTTTTTAGGAACTAAACTCAAGTTTTTTTTTTATTTTTTTTCCACAATAGTACATCACAGCAAAAAGACAATTTTCACAAATTTATGTTTGTCAAAAAGAATAAAAAAATAAAATTTAAAGTCAAGGTTGTTCATATCATATTCAGTTTTCACCTCACTCAGGGTTATGGAGTCGGCAGAATCACCCACATACGTTCTGAAGGCACATTTGGTAGAATTTGGAAACGTAAGTATTATAGCTACCTATTGAGAAACAATCTCGTTAAACAATGAGTCTTTTTCTTACATCTTAAAAAGTATGGTGAGAGTTTAGGTCATTATAGTATGAGTCTTTTTAGGGATAATAAATGATTTTACATCGCAACAATGTAACACATTTTATGACTGTCGAATTTCGACGTTTGTATTTTTATATTAACTGAAAAAAAAAAGATTTGGATTAATTCTATTATCGGGTCTACCATTCATCACTGAATTAGAAATAGAAGATAATAATAATTGTAGTGAGAATATCACAATACATTGTATCTATTTTTGATTAACGTACGATTATTAAAATTAATAAGTGCGTAAGTGTAATCATTTAACATGTTTATATCTTTTTCATACTTCAATATGATTTTTAATGGGGTTTTAAACATCATCACGTGAAACTCGAGGGAATAGGGGTCTGAACGCTTTCCGAAAGTGTCACGTGATCAATGGACTCGGAAACCCTTTATTAGTGTATACATATAAGAAGGAGACAAAATAATTAAATGTATTGAAATGTAATAATTTAATAAAATAATAATTAAAATATGACGTGTGTTGCCCATTCTCCTATATGAGTGTGAGTCCTGGCACCTGACCAAAGCCAAGGCACAAAAAGTCTCAGGTTTCGAAATGAAGTGCCTCAGGAGAATTTTGGGTGTAAGATGGTACCACCGCATCACGAATGGCGCTATACGGCGCCGGCGGCGCACCCAGCGTGAGCCCATCACTTCTACCATTATGTGGAGGAGATGGAATTGGCTGGGACATGTATTAAGGATGTCGAACGGTAGTTTGCCGAGGAGAGCGCTGTTCTTCCTCCCATCAGGGTCCCGAGGACGAGGAAGACCTTCTCATACTGTGTTCCGCTCCTTTGAAGCAGAACTGATGAATCTGGACATGGTGTGGGAGGAGGTCAGAAACATTGCGCAAGATCGAGCGCAACGGAGAGCTCTTGTTGCCTCCCTATGCCCCTAAGTTGGGCCTTAATTGGATTGAAATGATTACTTGAATAAAATATGGTAATCGGGTGATCTGCTAGTAAATTTTCGTGGTATTTATCGTATATACATACCTATGTGGTGCTTATTTCTTTAACCCAATCCCATATCAAATAATAACATCTGATTTTATTCTTTACAATATGAGCGAATTCTTGTATGGCGTTTGCATGACAATTGTCAGGATTTTTGCTGCCTGAAGTCATTAGTGGAGGACGGAAAACCTTCAAAATCTCAAAGGATTTACAAGCAAATTTAAGGTGTGCATTAGTGAGAATTCAAAGACGATCTTATCTTAACCCTAGAGTAGTCGCGCCTCTCTGTGAAACGTGAGTGATCGCGTGGGGAGCATTTTGCCGCCCATACTTATGCAAATAATTGTTAAACACATTTGGAATAATTTTTCATGGATAGAATAAAACAATAAATACCTATAATAAAAAGTGACAATGTAACTTTGCGCATCTATTGCACCCTTTTTGTTATTCTGTTTTCCTTGGACGGACATACTGAGCATTCACCTTCTTTACCTGAAGATACCTATATTGTTATCTTCCGAAGGCACAAATCGAGTGATCTTCCAAATCAGACTCCTCTTCCAACTACGTAATTATTTCTGTGTCTTGCTTATTCATTCTGTATACCTATACATTCGACCGTAATTATTTATCTAAAAAGATATAAAATAAACTAATCAAAAACAAACAAAAAAACCAAATGATTAAACAAAAAATATAAAATATCAATATTATAGTGACGAGATTCAAATAAAAAAAAAATGTTACATACAATAAACATTAATAAACTAGATTTAAAAAAACAGACACACGAAATTTTACTTACTTGAGTAGTCGCGCAGTGAGCAATTTGCCGCCACACGCGACCTATGGCTCCTACAGTCATCCTTGCACTGAATTACTCTAAATTTCTAAGACAAGTAGAAGAGGTATATGGGGGCAGCTACTGAGATTCTTGACCTTGACAAATGCGTTGTGTAAAAAATATCACGATTTTTTAGCCGCGGGCGGCAAAATGCTCATAGCGCGAGCAGCGAGCACTCTAGGGTTAAATTATTTGACACCTATCTTTTTATGTCCTGTCCGTGGGGTTTCCGGCTAAGAATAGCACATCTGCTCTTTTTGCTGGTTTTTCGAGCATCCTATAAGAGGCAGGAAATCGAAAAATCAGATCGGGACGTTGAGGTTGATCACCTCACATCCTTAAATCTCAACTGGTCAGAAAAGGCACAATGAGCCTCGGACGCATTCGAGCGCACTTAAAGCCTCCCTATGCTTCCGAGTGGGGCTTGGGCCCCCCGCATGCGTTGGTTTGAGGATGATTAGCAGCGGGCTTGATTTGTCCGGGGCCGGCTTTTTGGTTTGGTTGCTTTGATCGAGCTAGGGGGTCGGTTTCGTGCGGGACGGGTTTGCTGCGGATTGGTCTCCTCCGGGCTGGCTTGCGGTGTGCGGGGGACCTTAAAGGGAGAATGTATGTATGTATGTATGCATCTTTTTATGATTTCCATAATAAAAATACAAATAACAAACATGAAAAACGAAATAAAAATATAAGACATGGAAAAGACTGAGTGGAAATAAAAATAATAATGAACGACTTGAGATCTGACTAGAGTCGGCTAGAATCTAGATGCCAAGCAAGCCAACCGTCAGTGCGTTTATGTGCCTTTACATTTGTTTGAATTAAATGTATCTATGACCAATAAGGTCCTTTCTCCTTTCTAAGTTTTTGTGCGTGTTTTGATTTCTGAAGACGTCTATTATCCCAAAACAGAATGTTCACTCAAACAATCGTATTCAATCAGCAAACAAAACGGTTTCTTTGCGCTTCTCAAACAATGAAAGCCTTTCGTTTTGTTGAATTAAAAAAAAAAAAAAACAAACAAACAAAAAAGCTTTCATATTTCCGTTTCAGAAAGTCTAAATACAATCACTGATGTGCCTATGGACTTAATTAAGAGGTACAATGGACGGAGAAAACTAAAT
Source organism: Mystacides longicornis (assembly GCA_963576905.1). NCBI lineage: Eukaryota > Metazoa > Arthropoda > Insecta > Trichoptera > Leptoceridae > Mystacides > Mystacides longicornis. The sequence continues at coordinate 8,492,261 of OY756434.1, forward strand.
ATGTTTTTTTCTTATGTTTCTAAGCTTAATTATCACCGCTAGGGGAAAAGGGTGAACCTTTGTTACAAACTACATTTTGAATTGATAGTCTCGAAGTACTTTTGGAACACGTATTTCTTATTTACCCTTCCTAATGTAGGGCTCAGGTCAAATTCTTTCCGTTAATTACTTGCTCCTTATTTTCTCATAAGCTTTTGGTTAAGGTATTATTTTCGCGACATTAGACACAGCTAAATTATTTTGCACACCAAATTTCATATAAGATTTTTCCATAGCTGAAAATAAATGCTTTGATAAAAACTTAGTTATTACTTAATCAGATTCGATAGCTTTATAGAAAGAGAAAAACAGGATCAACCAATGAGGTGGCAGATAAAAGCGCGCCTTGATTAAAATTTTAACCATTAGAATGAGAGAATCAATCACTTAACCAAAACTCTACTCATGTGTATGAGACATTCTAAAATCGCAATACCCCCTAACCTTTCATCTCCATATGTTGAATGCAAAAAATCTTTGAATATAATAGATATATTGGATGATGTGTCTACCTTCCAATTAAATGTTTCCCGGTCATTGACTCAAATGAATTTTTTTTATCATTTCATTGAACGCATCAGAGTTTAATTATTATAGATTTTCGATGTTTTGGGCAGAAGGTGCTTGGTGATAGTCCATTTCAAAATAAAAATGAAAGAGTCTTGTATAGTTCTATCACAAAATTTATTTTTCAAACATGAACCGGTTTTCGGAGACTACCGTCTCTAAGACTTAAACATTTGATAATGGAGACGGTAGTCTCCGAAAACCGGTTCATGTTTGAACAATAAATTTTGTGATAGAACTACATATACAAGACTCTTTAATTTTTAATTTTTTAATTAATATACTTTAGAGATCTTTCACAGTCGGTATAGAAAAGGTTCAAATTGTTTAGTAAGGGTATAAAACACATGAATATAATCTTTTCTTTGAAAGTAAGCTAGTACGATATTAGGACATTGCTGAGATATTTGAAAACCCGATTGACAGTTGGCCGAGAAGAGGACTGTTTTTCTTCCCATGAGGTAAGTTCCCTTTTTTTCATAGCGGCTTAGACAAAGAATCATCATCATCATCTTCAGCGTTACAACCCGTGGTGGGTCTTAGCTGCCTTCAAAAAGCTTCTCCATCCCGATCTGTCACTACCTGCCACCCTCCAGCTGCCATGCTAATTTTTGATTTTGTATATATGGTTCCATTCATTTCAATGCCTGAGTCTCTTATGGCTTTTTCCAGTGCAATGTTAAATAGAAGACATGCCAAAGCATCTCCACGTCTTAAGCCGTTGTAGGATCTAAAACTATCGAAGGTGTCGGATTGTATGTTAATTTGACATATTACTTGGGAAATTGTGAGCCTTGTCATGCTGATCAGTTTTGCTGGTATGTTGAGGTCCCTCATTGCAAGGTAGAGCTGCTCCCTATCTATGTTGTCGCACGCCGCCTTGAAATCTATGAAGATTTGGTCAGCACATGATTTTCCACTCCGAAATCCGGTCTGGTAACGTCCCAACTTTGTTTCTACAATCGGTTCCAGTCTCTGAAATATAATATTAGAAAGAACTTTACATGCCGTGTTTAACAAAGGTTCATCTGTAATTCCCACACACCATTTGGTCTCCCTTTTTGAGTAGTGGGCAGATGAGTCCTTCATTCCACTCGCTCGGCACCGTTTCATTTTTCCAGACAAGGAATATAAGAGAGTGTAGAGTGGTATTGGACCAAGAGTAGGAGTTAGATTATTGTAACTGCGCAGAATCGAGCGCAGAGAAGAGCTCTTGTTGCCTCCTTTTACCCCTAAGTGGGGTCACAGAGGGAGTAAGGATGCCTATCTTGGTATAATATTGTTATCATATATTTTTATTGTCTAGTTACAACATGAAGGACGTGAGAGCCTTTTTGAACTTTAAAATAAATTCTGTCTCACCATTAAAGCATTCCAGTCACATCTGTGAAGTGTTCTTTCAAAATTACATTCATGTAGGTAGTTAGTTTAATAATGAGATGTTAATCACGAAAAGAAACCTTTACATTGTGTGAAGAATAAAATTTCACAGAATGTACTGTCCTTAATGTAGTTTGTTATGAACCTACTATAAAAACCTGCCTAATTTATTATTTTCAAAATTAGATTTATACAAGTTTGAAGTCTCTAATTTGAATAGGTACTCGCCGAAATAGCTACTTTTTTGTATTGAGTTACCAAAATACCTGCAAATAAAGACAATTAATGAAGATATTATCTAAAAAAAAAACTATCCTCAGAGTTTCTCTTATAGCAGATAATAAAAGCATCTCAGAGGGACATGATCTGTCCGCATACATAATAATTATATTATTGTAATGTGATTGGGAAAAATCTATCGAGATGGTATACATTTAAAAATTGTCAATTTTTCACCATCTTTAGGTAAGTTAGTGACAAGAAAATTTGATATTATGGTTAGGTATATACAAGTTAAATAGATTATTATTACCAATATTTTTTTCTGGCGCTGCACTCATTTTCGATAGATTCGACAATTTTAGCAACATAAGAATCATGAGAAATCATACCTAATTATTATTTTGTCCTAAAAATGTAAAATCTTTGGACTTTATAGACAAACTCTTTGCTATTTCAACAAGAACAACATGCCAATCGGTTTGATACGTTCTCAATACTGTTGAGAAATGCTATTATGCCTTCAACAGGAATCGAAGCATATTTTCGCAATTCAAATAATATAAAAAGTCATCGAATTCTTATCGAGAAAAAAATCTAACAGTCCATCGAATATCTGTCAAGACACAGTGGTTACATTACTTTTGAACAGTGTACAGTCATTGATCTCTTTCCTTTAATGTGCCGTTGCATCCATAAATATTCTTTATGGCATGCAATAAAGGCAGACGGAATGAGATTTTTGTATATCAAATTATATAATATGTATGCGAGAGACTCTCTATCTTTCCCGTTCTCTCTGCGTGTGTCTCCGCCTCTAAGTACTTATTACAATCTTAGTTTTATTTCACATTGAACACGCCGCCAAAAAATACAATGAGACATTTAAAAACGTAGAGTTTTTAAACTTCGCTGTGCCTAATAGGTAACAGTTTGGGAAACTTCAACACTTATACATGACATCAGTCGCAGTCTTTAAATTTGGTTGCTCTTTTGTACTCAATAATTTCCAACTTTTATCTCTTTATTTCATTAATATTTTTTTAATATCTACTTGTTGCATAGGTACATGAGATTATTCGACATGTTGAACATGTTGAGAATTCTCATGATTAGGAGTTACGGAGACTTAAACATTACCACCTAATGGCGAACGTTGTTAACGTAAAGTGATCACACTAAGCCAGCCTTCGAAATACCAGTAGAAGACGGTCGTAAGCCCGTAGTGTTTTGTTCCATTTAAAAATCTAACATCAGTAATGAATTCTTAGAGTTTTTAGTTGTTAGATATTCATGTCCATTAGAGTTAAGCCCAGTATGGAACGCAGTCCTCTCATTTTTGTCGATTTGAGAAGATATTTAAGCCCTTCCTGTGTCAAGATTTGGTTTCGACCCAAAAGAACTCTCCATTAAATGTCATATTAGGAAAAGTGAACGAACAAAATTAAATAACTTTGTCAAGATGTGTCACACAACATAATAAATGCCATATTATATTTGTTTTACTATGACTCATCTTTCTCCACTTTCTGCTGAAAGAAGGCAAAAAATATCAATAGATGCCATCATTCTCCGCCGAGCACCTGTTTTCCGTCAGACTTTTCGAAGATGTCATGGCCTCGTCTCCTAACTTTGGTTTTTTTCCCAATTACCGGATGGCATTCAAAATCTCTTTTGAAATATTTTGATATTTAAAAACTACGTCATATTATTTGAAACACGTAGGTATTTACAAAAAAAATTTAATCAACAAGAACTTCTTTATAACTATGTACAATAATGATTCAAGTTGTTCGGTATATATATTGGAAAAAGTATTTTAAACGGTCGCCCGACCTTGAATTTCTAAAACTCTTTATGACCTTTTTGTGCAAACTTTGCTTTCTCATAGCTGAATTCACATGCGAGACTTCAAAATACTTGGTTGATTCAACTCTTTATGAAAACTGAAAAACAACTTAAACTTTTATTACAAACTTTGCATTCAAATAGCTTTTCGCATGTGGGTATTTAACTATTTGATTGATTATACTTTTTCATGCAAACTTTGCATTCGCATAGGAGACTTTAAAGCTTGATTTATTGAATTCTTCATGAAAACTCAAAAAACGACGTGAACTTTTTATAGCAAATTTTGCATTCAAATGGTTTTAGGATGTGGGTGTTTTAGTAAGTATATGATTGATTAAACTTTTTATTTCAAACATTGCATTTGTAAGGCTTTTTCCGCTATGAAGTCGCGTGTGTACGTTAGTTCTCTGATTTGGTAAACTTTTTCATGCAAATTTTGCATTTGTATGGCTTCTCTACGCTATTAATTTTTTTTTTTTATAAAATGAATCTGTGCTCACTCAAAGTGAACACAAATACACTCCTTGACTCTTTCACAGTAAGCTACTGAAAGTTTGTGTCGTGAAAGAGGAAGATGGTCGGCACCTGGGATCGAACCACGACGTCCGCAGTACGAAAGCCGGCGTTGTAACCGCTGGGTCACCAACCACTTCTATGAGAATCTTTAAAAAAATACTTTAGTGTGTAAACTATTTATTGAAAACATGACATTCGTATGGTTTTGCTCCGCTATAATGGTGTGTGTGGATTAAAGATTCGGTAAACTTTTTCACGCAAACTTTGTTTTCTTATGGCCGAAGTCTTAATACCTATGTGAGACATTAAATCACACTTGATTAATTGAACTCTTCATACACACTCATAAAACAACGTTATCTTTTTACATCAAACATTGCATTCGTAAGGCTTTTTCTCTATGAAGTCGCGTGTGTACGTTAGTTTTCTGATTTGGTAAACTTTTTCATGCAAACTTTGTATATGTATGGCTTTTCTACGCTATGAATTCATATGAGAATCTTTAAAAAAACACTTTAGTGTGTAAAATTTTTATTGAAAACATGGCATTCGTATGGTTTTTCTCTGCTATGATGTGTGTGTAGATTAAAGATTCGTGATTTGGTAAACTTTTTCATGTAAACTTTGTTTTCTTATGGCCGAATTCATTTGTGTGACTTTAAAGCACTCTATAATAGAACTGTTTATGAAAATGCAAAAAACAACTTAAACTTTTTATTACACATATTGCATTAGTAAGGGTTTTCTTGGCAATGAAATCGCGTCTGTGAGTTAGTTTGGTAAACTTTTTCATACAAACTATGCTTTCTTATGGCCAAATTCATATGTCAGACTTTAAAGCATTTGATAATTTTTTTTTATAACAAATTTTGAACTTTTTATAAAAAAAATTTGCATATGTATGGCTTTTCAATGCAATGAATTCACATGAAAATCTTTAAAAAATTACTTTAGTGTGTAAACTTTTTATTTCAAACATTGCATTAGTAAGGCTTTTCTCAGCGCATGACATTCTTTAAATTACTTGAGACCGCAAACTTTTTATTGCACTCATTGCATTAGTAAGGCTTTTCTCCACTATGAAGTCCCGCGGTGCGTAAAAGTTTCCTAATTTGGTACACTTTGCTTTCTTATGACTGACTTCGCATGTGAGTTTTTAAATAACCCGAAAAATTGTTTTTCTCTACGTCAAGACCTTTAAAAAAAGTTCTCAGCCACCAGGCATAATAATAATATTATGTTACTGCCAGCTGTCACTGCTGTCAGGCATATTATATTAGAAGAACAAAAATTGTCTTTAGTTGCGAGTGGCGCACCATCTAGCGGCGTTGATGACATCAGTCAGTCAGGCAGTCAGTCAGTGAGTCAGTGTTCAAGGCAAATATTACATAGATTCTAATTAGGTACCAAATTTCTGATTCCTTCTTCAAGTATTTTTTAATAATAATTATTAATTAAGAAAGTTGTATATGAATAGGTAGGTACTTATTAAGTACAAACAATATACCTAATATAATATCTTAAACGTCATGGAATACTTTCAATTAGTTGGAATTTATTTAAAGAAAGTCATAATTTCTTCAAAGGTTGTTTTTGTCAATATTTTACCTTCCACTTTATAATATTAATTCTGCTTTAACTAAACTTCTCTTGGAGTTTAATTGAAGTGTCAATACCACCATAATATTATCTACTTTTAAACACATAATCTACCTTTGCCTACTACAATATTAAAAATGGGTCTTCCTTTGAAAGGTAAGGAACCCCTGATCCATAATTGATGTCACACCTTAAAGATAATCAAAAAAGATTGTAAACAGCATTGTTTTAATACCTAATATTTTATAATTAAAACTATCTGGCATGATTTTTTGAGGTGGTCGCTACTTCTCGAAGAAGCACTAGGAGAGCCGACCCCAATTAATGCGACAAAGGCGAAGGCGAATAGGAAGGCATTGTCTCTCCTCGTCAATGTCCTTGAACCTCAAACCGAAAATGTGACGTAATTTTTGCTCAGAATTTATTACCTACCAGTTAAATGCGATCGCAAGTCCATCGAAAATAATGTGAATATTTTGATTATCATTATATTATTGTTTCGCTTATGCTCCTAAATGCAAGTAGGTATGCATAAAGTAAATCTTTAAACTTTTTGAAAATATACATACATTGATGCATATCAGATTACTGCAGGCATCAAACTATAAACGACGCTACTTTTATTTTAATTCGGATTCAACTTGATTGAATTACATAATATCTATTTATCTATCAGCTATACTCCCTTTTTGACCTCACACACTATATAAAATCTCTCGGCTAAGTATTGTAAGAACAGAAAACGGTTTTAGAAGCTCTTCCTCTTTTTCGAGACTCTAATGGGAGGAAGAACAGCGCTCTCCTCGGACTTCTGTCATACGGCATCCTTAACACATATCCCAGCCTCGCCATCTGATCAAATGGTACTTACATTGTATTACTTATTGCTCATTAACGTGAAATCTATCCTGCTGAACTAAAGACCCTGTTCGTTTTCGATCTATAAAAAAAAACTTTAACTATCTTCGTTTTCGAACTTGATAATCTGCTTAAAAAATCTGTTCAGTACCTATTGACGAATTCTTAGCCAGGTTGGAATTAGACGAATGAGCAAAAGATGTTTTGTCGTAAAAGTATTCTCCTCAAAAAGGGGGAAAAGAATAAACACCAAAATCTGTATACTTTGACGAGATTCAAACACTCGTTCAAACGGTAGCCGGTAAATTCATCGCGAACAATTCATCGCAGGTACAATTCATCGCGAGTACTTTTAGATTGCAATTTGATTCCGGGTTCTGGGTTTTTCTATATATAACTCTGTAATTATTTTTGATAAGACTTCAGTTTAGTCACACTTAGTTATTTTATATACGATTTGAGTAGGTTAGGTTGGAACGTAGTTAAAAAGAGGGGTTTGTCCTTTTTGAGGCCTTTTTGGATACCTTCCCGAGTGATAACATGGTAATACTCCAGCGTATGTCAAAATCGCCGCCATCTTTAATTTATAAGGAGTGACTTAACTGAAGCTTTACCTTATTTTTAGGTCATAAACAATTTGACAATAATTATTGTAATCGTGATGAATTTTTCTCGATGAATTTGTATCCACGATGAATTGTACTGACGATGAATTGTCCGCGATGAATTTTCCTAGACCCCGTTCAAACATCATTTTGTGATATTTTGTCATTATCTACTTTTCGGCTTAGGGATGTATTTTTTTTTTGAAACCAAACCACGTATTCGCGAGTAGAGCCTACATCCTGACGGAAGGCTTTCAAAAGAACTTCCAGTCATCTCGTTATTCCAGTCACGTCTCTGGGGGATCCTTGACTGAAAGATTGTCATACGTGTATATTTTTTTTACCCAACTGTTATGAATGAGCCATGCGTATTATCTCGGAAGATAAAATGAATAGTAAAAGTCCGTTAAATTATATTCGACAGGTGAATGAGAAAAAAAATATACGAATTTTCAGGCACGAAAATATCAATGCCTATATTATTTATTGCTTCGATTTCACAACATGACCGCAACTTCATCTTAATAACAGGAGGATATCCAAAGAGTTCTAGAGTGGCTTACTTGCCTTGTATTTTATCAGTCCTCAAAATGACACAATAAACCACTCAATTAACACTTTAGCAACATAATAATAACATTGTTGCTTAGTGAACAGTTTGTTACTATAGAAAACAAATATCTACTGAAATAATATTATAAACAATGCACTATGTAAAAAGGTTGAATTCCATTACATTTGCAACATAAGTTATTTATATGGTAAATTAAAATTTCCTAAGTCATTATTGAATGTTTTCGGCGCAAAACTTAAACACAATTGGAACATCACCCGCACACCTCCCGCCCCCCTCACCTAAGTGGACACAAATTTAAAGTGAATTTTCTTCATATTAGCCACTCTATTATTATAGAACTCTTTGGGGATATCCACAAATTTGAGGAAAAATATTGTGCAGGTACTCAGCATGTAAAATGCATAACCTGTTTAAGCGTTAAATAGGTATCAACCAACCATTTTCTATAACTATTTCATTTACCTACCATTTTAGTTATCACGCAAAAAGCTCTACCAATCCGCACAATAGCGAAAGTTGCCAATATTGTAATTGTGTACACTTTAAAAGAGGCATTTTTTTTTAAAAAAAAGCCTTGAGAGTTATGTTTTATATTTTTTATTAAAAATAATTTAGGTATTTTAAGAATATTGTTCTTAATAATGATTTGTAAACATTATAAAAATATAATTTCATACATTTTATTTGTATTTCATAGGTTTTTCCGCTTTTATCATATAAGTGATCCGTAGCTATCTTGTTTAGGTACTTTATTTTTTAATGAAAAAAAATGCGCATTTAAATTCATTGTGGAAACTTACCAAATCTTTCCTACATATTAAAATGTCGAATAAGAAATGTGAGGTAGGTATCTAAATGCATATTGAAAAATCTGTTACTGACGTATGAATCTGTTCCTAGCTTTCACGCTGATTGTTTAATTAAAACTAACGTTTTAGAATCTATAGTAAGTACTTTGAAAAACAATTTACCGGTCTGTATTGTTATCGATACTATTAAAATCATACCTGTTTGAGAAAAGTGTGTAACAGAATATTGTGTTGATTCTTCTATAAATTTTGAAGAAGATTCTCTTCTAAATATTACATTAGTTTTCATATAGGAAGGTATGTTTTTTGGTTTTATTTTCTTACGAAACTATCGTTTATAATAATAATATGACATTTTATTTATTTACTAGCTTTCCCGACAGACGTTGTCCTGTATTACTAAATATGAATATTGAATTCGAATTTGTATGGTGATGAATTAATTTATTATCATTTGACCAATGTGATTCCGAACAATGCGTCTGTTTTAAACCATGTATATTCCATCCGCATTCTGTCAATCGCACCAATTGACAGTTTCTGTCAAATTTTCAGAATTGGAATAAAAATTATAAGGTAAAAAGTACCTACTGATAAGGTTGTCTACGTAGAGTTTTCTTTAATATTCTAATTTTCCAATGCATTTTTTCTTCTAAAAGGACATTCTCCTGATAAAAGCCTACACGACAAAAAAAGAATAAGCGAAATCGGTCCAGCCGTTTAGGCGGGATGCTATGACATCGGGAAATAGCTCTCCATTTTTATATATAAGATTATATCAACATTTCTACGGCTTTTAAAAGCCTTTTACAACAGCTACTTTAGTAAAAATATAAAAAATTAACAACAAAAACTTAACCTAAAAATCAAAATGACGTTTCTCATCCTATATAGAGTGGAGAGGAGATGGACTTGGCTGGGAAATGTGTTAAGGATGCCGAACAACAGTTGGCCAAGGAGAGCTCTGTTCTTCCTCCCATCAAGGTCCCGAAGACGAGGAAGACCCTCTCATACCACATATTTTTCAACTTATCATATTTTGTGGTCGATTGGCCAGATGGACCGACGAAATCGCCAAGATTGCAGGTCGCTCATAGATGAGGGAGGTTAAGGGCAGAGATGACCGGAAGACGAGGGGAAGCCTGTCTTCAGAAATGAACGGAAAAAACTGATGAAGAAGAAGATGGGTGAAATTTTTTGATATTCCTGTATTTTTGTAAGGATTTTATTATCAAAAATTGGAAGGAGGATGTCATTGACATAGCAAGGTGGAAAGTTTTTATTGTTACCTTCAGTTGATTTAATCTCTAATATAAATGAAAGTCGTGTTAGTGCAAACACTTATAACTCGAGATCGGCTGAACAGATTCTTCCGATGTATGATTTATTGGATTTTTCTCCGCTCCGGATAACAGAATAACTAATAAAAAGTAGAATAAATCGATAAGAACTTATGTAAAATATAATATTAAAGTTAGTATGGAAGAGGTTCGGCACCGGTACCGCCATCGACACTGTTGGGGAAATAGGGAGATGTCTGGTAGATTGATATTTTCGTAGAAAGATTCTATAGATCAATGTTTTCCCTATTTTTCCACAGATGGCGGTGTAATGATTGAAATTAAAAATATTGTTAAGACATTTTTGAGGGTAGGTACTTTTTCAAGCTTTTTTTATAATTTGTTAACATCTATCTATAATTATTATAAAAGAAAGTCGGGTTAGTGCGATAACTTATAACTCGAGATCGGCTGAACAGATTTTTATCGTGTTTAGTTTATTTAGTTTATTAGATTTTCTCCGCTCCGGATAACAGAATAACAACCATTAAAAAATTGGAAAATAGTATGAAATAGTATAATATTAAAGTTAGTATGGAACGGGTGAGTTTTGGTGCTTTTGAAATAATAACCACATAACTTTTGATTTTTTACAAAGAGTAGTCATGTATGTTGGCTATGTTATGTTACCCAGCAATATTTTATTGACTTTAAGCCGAGACGAAGTTCGATGGGTCAGCTAGTGTTAAAATAAAAGGTACCTTCATTTTTTTAGATATATGTAACCTACCATGAAAAAAAATGTATGCTTTGATGTAAAATTTCCATACAAAACCTATCTATTATTTATGGGTCAAAAAAAAACCTTAATCGGTGATGACATTCAGCCTCGTCTGTGATATAGGTTCTCAAACTGTACGTCGTGTGATGTGGGGCATGGCTAACGCATTGGCAATGAGATCCAGAGAATATGCTCTTAGATGGATGTTAAAACGTTGCCACATATTCGTGAATCTTTTGACGATGAAAATTTTAAGATTGCGTGCAGGGGACTTAAACTGTTGGTATAAGTTTCTTTCGAAAACCACGATTTTTTTTAACAGGGTCAACATATTGACTGATATAAAGTCCAAAAAACACTTTTAGATAAGTGTCAGGTTTCTGTAAAATTATAAATATCTAGCCTCACAGTAGTGAGATTCATAGCGACATTACGGATTTGTATTCGGTCATAAGGTGTCCAATAAAGTGTAGATGTTAAGTTTTGTGACTTTTTAATTAGTGACAAACCAAAATAATCATACACAGTGCATTGAAATAAACTTCGTTAGCAACCTATCCATTTTTTTTAGAAACTTACCCATCTGAAAATATTTACTTAAGATCAAGCAGTTAACCTCGACTTGCAGATAGGTAGATACATACTATTTTCCATACGCCATAGACCAACGTCAAAAATCATGTTGGCCAACAAACTGGGAAAGTGTGACGTGTCATGTTCAAGCCAGAAATTTTATTTTGGTTGCCGTCATCTAGCTGTTTATGAAAATGTTTGAAAAAAAAAACAAGAGTTTTTATCCGATATTATTAAAAGAATATCTAACGCTTTTTAGGATAATTTTGATCGACTGTAAGTAAAAAAAATACATCCACAATTATAGTTAAAAGCATACATTTTATAAATTGCAGTAGGGTATTGAAATTCAGAGTACCTACTTACTTTAAAAAAATGATTTTACAAAACAATTCGTGTTCGTGAAAGTAATAATCATTAATATTATTTTATTTGTTGCGTTACAAGAAAATCTTCTCTCCTTACCGATAGTTGGCGAACAACGTCTCACCCCCTCTGAACCCGCTGTAAAAATCAGACGTCACTTAACGGCGTGCCAAGAATGTTTTCAGCGACAACTTGTCGTAACGCGGCACTTCAAAACGACCGACAAACATCCCTCGTATGATCATACCTACATATTTTTACCTACTGATAAATTTTGATGATGGTTTGCCAATACAAAAAAATCTCACAGCTTTTGTTGTTTTTACACGTTAGTACCTACCTACAAAATCTTTTTCTCTCCTGAACGCAGCATCAACGCAATAATATTATTGCTATATTACTTTTTATCCACAATAGTGCACCCCTGAATGAAAATAGTAAATATCAGATAATAGCCATACTCAAAAAATAATTGTTATCAAAATGTGAACGTTTTATTTATGTAAAATTTAAACTCAAACCCAAATAATGCTATGTCACTGTGGAGTGGAGAGAGATATAGCTGGACCTGTGTTAAACATGCCGAAGGTAGTTGGTAGAGGAGAGCGCTGTTATTCCTCCCATCAGGGTCCCGAAAATGAAAAAGACTTTCTTGAACCTTGTTCAATCAATCAATTTATCAACAATCAATCAATAGGTACTCCCTATCCGACCCCACGCAGGATAATAAGGAGGCAACAAGAGCCCTCCACCTAACAAGAAACTAATAGAAATTGATAAAGAATTCAATATGAGAAACTCATTTGCTGAATAAATGAGATTACTTTTAAAGTGTAAAATATAAAGTCTCCTGGAACAGAAAAGAACCAATTTTGTTTTAAAGCTTTTATACAGTACCTAGGTGTTTGTTTGTTTTAGAAAATATGTTTTAAAATTGAACGGTTGTATTTCGTTTGACCGGTTTCAATAAACAGACGATGTGTGAACACTTACGAAGCTCTCCACTTTAAAACAAACACACAACATTTTGTGACAGCTCCCATGCTGCGGCTATTGTGCAATAGATTGCATTTTGTACGCACATACTTATTTATTTATTTAATTTTATTTGGGCAAGCACCCAAAACAAGGGTGAAGCAGCCCACCAAAAAGTAAAATACAGCACGAGTAATTCAAAATGCATAATCATCAAAATGAATTAGGAAATACGCACATACTTGTGCAACAATATAATAACATTGCTAGTAGGTATTGCTGTCCGAGTGTACCTACATAATATACGTAGAAGCCCAATAAGTATAGGAAGAATTTTATACAAAACTACACAATGTTTGTAAGCCCCTGAACATTTTAACCCTAAGTTGACCGTCGTTACTTATAAGTAGAGACCGGGTCATATGCAAATGTATATTTGTATATGCATTTTTGCATATTTTGGCTATTTTTAAGGACATTCCATATTTCGACAAAAATTTAATGATCTTGCATATTTGGGTATACTTTCTTCTAAAATTTTAATGAATCTTTGGTATAGGTATCGAGTACACATAGGAGTTAACGAAGATTCCCAAAGACAGTCGGCTTTTTCGTAAACCGAGTGTGAAGGTAAAGGTGCGATATGTTGCTGAACGAACACCGTCGTCCGTCATTGCGAGACTTGTATCAATTCTTACCATAGACTAACGTTAAAGAAATTTGTTTTAATTTAATTTAAGCTGTTTTTTTTTTGCATATTTTGGCACTTTTTGGCGATATTAGTGCATATTTCGAGCATTTATGATGTATATTTGCAAGCATATTTCAATCATCTTATGTCGCATATAATCCGGGCTTTACTTATAAATATCAAAATTTTGGTAAAAAAAAACTAATCGTTCTTTGCACTAAGTGCCCAAAGAACGATTAGTTTTTTTCTCTTTAAATGTTTTAATATTGGAAGGTACCACCACGCACTGGTCAAAAAGTTTTTTTTTTCAGTTTATTAGGGTAAATAAGGGTTGAACTACAACGAAGCAATTCACTATTTTTCATTGTTACAAAGGATATTTTCTTTACTTTCTTTATTGGTGAAGATCGTACCCTTAGATCATCGGCAAAGTAGCCCTATTATAAGTTTTCGATGATCGAATATCGAAACGATCATCGAAAGAGTTTCTAAAAATTTTCATACTAAAATGATCGAATGATTCGACTAGAACTTCAAAAAAAAATTATATACCTAGTCATGTTTCATAATATGAAAATTTTTGTCAAACGAATTGACTCAAAAGTACATAATATTGTTAATCTTTATCCAAATCAGACCTTAAGCTTATAATTCATACCTACTACTTAATTATTAGGTATAAAGATTTTTATTAAAATAGGTAGGTAGGTACTTATTCTTTTCGGCAATAACAATATATCCATTGAATTGGTGAGCTAAAATTATTTACAATAATTTTATTGGTTATTATTTTGAAATAACAAGCGTGTACTATGCGATGATTCTTTCGAGACCCCACTTGGGGGCATACGTAGAACCTAAGAGCTCTCCTCCCCACCCGATCTTGCATCTTGCACAGATTCAATGTCCACCTATCAAACCCTCAACTAACAAAGTAACGTAAAACGGCAAGTCTTCTTCATCTTTGCGACCCTGATGAGAGGCAGAAAAATACTTTTACCTGCCAACATAATGAATCTATTGTCCGAAGGCAAGGTTAACCATTCTGGCCAATTTCTCAGATGATGAATTCCTCTTTTTCTATTGTTATCGCAAACGTCGGTGTCAGTGACCCAACTCCATTTTTTTGTCGATAGAAGTTTAAATTAGAATAAACCTGCTCGTACGGGATGAATGTAGAAAAGAAACCATAAAATATTCTACTACAATGATTCTAACACACACACGTGCATGCTTGGCACAGCTGCTAAAAATAATATAAAACAAAAAAGCAGCGGTGAGACAATTTACTTTCCAGGATCTTATCTCCGGGAAATATTCTTAATAATATTACTTTTAATAAAATAAACAGTTGTTACCGTACGGAGCTAGACGTGCGAACGTGTTTTGAATTTGTCAGAGAATAGAAAATATACCACCATCCAAGAATATAGTAATTTTATTCAATACTTACAATATTTGAAGTAGGTTTGTCTCCCGTCAGCATGTGACGAATAAATCGCCGTTTTTCTGAGTTACATAATGATATAGCCTCATTTTATAGCCACAACTTAAGATTTTTTTTTATTCAATAACTAGCTTTGCCGACAGACCTTGTCCTGTAGTCCTTACTATGAATATTGATTTTGTATTTTTGTAATTTATACAATATTATCTTTGACCTGTACGCGTGTACCTACATGCGTGTATCCACCCGTTTTAAACAACAAAACTCAAGCACTACTGCATAGATATGTATGGTCTGCGGTGAACGCTTCGGGTAGTTGGCGTGCTTTAGTCGATTATCAACGGCTCATGCTTAATATACCTAATGTTTTCATATCTCTATAAGTACCTACTCGTAATATAAAGGAAAGTCGGTAGAGAGAACATTTATAGCTCGAGGTCGGCTGAACAGATTTTTATGATCATGGTAGGTATGTTGGATTCTTCTCCGCTCCGGATAACAGGATGATTGTTAAAAATTCGAAAAATGGATGCATAAAATATAATATTAAAGTGAGTATGAAATGGATTTACTGAGACCAACGCCATCTGTGAAAAAAATCATAACAACAACGCCATCTGTGAAAAAAATTCATAACACAATTTTTATTTACTTGATAACCATTGAGTTTCAAAACATTGGTACGCAGATTTTTGATAAACTTTCTTGGAAGCTTTCAGAAATAATTTTTTTACATTCAAAGATATTTTAAACGTAGGTAGGTATTTTTGTATAAATTATAAATTTGAAATCAATATTCATAGTAAGGACTACAGGACAACATCTTTCGAGAAAGCTAGTAATTAATATACCTAATAATAATTAAACTATTTCAGATTTTTCAACAATTTTCATATCCATACCGAGAACACTTAGAACTTCTCTCGTTGATACTGGCTCACAGACCTGATAGCAGTTATTCAATTTCGAAAAAAATTAAAGGATAGCTACCTATCTACAGTAAGGTAGTTAAATAAAATGGCTTCAGCGTAACAGACAAATTGAACTGGTTTTGTATCTAAGATTGGCAAAATATAGACGACTGAATCAACGACAATTATTCTTATTTCTCTTCAATACGTGGTTAATTTGCTTAGCTTTCATTGTTCCTAAATACAATCTGGAGTCTTGTTCTCGTCTGAAGAACAAAAAGTGAGTAATTAACCTTATTGAAACTTCGTATCCAATACTAAAACCCAAACAGACAAAATAGATACATCAATACTTACTGGACCTAGGGTTGCCAGATGTGTTGAAAAAAAAAACCGGACAGGACTGGGGGTGGAGGTTTGGTATCTTGAAACATAACTTTTCCTAAAAAAAAAGGTCATTTCTAAAATTTGGTATCTGGAAACATGACTTTTTCCTAAAAAAAAAAAAAAAAGGTCATTTCTAAAATTTGGTATCTGGAAACAAAAAAAAAAGAGGTCATTCCTAAAATTTGGTATCTGGACAGGTGACTTTTTTCCTAAAAAAAAAAGTCATTTCCAAATTTTTTTTTCTGGAATCGCTAATTTCTCCTACAAAAAAAAGGGTCATTTTCTCAGTTTCATAACCGGACATTGTTCTGTCCGGTTTGCCGAGATTTTCTTGACCGGACAAGCATAACAATAACCGGACATCTGGCAACCCTAACTGGACCACAGAGGCCATCACAAATAGAGAATTTTACAAATAGACCACTTCAAACTTTAGATATATCTACCGTCTTAAATTGTTTTTTTTTTGTTGCCTGTGTGTGATCATAAGATTGTTAGATTGTCCAAATTCTGATCCCCGAAGTATGTAGGTACAAAAATAATCTAGCTTTTGAATATAAATATATCATTCATTCATTCTCCCTTAAAGACCCCCCGCACACCGCAAGTCAGCCCGGATGAGACCAATCCGCAGCAAACCCGACACGCATGAAACCGACCTCCTAGCTCGATCGAAGCAATCAAACTAAAAAGCCGGCCGCACACAAATCAAGCCCGCCGCAGATCCCCCCAAACCAACCCACAGTGCGGAAGGCCTAAGCCCCTATTTGAATATAAATATAACTGATTTAAAAAAGTATAGCAAGACAAGACACTCAGATATGCCATTGAAATAGTTGTCTCATATCAAATGTCAATAATATAAGAAATATCAAATGCCTAATTTTGAGAAGGTTCCTTTCTAAGAATCTCTAAAGTCTCTCATGATAACTGTGATATTTGTTGTTAAACGTTTGACATCAGATTTCAATTAGGTACTAGTTAGTGCGATTGTCAGAATTTGACCTGTTAACTTCTCTGCATATTTGTTCAAAAGGTTTGTACCTAATTAATTCGACATTTTACAAACTTTAATATTCATGGAGGAGACAGGAAAACCAACGTCTGTCGGAAAGCTAGTTACATAATGTGTATAATAATAATATTTGCAGAGCCAAGAATTTGTGTAAATGGAGGTCTTTCCGATGCTTCCGTAATGTTATTTAATGAATTAGTTGCACACTATTTTGTCTTGACGTTTTAATTAGAAGCTCAGTGAAACATTTCGTGGTTACTAGTGTTTCTAGAGCACATTAACATCATTTTAAGAGCGTTGAAACAGTAATACATTATTACTCTTTTCAGTATCATTGAGTTAGTAATATCTTTTCTATACGAGTGGATTGTTGTCTTTCTTATTCATTAATTCTAGCAGATATCACCTGGCGGGTTCTTATTCGTCCTTAATACACTTTTCCTCATTGTTTATGTGGTCTAAAACCACCTTCGCATTCTTACCTTTCTTATGAATATTATTTTGGATGGCCTCAACGTCTGGAACGGACAATCTTAGCTGATAAATTGCACTAGATAGACAAAATAATATACTGTTTTAGTGATCTAAAATCAACCTCGCTGCTCATAAAGAAAGGTTTACATTGGGTTGGAGAGATGTTTTTTCACCATCACCCTTTTTAACAATAATAATAATAAATTTATTGAAACAGAACAATTTAAAGTACATATAATAATAATTACACTATTTTGTTCTTGTAAAAGCCTAAAAATACCTCACTGGGTTTGCACCCGTATCGAGGTATAAATAATTATTATTCCAATAATTATTATTTACGAATGATTTAATTTTTTTTCTTCTACTACCCTTCTATTCATGATCATGTAGGTATTGAAAAAAATAATTGGCATAGCTAATTATGAAAAATAGATTCAACATATTCAACAATAGGTGCCTACTCAATATTCATTTCATTAAAAAGTTTTTCAATAAAACGATAGAGATTTATTATATTGTATCAGCTGAAAAACTTTAAAACAAATTCAAAAGAGCAACATGATATACAATTTCTTGGATAGGTTAATAGATATTCGTTTGAATTGACTTCGTTTCTTTATGAATCTATAATAATCCAACTCAAGTTAAGAATTGCTCAAACTTGTCTTTCAGACTCCAACATATTGGAAAGAACCCTATCGCGAGAGAGCAAATCAAATAAGCGTTCTTTTTCGAAAAATAACTCAATATTCGAAACTTCAGCACGACTTTTTGAAGCTCTAAAAAAAAACTTTTCGTTTGAAAAAACTCGAATGCATTACTTTTCTCATTCAGGGTGTACGCTTGCGTCCCAGCGAGAATTTCAATGTGTTTTCCACCCTGGAATACAACCTCTAACGCGAAACCTTCAGTTCAACGTTAACATTCAGGGCGCGCGCATCGTCCGTTCTCACGCTAACGAACCTCTTTTTGAAAATACTCGCGAGTGAAGTAAAATCGTTAATTGAAAAATATATCATAAAAGTTGTGGAAAAGTTTTAAAGGTAAACAAAATTAATTCGTTTCAATGTCGAGTGAAAATTGATTAAGAAAAACATTCTTTCAAAACAAAACACAACAAAAAATATGATTTATATGTGACAGCTTGAAAAAGTTTTTGTTTTATTCTTTGTTGTAATAATTAACTTACCCACTATTCATTTGTTTGTGAGAAAAATATGAATAAAAAATACCACCCTGTTTTGATTTAATTTTTGTTTTTTTTTTGGTGCATAAAAGCTTAACAATGTGGAAAGTTTATTTCAAATATTCTAGGGGTGAATTTTTTGTGACGTGTTTTGTGATTATGTATTTCAACATATTTTACGGACAAGGGATCGGTAAGTGGAACTATTAATTTAAGTTAAACTTACATATTTACATTAATTTCAAAAAATACTTACATTAAAATAATATATTACGTCACTTATACCTGTATGAGTATTTAAGAACATAATTTTATCAATCTAGATCAAAGATTATTTTTAATAGGTAGGTACCTATATTAAAATGTTAGCCATTCATAGGTCTGACTGACAAGTTTTTTCGTTGGAAGTGCAAATACCTGCCTTTAATAACGCATCTTTTGTTCTGGAATTTCGTGTACTATCTCTTGGCGAATGCATGAACCATTGTTTCCTTTTTCTTGCTCTGTTAAAATAACCTGAATGTTACGTTTTCATTTCGAAAGGGGTATTTTAATCGAGATTAAATTTAAAAGTTTGTTTAAAATGAATAATCCCAAGTAGCATACATAATATTTGAAATGATTGGTAGCGTGGTACCACTTGACGGCTTACGCATGCACCTAGTACTAAGGTTCGGGGGTTCGAATCCCTGTGCCGATCATTTCTACTTTCACTACACAGCCCTTACAGTGAAAGATTTCAAAAATGTATTTGTGTTCACATTTAGTGAGCCCAGATTCATTTTTCCAAAAAAATAATAAGTATACTAGAAAAGGTTGTCAAGTAGTTCTGTAGCCTTCAACAACTTATTTACAACCTTTCTAGAATTACATTTGCTGCATGGGATTGAAAATGTTAACATGGTAAATTGTTTGTTAGCGACGCTTTTAAGTATGTTGAGTGAACCTAGTTATAAGCGGGTACATGCTTAATTTTTCATCACTTGATAAAACAGTTCTCTGAAAAAAAAAATCAGATTATTATTATAGATTATTGATATGAAATTTCTATAAACTTTTTTAATATCCGCTGTAACTTTCTAATAAATAAAATGGAAGTAATCAATAATAGACAATAATAAAGACATAGTCATGTGCTTATACGGATGTGTTTTAATATCAATTGAACTTTGAAATTTTCCATAACTCATAAAATAATGTTTGTGCAAAAAAACATGCTTTAATTTTGGGTGAGGCAGAAGATTGCGTCCCATCCTCATCTACAGTCTTGGCTCCATCACTAGCAGCTAATCAACAGCCTCCGGAATTGCATGGTGAATGTTTCGAAGGCTTCTTGTAAGCTTTTTGAGCTGACAGTCTTGCACATTGAGTTTCAACTTCTGCACAGTCTCATAACATAACATCATATTATTATATATTCATATTATCTATATCTATACTAATATATAAAGAGGAAATATTTGATTGTTTGTTTGTTTGCATTGAATAGGCTCCGAAACTACTGAATCGATTTGAAAAATTCTTTCACTTTTGGGAAGCTATGTACACTACACTATCTCCGGTGAACATAGGCTATATTGAATTTTCAAAAAATTTCGGATCCCTACTAAAACTCAAATAATGTAACCCAAGGTGTAAAAAAATTATTTAAAATATTCTTTACATTACACATACAATTTTGTGTACATGTACAACATTCAGTGAAAACTATTACACATACAATTTTTTTTGAAATCTGGCGAACAAGCCATAAAACTTCGAAAGAATAGCAATTGAAAGACAATAGCAGGTAGTGGTAGATTACTTCTAAGGGCTATCGGAAATGTGCGAAATCACCCCTAAGATATCATGAATGCATATAAAAATATATTTACGTTTGTTCAATAATTAATTTCTATGTAGCCCTAAATAGAATACACAAATGTATATAAATAGTATTCGTTAAAATTATTACCTTACTAATTATAAAAAAAAATATTTTTAAATCTGAAACACATCTTTATACTTTACAAATACCTACAATTTCCAAAACCAAAACTTATTGCATGCATTAATGAAAAACCATTTAGGTATTTATGGAAATAATTCAGGGCCCACTTTTAAGTGAACACAAAACCCTTCAGATATCCTCCACAGAAGGCAAGGATAGTGCGTGGAAGTGGAAATGGTCGAAGATTTTTGTTGCATACCTACATACATTTTTGTATAAAAATGAGCGAGAATTATCCTGTCAGCTATATTCATATTTATCTAGACAGGTTAGCGTATAGAATTTCCAGTTAATGCTTCTCCAATAACAATAATATAAAGGTGCATGCATCATAAAAATAATCCTACCCTTTTCTTATATTACCTATAGTTTGAATAGATTACGCCAGTGCTCAGATTTCATCGAAAATACTATAAGACATCAGTATTTACAAAAAATGTCGCAACAGCATAATATGTCTAACTTTTATAGTTATGCAACAATAAGACAAGTGATCTTTTATTTAAAAAAATAAATCCAAAATATTTCTATGTCTAAGTTCAAAAATATGTTTCATCAAGTGGTTACGGTCGAAAAGGTAAATTATTATCAAGTAGGTACGTTGTTTTCATACTGTTCGATCGTATCATATTTTTTCCTTATTTCGCTTTAAAAACAATGATAAAATGTTATAAAAAAATTTCATAACATAAATTATTAAATCTGATAAAAAATCAATTACCCGAGTACCTATAGAAATTACGTAAAAGGTCGTTTGTTTTTCAAGTAATCTGCAGGTTAAGAAAGGTATAAATTTGGTAGCACCTATGGGTATTAATAAAGGTAAGAAAACATACGTTATCATGAGACCAGAAGAAATATACGGCAATGGCCCGCTCCCTCGGTGAGGTCGACTATAGGGAACGGACCTTGAGATTAAGGTGGAATACTGAGAAAGGGATGGATTAAGGATGAAATTTATTAGAAACTGAAATAGTGTAGACGCGACTTAATATGGGTTTATCAGCTAAAGCTACGCACATACTCAAATATTATTCTTTACGATGTTAACATACGTAAAAAAATCTACCAAATAATAAAATAATATTGGAGATGTTTGTCAAAATTTAATATTAAAATTTCATTTTGTACCTACCAAAGTAAGTATGTTGAAAAAATAACATGATTCTGTTTCTCCCGGGTAGAAGAAATAATAATGTAGGCATTGATTCGGGCTCCAGATAAAAATGTTTTCGAGGGTTTTATTTTATTCAATATCCTGAAGATAATTGAATAAACGATGATAAGGGGTAACTTGAAATATTATAGGTAGGTTATATAGGTATATTATATAGAAATATTATAGGTATATTATACACTTTATATTAAATACTAGGTATATATTTCTGCGGTCAATCAATACGTGTTTCTGCTATCAATTTATAACGTATATAAACATAAATTCTGATATTTTCAACGTTTTTCTGCCAACTTATCAGTCAAACACTTTCAAAATATGTTTATATTCAGCGTTTAAAAAAATGATAAACAACGACTTTCCTATTTTAAAATTATTTGTTTTTTACACAAGATACGTAAAAATATGCAATTATAGAATTTGGCGATAGAAAGTTTAAATTGTCTTTAATTTACCCGTTAACATTTCAAATTTAATAATATTGATTGCGTATTAACATTTTTTTATGAAAAAAAATAAAAACGTTCATAAAGTTATATACCTATAGTGAGGAAGGCCAAATGGCAAGACCTGGGATTCCACCTCACAAGATCAGCTTCAAAAGAACTGGGCCCCATAAAAGAAGGAGAACAAGATGATCTTAAAACATAGAAACAAAATAAATAATGTGAATTGTTATTTCGGATACAGTCGCTTGGATGAGTAGTTGTTCTCGGTGTTATTTGGAACATGATTAAAGGTGTTTGTTGGTTAGATGGTATATATTTTGGAGCCATCAGAGACTCCATTTTCAGCCTTTCGTCGTATTACAGAAGTAGGTAATTACGCCGAAATTAATCTGCAGTAAGGAGACAAGGGTTATCAGAGCAATTTATTTCTATACGCCAATGTTAAATTTGGGTTCGTTAACAAGATTATTCCTATTCTGAATTCTTTTAATTATATTTGAAGAAAATCTTTATATTTTTAGAATTGAATGTGGGATGATAAAATGTATGTCTTTGATGAGGTTACCCGCAGATTTTTCCTTGTTAAGTATCCCCAAATCCATTTTAATGACATGATGGGTAAATAGCTCTTGTTGCCTCCCTATGCCCCTAAGTGGGGTCTTAAGGGAGTTTGGATCGGATGGGTAAATACGTGGGTTCTCACATGGCATTAGTTCAACTATTCTCTTATCTGACTCGTATACGTATTATTTTTTTTTTTTGATGAATTAGAAGACATTTTGAGCGATCAATTGTTTGTATCACACGTGCTTATAGTAATACCGAATATTGTATTTAACGAGAGTATAGAGAATTGGAAATTTATTTCTGAACTTAAACTTAGTACCTAACGTTATATAAAAATGCTGGTTTAACCGTATTGCGACATAACGTCAAACCAAATAAAATAAAATAAAAATAAAAAATAACGTCTCCAGTAGCGATCATCGTAAAAAATGTACTACCGTAAGTGTACAAAAATATGAATTTCCAGCTAATAACTTATGTTATTAATTTATTTTATCTGTAAAATAACATAAAATATGTTCACAATAATTTATTAATAATTAAATACTTATTGCAGGTATTTTTTTGTAATAATCATGGTCTCGAAGAAGAGGAAGACCCTCTTACACCGTGTTCCTTTCCTTCGAAGCAGAGTTCAAAATTTTGAATATGGTGAAGTGGAGGTGATTGATACTGCGCGCGATCGAGCGTGAAGAGCTCTTATTGCCTCTCTATTATTCACGTGTGATAACAAAAAGGAATATTCATTTTACAATAATTATAATACTATTCATTATGTAAGTGTTATTAATGTTCAGTTGTATTTTCATTAAATGATGTTGAATGAATATTTTGTTGATCCTATGTTGTTTCTTTAACCCTAATTCAATTGTTTTCTTTGATAAAATGAGATACCTAAGTTTAAAAGATTTCAATCAACGTACCTATCTACATACTTGCTTTTACACCATTAAATTTATGAGCTAGGGCGTTTTCTTAAATAACAGTAGATTTTTACCACAAACGACAAACCTGGGATAAAAAATATATTCGACACATTCTGTGCTAAAAACATTTTGGACAAACCAACCGAAAATATCAGATTTTCCAATGACAAAATATTAGATTATTATTCTTTTATCTCGCACCAATATATTAGGGAGAGCCGATATGATTTCCCGTCGCAGTGTTGTAAAACCAGGCCCTGTTTCAGACAAGAGATTTTTCAAAATAATAAAAATAACATCATCGCAATACGCTTTATCGCCAAGTAAATCTCGACGGAGGAGAATTATTTATTCGAAAAAAAAATTGTTCTGTAAATTTTTCAAAAAATTGGTTCTTTGGTTTCACACAAACTCAGATTGTAAAAATAAAGTACCTAAACAAAAACTGTAAATTCTACTAATTTTGAGTAGAAGTAAAAACGTTTTCAGATAACTGTCCAGCTTCAGTTACCCAAACAATATTAGGCTAATGAATGCTTCTCCGAAGATGACAAAATGACGCTAATTCGGCCGTCCGAAAATTAGCATTATCCAAGTTTTTTACACTTACATACAAGTGAAGAAAAGACGTGTACCATGCTCCATACACAAACCATTTGGAGTGTTGGACGAATGGCTTGACGCGATTGAATTTTGGATATTATACCACTCAATCACCATTTTTTGGATAAACCTTTCTCCGTTTGGACAAATGGAGCAGTCTTGAATGGGTGACTTGGGGTAGATCTACATTCTACAGTGAATAAAAAATAAGAAAATATTCAAATAATATACTCATATTAATTATTGATTACTTATACTTTAAAATAATGTTTATTTAGCGCCAACATTATTGCCAAGGGTTTTCTAAGGTAAATCTATGGTAATATTATAGTGTAACGAATAAAATGTAACAACCTCACTCCTTTACTGTTTTTTTATTACAGCTTAATTTCTCCAAATATAGGTACAGAATTTAACGAAATTCGTTTTCAAAATAAGTGTATTTCAACAGCAGAACAAGATAAAATGAAATACGACCTAGCGCCTTTTAGAATTAAACCGTTTTATGAATAAAACGAGGATTTAAGAAGAATTTATGTTTCAATTTAATAATGGAGAAGGTAGAAATATGTAAATAAATCTATGGGTCGAGTTATAAAATTGACGGCTCAACATTAACTCTCCGTTAAGAGAGTATTTAGATATTATAGCGTTAGTTTTTGTTGAATATTGATGTAAAAATGAAATGCATACATAAAAAAGTAAATACCTACTAATAATTTTAAGTCCTAAAAATCTAAAGATTTCTTAACGAATATGTAACAAGAATTAATTACTGATGTTCAATTTTTTAAACGGAATAAACCACTACGGGCTTACGACCGTCTACTACTGTTATTTCGAAGGTTCGCTTAATGTGATCATTTTACGTTTACAACGTTCGCAATTAGGTGGTAATGTTTAAGTCTCCGAAACTCCTAATCATGAGAATTTTCAACATGTTCAACATTTCGAATAATCTCATGTATTCAACAACGGGTCGTGAGGTTGACTACCTCACGTCCTTAAGCCTCGGACGCCTTCGAGCGCAATGGAGAGCTCTTGATGCCTCCCTATGCCCCTATGTGGGGTTTAGGCCCCTCGCATTGCGGAACACTTTTGTATGATAATTTTTTTTTCGATTTTGAATTGGAATACCAGGCAAAAGTTGCTTTTTATAGTAGTTAATAATACCTCTAAATTTGAAAGTTCTAGCTTGACATCTAGAGGTCCCGCCGTGAACTTCAAATTTCATATTTTAAGCTTTTATGGGCATTTTGTATAGTATAAATAAAATAATTATGAAATACAATATATAATGCATCTAAACAATAAAATAAAAGTATATTTTAGTAAATAGAATCGTTCAATTCGTTCAAAAGTAAATACAGGTTCAGAAAGTTGTGTCGCTATGAATAACGTCATTTTTTATAATAAAAATCATTTTCTCTCTCAAATATTTGCATGAGAGCTTTCGAAATACTAATTTGGATTTTAAGAAACCTTTTCTCATTATCTTATGGCTTAAATTAAGAGCTGCTTCTGTCACAATTTTGACTACAACTATCGCAGCCTGAGTGTGGCAAAGTAGTCTCATAAACTCCAAAACTGCAACTCCTCCATTTTCAATAAGGTATCGTAACTGCTCATCGAAAATATTAATCAATATTGGGTCAATATCAACTTGCTCTAAACCAAGAAATCAGGCATATATCTCATATTTAGATAGATCCTAATTCTAATAAAACTTTATTTTTTCATACGAACAAGTTGATATAGGTAGGTACCTACTTAATTGAATAAAACTGACGAAATCATTTAGACGATTCTTTTAAGATCTCCCACTGACATTTCAAAGTAATTTCGGTAGGTACATTCTTATCACTTTTGTCAAATTTCTCTGGGATCACGTACGGCTTGCTGGAAACGTGATTTTAAAATGAAGATCTGAAATCCAATGAAATTTCTACCTGTGATGTAGCTTATTTCTTATTCATAAAGCCAATACCAGCTTTTACACGAGGTACGTACCTACCTTCTAACCGAAATAACATCGGTTCTTAAAAGAAAATGTTCAACTTTTTGACTCGTTACGATACTAAAATTTGTGATCTGAGTGTATTTGGTTGAGACAACATAATATTTTTAAGAATAGAAGATACATGAATTCGAGAACTAGTGTGATATCATACAATATGGGCAAAATTGTAAAGAAAAGCAAGCCAAGAACCTTTTTACCTACCATTTTTTTTAACTGCTTATTATTATTTTGTTTTGGCTTTTGAAAATCTGGTTGCGGAAGAATAAAACATAACATCTACATTTTTCATATAGTAATCTTAGTTATGTTTTGTTAACAAAAAATGGATATACATAGTCATATCCCGGCGCCAAATACATGACAGCAGTCGCAGTCTTTAAATTTGGTTGCTCTCTTGTTCTCAATGATTACCAACTTTATCTCTATTTTTCATTAATTATTAGAAAGAATAGAAAATAATATCTAAAATAAATATAATTTGCAATTGTTGCATTAATAGAATCTCAATACGTATTTATATTCTTTAGTTTAAATTGTAAAAAAAAACCGTTAGAAATAATTACATACTGTAGATAATGTAAACATTATTCACGAAACATTATTTTCTTCGGTGAATGAACGAAATACTTTCAAGTAAAATAATAATGTTATGCAGTGAACCAAATGCTCTGCTTTAGGTGAGTTCGAGAATCTGTTTAGAATTTTAATTTCTTTCACAAAAGAATCGTTTTTGAGAAATTCATTCGATAATTTACAAAATCTCTCTCGTTGAATTTTAATTATTTTTGGTTCGTACATTATTTACATTTCTTAATTATGTTTGTTGTGCAGGCTTGAATGAAGAATTCATCATCTTTTTCAAAAAAAAAAATCATAGTTAAATTAAGCAACTTATGATATTCAAATTCCGCCCTAAAGTATATAATTTACCCTTCATTCTCAAAATTGTTTTGAGTAGGTAAATAATTTGCAAACAAAAAACACACGTTTTTATCTTTCAAATAATGCCCCTTGTTCGAATAGCTAATATTGTATTTTTGTGAACATTATAAGTCTGGACAAATCAACTAAGGTACTGCAATACTTTCAGCGGTGTAAAATCTTTGAAATCTTGAAACTACAATTCCTAATTTGTATTTGTTTTCATGTTTTGTATGATGCGTGTGTGTTGCCCATTCGCCTGTATAGGTGCGAGTCCTAGCACATGACCATTGACCAAGGCCCAGGCTCAGAGGATAATATCTGCATTAGAGACGAAGTGCCTCAGGAGAATCTTGGGTATAAGATGGTACCACCGCATCCCGAACTTCATTTCAACCCTTGTGGTGAGGAGATGAACATGAGTGGGGCATGATATGTCCACTCATTGTGTTTAGGATGCTGAATGACATTTAGCCGAGGAGAGGGCTGTTATTTTTCCCATCAGTCTCAAAGACGAGAGAGACCCTCTCATACCGTGTTTCGTTTTTTGTGGCAGAGCTGAGGGTTCTGGATATAGTATGGGAGGAGGTCATCGAAGCTGGGCAAGATCGAGCACAGTAGAGAGCTCTTTTTGCCTCCCTTTGCCCCTAAGTAGAGTTTAAAGGGATGAATTATGTATGTATATATAATGTAAAACATGTAACATATTATTTTTGTGAATCATTTTGATTTTTACTTATATTATCCAAGTACCTACCTTTCAAATGTGTCTTTCTTCCTCTCTGATAAAGCCTATGAAAAGTGCATGCTTGTTTTCATTAGAAAATTTTGAAACACCTGTATTTGATTACATTTTAATACATTTTGTTGGGAGACGAGTTTACTTTATAAGGCTCGGTACTCACTTGCGCCGCGAACGTGTATCGTTATGTAAATTTTATCAAAAGGATACTTGTGTTCCGCTCGCGTTCACTTTTCGAATCATGTACCTATACACTTTACCTTTCGATTAAATTGATGCAATGTCACACGTTCGCGGCGCAAGTGAGTACGTATCTTAAGATTTTCAAACCGACATACATCCGTTTCCTGTATGGTTGATTAGAATCATTCTCAAAGCCTTCACCTCATGTCTCAAAGCCTTCATCTCATGTCACATCCTTGTATTTAAATCCTATTTTATCCGCTTGTGCATCTGAAATCTGAATCCTGTCAAGACGCACCGTCTGCAATATTTCACACAAATACTTAAAGCGGATATTAAAAGATAGGTCATATTTTAAACGGTTTGATAAAATATTCAGTCAGCAAACATTATGTTATACCGTCGGTACAAATAATGTTAAAGTTTTTGAACTTGTATTGGTTAGGAATGTTAAGTGTTTATCCAACTGTTTTGTAAATATTTTAATTTACCTACCTTTTAGCAAAATTTAATTATCTATTTTTTTTCATAAGGTAAAGTAGGTAGTTAGGTATATGAATCAAATAATATTAACACTTTTTACTTTTTTTATTAAGTTTCTCTCTAAATAACTTTTGTATCGGTCAATAGTATGATAATTTACCCTGCTAGAAAACTAACGAGGCTCTAGCTACGGAACAACAGTAAAGCGAAGGAAACTCTATTCTAAGGACAAACCCATACCAGCCCGCCTTGGCAGAGTGATACGACTGTCGAACTACCCTTCTAAATCTGGGTTTGAAGACCCTTTGTTTAGAATTGGAGGAAGTAAGCTAGAAAAAGGAGAAGAAGATTGATATAAAATTTATAGACAAACTCTTGTATACAATTTCAACGAAAAAACGCCTCACCAATATCTTTTTTTTTATTTTTTTGAGTTAAGTTAATGGTCAAAGAAACGTTATAAGGCATAGAAAATTAGGTCTTCAGTTTCAAAAAGCTTAAAAGAAAAATTAAGCACAATCTGTTGATATAGTATGTAAATATTTTACTTACTGATTTATTAACTAGATGGTGCTAGTAATCAACCACTGATAAAAATATTTTTTCTTTCATTTCTCTGCCTATTTACCCCGAATAACGAATATTATCAAAAAAATATTTTATTCCGTTAATAAAACATGTTAGTGGAAGATATTTAATATATTTCTTATGGTTAGGGGAATTCGGTCTTCAGTTTCAAAAAACTTTCAAGATAAAAAAAAATCTTTCTTTTCTTTGCATAATATTTACCCAGAATAACGAATATTATCCAGTAAAACATTATGGATTAATTAAATGATCGATAAGATACTTTCTATTATTTAATGAGGGATCTATGGGGTGATAAAAGCGGGAAGGGATGAAGGATTATTATTATTATTATACTAAGTAATGATATTATCATTATTCCCGTAAGGGATTTTAATATACATTTTTTCTAGAAATTAATACATCAAGCCCCTCTGCAGGGGGATGCTTCCCCTAGATGATTCCGTTGGCTGCCGGTAGCTTCTCCCAATAATAATAATGATATGTCACCGATATTCGGGTCTCCCAAGATTAATGTTTGCAATAACGATGGAAGCAGAATGTATAACTAAACCTACACGGCTACAACCACATATCATCTACGTACAACAGTGTTACTACATTTACTATATTTAAGAAATGTGTTCTCGAATGTTGTATGAAATATTTTAATATTTGGAGGATGCTTACAATTATTTGTATAAGCTTTATTTTTTACTAGCTTTTCCGCCAGACACTGTCCTGTCTTTACTATGAATATTGAATTCGAATTTGTATATGTATTATTATTAATTAACCAATATAATTCCGACTCTATTTTATTCTATCTATTTTAAATCATTATTTATTTTCCATCTGCATTCTGTTAATCGCACCAACTATAAAACAACTGAGTGTTTATGTCAAACGCCAATTCAATTTCCAAATAATACATTAAGTACCTACTTAATTTAATATAAAAACCGTTAATTAGTTTGCCTAGTTTATGTTTTCTTTCATTTTTTCATGTTCCATTTTTAAAAAGTAGAATTATTATATCATTTTAGATGTGAGACAAGATTTTAACAAACTATTGATTTCTTTTTCTTCTCAGCCTATTCCCGTCCACTGTTGGACAAAGGCCTCCTCCATCTCCTTCCTCGCCGCTCTGTTTTAGGCTTTTTGGACCCAATTGACCACAGCGTATTTGACGTGATCGTCTCTCCACCGTAATGGTGGTCATTCTCTGTCTTCAAGTTTCGGCCCTCTTCGACCATATTGATATTGATTTACTCGTCCAATATTGGACGTAATACCTTTTATTAACCAATTAAGAATCCTAGTATAAAATTGTTAAAAATAAAACTTTGTTTTCCACATAAAAAAATAATTTTATATAAAATAGTTAGAAATGTATATTACAAAAGATAAAAGTTTAATCCCGCGGAAGAAACTGCACAGCTAACATTTTCCTTATTCAAGAATGACAAACATAGATTTAAACCTTTAAAGTTGCATATTTTCAGGCGCAAATCGAGCATCAGTGTAAACATTAGTTTTAAACATGCACTTTGTCAACATTTTATGTGTTATTTAAGTTTAAATAGCATAATGTCATAATAATATCAGAAAATTCGAAAATGGCCGTATCAAATATGTACAAAGAAAATTGTGTTGATAGCAAAATAATTTATCAAATTTTCTGTTGCTAACATTACAGCAATCTTGTTCGAATTTTTTAATGATAGAGGATTTCGACCATCTTCCTATATCGTTTCAAAGGCTGGCTTAGTGTGATCACTATGTCGATATTTTCTGAACGCATTTCATCATATAATAATTCAGTTTAGGCACATTTTATAGCTAGATTTAGAAGTCCTTGCCATAAAACTGGTTTGATTTGTTCTAGATGCTTAGATAATAATATGTAGTTGCATAATATTGTGTAATCGATAGATTGGGTATGATTGGGTTGCATCATATATTGTCATCGAAGGCTTAGGTATATTAGAGGCTAGACGTAGCTTAAGGTAGTTTGGGCAGTAGGTAGGATCTATTACAGCGTCTAAAAAAAATATTTTAACTATGGTTGTTTATTCAAAATAAAATACTTCTACCGGCTAACTTGAAAGAAATACAACATAAGCAGATTTAAGAAGGTAGTGGTGGAAAATTTAGGGTGTGTTTCAGTGTATAATGCGTTTGACCTATCCATGTATGTAAAATATATTATGCATCTTCATGATTTCTTTACATACACATAATACTATTTTGCTCATGCGAGTATAATATGCCAAATACATCTCACTAACGTCTGATAATATGCCATCAAGCAGAGAAAACATCTAACTTATGTATAATGCATCACATCCGCTAAGACACATACTTACCTATATGAAAAATTACTATTTGTGATAATATTTCTTGCGGAGGCATTTTAAAAAGGCAATATATCCCAAGATAAATAAAAATATTTTTTTAAAGCAGACACTGTATAAATCTTTTATAATTAACTAGCTTTCCCGACAGACGTTATCCTGTGGTCTTACAATGAATATTGAATAACAATTTTAAAGAATGATAAAAATGATTTTTAACCAATGTCATTCCGACCGATGCATCTGTTTTAAACCACATATTTTCAATCCGAATTCTGTCAAACAACTCTCAGTTTGTGTCAAACAACAATTTGATTTCAAGATTACATTTATTCACTCTTCGCGTTTTAATTTATAAAAAAATTGCTTCAATGTTCACAAATTAGAAAAAAGATTGAAAAAAATCCATCAATATTTGCCTACCAATATTTTAAATGTCAATAATGGTTGTTACTTTTTTCTGTACTTTTCACAGCGATGGCGTTGTTGTATCGAAATGCATTCCATACTAACTTAAATATTATATTTCTGTGGTGGCATGGTAAAAGGCATTAAGTCGCGTTTTTCAGCATTTTGAGTTATATGCGCTGCATCATACATTATCACAAACAGAACAAAGTTCAAAAACATAAGTTTAAAAAAATCCACTTATAAAGGATTTAAAAGCATTTTTTCATTCCGGCATAACTCAATATTAATTTTATTTGGCAAGGTAAAACGACGCGCGTCGAATTTTGTCTACCACGAAGTAAAACGGTGTTGTCTATGATAGAGCTGTCGTGAGAAGCCGTTCTTTTAAAAGTGAACCTTTTTAAAATGTGTTTAAATAATGTATTTTGTGAACTTTGTGGCAGGTATCTTCCTTATCTGTCGACCAATCTGTTTACAACTTTCGTTGTTTTTATTGTTAAGCTATAGACAATAGATCGGTAATACTATCTGCGTATTATTTTTTTTTTTATATATTTTTTCATTGCTATTTTAATACTATTATTGATATAATTTAAAGAAAGTCGTGCTAGTGCGAACTATTATATCAACAGCTGATGACTGATTATACAGTTCGATTTCAAAATATTATGCACAAACCACTACGGGCTTACGACCATCTTCTAATGTTTTTTCGAAGGTTGGATTAGTGTGATCACTTTACGTTAACAACGTTCGCCATTAGGTCGTAATGTTCAAATTTCCGAATATTCATCTGGTTTGCAATGGTTTGATGTTGGAACCTCCCTTGCGCATGATTTTGTGCAGCTTGTATGACCTCTTCCCAAACCGTGTATAAATTCCTCAGCTCTGCTTTGAAGGATCGGTACATTGTGAGAGAGGGTTATCTTAACAAAGGTAATAATACCTATAATTAACTAATTTCATTTTATTATTCAAAGAATATTCTTCATTTATTACTTAACAATATTACATTCTGAGCAAAAAAAATATACCTACTGATGTTCTGGGAATGCTATGCTAGAAAATAATAATAGGTAAGCTAAAAAATAATTAATATTTATGAAGAATAAAATGTAAGTGTTGAAAAATAATAAATTAGCATGTGATAGTGAGTAACTGGGTATATTTCCTTGTAAATTTTGACCTAAGTACAAAATTTTTCAACCTATGAGCCAAAATTGTCAAGGTAAAAAGACACGCATTATAAATAAAGCATATAAACAAAGAAATATTGAAGAAATAAATATGAGTTATCGTATAGTGAACCCTTTTTAACGAAGTAAATGCATCAAAGTTGATTTATTTTATTTGTATTAAATAATATTTGACAAAAATGAAACCTCTTAAAATACTGACAAGTAAATCCACCATACTGAGAAATGTCATCCCACTGACTTAATGCCTTTTACCATGCCACCACAGATTTGTAATGTGTTTTCTTTAAGACTTTATTGTGTTGCTCTAAACTTAAGAGAGAATTTATTAGGTAAAAGAATAAGGTACATTAAATTTGTCTAAGTAAATAATAATTATAAATAACTTATAATCTTACCTAAAATTAAGAAACAACATCTTAAAGTATAAAATGTCTACAGATTGACATATTTTCATAATAATAAAACAAAAATAAGAACTAAGCTATTGTAGAGAATTTATGAAATAAAAAGAATATTAATTTCCTCTGTATCAAATGGTAGGTACCTATTATTTACATAATTTATATTATTTCTTATGCATTTTCAACTTAAAACCCAGAATCCAAAAAACTAAAAAATCATAAAAATCCATTCAGCCGATCTCGAATTATAAGTGTTTACACTAACCCGACTTTCTTTTATATCTGTAGATACCTACCTTTGAGATTTTCTGTGATTTTCTCTTTCCAGCAGTCATAGGTATGTTTTCATGATGGTACTCTTGTACCAACTTGAAGTTGAAGAACCAACTGAGAAAACCAGTCATGACTGTTATTCTGAAATGAAAAACAGACGATTGAGTTACGTCATATCCAATTTTTATTAAGACTTTTGTCATTTCCCTACTCTGAAAATGTTTTATCCAATACATTAGATGTGTAACTACTGGCACCCGATTAAGTTTTATGAAAGAGCTTCTTGCGTTGAGTTGGAACGTGAATTTGAGAATACCAGTCAATATCTACTACTTACCTACTTAAAAAAAGTGGATGTGATTGATTTGAAAATAAAAATATTTTCCGACTTTTATCTCTATACATATTTCATTAATAATAAATTATTAAATATCTACTTGTTGCATACATGAGATTTTTCGACATGTTGAGAATTCTCGTTATTAGGAATTTCGGAGACATTGCCACCTAATGGCGAGCGTTGTTAACGTAAAGTGATCACACTAAGCCAGCCTTCGAAATAACAGTAGAAGATGGTCGTAAGCCCGTAGTGGTTTGTTCTATTTAAAAATTGAACATCAGTAATGAATACTTAGAGTTTTTAATTATTACATATTCGTAAAAATATTTTAAAAATCAAATTCATAATTCAAATATTTTTATTGCGAGAATAAAAAACACTCAAAATACATATTATACACAATAATAAAATTTATACATTTTTCTTATATATTTTACTCCCGAAATTGAGCACAGTTTGTGCTTTGGGGGATAAAAGAAATAGAAAATTTAAAAGCCAATGAAGTGAATGATAAAAGTTTTATTAATAAAATACTCACCAAGTACGATTTTCTAAATCAACGCATTTGTTCAAACTGAAGCTGATTTCTCGTAGAAAAGATCCTTAAATAAGAGGAGAAAAAATTCGTTTTATTAACAAAAAAGTTTGATAAAAACAATTTTTTGAATAGTTTGAAAACTATAGTGGTTTTTGTATGAAGTTATTTTAACATAATATTATAGTTTGTTCCTCCCATCAGGGTCCCGAAGACGAGGAAGACCCTCTCACACTGTGTTCCGCTCCTTCGCAGAGCTGAGGGACATGGACATGGTGTGGGAGGAGGTCATAAACATTGCGCAAGATCGAGCGCAATGGAGAGCTCTTGTTGCCTCACTATGCCCCTAAGTGGGGTCTTAAGGGAGTTTGGATTGGATTGGATTATAGTTTGTTTAAAAACTTGGTCTAACAATTTGGAAGCTAGTTATTTTCTATATAAAATAATGTTAAACTTCTTTACTTTTTCTCTAACGAATATGTAACAACTAATGACTCTAACAATTCATTACTGATGTTCGATTTTTAAATGGAACAAACCACTACGGGCTTACGACCGTCTTCTACTGATATTTCGAAGGCTGGCTTAGTGTGATCACTCTACGTTAACAACGTTCGCGATTAAGTGGTAACATTTAAGTCTACAAAACTCCTTATCATGAGAATTCTCTATGATTAGGAGTTTTGGAATACTTTTTTATTATGTTTGCGTTGGCAGCTATTTTTTCACTCCTAGAAATATATTGTATTATCCTTGCTGTGGAGTGTGGACTTCTGAATTTAGAAGTATCATTTATAATTACAATTGAATAAGATAATTGTTATTCTTGGCCTCCTTAAACAATCTGAAATATTTTTTGGATCCCAGTCAACCGATGTTCTGATTTCTTAGGAGAGAGGAAACGCAATAAAGCGACCGTGATACAGTGTTGACCGTTGCATGTCGAGAGGATGGTTTCCTATGTGAACCAAATGGGGCGATGTTCTAAAGAGCGGTAATTGGCACAATCATTGCTAAATGTTTACTTTGCACCCGTAATAATACGGCTACCTCTGTGTGTGCTCCAACAAAAGTGACAACTATTGAGTTTCGAAAAATTGGTAGGTACGCAGATTATTGATAAAATTTGATAAAAGCACCAAGAAATATTTTTTTGAAATTCGAACATATTTTATACGTAGATATTTTTTGTACTTTTCGGGACGAAATTCGATAAGTCAGCTAGTAATATTTAAAAAAAGATAACGATGAAAGATCTTTGGAATAGTCACCTTTTTGAAAGTAACTCCGTTTGACTGAGAGGTTTCCTTGCTTAAAATATACTTATCATTTTGAAAATGAGGGGTTAAATCTGTTTTGCGGAATCTTTGTAGCTTCTCGTATTAATATGATGAATTTGCAAAAATAAGAGATTATCCAGTTTGTTGACAATATTAGAAATCAGTTTGAATAATTTCAGAGATAAAAATGAGCACTACGTTTGACTGATATTTTTGTTGCGGTGTTAAATTTTTTTAATTAAGTTTTCCGAATAAACGAATTATTTTAAGATAGTCCAAATAAGTAAGTAGATTTTTAAAAACTTTTCAAAATTACTTTTACACGTAAAACCAACTCGAA
Source organism: Mystacides longicornis (assembly GCA_963576905.1). Taxonomy (NCBI): domain Eukaryota; kingdom Metazoa; phylum Arthropoda; class Insecta; order Trichoptera; family Leptoceridae; genus Mystacides; species Mystacides longicornis. The sequence continues at coordinate 8,529,134 of OY756434.1, forward strand.
AAAAAAATCATCATGGATTTTCTAAACACAATGTGACACTTTGATAACTATAAAAAAATAAATAAAAACTTTTTACCCATTGCAACTGAAAAAAAAACATCTTAAACAGGAATCAGACGGTTTGATAGGCATAAGCATACTATGCATTCTACCGGCGAAACATGTTGATGCAAATTTTTGAAAAACTATAGTTATAGAAAAATGCATTCATAGTAACTATGCAAAATACAGCAACGCGAAACGCTTTTGTGAAAAGAAACCGTTAAAATGTTGACACAAAATTGTTATGATGGTCATAAAGTTGTTGATTTAGTACAAAGTACTATGGTTAAGTACGTACATATCTCTTTATATTATTTTATTTTATCCTACATATTTTATTATAGCACACGAGTGGTGTTCTTCCCCCCATCATCAGAAATGCGACAAACATGAAACATAACTAGGGACAACCACTCATACTGTGTCCGTTCCTTTGAAACAGAACTGAGGGATTTGTAAATGATGACCTCTGAAGAATAATGGAAGTGATGAGTTATTTTTGCCACTCCTCAGTGGGGTCACAAAGAGAGAAGGTAAGCATTGTTTATTTTGTTTCATATTTGTCGGAAAATAATTTACACGTTTGGTTTTGCGAACTTTAAACTGTCAAATACAATCGAAGGATCGAAATTCTTTGTGTTCAAAGAACAGGTCAGGTAGTACCTAGCTATATTATATTGACGCTAATAAATATTATTTTAAAATAACAAAGGCCAGATATTAAATTTAACAATACGAATAACCATTTTGTACCTTTTGCTTTTGTTCCACACTTAACATATTTCACAAAAAAATACCCAATATTTTTGAAAATGTTTAAAGTGTTTCATTCTTTATCGTATTCTTTTCCCTAAATAAGTGACATTTTAATCACCAGTATCCCTAGAAAATTTGAACTTTGCGAATGACTTTTTCGTTATTTTTTTTTTTCAATCCATCACGCTGTTTCTTCCCGAAGGGGGTAGGCAGAGAGTACGGACTTCCATTCTTTCTTATCCAAACAAACCTCTTTCGCTTCCTCCAAACGCATAACATTCCGCATGTATGCGTATACATGCTATTCTATTCCTTTTGCTACTGCCTTGGCCCTCCTGTAAGCCGGTACCGATATGGTGGGACCATGCATGTCATTCGAGGTCAGCCTCGTCATCGCGCATCCATTCTTGTCAGATTTATATATTCTTTTAGTCATTACCTGTTCGTTCATTCTCTCTTAATGCCCAAACCACCTTAATTTATTCACTTTCATTCTAGTCACTACGCTGACATCCACTCCACATTCCTTTCTAATATTATCATTCCTCACCTTATCAATCAGTCTCTTTTCGCATAGGTATCCTACGCAGTGACCTCATTTCCACACCATTCATTCTAACTTTCAAAATTTTTGTCCATGTCCAAGTTTCACTCCCATACATCATGGATAGTATCAGGATTGCATTGTGCATCAACTGTTTGGATTTAAGAGATACGTTATTATTTCTCATTAGAGGTCTAACTGCACCGCCAACCCTTCTACCAGCCAGTTTCCTTCTTTTAATCTCCTTTTCACATAACATTGCGCCCGAGAGGCCATAGCAACCACTGATTGTTGTGTACTGCTGTGTTTTAATGATTTGAAAATAATTTTATTTTAATGTTTTAAATCATTTAAAACTTATCATGATTTATCTATCCTTGTCATGTAATTGATATTCAGTGATACCAACAATTTTCTCGAACTGATTTTAAAAATAGACAGTGTTTCAAAGGTGATATGGACACTACGAAAAGTGCGTACTCGATTGTATAATATAATATATAACTGTCAAAAATTTGTGCGTATTGTTCCGGATATTTGTTTGTAAATATTTGATGGAGTAAGAGAAGCCGCCGACACACAGTGTAGAGTCTCTGGATCAGGAAGGAGGAACCTTGCCTGGAGGAACCCTGTCTGGAAGAAGAACCCGATCAACCAAGGGCCAGTGAAGTTCTCTGTGTTTTGACGTTTTGTTTTGGAGTGCAAGTTGAGTGGTGTTGTGTTTTTGGTTCTGGGGACTTACGGAGCTATCCAGCTAAGACATTCATTTTTTTTCTGTATTAATTCCTTGTAAATATAGTAGTTAAAAGTGGACTAATAACTTCAAAATATTTGACAATTGTATTTTTTACATTCAACATCTGCTTCAATTTTAGTTGATTTTTGTAAATTATTTCGTTCTAATTCCTCGATGAGTAGCTACTAGCGGTGTCGTTCCGCTAGGCGTTGAGGGACGTCTCCTACCTATTTACTTTTCATGTATTATTCTTAGCAGAGAATATTATCAGTTGTTTTGATTAATCAAAATGGATGAACCACCAGACATCCATGTTTTGCGTAAGCGCAAATTCGTAGTTTTGGCGTCGGAGTATGAAAAAAATTCACAAAATTTGAATACCGGTTCCGAAACTGTTCACATTAATGAAAATAATTCACAAAGTGAAAATTCATTCCCCGAAGTAAATTCTGAAACAGAAAATACATTAAAAACAAACTCGTGTGAATCTAAAAATCATTCGGAAAACAAAAACCCTAATAATACTGGGATTAATTTCCCTATAAAATATGAAATTACATCTCCACCCCCTTACTTGGTGTTTGTAGATGCCACAGAGAAAAATCAAAGCATTCATCCCATGGTTGTAGGAAGTTTGATTGCTAGAGGTGGAATAAAAAACGTTGTCCCTGGTGGCATCAAAACTGAAAGTAGACGTAGAATAGCGATTAACTTTTCCTCGCCACATTCCGCGAATAACTTCCTTTCTTGTAAATTATTGCAGGAAAATAAATGGAAAGCATCGATACCGAACTTTATGCTAACTAAAATGGGCGTCATCAAGGGTATACCTCTTGATTGGAGCGACGATGAAATAGTTAAAAACTTAGAAGTACCAGAATCATATGGCCGCATCATAAAGGTGCGTCGCCTAAATAGAAAGGATAAAAGTTCTTCTCCACCTACTTGGGTCCCATCGTCAACGGTTGTAATTACGATAACTGGCAAGCGGCTTCCTGATTTAGTTTATATGTATTATAATGCTTTGAGAGTCGAACCATATATTTACCCAACAATCCTCTGTCATTCCTGTGGCAGGTTTGGGCATATTAAAGAAAAATGCCATTCCGCAGTACGATGTTTAAAATGCAGTGGAGACCACCCTAGTGAAACCTGTGATAGAGAATCAACAATTAAATGCTTGAACTGCAATGGCGAACACCAAGCTTACAGTGCTTCTTGTCCAGAACTCCACAGACAAAAGTTAATAAAGAAAAAGATGGCCCTAGATAATCTTTCATACACACAGGCGGCTAAATCAACACCCGAAATAAACAAAACGTATAGCTCCATGGTCACCAAAGAAAACAACACAAGCAAAGTATTCAAATCCATTGTGAAAAGCTCATCTCCACCTGTCCAAATACCAACAAGAAAAGATATCTCAAAGGATATATCCGCACTACTTTCATACACAAACGGAGAAGCATTCAGGCCAACCAATGGTTGTGCTTTGAATTATGTACCTGAAAAGGATGAACCATCGCAACTATGTAGAGAGAAAATCAATATTTCTGATGTTCTTGATATATTTTCCCAGCTGATCATTCTACTATTACCTATGTCTAATTCTCAACCGTCCAACGCTGCTAAAATACTTCCTCAAATTAATAAACTAATATCTGATCTTAAGTCTAACAAAGAAAATGAATAACCATATTAATACAACAAATATTCTGCAATGGAATTGCAGGAGCTCAAATTAATAGTGTTTTTGGCACAAAACATCCTAATGGATGAATTGCCGAAAAGGTTATAAAAAAAAAAAAAAACATTGCGCCCCTAAAACTTCTTTTTCAAAAACAAGCATCTCTGTCTAATTGACATTCATCTTAAGACCATTCGTTTCACAATTTTGATAAACATGCGTCACAAGTTCTTGCTAATCACGTTTCCTCACGTTCATTAATATAGAGTAGGAAGAAAATCAATTGTCCACTTTTTGTAAAAGTGTCTTTGTTCGGTTTCAATAATTAAATGCTTGACTAAGGCCCAGCCAAGTTTCTAAAAGGGCCATTATCGATATGTCATATTTTGAAGTAATCTCTACAATAACCTGCTTATTGCAATACGTTATACTTTTACAGTGAAATTGTAAAATTTTTATAGGTAGGTTATTGTTTTTATATGATATTATATTTTGTTGTAACTTTATGATAAAAAAAACTTAAAAAATCGTAGGTTTATATGTTCCAGTGGAGAGTTCTCTTCTTCGCACTCTACATTGACGAAAACTTCGTTCGCAAAATTCTAATTGTCTACAGGGGCTGTTTATAGCACGTTAAAATTATTAATTTATGTCCAAAGTATAAATATACTCGTATTCGAATAACGTGAGTTAAGAGCAAGAAACAAATTCTCTTTAGTATTATAACATTATCTTCATATTGATTAAATTTATGAATTACATCATACTTAACTACCGTACATAAGAAACAGATTTTATAGTCTGAGAATGAAAGTTTAAAAAAATACACACATACATGCGTTAATTCTCCCTTTATGGCCCCCCGCACACCGCAAGCCGACCCGAAGGAGACCAATCCCCAGCAAACCCGACCCGCACAAAACCGACCCCCTAGCTCGATCGAAGCAATCAAATATAAAAGCCGGCTCCACACAAATCAAGCCCGACGTGGATCTCTCCAAAGCATCCCGCCAGGAGCATAGGGAGGCGTCATGAGCAGTCTATTGCGCTCGATGGCGTCCGAGGCTTACTGTGCCTTTTCTGAACGGTTGAGGTTTAAGGACGTGAGGTGGTCAGCCTCAAGATGCTGATCTGATTTTTCGATTTCCTGCCTCTTTCAGGATGCTCGAAAAACCAGCAAAAAACGAAGAGGTTCTTAGCCGACAGCCCCACGGCATGAAAAATACCGTTTTAAAAAATTGGTCTTTGAACCAATGTATTAATCTGTCAAAATTAATATCTCGAACACGAATCGAATTAATGTGAGAATGTCTTTATACATATTTCAATAGAATTACTGACTACTCCAAATGAAATGCGATAACTTGTCTTTGTCTACCTACACGTAACACAATCGTCTTGTAATGAAACGAATAAACTAGAGGCATAAGTTTCTTATTCTTCAAGCAATCTCCCGACGTCAACATAACACCTTGATACAAACTACGCAAATGTGTCAGGATGGAAGTCATATAAGTGGAATTTGGATGTTATTTAACAAAATATACACGTCTGCTCTCATTTGCACAAGTGCGACACATTCGGTTCGGTCATTTTTTCGGTCACTACCGACAAATCGCTGTGTTGGAAGAAGTCCGGCACAACACAAAAGTTTAAGATATCGGGATTTTGAACCGTTGCTTAATTTTTTTATATTATGATAGGTACTCAAAAACACCTTTGTGTTTATACTATAATTAAAGAGTATTCTGCTTGTACGAGTATCATAGATAAATTTGATTTGGTGCATCTGACACAAACAATAACATAAGCACTGTTTATTAATGTAAGATCTATCATGTTATTCTCCATTACATCGCCATTCCGATCCAATACCATTCTTAATAACGATGTCATTACGAAATTTAGATGTTGGTTGCTCAGCGTCAAAACAATTTCACAATATTGGTCTATTTTGAAATTATTATGAAAAAATGGTATAAATAAGGATTTTTAAACGATATTATGTATTTTAGTAATAAATCATACATACAGTCGACATTGGAATCCGGGATGAATTTCAAGAGTAACTTCCCAAGCAGTTCCTTCATTGAACATTATGATTGCTCACCTATCAGTAACGGCGCATAGTGCAAATTTTTATAAGTGTATCACTTAAAAAACGTATCAACTCTTTTGAAGTAAATAATAATGCATGTTAATATCTTTTTTGCGCTCTCCTGTGATGTTACGATTTAACAGATAAGGGACAAGCATTAGAGTCTACTTTAAGTGTTTTAAGCACAGCAAAATTTATAATGGTGATTGTACGGGGTGGGGCAAAAGTCCCGCTACCATTTTTATTGCATATAACATTGTTCAAAGAAAAGATAAGAAGGTTTGGTTTTCATCAAAGGTCAATTTGGTCTTCTTTCTTTTAATGGTGACCGCGATTCGCTATGCAACCTTCGGCTCTTTTTAAGGCATTTTCATAACCAATCATTAACACCTTTAACATCTCGGGCTGAACTCCTTTAATTTCGTGACGACTATTGTCTTTAAGATGTTCAGAGACGTCCGTTGTCTTCCAGAACGAGGTCTGTCTGCTAGCGTAGGTCCTACCATACTGTCGAAAATTCGCATGTAAGGGATACATTGTTGTTTTGTGAGGCTCTGGACGATTAGGATTTTTTTGAGTGGCAATAATGGAACAATTATGTATTTTTAATCAATATTGTCACTATTTCTGCTCGTTCTTGTGGCGTTTATTATATTTATCCATTATAAAATTGGGTCGTCAACGCAACACAATGCTTAAAGCGAAACTGATCATGGCTTACATAACCAAGATGGAGCGCAATCAAAATGATAGCGGTACTTTTGCCCCATCCCGTATTTCTATTCAAGCACAGTTTATAATTTATTTTGTAGGCAGCGACCGAAAACGAACCCAACCGAAAAGAGCCGCAAATGTGTAAAATGCGCCTCATTGCCAACTTATTTCCCATCCTAGAAGGAATCTTAACACTTATAATATGGCCTTTTCTGATATTAATAAATTTCAAATGTGTTGCAGCTAATAATTATTTTACTTCAAATGGAATATTTTATATCTCAAGTGCACTGTATGCAATTTTACTAAATAAATGACGTAGCTTATTTCATGTTTAGTTCAATTTTATTCAGTGGGTAATACTATCTCATTTGAATAGCGAACAGATAATAAAGTGCTTTGAAGCCTTGCACTTCAGTCCGCGAACATTATAATGGAGGTTGTGGGTTCGATCTTGAATTCCAAATATTTATCTTCAAGTGAAAAAGCTTTGCTAAGTCTAAACAATGTTAAAAGTGTATTTTTCTTTACTTTGGCGGGCGCAGATACATTATTATAATAATCAAAAACATAATATCATTGGATCACTACTGAATTTTGATGGTGTTGTGTTTTTGTTTGTAATATGATAATGTCAATGTTCTGTTGCTACCTCAAAAATTACAAATAAAACACCTAAAATCATAAAAAGATAAAATAATAGCAGTGGATTCGATCCCAGGTGCCGATATCTTTCACGAGTGTCGGTAAATGGTCGATGGTCGAAAACTCAGGCACTCGGAAGCACAGAACCAAACATCCTGTATTCTTAAACATAGGCTGATTACTTCAAAGTTAGAAAATAGCCTCGTAAAGAACAGTAAGTAATATTATTTCATTATGGTTCTGAAGATTGTGGGTGCAATCCCTGGTGCTGACCATTTTCCTTTTTTCGCAACACAAGCTTTGCTCTCTGTAAAAGATCTCAAAAGTGTATTTGTTGTCACTTTAAGTTAACAGGTATGTACATTAGATTCATGAAAAAAAAATGTTTTTAACTGCAAATATGCCTACAATATTATGTCACCATAGAAGATATTGTAATTTCGTACTGATCCGTATCCACTCAATATTATAACATAGCATTGCGAGTTGGAAATGTACCAAGTGAGTGATAATGCGATAATCGTTATGCAACGACGTTGTTTGAGTATGCATACTACCTCTTCTCTTATTCTCTATCAAGTTTCTTAAACGTGCATTTGTGCTCATTTTGAGTGTGTCTAGATTTGTTTTCATTTTTATGAAGAAAAAAACCGTAGCTCGACCACATTCAAAATGTTTTGTTAAATGTAATTTTTGGAAAATGTTGACGTTTGGAATAAGAGCTGAAAAACTCTTCAACAATCTAAATAAATATATATTATATTATAATACAGTAACAATAGTCGATACCTAGGTTTAACTTAAAAACTTACTCGTATTACACAGAAAAGTGTAATAATATAACATTTTATCCCTTAAAACAGAAATAAACGTAATTTATTTACCATAGTTATAGTATTATACAGACGAAGTTCATGTTTAGATGTTGTACTACGGAGAATTTAATTTATTTCGCAGTAGTATCACTACTTAGATAATTAATAAAACAATCAAACTCGCTCCGCCATAAATCTCACAAGAAAATAGTTGGATTTATTGCAGCATCAAAAACTTCTCATGGTGTGTTTAAGTTAAAGCTTCATAATAATAAGGAAGGTACCTACTCGCACGAGCCCTGGCTGATGGGCTGTGCCGAAAGTACTAAAATAATGTTATTATATTTGTGTGTTTGTGGATTTCATTATTGTTATTATGATTTCAATGTTGTGTTGTTAACGTATGTGATTCTAAAATCTTAATTAAAGTTTCCTCCTACTAATTCCTTAAGATTCTGTATTCTATTGTAATGATGAAACTTGCGTCCTCGTATCTTAAGACAAAAAAAAATGACTATATATTGAAGAGCATTATATCACTAAGGGTTACAAAAGAATGAACTAGTTTATCTGAAAGATCTTCAATCGAGACCAATCAAACAAACATGGTGAAGATTAAACCATTAATGGCAGCAATGATCAAAAATTAGTTTTTATAAAATTAAAGTTTGAAGAAACCCTCAAAGACTTGGTACTATGATGACAGGGCAGAGCTATATTTTTCAAACTACTTGATTAGTTCCAATAAAAACAGTTACATATTTTTGGCGGTAACGGTTTCTTTCTTCACATTTCCTTGTAATAAAATACAAAAAGAAAAAAAACTTGAACAATAAAATGGTATTATTGGGGCTGCTCCTCTTAATCCGGTACCTTTTTGATATTGTAATATCTCTTACTTCACAAAGCCTTCAATATTGGGAGAAAGCCTTCTCTTTTGGACAGTTTTATTGCATCATTTGGGCCGAATTCTAAACGTGAAATATGTAATTTCCAAAAGAGGAAATTCACTTTTGAGACTGAAAAATATATTATTTCTTTCGAAATGTTTGGTTAAATATTTTTAAAGGTTTCTTCGTATTATTTTTACTTCTTCATTATGTTTTAACTTCAACATTTGTTTGGTAAAGAAATTGACAATTGACGTGAGTAAAATTATTATAAGTTTAAAAACTTTGTCTCAAGCTCCCCGTTCACGATCACTCCAAAGGACGCCATCCAAAATATTTGTCCCATTCACGAGCACTCCAAAGGGTGCCATCCAAAATATTTGTCCCATTCACGATCACTCCAAAGGATGCCATCCAAAATATTTGTCCCATTCACGATCACTACAAATAGACGTCACTCATTTTTGACAGATATGAAACTTGAGGTTTTTTTTTTCAATCATAATAACGAAATTTCTCTACGTCAATACAACCATTTTGCTACTATTAAATAAAAAAACAATAACGCGTGTGCTCTGGTGAAAGGATTATGACAACACGATACAAATTTGGACCATGTTTTTAACACTACCAATCAAGTGACGTAACGACTTGGACCACACCAACTGACTATCCATTTGGAGTGTTAGACGAATGGCTTGACGCGATTGAATTATGAACTGATGGATATCCGACATAACCTATCACTCCACATCATCCATTTGGCTTTCACAACTCAGTCATTTTTTGGAGTGTCATCACCCCGTTTGGATAGATGGAATGATCATGAATTGGGGGACTTCTTAGCACAGTGCATTAAATGCATATACATAGGTTAAATTTTGACCTCTATATCCGGTTCTAGAGAATATTTATATTCTGCCAAGGTATCTTTTTAAAAACTATACAAACAATACAATATAACGAATCCAACAACCTTTTGAAGGTTATCATAACGTCCTCATATTGTACCTACTTTTTTACTCATAGTAAATTGACCTTGTGCTATTTTATGCTGTTCTTATTCAATTTCATGGTGAGTAAAGCGAAATCAAATTTATTTATGATGATCGTAATTATATTTTATTGAGTACTGTCAACACTATTAAAATTCATATTTTTTTATGACAGATAAAATAACCATATTGACAGTTTTTATATTATTATGAATAATAATAATGATTTAGTCCGACGATGAGCCATTGTGATGAGCTTCATCCAGAGGAGAGAATTATTTTAATAAGGCCGCAAAGTGATTAACAAAACCTTGGTATCATCAGCTCTTATTAAAATATTCTAACGCGGACCTAAATCAATAGTGAATTAATAATGACTGAAACTCAAAATTCTATGATTATGTTTAATTCATAAGTATATAGGTAGATTATTACCTATCAAACTAGCACTACATTATACAGGATAAAATAATTTATTAAAAGCAACATACTGAACCTTTTCAAATTTTATGAAAGTGTTGTCATTTTTATGTTGTATTTTATTTAACAGATTGACCATATTGAAAGAATGGATGCAAGCAAATTACAACAGGATTTGTATGTATGTAAGGATATAAGAAGACGTTATGGACCCAAAATAACGTGGATTGAAAACATAGATTTCATGCATCGTCAAGGAAGGCGCTGCTGGTTTGAAGTAAAACAAATAATATGAAAAACGTTATGTCGATGGAAGAAGCGAAGGAAGTGTGCTTGGATAGAAAGAAGTGTAGGCCCGTTCTCTCTGCCTAACCCTTATGGAGACGGCGTGATAGGTAAAAAAAACTTAAACATCTCTTACTAATAATATGTGCACTTATTTATGAAATTTCCTCGTCTTCGGGACCCCGATGGGAGAAAGAACAGCGCAGTCCTCGGCTTACTGTCATTTGGCATCCCTTACACATGTCCCAGTCGAGTTAACCTTCTCTTCATAATGGTAGAAGTGATGGGCTTTCGCTGGATACGCAGCGTATAGTGTCGTTCGTGATGGTATCACTTTATACCCAAACTTCTCCTGAGGCACTTCGTTTCAAACGCTTCAGATACTTTTTGTGCCTAGGATTTTGGTTAGGTGCCATGGACCCACACACATACAAAAGAACACATGCATCGAACAGTGTAGTATACATTATTTTCGTTTCGACACTAAACGCCGACGCTTTTCATTTTGGTTATGTTGTTAAAAGCTGCAACAATAGTATTATTTTTAACTTCTTAGTACCTATTATTCTTTAGTCATATTAACTACAGCTTATCCAAAAATAAAGTAAACCATGTATGCTCATTGCTCATTTTCAAACCAACTTCTATGTTCCAGACTGTGGAAGTAAAAAAGCGCTACTAAACAGTGATATATTGTTCATAGATCATTAACTTGAGACTCTTCACCTGTGACTTGAGATGACATCAAAGGGTGCGCGTACTCGACACAGATATATTATGTATGAGGGTAGAAATATGGGGCGGAAGGCTTATAATATAGGTAGGTACTTACCTACATACATAAGATGAATATTGAGTTACGTAGCTATATCTTAAACCGAGTTCTATTGGATAAAGGAATTAATACCAAACTAAAGCATACATAACTAGAAATTCATTTTAAATTTTGTACCTACTCAATAGTGTTTGACGAAACCGTGAATATTCTTTTCATGTTCAATTTCTCGTCAAATAACAAGTATATTTTTCACAGAATACATTTTTTGCAATTATGAATGTTTACCCATCACAGTGTTTAAAGCAGAGAGAAAGGAACTCAACTCTTTTCTAGCTATGCACAGTTTTTTCGCCTCATCCACTGATATACCAGTTTCTCATGCAACCTCTCCTCTGTTTTTTTTGTCTTTATAAAAAACGAATTATAATGATACGTACCTTAATTTATACTACAAAGAGTCGACGGAACTTTTTATTTTTTTCCAGTCAACCGGTCCCGTCCAATTTGAAGTCAAGACTATAAAAACACAAAACTTCCTTCAACAGTTCATTTTGTACACCTATTATGAATGGTTAATCGTCGACATGGTTAGTATAGTGACTATAACGTCTCTGTTTGAAAGGACTAGGAAAATGAGTGTGAGTTTTGCATTTTTCGACGTGTCGTGTCGTTGGCCCGTGGTGGTTTAAATTTATAAAAAAATCTCTTCGAATCGAACGCTTTTTGATTTAATGATTGCATCAAACAGTTTGTTCTAAATTATACAAAATATTTTTAATTGCAAAATAAATCATCCTAGAAGAATAAGAAGTTTTGTTAAAACTTGATTTCAGAATAGAAACATTATCATCTCAGAACGTTGTAAAAAACTACAAACTAGGCAAATAAACGTAAGATTTCAAAGGATTTCGCTTCTCAAGGGAGTGCTGGTAAAGATAAATACTGTTTCTGCTTATACACCTCCGATACGAGACGCCGTGCCGCAGCGAGTCTAGATCTCTCAGCTGTGTCGTCAATATAGGAAGTACACTTTGTACGTAATATTTTGACGAAGTTGTTCGTAAAACACTCTACAAGATAATAGTATTAAAGTTTGTTTGAAATATGATCATTGTATTCAAATTTAGAACAATTTGAATAATTCTTTTTTTAAATATCTTTTAAAATAGGCAGGTATGTTTTTTAAAACATTTAGTTTAATATAGCGCAAAATCGAGTGCAATGGAGAGCTCTTGTTGCCTACTTTGAGGAAAAAATAATACAAGAGAAATAATGTGCTATTTCGCATGGTCCCAACGTGTACCACGTGACTGCCGTTCATACAAACTGTGACGTTTGTCGGTAGCGGTGTGTGCCATTCGATTTTTTAATTTTTATTTTTTAGGGTTAACACAGAGGAATTTTGTGATTCAATCATATAATTAGTTAAAGGAAGTACATATTGGTTTTGTTGTGTTGTCTTGTACTTGTGGATGAAAGTTAAATGAATAATAATTATTGATAATGTATCTTCAGTCATATTGTGACTGTTGAATAAAGGAACCAATTTTCAGTTCTGCGTATCCAAAAAAGTTATCTAATTATATTTATTTTATACTCAGTGGTTGCCTCCCTATGCTCCTGATTGGGATGTAAAAGGGATAATTGTATTGTATAAGACTAAAGTTATTATAGACTAGCTTTCCCGACAGACGTTGTCCTGTGTTCCTAAGTATGAATACTGAATAATTCGAATTTGTATAATGATGAATTATTAATTATCATTTGACCAATGTGATTCCGAACGATGCGCCTGTTTTAAACCATGTATATTCCATCCGCATTTCGTCAATCGCACCGATTGACAGTTTTTGTCAAAATTTTAAAATTGGAATAAAAATTATAAGGTAAAAAGTACTCATACAAGAATTAGCGAAATCGGTCCAGCCGTCATGAGATGACATCGGGAAATAGCTCTCCATATTATATATAAGTTGATATATAGTAGAACTGGTTTGGCCTTATAGTAAGAACAAGAAATGATAAACGGACCAAGAAAACCTAGGAGTGGAGACCAAAAAGTGGTCATAGAAACGCTCGCAAACGGCCACAGCTGAGGTGGTCTGACGATATAAGGAGAGTTACTGGCAATCAATGGCATAGAATGGCAATAAGAGACAGAGAATCGTGAAAGTCGAGAAGGGAGGCCTTTGTCCAATACTGGACGAGTGAATGCTGATGATGAGGTATAGCCTTTATGCCTTTTTGTAATGGGTATTGGGTACATTAAATGTAAGAAAACTTAAAATATGTGGATTTACACCCTTAATATCAGCCTCGTATATTATGTTTGCAACGTAAACAAGGCTCAGGCAGGAAAATCAGGACAAAGATCGTCTTCGTAGTGATAATATGCGGTCGGACTTGTTATTTTGATCTTATGGAAAGTAAAATCCAACATTCATGGGAGGCACCTATCATTATTTTTTTTTATTAATATCTCTAATATAAATTAAAGTCGGGTTAGTGCGAACACTTATAACTCGAGATCGGCTCAACAGATTCTTCTGATGTTTGATTTATTGGATTCTTCTCCGCTCCGGATAACAGAATAACTAATAAAAAGTTGAAAAAAAAATGGATTAGAAATGATGTGAACTATAATATTTAAGTTAGTATGGAACGGTTACCTGCGAGAAACCCACACCATCGCGGGTAGTTTCCTCTCATTCTCGCATTGGTCCGTGATTGCCGCACTTACAGTAGCCCATCCCACTTACTCCACCGCACCGTTTCGAGCGTTTTAAAAAAAATTTCATACCAAGTCAACAACATTATCGGGCTCATTCGTTTTGGTACCTGCTTCATAGGCGAGGTAGGGTGTGTGGGCAAGCGCGAGCGCATTATTCTCACGTTGTTCCCGCCAGAGCTTTGAATACGAAATGAAATATGGATGCTTCAGAAATATTTTAATGTTATAATTTTATTAGCTAAACTCAATCGAATTAATTTTGTATTGTTTTATGGGGGCGCAGTGCACATTATGTACAAATTAGCGGGCCACTTCGGGCTAGAACCACAGGACAACGTCTGTCGGGAAAGCTAGTTAAATATAATATTCCCCCCTTCAAAAATGCATAGGCATTAATTGTGTGAAGGTGAGGAGATACATAACTTTAAGTAATACATAGCATTTTCTAACATTACACTATACCTAGATAAGTATACATTTAACACAATATTCTTATAAAACTTATAATCGATTGATGCATAATTTTACAATTAAATAATAATAATTGTGAATAGGCATGTCGGACAGAGAGGTATTCTAAATTTGAAGTTTTAATTTGTTCTTTTTTTTTTAATATTCACTTCACTTCAAAATAATATTCAATTATCGATATGATTGAATTGTTTTAACGTTTCAATTTTAAGAAAGTAAAACTTAGAATGAAAAAAATGCGAATGATAAATGTTTCCACTTTTGATAAAGTAAGTACTTATGAAGCTCATTAGAAATACACATCGCCTGAAAGGTTAAACTTCGTCAGGGAGTTCTGGAAAGCTCATAATTTACCTCTGGCAAAAGCAAAACTTTTGTGATGAATATAATATACCTACCTATGTTTATTTGAAAATAACAGCCTTCAAATTTGCTTTTATCAATATAATATACTAGGCTTGAAAGCATTTATATAATATGGAGATGGCAGACAGGCCCTAAGCCCCACATTGCTAATAATAACCTCGGTACCAACCCCAAAGTTTTGAAAAGCATTTACCTCAAACGACACTTAAATACTCCATATCTAATTCATACAACGTCTAATTGCTCATAAATATCAGACGAATGGCTGTAGAGTCATACATATTAATTTTCATCATCTTTAATTACCTTCTTATTATTTTTACTTTAGAAAGTTCTACGATATAGAGGCTTTCAAAACTCCTTCAACGTTTTCAAACTTTAATAGCTTAGATTCCTGTTCCAAGATAATGAATCAATAGATTGTCAAAATATGTTTTATGACAAACTGGCTTTCCCGACAGACGTTGTCCTGTAGTAGGTATTTAATAAGGTATTATGTTTGAATGTTAAAAAAAATATTTTTGTAAACTTCAAAGAAATTCTACCCAAAATCTGCGTACCAATGTTTTAAAATTAAATATTTTTTGACAAGTATAAAAGTCGTGTTTCTATAGATTTTTTCACAGATGCCGTTTTTGTTAGGAATTTCGTTCCATTAATATTATATAGGTATATATATTTTATATTAATTGTTACCTATCTATTTTTCGATTTTTTATCTGGAGCGGAGAAGAATAATCCAATAAGCCAAAAATGGTAAAAATCTGTTCAGCCGATCTCTAGTTATAAGTGTTCGCACTAACCCGACTTTATTTTATATTATTATATAATACACTTCAAACGTTCAGTAGGCCTAGACAAAATGTATTTGGCGATCGACTACAAAGGAATTCTTTGACAATGTAGAGTGGGAAGAAAATTAGCTGTCCACTTTTTATATTTTTTATATAAGTGTCATTGTTTGGTTTAAATAATTGTTTATTTGTTTCAGTGGGCATTTAATTTTTTCGCACTATACATTGGCGAAATCTTCGTTTGTAATCGAATGCCAATTTGAATTTGTCTATACGGGGGGCTGGTATTCAACGAGTATTTTTGGTCGTTCTCGATGTTTGAGTTTAGTTTCCTTTGATAGCTTCTGAACGATCCCTGAATCGATTGTGATGTTTTAAGCTGTTTTTTTTTTCCGTATAAAAGTCGTGTTTCTATAGATTTTTTCACAGATGCCGTTTTTGTTAGGAATTTCGTTCCATTAATATTATATAGGTATATATATTTTATATTAATTGTTACCTATCTATTTTTCGATTTTTTATCTGGAGCGGAGAAGAATAATCCAATAAGCCAAAAATGGTAAAAATCTGTTCAGCCGATCTCTAGTTATAAGTGTTCGCACTAACCCGACTTTATTTTATATTATTATATAATACACTTCAAACGTTCAGTAGGCCTAGACAAAATGTATTTGGCGATCGACTACAAAGGAATTCTTTGACAATGTAGAGTGGGAAGAAAATTAGCTGTCCACTTTTTATATTTTTTATATAAGTGTCATTGTTTGGTTTAAATAATTGTTTATTTGTTTCAGTGGGCATTTAATTTTTTCGCACTATACATTGGCGAAATCTTCGTTTGTAATCGAATGCCAATTTGAATTTGTCTATACGGGGGGCTGGTATTCAACGAGTATTTTTGGTCGTTCTCGATGTTTGAGTTTAGTTTCCTTTGATTGCTTCTGAACGATCCCTGAATCGATTGTGATGTTTTAAGCTGTTTTTTTTTTTGATAGATTTATTTTTGCATAATTTTTCAACAAAATACAAAGGCAATAAAACCAAAAATATTTAAATGGTAGAATACGTCCCTCGGCATTAGTTGTCTATGACTTAAGCCTCCAGAAAAAAGACTGACAGCATCGGTAACCCACAATTTTAGTACTTAATGCAGTGGGTTCCTATAGGGAGCGGCCCTATATTACGGCAGCTTACGACGGCGGTCTTTACGGTGACATTTGGAAAGTTCCGTGCCCGTATTATTCTCTCCGTTTTTTTTTTAATAACAAACGTCAATTTATGTAATGTGTCGGAGCGTGAAAATGAACTATCTTGATTTTTCTTTAGTTATTTGTTTGGAGGATGACCAGGCATCAGAGGAAGATGAATATCGTATGGGAGAAGACGATTTATATCAATCTCGTAGCACAGAAGGTGCTTTTTTTAATATTATTTAGGTAATAATAAATCGGTGCTATCAGTGAAAGCGTCCACGAATCATCTAACACTGACAAGACGGCAGCCGTTTTTGAAAATAGAGGCAATGTTTTTTGTAACTACGGTAACAAAATAAACAACGTTCTACTGACGCCGTTCTCAGAAACGTCGCATTCTTAGGAAAACAACCCGTAAGTGAGTGAGTTCTAAAATGAACGTCAGCAAAACAATAAAAAAACGATGATAAATAAAATTACGAAAGTAGGTATGTAGTTAATTTTAATGAAATATTAGTGACATCTGTTTGATATTATTGTAAGTATTACAATGTAGGCAGTCTATGTGCGGGGTTGATATTTTTATATTGGTTTAAAACATCTTTGTGTGTGTTTTTTTTCCTACCCTAAATCGTCCGGAAATGAATCGTTAGCTGAGTTCTGTATAAAAGAATCGTTAAAGTGTATGTAATAAAGTTAGTATAAGAAAAAAATACATCAGAAATTTTTTATCAACGTAAAAATAATATTTTTAAAAGTTTCATATTTTTTGTTCAATAGACGACAGCCGCCATTATAATTTTATATTCTGAACTTAAACTTTTCTTAACTCAAACCTAAATAGCTTTCAGTTTCATAAGCGTTTTTTAATTTGATTCAAAAAACATTGTTTTTATTTATTCTACTATTTCACCCAGATTTTCTTCGATATACCTAATAAAAAAGTTTTTTTGTATTCAAGATTTAAATTTTCTCATAAGCAAAACAGTTGATTTTTTTTAATAACCACAAATGCCTACTTTAATTTTTATTTTTTTTTATTTCACATACCTACCTATATTTTATATATTTTTATAACTAAACAATAATATTTGATACCCATAGATGGCGTCAACGTGGACTGTCGAATGACGGCTGATGGGGCGCCATCGTTATGTTTATGTACGATTTCGAATGTCATATTGTTTTTCTCTTTTTTTCGTATTTGTTGAGGATTTGTTCATACTTCATTGAATGTTTCCGATCTTTATGTGAGACTTCGGGTAGTTAGTTCTTAAGTGAATTGTTTATAATCAGTATCTGATTGTGTTTTGTTTGCTGATATATTTTATTGACATCTGCCGGTGCATAGATGAATACTGTAATGCCGGCTGATGAAAGAAAAATCGAAAATAAATAATACCTAAATCTTTTACAATAAATTACTCATACCTTCTTTAATATTAATAATAAAAAAGTTTTTTATTAATAAATTTATAAATAAATAACACATTATATACATAGGTGTCAATATATAGCCGGTGGAACTTGATGCTTGAAGCATTTACTACAAGTCAATCGGTCCCGTCCAATCTGAGACAGGATTCCAAACCCGAGTGGAAATTACAAGTGAAAAAAAAAATTGATTTTTTTTCCGACCTGGTATAGACCCCGGGACCTCTTGATCTGAAGTCGGAGCCTTTACCACTAGGCTTCCGAGGTTGGTAGTCGGTTTATTTATGATTTATTATCTCACTACGCAAATGACTTTAGCCATTTATCGTTTGTAGGTATTAAACATAATAGGTAGGTTCTATTTTTACTGTTTTTTTTTAAGTTCCTCACTTGCCAAAATAATGTCCAATATTTTTTTATAAATGAATATAAATACACTTTTTGACCCTTTCACTGTAAGCTTCTTAAAGCTCGTGTCATGAAGGTAGGTCGGATGGAAGGTCGGCACCTGGGATCGAACCCACGACCTCCGCACGAAACAGAACGAAAACCGGCATTGTAACCGCTAGTCTACCAACAACTACATACTTGATTACGTAATTTAAAATGTATTATTAGAACATTTATAATTTTTTTTTATATGGGTATTTTATAAGATTTATGTAAAAAAGTGTTTAAATATTATATTATTCTTGTTAAAAACAATTAAAAAAAAAGATAACGGCGAAAAAATGTAAGAAATAAATTGTGATGATCTTGGGGTTAGCTATTGTAAATTACGATATTTTCAAGAGAAATTCTATTCTACTGTGACAATAACAGCATCCATGGTTGTGAACAAGTAAAATTTAATAGAATACAAGATATAAATTCGGATATATTTTTATTTGTGTTCAACGTAATATAAAAATTTACTTTTACATACTTGTGAACATTCCACCACCCTAACGTGGATTTCAGAGGCGCACCCTCATGTCGAAAATTAAACATAAAAAATAATTTCTCCTATATGTAGTACATAATACAAATATATTATTATTGTATCTGTAAAATATTACATTTTGTTTTCCATAAAGTTTTTTTATACATTTTTTGTTTTTGAAGTTAATACTAAAGGAATAAAAATAAAGATATTTTTTGTAACATAAGTATTTATGTACGTAGTGAAAGTTCATTATAATGAATTAAAACAAACACAGTTGCACTTTCGCGATATTTTATTGAGGCTCGAGCGCTTTCGTCTATCTCATGTAGACATTATCAAGAGACTAAAGATACATAAAATTTGTAAAAATAAATTGAAAACATGGTACAATATTGGTAGAAGATAATACTTCTAGGTACCAGATGACAAAATTATTATTATTGCGTTAACATGCAGTTGGGCAAGATATTATGATAAAAATGTGTTCGAGGGTGATAAAAGGATGGGTGTGCGTGGATTGGGATGTTTTCCCCATCACCTCGTATAATTCAACATCAAAAAAACGTGTAACAAACAGCTCTATGTGTGTGGTCATTTTATAATTAGTTAAAATAAAAGTTTGTCAATAAAATACAGTGTTATTTAATTAATGATCAACAAATCAATCCCAACCCACGCACACCCATCCTTTTGTCACCCTCGAACACATTTTTATCATAATATCTTGGTTCCGAATATCTGAAAAAGTAATGCGGACAATCGGACTTGTATTGCTCTTGTCCCTCCAAATGTTTGAGTGGGTAATGCGTAAAATCGGAAATGTATTGTGATCCACCAGTAAACGGGTATTTTTTTAAAGAAACCTCGTAGAATTACAAGTACCTAGGCATTTTTATCCAAGTATGGGGAAAAATTTTTACTTGAATAATACTGTTAGTTCATTAGCTTGGAATTGCAGCGGTCATTTATATGGACAGCTACGCCTTGAGCTGTGACCTTTTTTTCAAAGATAAAAACGCAAAATGATCTCATTTATATAAGCGTAGCTTGGCTTGATTATCCTCATTCATAACACGCGCCTTACAACTCGCTTAAAACTACCGAAATTCCATCTCGGCTCAGCAAGTATTTTTAACATAGAATTTGAAGTAAGAATAAAACTTTAATGTTGTTCAATTAACGAATAGAACATTAACGATTTTTGAAGAATGTATTTAAATAATTAAAATCAAATTTTTATGTTTATTTTATTCAAGTTTTTAGTAGTTGAATAGTAAAATAATATTGTATTAACATTTGGTCAAACGCACGGGAGTGAAATTCTGCCTCTGATGCATTTGTTTAAATATCTTGTAAAACAAATGAAATATCTATAACATTAAATCGCAATATAGGTATTTTAAAAGTATTATTATTTTTGGGATTTTTTCATAGTTTTTGTGACAATTTCTCATGCTTGTGGGGAGGTCCACAATAGTCCACATAGAAGTGTGTCTCGCATAAAACGCGTATCATGCAGTCAGCCATCAGTATGTTCTCAGTGTTTTTTACCGAAACACGCGCAATTTCCATGCGAATCATTTTTATGTAAGCTAAAAATTCACACAAAGGTACTATGAACGTATACTCATACAGAGTATGAATACCTACTTCTATTTAATATTAATAAGTCTTCCCTGTGAGAAATAAAAGAAAATTTTTGTGGGATAAGGAATAGTATGTTCAAATCTTAAGTAAACAGTTGATATACCTCTTTTTCAACTCGAGGGAGAGAGGGCAGAGCACAGAGGGGGTCTGTCTCTTCCTTCCTCTCTCTCCACCCTCTCAGTTAAATCTCCTAACCGAGAGGGGCGGTAGTTGGTCCCCGAAAATGCCCCCGTGGCTAGCTCAGTCTACACCGAGGACCACACTACCTCTATATCAACAAACATTCTCTCTCTGGTAAGCTAGTGACAGATAGAGGGATGCATGCATGGAGTTATCAAATGAAATTACCGATTTGGGTAAGTACAACGACCAATAATCCTTACTTTATTTCTTTAAAATAAACAAAAAAAATATGAAAACAAAAAAAAAATCAATATGTTGGTCAAGAAATTAGTTAAATTAAGAAATTAGTAATAATAAAAATCTAACTCAAAAAGAAATAAAACTAACTTACGTATTACGAATTATTACAAGGAAGACAAAACATGAATCTATCCTAACAGATGTCACACCCCAAGAAAGAGAAATATGATTACAATAAGTAAATACTTATGAAAATAATAAAAACATAAACTTAAGTGAGGTATGCAAAAATTTTAATGTCCAAACAAAATTATTTATAAGGCCCTTACGGCCGACGATTTATGGTCCACTTGAGATCCATCCTTGCAGGCTTGCACCCTTGAAAAGGGATATCGCCACCTGGGCAGTGGTCCTTATGTCCTCCGCTGAGCATAATACATTTTTGTAAAATATCTGACGACTTACAATTATGGCTTCAAGCTCCTTGCCCGTACTCTTCCCTTCCGGGCGCATCCTGGGAACCTCTTCACCCTCTGCGTGGGTCCCTCAGCCATGGATTAGGCTGCCTCAGTAGAGGTCGCGCACTATTCACTTTGAAAATAACGTCTCTTCTCGACCGGAACTATTCATTTTTTTTAATTATTATTGTCTCTGGGATTTTCACACAACAAGGTTCGTATTACTTCACTCCGATCCGAATTATATTGGCGTACGTGTCCAAGGGCACCCTGCCCGAAGGCAGGTGCCTCCCTCGACGGACCTCGCGCTCTTCACCTCACTGTTAACTGTCAACTGTCTGTCTCAACTCTTCACTCAACTCTCAACTGTTTACTGTCTTGTGCTGGGACCTCATATGGGGTTATATAGGCCTTCCAGCAAACCACCCCTTTTTGACCAGCGTGGGGGATGATTTTGGTGGTGGAACCATTCTGTCATCTCCGTGATTCGTTGTCTCACGCAGATTGTGCGCACGCCCTTGTGGATGATTTATGGACTTATGTGTTCGTCTCTCCACGGTTGTTTGTGCACCGTAATAATATTTTCGGTACCCCATTGAACGAAATGACTTTAATACAAAATAATTACATATTATTACAATCAATTGGGTACATTATGTAATTACATACATAGCTACCTACTTACTATTATATACATAAGGTAATTCATATCTCTTTGGAGATGTATGCAAAAGAATTTGGATTTTAGATAATGGATCATTATTTACATTATTTAATCAATGACTTATAAGGAAATTTTAATGTTTAGTGTTTTTGGGGTGTGCATCATATACAATCATGAAACTAAATATCTAAATTATAAAAAAAATAACTTACAACTATAACTTGGTCGACTAATCAATCCCTTAATTAATTAGAAAGTAATTTCTTAATAATAGTATAAAAAACTTACAATTATAGATAGGTATATACAATTTAATTAAAATGTACCACTGGAGGATCTTTGGTTTCAACTATACTACTAAGACAAAGCATTATTATTAATTACATGGATAAAGGGATGTGAGTTTTTCGACATTATTTCATTTACTACAACGAGAGCTCAGTACCTACTGGCTGACGTTAATTTTGAACATTGAAATTACTCATTAAAAAAAAATACACATTTTCCAATTCGAAACATGCTATGTCCTCCAAATAAACGTCGACTGAATATCATTACTTCCTCATTTTAAACAAACTTGAGAATATCCTTTGAAATTAATTGATTCATGATCAAGAACAATTTAATTACTTTCTGTATGGAAGATTTACAATTAAAATTACATCTTTCAAGTACACAATAATTATTTATGAAGAATTACAAGCAAATACATTGGTGACATCTTATATAAATTAAGTCTTACATTCTGTATCAGGAGCACTTTAATTTAAACGGGGTGTGACATGTCTAAGATTAAAATTTATAATTAGTCCAATTAGAAATGCAATTTTTGTCCATAATTTATTTTATCGAACGGCTTTCTTACTGTACCTAATGTAAGTACCTAAGTCGTTTCTACACACTTGCGACATAGATAAACATGTGTTTAACAGATTATTTACCGTACTTATTGTCTCCTAGATCCTTACAAAATTCACCTATTATATTTATAAACTATTGTCTACTCCGAACTCATTGTTTATATTTTGAACCATTCAGAAATCATTTTCTTTTTCGCGTCATTGTCCAAACTCAAGAACCGACCCGTCTTCAAACTTTTTATTGATTTGAGAAATATTAATTTATGGTTCCTCTTGTTTTGAAAATAAACCGAGTGCCATTAAAGACTTTCTAAAATATTATTCTCGCAACAGTTATTATACTCAATAATTTGTACCCTTTTTAAAACATCCGAAATTTAAGACAATATCCTATTCAGTTCCTAGTTTTTTAACACTTTAAGAACAATACGAATGTCAGTTTCTTTCGTCACAATGCTTTTTCGTGAAACCTTTGTCGGAAGAAATTTCTAAAATATTGTTTAACTGTATTATTTATGATATACCCAAAACATATTTTTTTTTAATGTGAAATTTGGTCTTAAAAATAAAAATATAGCATATCACAGTAATAGAATAACTTATTGTATTTCAAGTAAAGTTAGTTTTAATAGCAAAATAAATAATATCTTTACCTTCAATAAACTTTTTTTTATTTCTTTTATTGGATACAGGCAGCTTTTTTTTAATTGACAATAATATATTATTAATATTATAAGTCATCCCTCAATAGTGTTCCATTTTTGGATGCTCCCTGAATGGACCTTGCCACCAGCGTTTTTCTGAATGTCTTAACAGAACTACAAAAGGGATCTTATTCTGGAACATCCATACAGTTTCTGTTGAAACTGCTGCACGCTCTGTTAATGCATGTCGTGTTCTGGAAGGCTCTACTTAAAAGAGAGCGGGGTGAAGTGACAGAGCACACAGCAGACTTCGAGAATATTAGAATGCCAAATAAAAATAAGATACTGAATTATCTGCGTTGGTATAAGATGTGTTAGTCCTTAACAAATGAATATCACAATATATGTACCTACGCACGCTTATCGAAATCATATGGGTTGTAATATCATTAAACATGGAGTGATTAAACTACCTAATTGTAATTTTCATTAATGATAGCTGATTGATATTGAATTATTATATTCCTAAATCTACAATACCATACATCGTTATTTTCGCTTAGTTCTGAGAACTTAAATAATACTTAACTGATTGAAGTGAATGCTTCTCTTCGTTCGGGTGCAAAAACAGTTAATTTTTATGAAGAGGCGCAGTTACGAATTTTTGACAGTATTTTTACTAGACTAGTTTTAAAAGCCAGTTTATCACATATTACTATCGCCAAACATGAAATCATCAGAAAAATTTAAAAATGTAATAAGAGTTTTAAGTAAATCAATACAAGGATTATGTTAAGAGGAAAAATACGGAAATAATATTACAATAATTATTTAAACGAAACAATTTATTTGTTTATCCACAATTTTATTAACACTGACTAGTTTCGCAGGCATAGGTCCAGGCATGGTCACAGGTGACTGAGAAACTGATTTCGGTTCGGCGGATAGGCTGAATTCGGTTTCTCGGTCATCTGTGACCATACAGGACCTGTGCCTGCGAAACTAGTCAGGGTTAATAAAATTGTGGATAAACAAATAAATTGTTTCATTTAAATAATTATTTAAATATATCCACCAAGAATGCACGTTCAGTTCGTTAATTTTAATAATATTACAATTATTTGCCTGTGGGGTACCTCAAGGATCTATCTTAAGCCCTCTTTTATTTCAATGTGTGGGTTCAATGTGGATAATACATTCTTTATAACGGAATAATAATTAATGTCTCCGAAGATCCTTTTACGAAGGTGAATAAGTTCCTCGATACAATATAACGACTCTGGCACAAAAACAAAAGACTTGCAACAGACACCTCAGAAAAAAGCTTAATATTTACAAAGGTATGAAAAGATATTATGAAATTGAATTGAATGAGTTGAATTTTATCAAAAATATTTTGGAGTAGGTACCTAGTAATTGACAAAATTAGAATAATTGATCCCCAAACAGACTCATGCATTAAGCTATTATTTATCAGTAAAAGATTTCTCAGAATGAACAAAATAAGATCATCACAGATGTCTCAGTAAAAAGAATCTCATAATTATTTTTGACACAATCAAACAAGGTGGATGTAGGTATGACAGTTTGTTGATGACAGCCTGTTGCCAGAATTAGCACCCACACATTGAACTGATATATGTAATCATGGTCTAGGAAGCGGTCAAAACGGTTGGAAGATTTTCTTTTCTCACAAATAGAAGCTCAAACGAGGAAAATAATCCGCCCAGGCACTTTTCCACCCATTAATATTCCGTTATGTTCTTCATTACCCGGAGTTTACAACGCTGACAATAATTAATTAATATTTTAACGAATTAACCGTAGATGTATTAATATTTGAGAATAATTATTATTGAATCTGGGTGAATATTTGTTTATTTAATTCTATGTATTTAAACCACCCCGTATTTGACATTTTGTTTACTTAAATTTTAAACCGCAATTTTAACCACTGTTTGATAATAATAATAATGTTTCAATATTTTAAATCTCTCTTGTATGTTCAACAATTAAAATATTTTTTATTGTACTTAGTTAAAACGTCATCATTTATTGCAAAGGTGAAAAGTCTTACGGTTATTTTTGTATTTTATTATTTGTTAAAATTCAAAAGTAATTTTTTATTTCTCTCTGAGAATTTATCTAAATATGAGGTTTACAGGGAATTACTGTGAAATTTATTTAAGCTATCAAGTAAAACCGTATAGGTACATAGAATGTGTATTTTTGAAACATATTTAGATAAACTAAATAAAGACGATACATTTATTTTTCTAAATTATTCTAAAATATTGATGTTTTAATTATTGTTACATCCACATGCAGGCGTTTCCTTGTGGTGTTTTTCGAAGTATTTTATTGTTATGCTAATGTTAAAATTATAACTATATTCGATTTCTCTTTTCACTTTCGTGAAATTCAAAGCTAAAGCATCTTCATGAGATATGTTACAGTTTCTTACCACTTGCTCAAAAAATAAAATAATAAGTAATAACGTCATTATTGATTAGGTAATAATTATTATCTCAAGAAGTATGTAATATCTTCGTATAATTAGAATAATCAGACCGTGTATTATCAATTTCATCTACAGTATTGACGCTTATATCAAGACCTCTTAATAGGATTACACGTTATGACTAAATGAAGTAGACCCAATTGCGGTGATGTTAATGGTATATGCATCATTATACCTACTCGTAAGTGTACTGAGCTAATACTGACTTCTGCTTAATCCTTCTGGTGTACCACGCCATCAGAAAGTCCTTTGATGGTTAAAGGTTCGGTAGATACAAATTATTGATCGTTGATTATCCTTGAAGGCTTTATTAAAAGCATTGTCTACTAATTATCAAGGAAGCAAGCTTATAAAGTTCAAGCATGATGTTAAATTAACAGCTTAAATGGTGTAATAATAATTATCTTATAAATTATTTACAAAATATTATCTTGTTTTTCAATTAGGAACATGATATTCAATACTGATGAAGCGGTCGGTAGCCTATAGGTTACGACGTCGGCTTTCGAACTGGAGGTCATGCGTTCCATCCCAGGTCCTGATCGTCTTTCCCTTTCACGATGTAAAATTTAAGTAGCTTACTGTGAAAAGGTCAATGAGTTTATTCGTGTTGACTTTGAGTGAGCACAGAATCTTAAAAAAAATGATAAGGTGACGAAGGCGATACTCTTAGAAACCGGCGTCGCCATTAAAGGCAGCCCTCAAGGAACAAGACCCTAGGAAAGACCACCAAAAGCGATATACACTTTACTTCTCAAGAGGCCAAAACGACGGCACAAACAGATCCACAGAATCTATAAGAGGACGAAATAGAAGTTGATTGTACCTACCTAACTTTAAAAAACAGCTAGTTTTGCGGGAGATACTTGTTATTGAAGCACTGAAATTTCTTTCTATTTGTTTCATGATTATTGGTTTGTTTATGTTATTCAGTTCAGGCCACTGCGTAGGATATACGGAAAGCGACTGATTGATAAGGTGAGGAATGATAATATTAGAAAGGAATGTGTAGTGGATGTTAGCGTAGTGACTAGAATGAAAGTGAATAAATTAAGGTGGTTTGGGCATGTAGAGAGAATGAATGAGGAGAGAATGACTAAAAGGATATATACCTAAATCTGAAAGAATGGGTGCACGCAGACGAGGCCGACCTCGAATGACATGGTCCGACCATATCGGTTCAGTCTTAGAGGAGGGCCAAGTCAGGAGCAAAAGGAATAGAAGAGCATGAATGCGGAATGTTATGCGTTTGGAAGAAGCGAAAGAGGTTTTTTTAGGATAGGAAAGAATGGAAATCCGTACTCGGGAAACGGCGTGATGGGTAAAAAAAATGTTGTTCAGTGTTCTGTTGGTGTCACTAATAAAATAAATATATAAAAATTTTAGGTACTTAATTTTCTACACTTTTTTGTTGGTAGGTATGTATTTGTTATAACTTAGTAATACCTATTATTTTTTATCGTAAATGTGTGATGTTTAAAATTTTGTGTAATTATTCGCAATAGGTATTTTTCAAATTGGCTTTATCTCGAATAAACAGACATTTCAAAAACCTGTTTGCCAGCAGATGTCCATCAAACCAAAATATGTAGGTACTTAATTAAAATGAAATCCCAATGTTGATATCAAATTACATAAGTAGGTATTATTATTTTGAACAAATCTGGAAATTTATTTATTTATAAGCATGCATACACGGCCAACGTCCATAGGCCATTGAAATATAAAACATGTAAAATTCACATTAAAATTCAAATTAAATTACAGGTAGGTAAGTGCATATTATTTAATATAATTGATTTTTCTATATAAAAAAATTCAATATCGCAATGCTGGTTTAAAATAGTATGATTTTTGTTTGAGTGGTAACAAAAATAAGTTTGGGTGATAATTGCTTTATCAAAAGGCATATCGTTCTATCGAGTTATGCCTTTTGAGACACGATCAAGGTATGGAAAGCAGAAAATGAGGCTTTTGCCAATCTGGCTAACATTGATACCAAGGTTGTTTGTGTAATGTCTATCAAATATTATTGGAGGCACAATTTGATCTACCCATGTCATTGTTTTTGAAAAAAAAATGAAATAGCACTCGCTCAGTTTTGACAATGGATAATTATAATTTAAATTAGTTATACTAGTATATTGAATTAAAACAAACACAGTTGCACTTTCACGATATTTTATTGAGGCTCGAGCGCTTTCGTCTATCTCATGTAGACATTATCAAGAGACTATAAAGATACACAAAATTTTAAAAAATAAATTGAAGACATGGTACAATATTGGTAGGAGAAGATAATACTACCAGATGACAAATTTATTATTATTGCGTTAACATGCAGTTGGGCAAGATATTATGATAAAAATGTGTTCGAGGGTGAAAAAAGGATGGGTGTGCGTGGGTTGGGATGTTGGGAATTTATATTATAGAAACATATTATTATGTAGGTATTATTTTAAAGTAAAATGACTAACTAATTGATTTGAAATAGTGGAGATGGTGCTGGGATTTGTATGTTCACAATATGTTCGCGGCTTTTATGAATTTCTAATGTTTCTAATGCTATTCTTCGGTTTCTCTGTCTTTCTTAACATTTTCCATGACGAATTTGTGGTCATGTTCTATGCAGTGGTCTGCCATCTCAGAGTAGCCAGTGAGACCACGGAATGCTCTTTGGTGCTCTTTGAGTCTAGTAGTAATTGCTCTGCCTGATTCGCCGATGTATTTTGCATCGCAATCCCCACACCATAGCATATATACTCCCGCATCATCCATGCTATCTTTTTATCTTTGTTATTGTATAAAAGTTTATTAATATTACTATTAGTGTAAAACGCGCTTTTATATTGTTTCTTTGTGACTTTACTAAGTGATTCGGAGAGTTTACCCGTAAACAGTATTTTTCTCCATAGTTTTTCATTATCTTTTAACTTTAAGGTAGAATTGTAAAGGTACTTACTACTTTCCGAGTCCGGTTCTTGGTCTCTCCGGTGGTGGAAGGATTGACCGACATGATGTCGTAAAGGTATTGATCAGTTAATATTTTAAACTGTTTTTTGTGTAAAATTTCATCGACTGTGTTACTATTATAACCGTTATTAATTGCTATTTTTTTAATTATCTTAAGTTCTTTTTGAAAATCTATGTTATCTAATGGAATATTTAATAATCTATGTACCATGGAGTGAAATACCGCTAGTTTATGCGATTTTGGACATACCTATACTAGTATATTTACACAAACCTTACAAAATATATATACCAGTATATTATGAATAGTCTACCCACAATATATTTAATTGTTTTGGTAGTAAAGAACCTTAGAAAATAAGTTGAAAGTCAACGACGTAACATTAGCCTGACAGCTGAAATTCTCTAGAGTGTAGTGAGAGCGGAAAAGTTAAACTGTTTTACATGTAAATTTGCAAGACACATAATATTATTCTTAACTCTTATGGTGGTGGAACTGGTGGAATAAATTATTTCCTCTGTCTCCGCGGAGACGGATAGATGGTGGCGTTTCATGTCAAAAAGACTTGTCACAGTATAACTCGCGATGACATCTCTCTGGTCTGGTACCTCGAAAGGATGTCATCTCTTAATACGCGACAATACTATCTAACTATGTACACCCTTTTTAAGCGAACAAATCGCTTGAAATGATTTTCAATCCTTAGGAATATTTTGTTTTTAGAAAAGAGTGTACCTTCTTACTTACATTACACAATCATTAATCGATGACAGACTCATCGCACACATAATATTTTTCATTAGATACATAATATGAAAAAACTGATTCCACCACGAGAAATATTTTCTAGACTTTTCCACACTAATTTTGAGTCGATAGTTGCCATGAATATTTATAATAACACGTGTCTGCTGTAATAGAAAAAATACGTGGTAGGTAGGTACTTGTTTGACTGGTTGTTTCCTACATACAACTATATATTGCTATTACAAAATATTATGATCGTGAGTTGAGAAAACCAAATTGATAATGTAGATTGATAGGGTGAGGCAGAGATATCCATCACAATAAGCCATTCTTCCATCACTTAAACGGCTCGTAAATAGAGAAACTATTATCCAAGTAACCGCATAACTTGTTCATAGGTGTTGATAAACTTAGTCCCAATTCATCTCATTTTATCATCACCATTCCACCAGGGTACACGACACGTGCTACCGTTTTTAATGTCATCATAGAAAAATGCGTAAGCAGTGAAATTTCTTTTTAATGATTGAAAGAAAAAAAAACTCGAGTTTCACATCTGTCAGAATGGATGACATCCGATTGGAGTGATCGTGAAAGGTAAGCTCAAAATTTATCTCAGCAATCATAATATTTTTCTGACGTCAATAATACCAGCTACTCCATAAAACTTATCTAATTCCTTTATAATCTGACACGAGGAGAGGCACATAATAATTCATGATGTAGGTTGGTTCTGTCACAGACAAGATTAATTATTAGTTTGTTAACTAAGTATGACAGCTCTGATACACAGGTATATCATTGGCTAAGCTGTTTATTTTCGGTTTGTTTGTTTTCCCTTGTAAACAACCTCGAAAAACTATTCACCGTGATATCATAAAATGCGAAAAAAAAACAAGAAATATTTCATAATGAAATAGAGATAGTGTCAAACGATGTATCACGCTGGTGGTTGAAGATTAGTTTCAAAGAAATATTAGTAGGTGCTGTATACTTTTCGTTTTTATACTTTGTCGCGGAGCCCTTTTTAAGGAGGTCCAGCAGACTTAGGAAAATCACGTAGACTGCTTCGTCTATTGTGTTTTCCTGAGGATTGGCTGAAAGAAAGAACACCTGGGGTCTTTTCCCCTTCTGCCCGGCTAGAGGCTCTCTGAAACAGACTCGTTATCCCTCTGGATTAACTTTGCACAATCTCAAGGGTGGATTAAAATAGTTTTGGCTCAAGAAGACTCTGGAAATGGTCATAGGCTCTAATAAAAGAATTTGTTTATAGATACAATGGAATTTCACAGTTTATTCAAAACATATTTTTCATTGATTATTGCTTTCAACTTAATTCCATTCTAATATGGAATTTTTCAAATAATAATTCGTTTAATCAAACCTATAATTAATTTAACATACAATTCACTATAGGTGGAACTCAAAACCCAAAATTTGCATTGTCATCGCAGTTTATCAAAAAAATGTAAAAACAAATTATGACCCAAGGTCAAACAAGAAAATTACAATTCTACATATAACAAAACTTAACGTTCGAATTATCCACCTTCTCAATCATTAATCTATGTAAATTTATATTTTACCCTGGTTATACCAGTCAACAATAAATAGCACAAGTAAAATACTACACTCTTATATGACTTCAGTAAAAAGAATTTGAAAGAAAGAAATTGAAATAAATTCGTGTACTGTTTGCATGCTTATGGAAGGAAATTGCGGTTATATACTTAACTCAGGTCCGTAGACTTCTTCTAAAGTAAATCCTGGCTGACTACAATCACTCCTCCGATCCTCTCAACTACTAGGCATTCCCTCAAATATTTGGCATCCGCAACCCTCCAATTTATAGATTATCTCCCCAATAATACTGTTGAGCAGCTACTTTGCTTGGTTCTCGTCTCCAATCCACATCGTTCCAAAAATAAAAATTAGGAGCCCGCATCGACGAATGTGAATATAAGTTTTACCCGCGATAAGGGTTAAACTGTTTTATGCACTGCCCAATACGTTCCATCCAACCTCTAGTCCAAACGATTGATTTCAATTATTAAAACTCCGGGTTATTTGCCCATGACTAGGAGTTTCTTTTCTCCCCCAATACTACGATATTTTCTCCATATACTAAGACATTTTCTCCCCAAGACTAGGAGTTTGTCTCCCCCAGACTAGGACATTTTCTCCCCAAGACTAGGACATTTTCTCCCCAAGACTAGGACCCGCTTTTCTGTAAATAAAATTTACAAAAAAGTGTCACTAATAAGAAAATTATATGATTGTCACAAAGGCTACATTGCAAAGACATTACTGTATAAATTTCACGACTAAATTTAACTCTTATTTAAACATTACGTACCTCTTTATACTGCGGGTTGAATTTAGCACATTATAATTTACACCACACAAAATTAAACTTAGTTAAATAAAATAAAAATCTATATTTCTATTCATCTCGCGCGATGCAAAAATGCACCGTCACGGCCTGTATCCCCCGCTGTGATTTTTACAAATGCCGTCGCATAGCAGAGCGCTTCGGGTTACCTCGCTAATCTTCGTAACACCTAAGACCCTTCGGCCGTCGCCGAAACGACACTGCCCTACCACTCAAAATATCTGTTACAACTTATTGTGTTATTTTTGTTCCCATGCTAAAGTAAAAACAGCAAATATTGTGATTGTATACTATACGAAACAATATGCATAATATGAAATATACAGGGTGACTGGTAATTCAATACATTCCTTGTAAGGGGTTATACTAGAGAAAATTTGCAACAATTTTGTTCCCATTAACCAGGGGTAAAATACCAGTGGTTTTCGAGTTATTTAAATTTTTAGAGTTTTTTTTCAATTTTCACATTTTGACATAAAAATCAAAATTGTGAACAAAGTACTTCATTTAGGAAAGTAAAAAGGTATTGTCAATAAGTTCATTACCCCTTTCTGTAATGCACACAATGTAATCATTTATCCCATCCAAATAGTTAGAAATACCAATTGGTCGGAATTTTTTTTTTTATTATTATTTTAATGGAAACTAATAGTCCTAAAATATTGCATTATATTTGTGCCAATACCGTAAATTGGTTAAATTTAAATAATATCAATTACCGTATCTCAATGTAAGTTGTGATTTGCCCGCAGAATATTGCTTCCTGAAGTAGTCGGATATGGCCGTATCGTATTCTGATGTATGAATGAACGCTTTCAACCTAAGGTCCTGCCTGATTAAAAAAAAATATGCATTAAATTAAATAAGCATTAAAGAGACGGATGTATTTAACACAGCTACAAATTTATCTGAATTTGGGATTAAAGAGAATTTAAAGCCAGTAGCAAAAATAATAGGTTAGCAGTTGGAATGTTGCCTGTAGCAGGGTGGGCGGTGCACTAAGACCTATTATGAGAAACAACAACATCTCACTACAAGTTAAAAAAAACTAGCGCATAACACAATCCTGTTATCATCAATTATGGAAAATAATCAATTTTATATGATCAGATGGTGCTATGAAGCCGTAGGCGTTTTAATACAAACGACTTTATTTCAACATGAATAAAATTCAAAGCTGTGCTTCTTTATGATTATCTACACTAGGTAGTCCAACAATAGTATGGCGAAGTTGAACTTGTAGCTCTCGAGTTGGGGAGCTATCTGGAGTATGGAAGCTACTCCCTTCCAGCGCTGACTCCTCACGCTGGGAATATGGTGGAGCTGGTTGGCTCTGACGCCATCAGCAGAGCAGGGCGCTCTGATGCTGTTTCCTGATTAGGTTAGTTAGATGATAGAACAAACGCGAGTAAAATCTAGACTTAGTTTATTGACTCAAATAATATGGTGTTACAATAAATTACACGAATAAACGAATACAAATTATCGAACTGAGAGAAGCTAGTAAAGGCGTGTAGCGGCAGGCGACGTCACACACGAGAATGATTTCTCGTTGCTCGTCTGTAGGGCTGGAGGCCCTACCGGTCGTATTGTCGCTCCTTGTTATAAGGTGCGACAATACCCGTGAGGAACAGTGGTGTTCCTAAGACAGTGGCGTGCCGCTACACCAGCCTCCCTCCTTCAAGAAGGAAGCTGAGAAATAAAAAAAGGCCTTCCGCGCCTTCTAATCGTTTAATAAGATTTATTTTCCAAAACTGTTGTACATTGGTAAACATTTTTACCTTTTCGCAAAGCTTATTAATTGGGGAAGTTTTTCCTAGTATAATATACTTTTTTGGGGTAACTAGCTTAGAAAAATCGAAATTAAAACTGAAAAAAACTGACTTGTGATTTAAAAACGTCATATTAATGAGGATTTTGGAATTTTCTTCTTGATTTTTTACTTCGACCATTCTTTTATTCTTTAACTATTAGAAAAAAATATTTTTACTTTTCTAAATGAAGTACTTTGTTCACAATTTTGATTTTTATGTCAAAAGGTGAAAATTGAAAAAAAACTCTAAAAATTTAAATAACTCGAAAACCACTGGTATTTTACCCCTGGTTAATAGGAACAAAATTGTTGCAAATTTTCTCTAGTATAACCCCTTACAAGGAATGTATTGAATTACCAGTCACCCTGTATATTTTCGTTAAAATAACAAAAACTCTTTCAATCCTCATTATTTATTCAGATTCATTTGTTATTTATTGATTTTTCGTACATTTTTTTTCTCAGTTACATACCTCCAAAGATTTTTTTACTATTGGCTAAGTTCATAAATTTCTACATTGGTCTCCAGCCAATAGTTTTTGATTTTTCCCTAACTTTATCTGATTACAATGGACTCGTATAAAAGCTTTTTTATAGCTAAATAAGGCGGGCAAGAAATATAGCTTAAGATATTATTTATGATAAAAGTGCGTATATAAAAACAAACCAAATACAGTTGCGTATCGATATAGTATGTCATATTGGTGATTTTATTAGAATCAAACTATCAATTACTTCACTTTTCCTTGCTCAATGATTCGTACAGGGTGATAATAGAGAGATACTCTGAAAGAATAGAGATGAGAAAATGAGAAAAAGTTTCTCAGCGGTAGATAGATTATCCCTTGTAGGAAATCTCTTTCTCAATCGCTTTCTAAAAATGCTGCAAACTAAAATAGGTCAGATGGAATAATCCAAAAGTAACAGTGTTAAAAATTAAAAAAAAAAATTAAACTTTCACTTGAAAAATGGTTTGTTTAAACGTAATTTCGTTGTTGCGAAACCCAATATCTTTTGTTTTTTTTTGTGGTTGATTTTATCACATCTAAATTTATCGATGTGGATGACACATTTAGAACAGGATTATTATTTTTCTCATCTGTCGACATATTATTATCTTAAAATTATCTTAAAAAAGCCGACCTCGGTAGCCTAGTGGGCCGACCTCGGTAGCCTAGTGGCAAAGGCTCCGACTTTATCAAGAGGTCCCGGGTTCGATTCCCGGTCGGGTCAGAAATTTTCAATGTGTTTTTTCACTTGAAATTTCTACTCGGGGTTGGAATCCTGTCTCAGATTGGACGGGACCGGTTGACTGGTAGAGAATGTTTCAAGCATTAAGTTCCGCCGGCTATACTGACACCTATGTATAGAAGAGTGTTATTTATTTATATATTTTATTTATTTATTTAAAATTAGTGAAATATAATATAATCGATGTGGTTACTGGTTAGTAGCCCTATGGTATTGGTATGTTTTCCTAGATATACGGTACGGCTTTTAAACAGCGGCGAATGTGTCAGTTGACAATATTGTAGTAACAAAAACATTGTCATAGTTTAATAAAACTTCCGTCTTGTCAGACGACGGACCGCTCCCTAGGAACTCAGTGTGTAATCAGTACCCCTATTCTCTGTTTTATCGGAAGGTAGCCACGGTAGTAAAGTGAATATTACACGATACATTTTGTATGGGAAACGTGTATAGCGCCGCGACAAAAGATATTTCTAGAAACAAAAGCGATTCTCGCATTCGATACGTATAGACGTTTTTCATACAAAATGTATCGTGTAACACTCACTTTACTACCGTGACTACCTTCTGATAAAACTGAGAAAAGAGGTACAGTTAACGGCTTTTGTACGTACAGCGTACTGGAGGAAAGTACCTAAATCTCGAATCCGGCCGGTGACGACCATTTCCACTTTTACGACAAAGCCCTTTTGTCTTTGTGTTCACTTTCCTTAAGTGAGCCTAGATTCATTAAAAACAAAAACTAAAGTTGCATCTAAAAATATCCTCAACTAAACATCAGAAATAGGTACGTTCAGATAATTTTATCAAATTGCAGCTGCAAACTACGAGAATTTTTTTCTTTAAAATCAATTCGAATGCAGTCCGTTGTCGAAGTTCAAAAAGGAAACAAAAATATTGAAGCAATGAATAATATGGTTACATGGCAAGAAAATACAGAGGAACTGTTTTTTTTATCGTCCGTGGTGCCAATCACGAGTTACAATCACTATAAAAGCGCTGATTTGACTTTCTTTGAAATAATACCTTTTGTATCCATCCGAACCGCGCTATTATTCTACGTACGGTGTAGGGAACTGAACAGCGCTTCTGACTGTAGCGCTTCTGCGGTAGGAAAGCTTTGAAGTAAAATCTAATGATTTTAAATAGGTACTCGTAGTACCACGCTCTCATTATTTCTAACTTTTTACCTTTCTATTATTTTTTTTTAAACAAACTCACATTGAATATTTTTAACAAAAGAAATTCGTTAAATAGTAGAACTAACGAATCTAAATTACACGTGGTAACAACTGAAATCTCATAGAAAAGTTCCCCATTGTCTTGGTAGTTTTATTTTTTCAAGTTCCACCTTGAACGTCTGATATTCCAGATTACACTACCTTATTTTTAAAAAGCAGACTTAATTACAAAGAATTAAAAAAGAGCATAAACTAAGAAAGTTTACAATATATTATTATGTCTTGAAAGATTAAACATTAAAATTGAATCTCTTGTAGGTATAATGAGAAACAAGGATATAAAAATGTCTGCGTATCTTTCCGCCTGGGACCTTACTCTGCATTTACTTCGCGATTTCGATATACCTACTTAATTCCAACAATTTTTTTTTTTTTGTAAATGAATCTGTGCTCAATCAAAGTGAACGCAAATACACTCCTTGACTCTTTCACAGTAAGTTACTTAAAGCTTGTGTCGTGAAAGAGGAACAATATTATCATCATGACATTTAGATTTTGGTTGCTAACCATATAAAAAGTTTCACGTAGGTCTAATTTGAATCCGGTATTGCTTTAAAAAATGGTTTGATAGATCCAATTGATTTCCTTTCCTCGTTCCTTCAAAGCTAACCCTGTTTCCGGTGGTGTGAACACTTTCTACCTGATGTTAGTTTTTTGGCTGCTATGGGCTCTGGACCATTTTCGATCATCGCGGTTTTGCCAGAACCTTCTACGAGATCTATCCCAAAGCGCTCAGTCCTTAATTACACATTTCTCAAAACATTAATCTACTTCTAATAATATGTTTAGCTATTTTTTTGCCCTTGTTTTTACAGTATACCTATCTACGCAATAACCTAAGGGATGTAAATTTTGCTTAACTTTCATATTAATGTTTCTGATAAATTTTATAAGTTTTATTTATTATCAATTATCTTTATTCTTTACTATCAAAATTTTACAAAGCACACAGTTTGTACACTGAAAAAATTCTAGGGATAAAGTCAAAATTTCAGACTCATCTAACAAAAATAATATCTACAACCTTAACTATAAATACATTTTATCAAAAAATAAATTCAAGCTAAACCCAATATTCTAGAAAGATGATCTTATATTTCAACCCTTCGTGACTCTTCCCGACTTATTAACTTATTTATTTATATCATGGGGAAGCAGCATGCCAAAATAATAATATCATTATAAGAAAAAATAAGGAAACACTTTATTTAAAAACAAAGGGCTGAACGTATTAAATTCAGATAGGGAAAGTTTTAATAAGATAAATCTTTAGTGAATAAAGTGGTACGGTATAAGAAATTTATCGTTTTGTTGTGTTTATTTTTCGATTCTTATCAAACTTTCTTACTTCCCAGAATCGCTTGTGTTTTTTTTTCTTTCACTAAAATCTTGACAACCAGTTTTGGATTTATATTGGAATTCTAGCCAATTAAGCCCTCGTAGAAAATAAAATACAAAACAATTTCAAATCCTAGCATAAGTTCTTACTTAGTATTGCAAAAATATGTGGCTTTCTATTTTTTTTTTTTACTTAACCCAAATAGTAACAAAAAAATCTACAAATCTCATTAATAAAGGTAATTAGGTAAGGTATGTTATTAAAATGTATATACAATGAGGAAAGTCGAATGAATATCTTAACATATCACATTATTTTTATTGGATATTAGGTATTATTGTTTTGAAAACTACCATAGTGTGAAAACTTCTGTAATAATAATAATATTCTTTATTTCGATGAAAAGATACATATTTTAGTTCATAAATCGAAATCCCACTATGCAAATGCTCGTAAGTGGGGATATCCATAAAATACCAACAACAAAGTATAAAAGTATAAATTTTGATTATTTTATTTGAGGTGATTTTATTTTTATATTTATAAAAAATGTACCTCGCCAAGTCTTAACAGAAGACTTGTCGACGTGTTAACTTTTGGATCCCAAGTCAAATCAGACGAAATGGTCGAGAATAATATGTGAGAGAGATAGAGCAACTGTCAGAATCGTAGGAATGTATTAAACTCGGATTTTGACATAAAAATGCACAACTCACAACATCACCTTTGCAGTTTCATCAAAATGATAACGTTTGATGACGGTGGCAACTTTTTTTTAATATCTGATGTAGGTAGGTACCTACCTAATACCATTCTGACTCCACTCTCGTAAAAACTCACGAAAATGTGGTCAAAATTTGATTTTATTTTAAATATGCAACTTATGTATTTATTTTTTGCGCTATTTCACCCGTTGATCGTGTGATTCTGCCCACTATTTATGTTATTCTATAAGTTATTTTTTTCATATAATCTGAATCCAGGATTTCGTTCGGAAATTTTTTATAGTTTTTTTTTTTTATTTGAATTTAAAACTATAGCCTTACATTTCTTGCGTTAGATAATAACTTCGTATGGCAATAAGTTTCACCATTAATACACCCTCGAATATTTAATGAACAATACTGAAACATTAATATCAAAAGGAAAGGTACCTTTGTAGGTATTTTTACCGTAGGTAATGTAAAGAGACTTCCTGTGTTCAAAAAAAAAATACAGTTTAAATGTTGGAAAATGTTAATAAAAATAATATATTTCGCCAGAACGTGTTTGGTTTACAGATTATTGAAATTATTTTATCGAGAATCCATTGTCAGCCTGAATATTTTTTTTTATCGTGTTTTGTTTCTTGACTTTATAAAATTTTTCTTGGCACTCGTTTCTTCGCAACTTAGTCGACTAATAAAGAGAATTGAAGAATGCCATCTTCGCGGAAAAATCCTATACATAGTATAAAAGACACAAT
The DNA here is from genome assembly GCA_963576905.1 of Mystacides longicornis. Taxonomy (NCBI): domain Eukaryota; kingdom Metazoa; phylum Arthropoda; class Insecta; order Trichoptera; family Leptoceridae; genus Mystacides; species Mystacides longicornis. Next base: position 8,568,832 of record OY756434.1, read on the forward strand.
AGCCGTTTGACACAAACTGACAGTTTTTTAATAGTTGGTGCAATTGACTGAGTTCGGACCGAAAATATGTGGTTTAAAACATAGGTAAGTATGCATCGATCAGAATGACATTGGTTAAAACTTAAAAGTCATTTTCATTCTTTTAAATTCGTATTCGATACCTATTCATAGTTAGACCACAGGACAACGACTGTAGGGAAAGCTACATCGATCGAGAATGAAATGAATCATCAATAGAATTTAACTTCACTTCAAAGCATTCTTAGACATAATAATATGATAATTGCCAACTCTTGTTACTTGAGACTGGCCAGGAACACCTTCTAGGTGAAGGCCATTATAAAAAAAAAAAAAAAAAAAATTGCCAACTTTTGCCTAAACCTTGCTGATGTGCTAACACCCAGGTCGTCAACTTAGTGTATGAAACTGGTGAATAGGACGTTGATCATACTCTTACCTAAATATGCAAATTAAGATAACGGGAGACGCCTGTTATTTGAGCACTGGAGATTCTATATTTTATGTTTACATTTTTTTTTGTATTTATTGTTCGTTGTTCTGTTGGTGTATCTTATAAATAAATTAATATACATTATGATATTTTTCACTTTCGATTCGTTGCCTCTACACCTTGATGAAACACAAACCTCAACATTTCTTACTAGCCCTTTGAGTCTTTTTGTACACATATGTGTACATGACGTTTGTAAGTCTCCTGTGAAGTTGCCAGTATGATTTTTTCATATGTTTTAACATTATCTAGGGAATAACTCTTTTCTCTTTGGATATGACCACAATTATTTTATCTGTGACATAATTTTGACTGTGATTTTTCCACATGTCAATATCAAGTTTTGCAAACGTCAATATCAAGTGTTAAGTGCTCTTCATTTTAACATTTTTTTTATATAATCAGGCATTAAATTCACAAGGTACGTATGTTGTTGTGTTCATTAAATATACATCTTCTATAATATTTTAATAAATTTTAAATAATATATATCAATTAATGTAGTTATGATACTTTTATTAACATGTACACATTTGTGTCCAAACATACTCAAGAGTCATAAGAAACATTGTATGATGGATACTTTTCATAAAGCTGTTTATGATTTTTTGTGTTTTTTTAGATAATGAATTCAAAGGAATTAACTGAAAAAGAACTTTATGAGATGCTCAACTCCAATGATTTGGATATGGACTTATCTGATGAAGAATTCATAGACAATTCAAGGTGCATATTTGTCTAAATAACGGTTTCAGCAAATTTCAGACAGGACTGCGTATTGGCTCCTTTTATATTCATTATTGTCATAGACTTCCTCTTGAGAAAGTCCATGCAAGGAGCAAGAGATAATATACCGATAACACAAAGAGATGGTCTAATCAAATGAGTGAACTGTGCGATCTGGAGTACGCGGACGACCTAGCGTTGTTCAGTACGAGAGTAGAGGAATTACAGCGCAGTGTTTCAAGACTCTGCGACGAAACAGCACGCCCTGGTCTTTGAGTCAATGCCAGTAAGACGGAGCTCATGGCAAATAATGCCTGCCCCGATAAACAGCTAACGATAACCATCGACGGTCACCAAGTCTCCCGGGTGGATAAATTTAAATACCTGGGAGCAACCATTACCACCTCTGGTGACCTCGGGGCTGAGCTCCCGATACATATCGGTATGGCAAGTAGCGCCTTTAACAACATGACCAAGAATTGGAAAGCATCAGCGTTTAGTGTCGAGAGGAAATGTAAGCTATTTGATGCGTGTGTGTTGCCCATTCTCCTGTATGGGTGTGAGTCCTGGCACCTGACCAAAGCCCAGGCACAAAAAATCTCTGCATTTGAAATGAAGTGCCTCAGGAGAATTTTGGGTAAAGATGCTACCACCGCATCACGAACGACGCTATACGCCGGCGCACCCAGCGTGAACCCATCTCCTCTACCATTGTGGGGAGGAGATGGACTTGGCTGGGAGATGTGCTTAGGATGCCGAATGACAGTTGGCCGAGGAGAGAGCTGTTCTTCCTCCCATCAGGGTCCCGAAGACGAGGAAGACCCTCTCACACTGTGTTCCGCTCCTTCGAAGCAGAGCTGAAGGATTTGGACATGGTGTGGGTGGAGGTCATAAACATTGCGCAAGATCGAGCGCAATGAAGAGCTCTTGTTGCCTCCCTATGCTCCTGAGTGGGGTGTAAAAGGGAGAATTGTATTGTTGTATAGTATTGTCTACAAATTTCAACATAAGTTTGCTAAATGTAAAACACTGATATATTGTTATTGGAATACTATTATTATACAATATTACATTTATATGAGTAGGTACATAATATTTTTGGCAAATAAAATTTCATTCAATTACATTTCATTATTATTATTATCGGCCCCTAACGTTCCCCAAATAAATAAAAACCTTTAATTCATCACATTGAAATACATATATACCTAACATTGTACTATTTAAAAATGATTATATGTTTAGATTAAATATTCCTTAGTTCCTGCTAATTGAGTTACATACACCCGTTGAGTACGTTTGGTCACATATGTGTACAACATGAAAAATAAGAGATGAAGGTGGCAATTAAAAAAAAAACACCTTATTTTGTATCAGTATGTAGTTTAAGTTAAAAAAATCTGAAAAAAAATTTTTTTCTTTGCTAATTAAAGAAAATCAACTCAAAGGGCTAGGTATGCCCTTTCAAGAGCTAAATGATAAGTAATGCCCATACTATGCCCTATTAAGAGCTAAATGATAAGTAATGCCTTAGCACAGGCTTGTCCTATTTGGGCAACATTTTTGTAGCTAATTAAAAATGTTTATACTTATAAAATAATTGTTAAATAAATAAATAAATAAAAAATGCCCATACTATGCCCTATTAAGAGCTAGATGATAAGTAAGTTTTGATACTGACAAACTAGAACCAATCATAATAAATCGTGACCAATAGTGACAATCTTGTAGGTAAAACTGTTTATTTGTATAGGATAAAAGCTTGTTAATGAGAAATTATTACACAGCGTTCAATACCATTGATGGTTCTACAAAACATGATTCACAAAAAAAAAATAGTACGAGAGTGTAAAAAGCGTTGAAAATTTTTGAGTGAATCCAGATTTTAAAAAAAGAACAACTTCGGGGGATTCATGTATAATAGAATATAATAGAACGAATTCGGGGTTGCCAGAAAACATAAATGGGTGATTTTGGCAACACTTTCCACCTACATAGGACTACATACCCCAGCCGATACAGAGATAAAAAAACATAGCTTTAATTTAATACTGTGTACGTTCGACTGTTTTATTAATCCAATGTTTGCTTATCTTCTGGATTTTTCTCAGTACATAATTCCCATAACCATTTTATTATTATGTAATATTATTATAACGGGAACGATTTTGTTGAAATAAAGTTACCCAATATTATTTTAAACTATTTTATTTATAATATAAATGTTTCGTATCAATATTATAAAACTAGCTATTTTGGAGCAATATTTAAATTTCTCCATCAATTTATTAATATTGGTTTTGATTTCATAGGTTTTCAAAATCTGTCTAAATCTTCGATTTCCAAGGATTCCAGTATATTGTCGTATTCGATTCCAATCCAATTCTCCCTTTTACACCCCACTCAGGGGCATAGGGAGGCAACAAGAGCTCTCCATTGCGTTCGATCTTGCGCAATGTGTATGACCTCCCCCCACACAATGTCCAAATCGTTCAGCTCTGCTTCGAAGGAGCGGAACACAGTGTGAGAGGGTCCACCTCGTATTGTCGTATAGCAAGTCGAAAGAGTTTCGAAAAAATTCCATACTATAATGATCGAATGATTCGATCGTTTGATTTTCGAACACTATTTGCACGCTTACAAGCGCTTATTAGCGTGCAAATAGCTTTCGATTAAACTCGTACTAGCCCCACAGTTCTTAAATGTGATAATTTAATGTTTTTATGAGAATCTGTGACATGTCGGAAAATCCCATGCCCTTGGCTCAAACCCGCATCACTTTTCATTCCAAACAGAGACTTTAGCCACTGGACCAACCGACTAAACGTTGATATCTTCGTAAAAGCTATATTCAGTTTTATCGCGTATGTTATGATATGTTTGACACGCTTGCGAATTCGCACGTTACTCATTTTATATATATATATATATTTTTTTTCAATAAAAAAGAAAGAAGCAGTTCTATTATACTTTTAAATTTTTGAATAAAGTTTTCTTAATTTATAAGTCTATTAGGAACATACATTATACCTACAGGTGAACAGATACTTACATGCATACATTTCATACAACAATACAATTACCCGAGAGGTGGGTGCGTAAACGGTAGGAGTTGATACAGATATTATAATGTACCTAGCAATGTTATTATAGAGAGAAAATTGAATTTCATCAAAATGTCTGTTATTTCATACAATTTGACGTGACCGAGTCAGAATGCGTGACAGGTGTGTAGGTATTTGCCTTACTTAGAGGTTGGCGCTTTTATGTAGGTAGGTATGTCTTATTGAAAAGATAAAATATAAATTGTTCAAAATTCAATAATATCGTCAAAAATTTTAAGTTGTAAATTTCAGTATCATGGTCACCTTAATATTACGTTTTTTATAGGTAGGTATTGGTTTTTTGGTGGTTGGTGATATGAAAATTCGTAATGATATTCACTATTTATAATTTCGAATAAAAATTGTGGAGAGAAAAAATTAACGAATACATAATGCGAATTTAATTAAAATTCACTACAATCGAGATAAGAAAAGAAAGGAAAGATAATTATATGGGAATGAATGAAAACTTGAAGTAAGAAGTTTAAATGGTTTGAAAATGTTGAATTAACGGATGCTTACAGAACAAAGTTAAGGATAGTTTAGCAGACAAAGAAAGTTTTTCTAGAAACACGTGAATAAGCATGTTCGACCAAGAATAGTGTGGATCAAACCATATTTTGATCATCCCCAAATAAGACGAATAGTATAAAAACCGCTTAAAGATTATTTTTCGTACTGTTTCGTGCAGAGGTTGTGGGTTCGATCCCAGGAGCCGACAATCTTCCTATTTCACGACACAGCTTACTGCGAAGGAGTCTAAGAGTGTAAGATGCGTTCCAACTCTTTTTAAAAGTCATCATAGTTCTTCCTAAAACAAACAGGTACTGGTAATCTCAAATTTAAGAACTTTGTTTCAAACATGAAAATACAAAAATGGATACTTGAATGACTTTTAATGTGCTAAAAAATAAAAAAAGTTATTTTCGTTACAAAAGTTATTTTCGTCCAGATAATATATTTTATAACATTACAAAGAATGGAAAGCAATAGATCTTTAGGAAAAAGGAAGAACTCGACGGAGCATAAAACTGTTTAGAGGCAGGACCTACTTTAACGCGTGACTGGTTACACCCAAAAGGAGAGCTTATGAATGCTAATATTGAAATATTTTGTTACAAGAGGAAATTTGGTAAATATACCATCGTCATAATATGACATAATATTATAATATACTGTTTATTATAAATACTAGCTTTCCCGACTGACGTTGTCCTGTGATCTAACTATTAATATTGAAACCGAATTTAAAAGAATGATAAAAATGACTTTTTACCAATGCCATTCCAACCAATGGATCTATTTTAAACTACATATTTTCCATCCAAATTTTGTCCATCGCACCAACTATCAAACTACTGACAGTTTGTGTCAAACGACAATTTGATTTCAAAATGAGATTTATTCCCTTTTCGCGTTTTAATCTGTAAAAAATACCCTTCAATGATAATAAATTCGAAAAAAAAATTCTATCAAAAAAAAATCTGCGTAAAAAAATATTTTTAATGTCATTGGTAAATATAAATTGTGTTGTTATGGAATTTTCACACATGGCGTTGTTGTGAGGAAATTCGTTTCATACAAACTTTAATATTTTATTTTATACTATTTTCAATCCATTTTCGATGTTTTATTTAGTTATTCTGTTATCCGGAGCGGAGAAGGATCCAATGAACAAAAATGACAAAATTCTGTTCGGCCGAGCTTTCTTTTGTATCTTTAGTTTTTTACCCTAGAATACGTCCCGATCTGATTTTGTGGATTGGTCTGGGGGTGTCCGCGGTGGACTGGGTTTGTGTGGGGCCGGCTTTTCGGTTTGATTACTTCGATCGTACTGGAGGGTCGGTTTCGTGTGGATCTGGTTTGCTGCGGATTGGTCTCCTCCGGGCTGGCTTGCGTTGTGCGGGGGGCCTTAAAGGGAGTACGTATGCATGTATGTATGTTCCTTATTAAAGAAAAACACATGTGATCTGACCGAGAATTGAACTCGGGACCTCTCGAGCTTTGCGATTTACCGAGATCGTTTATACGCACAGAAAATACGAAAATAGGATTATCTTATAAACAACGTGCGAAAAAAAAGAATTAATTAAACATATAAATCCTAAGCGTGCGATAAATACACAAAGGATTTCCCGAGAATTTTCTCTACGCTGAGCGGAAAATATTCTTCGCTCAGACGAGAATCTTTTATAACGTGTAAAATATTGTATGGATCTATGCAAAGCGTTTGACTCCGTTTACTCGTGTTAATTAATTTTTAACTGAGAAAATTGAATAATAACATAATATGAATATATCCTTAGTCATTATATTAATAACAACTGCTAACGGGCGTCGACATCGTGGAGAAACGCTATTGGTGGATGATGTCGTGAAGCGAAACATGGCCGCTACAGTTCTATATCTTCTCACTGAACTTACTGCTTTTAGAATGGGGTACATTTTAAGGTGCACATTATGAACTCAATTTTATCCCAGAGCTTTTGTTAGAATATATTATTAAAAAAGGACATTTTTAAATAATGGAAAATTATAGGTCGAAGAATTGCAGGTTTAATAGGGATTAAAAACGACTGCTTTACATAAAATCTCAAAGGAGATTCATATTTTAGTTTGGACCCATTTCACACCACGACGCTTAATTAATGCTAAGACTTGTACATGTACAAGACTTGATCAGAAGACATGTTGACTCGGGGCATGTTTTAATGATGTTGAATTAATTTTAGCTGAGGAAAACGATATTTTCCTCAAATTAAGATGACATGGAAAACCTTCTTCGAAGCAGAGTTGAAGGGGTAGGATAAAGCATGGGAGGAGGCCAATGAATCACAATGAAATCAAGAAACAGTTTAGAAAAAAGCATTTCAGTGGTAATCATCCCAGAAAACGAGCACCTACGCGGTAGGGTTGCCAGGCAAAAAACATGATCAACAGAGATTTGCAATAGGTGATGTGGGCTGCGGAGGACTAGAATATAAGAGGCGTTGTATTTGCACTACCACACGAAATCATGGATCAAGGCCCTCAGAAATAAGAAAACGATTGAAAAAAAAAAGAAATTTATATAAAACAATCCCTCAATAGTTATTAATGATCGAATTATATTATCAACTTACTACCGGCTCTATAAAGTATTTCTATACAAAATATAAAATAGTAAAGATTATTGCTACTATTAGGTATGTGGAAGCAACGTTGTCCATTATTGATACAGAACGGAAGCCATCCATCTTGTTTTGGTTGGATATTAAATAATAGAATAACATCTTCTTCTCTATGGTTCGAGACAAGGGAGGGAGAGGGATTGTTAGTTAGAGAGAGGCAGGAGATTGTAGAGAGGAGAATGCTAATTTATTATTTATTTTGTTTTATATCATGATAAATGGTTATCCTACAAACAAAATACTCTTTAGCCAGAACTCACTTCTACTTATATTTTCTAAAACCTACCTAAGTATGTCAATAATCACGGTCGGTTATTTGATTTCCAATGAGGAGCATAGCGAGCCATTTTAAAGCATATTATCTCTTTCTCTCATACACCTTACTATCTTACTACTAGAGTTGATTTTGAGTTTGCAATGTATAAAATGCTCTGTTTTGGGATCTCAGATTCTATGTTTCTCAGAATTAAAAGACCAGCGATTCGACCAACCTGAATTTGCTATGTTTGGATGAGAAGATTGAAGTGCCGGCAAAAATTATTATTCTTCTTTCAAGCCCATGAACACGGGTCTCCCCCAAAAATAAAGGTTAGTTGAACTTTGCAAGACGCTGTCCAGGCAGGTTTACTATAGGTTTTCCGCCCTGTTAGTATTTTGGGGTCACCGTCATACCATTGATGTTCAGTCACCAGAGTCTTGTTAGTTTTCTAGCAGGGGGGTCCACGTAGAGGTGATGTTGACATTCAGTTCGGCTAGGTGTTTTGCCAACATCTCTGACCCTCCAATAGGGAACGCAAATTATAAAATATTGATAAGGTCAACGAATCGTGATGACTCACAAAACTGACACAAATCTTTATTGCGATTCTTCAAATGACCAAAAATTTTGTTTAACAATCTACAAAACTCGTGAAACCAGTTGCTTTACCGCTTCAGAAAAAAATATTTTCGAATTATTTGGATAACTTTTTTATGTTGATACTCCAATATTAACAATGTTCAGCCATGCGGTTCAACTGTTTGGACAAATTGGATTAAATTTTTCGAAAGAATGAACTTGTTTCTGTAGTCCATACCAGAGGCGGCCCGTTCATATGTGTAATGCGCCCCCAGCAACAAAAATACATAATTAGTAAAACAAATAAAATTATCACATTAAAATATTTTTAAAACATCCATATTTCATTTGAATTTAAAGCACAGGCGGGAACAACGCGAGAATATATGCGCGCGCACTCATTCTACCTCGCCAATGAAGTACCGAAACGAATGTGCCCGATAATTTTGTTGACATTGTACCTGTGAAATTTTTCTAAGACGCTCGAAACGGTGCGGTGGAGTAAGTGGGATGAGCTACAGTAAGAGCGGCAATCACGTATGCGAGAATGAGGGGGAACTACCTGCGATAGCGTTGGCGCGTCACAGGTAAGCCGTTCCATACTAACTTTAATATTATATTTTATATTATTTCTTATCAATTTTTTTTTTCAAGTTTTTTTAGTTATTCTGTTATCCAGAACGGAGAAGAATCCAATAAATCAAACATCTGGAACGTCAAACAAAAACGGAAGAATCTGTTAAGCCGATCTCGAGCTATAAGTGTTCGCACTAACCCGACTTTCATTTATATAATACTAGCTTTACCCGTCCCTTTATTACAAATTGGGATGACAAATCATCAAAAAATAATTTAATATCTATAATTTCTAGTCTACTTTTTCTGCTGTTAATGTTTTCGAGCATTTAAAAATAACTGAATTATTATAAAATAAAAAGACGCATTTTGTTATTCGTCCGATTCCTAAGCATAATGGATTTACGTGATCGTTTTCATGTTGTTCTTTGGTTCACAATGTTATAAGACTTATAATAAAATTGCGAAACTTTAAGTAGATTTATTGATACATGTTGTTAATACACCTCTATCTATACTATACGATTTTTTTCAATACATCTCTATATAATATTATACCTATGATTATTTTTCTGTAAAAGGCCTACTGGCCGTGAAATAAATAAATAAATGTTCTTGTATTAATAATTATTAATTGTATGTAATACCTACTCATTTTTCACTCTTATGGCAATAAAAAGTAATATTATTAACGAAACCGAATTACACGCCACGTATGCTAACTAATACGAAACATCAAAATCTTTGGCTAAAGGTTCACACCAAGCCATCTGTCAGTGACTAAAAAAAAACATCAAAATCTATGGTGATCAAATGCGTCTGTGCACAATAATATACGTTGACATTGACATTTAAACGATCCTACGTTTTGTCACAAACTACGAAATGTTGTTGTTATGCTATTAGATATGGATGTAAATCTTTTACAGTATATCTATGAAAAGATGTAAATCTACCTTATAATGTTAAGAATTGCTTGGAGAGACGTTGTAACGAATACTGAGGTATTACGTAGAACAAATGCTAATAGGTAATTGCTTAACACAGTCAAGCTCTGTAAACTATCATATTATTTTGGTCATGTACTCAGAGGAGAAAAATACACCATTCTCCAGCTATTGTGAAGGGGAAGATAGAAGCTCGCTTTCCTGGTTTCAAAACATTCCGGAATGGACCAAAATCAGAACTGTGGGGGAGTTGTTTTGCACTGTCCAGAACGGAGATGATCGACAGAACATGTAAAGAAGTAAACTGAAAAAATGAATTATAATTATTGTTTATATGGGACGTTTGATTGATATTGTAAAAAACACAGCTGGTCTAGGACATTCTGATATTACTCATATTGCATTACTTTACATAATAAATAGAACTTTGTATAATGTACATGGAATTTTAGTAAATACCTTACAAAATTGTTTTGGGTCTACAAAGGAATAAATCTCGGAGAGGAAGAGGGGCTTATTAATATGGAGATCTATTCACAATCTACTCACTGTCCACACTATATGGTAGAAGTCTTTTCATAACCAGGTTTAAAAATAAAACAATTTATTTTTATTACCAACATAATACCTTTAATGTAAATAGTGAGTAAACATTATTTTATGCAAACGCAAATTTGGTGAAGTTTCAAGACAAAAATATACACAGCTCAGTAATAAAAATTGTGTCAAACCAAGTTCTGTGTTTGCCTGTTGGTCCGCGGGAGGTATTTTATTTTCCTCCTACCCTGCATATTATCAGCCGAGCATTCCCCTATCCGCCACCTGGGGACGCGTCCAATAGCGGTTATCAGGCTCCGCGAAGGATCATTCATCTCTTTCATAAATCGTCTCTCAGTAATCATCTCTTAAGAATATAACAAAAATTTAGTTGGTTTACTGAATAATTACATTACAATATTACTTTTATAGCTATGTTACAGAGACATTTTAGCAAACAGAAAAAAAATAAAAAATCGCAATACAAATTCTTAAATAAATTTAAGGAAGTTATTTTTTATTCAGTTAAACAGTTTATCCAATTTGTAATAAAGAAGATAGGTACATTTATAGAAAGAAAGTTTTTAAACATTTCTAGCAGTTGTAGTATTTTGTAAAAAGTATTAAAAATTCAAATCCATAATTTTATTGAAGAATGAAATCGAGTGCCAATTATATTCCAAGCAAACATGACACAACCCGAAAAAATCTATTACTTCGTTGTAAAAGCCTTAGAAACAGTTGTAGTATTTTTTGTTTAATATTTTCAAAGGGTTAATAAGAGGAAAACTTATGTTGCATGAATTTATAATATGTATTTGGAAGGATTTTAGTTTGAAACAAATTTCATGATTGAATATTTATATATTCAAATAAAACAGAGAAAAACATGGATTTCTTAAGTCCACTCCGATTTAATATAAGTATGTGAATTGTTAATCCAACACAGAAGATGTAGAATCAATTTCAAAAAGTAATTTATATTCAAATAAAACAGAGAAAAACATGGATTTCTTTTAATATAAGTAATATGTGAATTGTTAATCCAACAGAGAAGATGTAGAATCAATTTCAAAAAGTAATATATATTCAAATAAAACAGAGAAAAACATGGATTTCTTAAGTCCACTCCGATTTAATATAAGTAATATGTGAATTGTTAATCCAACAGAGAAGATGTAGAATCAATTTCAAAAAGTAAATGTTAGGCAAGGTAAAATTAACCATGTTAAAAGTAAGGAAGAGTCAAGCACAATGGGTGATTTGGTAATTAACATTTACACACATACACCTAAGTCATATTAATTATAAGAGTCTATTTAAGAATGGTCTCATTTAAAATGATCTATCCGACAATGCAAATACAGTCAATAAGTAGGTAAGATTTGTAATTTAGTGATTACTAACATAAAGGAGCTTGCACAAAAAAAAAGAAGTTGAACACATCTTTTAATGCAGTAAATTAAAAAAAAGTAGGTAAGATTTGTAATTTAGTGATTACTAACATAAAGGAGCTTGCACAAAAAAAAAAGAAGTTGAACACATCTTTTAATGCAGTAAATTAAAAAATTGAAATGGATGTTTAAATACCATTATGTAAAATGTTGAAATGAAATAGTGGAAATAAATGTTATTAATACAGATTATTTGTGGTAGTTTAATATATTAAAAAATCTGAAAGAATGGGTGCACGGAGACGTGGCTAACATAGAATGACCGATTATATTGGTGCCGAATCAAAGGAGGGCAAGGTTAAGGGTAAAAGGAATAGAAGCACATGTATGCAAAACATTATGCATTTGAAAGAAACTAAAGAGGTTTGTTTGGATAGGAAAGACGGAAGTCTGTACACCTACGGGAAACAGCATGAAATTATTAAAATAAAATAATGATATATTATATTAATAAACAAAAATAAATTAAAATCAACAAAAACTTTGTTAGTTCTACTTGAGTATATTTGGTTAAAACGTTTTCGGACAACCGTCCATCCTCAGTAACCTTAACAATACTCCCTCTCCTGAAATTGTTACTAACACCCTCTACCATTCCAAACAACACCTAATTTTCACCCCCTACCCGCCCTTTCAAAATGCATATATTATCCTGTCTTGATAGTTTATAGTTTAGTATTGTTAAGGTTACTAAGGATGGACGGTTGTCCGAAAACGTTTTAACCAAATATACTCTCAAGTAGAACTAACAAAGTTTTTGTTGATTTTAATTTATTTTTGTTTATTTTAAAATGTTCTACAAAGTTGCTCGCGACAAAAAATTTGAAGATTTATTATATTAAATAGGAATATTATTATTCTACAGAGAGTATAATACATACATATCTTATTTCTAAGAATGACACACGCTACGTAGTGCCTCTTGATAAACAATATTTTTGGTAGACATTGAATCATTTTCTAACAGAACGTACAAATTTTGATTGCTACTAACTCTAGAGCAGGCTACATATAATTGGCCGTGAGAAAAACATGGATTTCTTAAGTCCACTCCGACTACAGACAGCGTTTGACCCTGGGATTTGTTTATCGTAATAGCGAAACTCAACCGTATAGGGAATTGTAATCGTTTAAACTCGTAGATACTATCCGACGGAATAAGGGGAATTCTAGGAATAAAAACTTTATCCCCTTCAGAACATCCTGTCATAATGATGCCTTCAATAATATTGGGCTTTAATTGCGAAATTTTTAACCTTGTACCGTTGCACAATCGTGGAGGATCAATGTTTCTGAGGAGTATAACAATAGAACCGATTTTAAGTTTCAAAATATGGGGAGGTAATTCTGGAATATCGAGTGAATTTAAAAATTCTATAGGAAAATCTACCGATTGATTCTCATCAATATTCGTATCTATTGATGTATATACAACTTCGTTTGAACTAAAATGTTTCAATATATATTCATTTATATCTCTAACTGCATCATTTCTTGGGGCGAGAATGGCCCGTTCTCTCCACCAAGAAGTAGGTTTGTTATTCAAGTTAAGGAGGTCAGGATAAACGCGTTTGACTAAGTCATCTATGCTATTAACTACAGTGCAAAGGGATTGTGGAATACTAATATTACTATTGCTTGTTATAGGTAACTCACCATTACCTATATCAAGTAATATTTTTGAGAAAGCTTCCGAACCTTCATCTCCGTATAACTGAGCTCGCAAATTGGTCGATAATTTTAAAACCGATACGTGATCCCAAACGTGGGATGACTTTAGGCAGGCGTTTATTTCGTCAGCTCTGGAACCTTTGGGTACAACGGGTAAAGTTTGACGGAAATCGCCCGAGAACACGAAAGTTATTGGTCCCATCAGTTTTGTAACATCATTATATAAATCTTGCAACGTTCTGCTAACTGCCTCAAGAGCCGTCTTATGAGACATCGTACATTCATCCCATACTACTAAATTACACTTTAATAAAAGTTTTGCCGTTAAACTATTCCTAGATATATTACATGTGGGAGAATCTGTCGCGGATAAATTAATGGGCAATTTAAAAGTGCTATGAGCGGTGCGACCACCTTGCAATAAGGTGGCAGCAATACCAGACGACGCTACAGCAATAGCTATTTTACCCTGACTTCGAATCTTAGCTAAAATCAAATTTATTAAAAATGTTTTACCTGTCCCTCCAGGTGCATCTAGAAAAAATAATTTACCTAAATTATTAGCAGAGCTTTCCATTATCGAATCGTACACTATTTTCTGTTCCGCCGTTAATTTACATTCGTTATCATCTACATATGTCATTAAATTCTCAGCATTATCATCTTTTTCGTTGCAGTGCATTTCGAAATCTACCTCGCGCTGCGGATCAGGTAAATGATATGCACTCAACGACCGTCCTCCCATATTTTTTACAATATCCTCTAATAAACATAAGGTTTTATTAAATATTTCCGAAGTAAATTGTAAATCATGATTGTCTGCAGACATTCTAGCATCGTGCAGTAAATCTTCAGACAAATGTTCCTTATACTTCACCCATAGCTCCTTAGGATCACTCAAACAACATTCATGCAACATTATGGCAAACAAATATCTCAACGATTTAGAAGACTTAAAAAGTGAGGCTTCTTCTAAGGTATCATGCCAAAGTTGGTCATTTTCTAATAAACCCAACGCCATGCACGCTGCTTGGTATGTGGGATGAATAACTCCATTTACTGTACGTAAATAAGCAAAAGATGTTGGTCCCTTTACTTTATGCAACAACATTCTCAAATAATAACATTCACTATTGCTTGGATGAATAGTGTACACTCGCCCCAAAGTGTCACACTTTTTCACTCCAAACTCAGACAAAAGTGTACCTTGCTTACGTCGAACAAATCGCTTCTGCTGGTTAAAGGTGTAATAATGAGGAACTTCATGATAGAGTAATGTTTTGGCGAAGCAATCCGTATTGCATAGATCAAAGAAAGCTGTTAAGGTAGTCTTAGGTGGTGAGTCTAGATTTGGTATATTGTCATCCCTGAAATAAACTCTTTCACCATTTTCTAGATGAACTTGTAAATGAAAAACTGGGGGATATCTTTCATGAATGGGAAAATCTAAAAGTCTCCAAACCGCTTCTGAAGAACTAACGTACCTCGCATTTTGATAGACCTGAACTTCATCAGTATCGTTAATTGAAAAAGTAGCTTGGTCAGAGCCTTTGTTAATATATTTACACACGTATTTAATAGATTTAACCGAGTGACAGGATTCTACATTAATGTGCGCTTGGAACATTCTAGAGAGAACGGGACAATACGGAACAACCCACCTATTATCTACCTGAATTTCACCCGACCGACTTGTTATAGAAGCTGTGAAACCGCCGTTTTCCACACTACGTCTTTTATATAAAGGATAACCGTCCCTATCTAATTGAGTGTCATTTACAAACTTTTTTGGGTAATGTTTCGAACACTTACCATTAACCATACACGGAGATTGAATGTTTAAAGATCCGCACGGGCCATGAATCATACTACTTTTAACAATGTCGTGTAATAACGGGTCGTCTTCACGATTGGGAATTTCGGCAGATATAATTTTATCAATGTCCGTCAAGCGAATTCTATTTTCTAACCAAAGCAACACATGAATATGTGGAAGACCACGCTTCTGCCATTCTACACTGTACATATAACATTTATGAGCACCGAAAATGTGAGCCTTAGTTAGCATTTGCATCAATGCTTTTACTTTAAGTCTGAAGACTCTCGCAACTATATCAGGTCTATCGTGAGGATTTTGTGTAGAATCAATGGCCTGAGTTATCTCTTCCCACTTGGGATTCGTAGTAAAAGTAATAAACAAATCCGGTCTGCCGAAATTACGAACATATGTCATGGCGTCTTGAGTTCTTTCGTGCATGTACCTTGGACCACCTGTAAAGGTAGCAGGTAATATGACTAACTTTCCCATATTTTCTACATTGCCATCTGTACGTATCGCGTCCTGCAAATGAACATAATTGTCAACCCGCAATTTAGTTTGATTTAGTTTAATATAAATAAGGCGTTCGGTCTCTACTTTGACATACATGTCAACCAAAAACTGTTGATATAAGGCACGGCTATTATGTAAATGACTCTCGGAATCCCTAACTTGTATTAAATATGCATAAAATTGCATACAGCTAACTTTTTTATTAGTGAATTCACCGTTATTAGGGTTGATTTGTTTCCAAGAAAAGTGATATCCGTCTTCCCCGCGACAAAATAAAATTGGATATTGCAGACAGTCGTATGCTCTGTGCGTTTCTGCAATTCGTTGTAATGCGTTGTCTTTAGCTCTCAAAATAATGTCTCTTTTATTTTGAGTCTCACCGACTACCAAAGCAGCTATTTCCGAAGTAGATGGAGCGTTATATCTTCCAGGATGGTCGTCAGCTGGCTTTTTATCTGCGTGAATTACAATTTCAAATTCAATATTATCTACATGAGTTTCAAGGGTATTTTTGAATTTATTGACATAAAAGTTATGGGTGTGCAATGTTGTCTGAATTTGGGAAATAATATTTTTATTTAAATCTTTGAAATTGTTGCATCTAATGTCTATCTCATTTCTGTCGTTTCCGACAAAATAAATTTGTAGGAATTTAGGGTCAACACCTGAAACAGGTAAAAGAGATCCAATCTTATGGTAAACCTGGCCTTGGATTTTAAAAGAAGGTGAGAAACCAGATTCTCTTACCTCCTTAGCACCGAATGAAGTCATTTGAAAAGCGGCATTATATTTTCTAATGTTTTTTAAAAATTGCTTAGACTCTACCGAACCAGAAAAGAAAAGTGAATAAAGGCTTTCAGGTGGTTTTTCTAATAATGGTAATTTAATTTTGCCAGCTGAACAACACATACCTGGAGTTTCGCCAGAAAATTTTAAAGCTTTGCAATATTTACAAAGTAATGATAATGTACCTACACTATTTTTATAATTGATATCAATATTATAATTTAATGCACACAACTTAAAGTCATTAAATTCTAGAGATCTATGTTCAGACATCCGCAAACACATATCTGCCACCCGAATATCTCTGCATTCCTCACTTTCATTCAATCTGGACGTAGTAGCCCTATCTCGCATTTTTACTAACCTTGCGTTCCTGCTTTTTGGACTTTCGTTTGATAAAGCAGCATTCATTACCTCTCGTGCCTCTTCCAATCTTTTTTTGCGTTGATCGTCCGTTTCATTTTCTCTTCGACGTTTTTGAGCTTCTATTGCGTTAGATCTCCTTCCAAGAGATGATTTTTTTCTACCTGGCATTCTGAAAACAGAGTTGTATAAATAAATTTGGTCAAATATTAGATATTCGATTAAAAATTTGTGAAAAATTCAAAAATTTTCGCAGCGGCAGAAGTAGCGTTAAGCGAATATTTTCAAATATGGCGCAATATGGCGTCATCGGTGAAAATTTCAAGGATATTTGACAGGTAAATTTTTCATTTCCCTCCATTTTGACTATCGTCATCTATATTTTTGATTTACTTATATAATGGCCTCTTTAAATACTTAATTCATTTAAAAAAATATATTTTTACACAAAATCCACCTTAATGTGAAAAAAAAATTATAAAACATTCAATAAATTATATTTTTGTTTTCGAATTATTTATATAATGGCCTCATTAAATACTTGATTCTTTTATTTAAAAAAAAAAAATCACACAAAAACTACCTTATTGTGTAAAAAAATATTAAACATTCAATGAATAAATAATTAAAAAATTATTATGTTACAAAAAATAATTTCTTCATTATTTTTTGTTTTCTCGTGAAGCACTATGAAATAAAAATTATAAACGTGATCTATGGCGGCCGCAGACCGACTGTCATTTGGTCATTAGATTCTGACAGCTCATACAAAACAAAACGAAGCAGTGTTGGGATTCGAAATTCAAAAACATTGTTAATATATTGAAATATATCTTTCTAAGTAGGTACCTAAGTTATTTAATTACTATTAGGGTATTCATGAATAATTGTAAAGATATAGGGGCATAAAATGTGATACTTTTTGAATTTGCTGTCCCTGTAACTAAACTATGACAGGTTTTGAAGATTATTTTGTATATTATGTTCTAGACATGGAGTTGCAGCTTGAAATTTTCTCTATCTGAAATAATAAAACCTGGAAGATATTTAAAAGGTTTAAATGCTACACTTTCAAACAAATAATGAAAGATTCCAAATGAAGGTTTTATGCAGAGCATATATCAAATATGGTACATTGTGCAGTCTAAATGGATTTTATGAAGATCTTTAAAAGGTATAAATGCTACACTTTCAAACAAATAATTAAAGATTCCAAATGAATGTTTTATGCAGAGCATAATATGCTATTGATATTAATATTGGCAATCCACCACCATAATGGAGTGGTTTTTGAATATATTTGATATAATATATTATATCAAATATGTATCGAGCAATTGATTGTTTTATTCTAATATAATATAATATGAAGTTCTTAAGTAGTTTGATATACTTTCTAAAACCTTAATATTGATTCTAATCAAACTCTCACAATACGTATTTTTAAAACAAATCCCTGAAAAATGCAAAATTTTCTAATGTCGTCTTGCAACCATGGCCATATAATCACTTTATTTTGCTTTCATATATTAAATGAATTTTGTTTTTTTTCTAGGTCAGAACCTTGCAATGGTTTTGGATATATCAAGAAACGTTACCAAACTTACCAAATGCTTCAACAACATGCTGTGTTTGTTTAAAATATATATATTACCCACCTTGTTTTGTGATGAATATAACATTAAATAAAATAAATTAAAGGTAAGAGAACATAAGTTTGCATTTATCTACATTAGAATTTTGAGCTCGATACAGGTTCGTGAATACACATTATCTAATATCTGTTATCTTTGAAGAAATTTTATGCGTACCTGGTTTATATCGCTTAATTTTTATGTGGATAAATCAAATGAATTTTATTACCAAATACCTACATATCTGATTCTTTTCCAAAATAAACAGGAAGTTTTATTTGCTGTCAAATTCATTCTGGTAATGTTTTGAGATTCAGATGTGGGTAAGTACCTGTTTTACCGTTCAATTCTTGCTATTATCGATGTTCATACAAATTTCAAAGTAAATCTTCATTCATAAATTTTATTACCTTAACTCTTTCATAATATTTTCTTGAATCATATTACATCTATTATATTTATTATTTTTACCAACATTGCAATATGATTTTATCAGGTACTTACAAAATTACTCATCTATGCTAGCTACGACAGATGGAAAATCTTTAGCCATAAATTTTTTGAAATGTGTCAAATTTGCAAAATGGAGAATTTATTTTGCAAATTTTTTCATTAAATCTTTATTGATTGAGAATAATAAGATTTGAATAACATTTATATGTATAACAAATCAATCTCCAATTATTTTATTACATTTTCATACAGTAATACCAAGATTCCATTCAACGTTTACATGAGTAATTTTGTTTCCAAAAGATGGCTTACTGTCTTTTGTGAAAAATTTGTATGAAGATCCTAAAAAAATAAGAGTTTTTTAAATAGCTTTAAATATATTAAAGTTAATTTATCAAAGAGTATTTAAGAACGCTCTCTGGAATTTTGCGCGGCTTTTCGCATATTAATATCTGACCTTAAGGTCTGTTTTCTACGATTGATGCGCATTCAAAAATATAAACGGACTAAAATATTATGTAGACTAGCTTAAGTACCCGTGCTTTGCCCAGGAATCGTAGATTATGAGCACGATACTTCAATTTATACATGTGAAGTTAAGTTTGATGAGGGCAACTATGTGTAGGACAAAATTTAAAATCGGCGCGGAACTAACAGATGAGCTCTGGATAACCTAGGAATCAAGCAAGGCCCCCACATTATTCAGTTTATTCCTGGAATATGTGATGCATAAAACAAACCACAATACAAATCCTAATATTTATTTCCAAAGTAGTCAAATTGTCGGATATGCTTATGAACTCACCATAGTAGGAAGATTCCTGACAACCATAAGAGCAATGGCGGATCCAGCATTGACGCCAGGGGGAGGTCACCACGACATAATAAAAAAGTTCATTTCCAAAATTTGGTATCTAAAAACTAAACTTTTCCTAAAAAAGGGGGGGGGGGGCATGAACCACAATAACTTATAATACAAAAGTAGGTATTTTATTAATAAATGTAAGTACTGTACTCAAATTAAAAGCCTGGTCCCAGCCCAAGGGGGGGGGGGGGGTCATGACTCTCCTGGATCCGCCCTTGCATAAGAGTCTACTCTACTGCCTGTGCTCAAATCAAGAAGTGTCCACAGGTAAACAAAGTTCACCCCCTATAGAACTACATATTATAAGAACAGTTATGACATACGGGTACAAAGCATGGGCAATGACTGCGAAATCCATTGAGAAGAGCGCTTCGTATGATTTTGAAGCCCACAAACAATAGAAAATCCTGGAGAATACGGTTTAACCAAGAGCATTACAATATTTACAAAGCTCTCAGGATCTCTGAATATGCTAGATTGGGTAAGACATATTGTTGGTTAATTTTATTTGTTTTTAAATAAAACTGTTAATTTCACTTATAAATTTTAATTGGCAAAAGCCTTTCAGTCATACGACCATCTTCAGTGCACTAAATACTTTATTTAAAGGCCTTTAGCAATTTAAATTTATAAGTGAAATTAACAAAGTTTTATATAAAAATAAATAAAATTTACCAACGAAGAGATGGTATTTCACAAATTTACCACCGATAACACAAATACACTTAGCAAGACACATTCTGAGAATGCCATCTTAATGGGTGTACCTTAAAGAATCCAAGGACAGAGCAAGCTGGACGCAAAGGTTAAGAGAGGCCACAGGAAGAATTTAAAACAATATGAACATTTAGTAAAAAAATGTTTTATGTAACTTTAAGCTAATGTGTGGAGTTGAAAAAAATGATAACACTAATAATAAAAACATTTCTTTTAATTGGTAAAATTTTACAATTTTTATATTTAAAGATTAATTAATTTCATTTCCACTGTTCATATATAGAATGTAACCCTAATATAAGCTAAAAAAGGAATTCATAAAAATTAACAACTAAAAAAGTTATACGATATATAAATAAAAAAAAATATATGATAAGATGTAAGCCATTTACAAAAATAATATTATTTTTTAAGAAATTAACAAATCCACAACCTTCATAGCAACAATTTTCTTAGAAGCTATTCGAAGGATGTTATATTTAAATATTGCTTTTCTAATGGATGGGTGGGGAGTTTATTGTTAAGTGAGATGAAAGATGCCCATATGTAATTTATTTATTTATTTATTTACATAGTATTGTCCTTACTATGATGTTATTAGGGCTGTAAATAAATTTATTTAAAGTATTTTTTCTTTAAAGAAATGAATCTGAACTCACTCAAAGTGAACACAAATACACTTTCGACATCTTTGACATAAAATATAGTTGTATTGTGAAAAAAGAAAATGGTTTGCACCGGAATTCGAACCTACGATCTTACACTGTACGTACGGAAGTCATTGACTGATACCACTGGTCTTCAAAACACCTCAATATTATTATTCAAAAAGGTTCCCAAATGTAGTAAAGAAGTGGACTAAGTTCTTATGAACAAATCATGATTATGAATATATATGACCATTGCAGGTAAAGGTGGAAGAATCTTTCAAGGATAACAGCGCCTCGAATTAAATTTTTAATACCCCAAAGAGATGGTTTTCAAAAAGTAACAGAAAAATATGGCTATAAACTGTGATAAAAAAATGAATTGTGTGAACTTTTGTTTTCTGTTATCAGGTGACATTTTAGAGAGAGATAGCAGGATCAGGTATTTAAGACAGTTTTTTGGTAAAATTTGTATGGGATTGCAAGTCTATATTATAACATGTCTGGGAAGAAGTATAATAATATTCCAAATAATTCTTAGAAAAAGTGCACTTATTTTGTCCTTAAGTATTGTCCTTACTACGATGTATGATGATGCATTAGGGCCGTAGTAATCAAAGATGAATAATGTAATCAAAAAACACAAGTAAAATACAACAGGGGTGAAAAGAAAATTCAATGCTATGTATAATATTTAAAGATTACATAAACTACGTTGAGGTCATACATAACCTCATTATTGCAATACTATCATGTAAAAATGAACAATGAAGTGTCAGGTTTGTATCCATAAAAGTAATGAAATCAAGTCGGTGAGTAAGGTCCTATCAAGTCTATAAGTTGAATAGATGTCACGTTTGATAGATTATATTATAGTATATGTATAAAAATAAAACCTTGTTCTTTGAACATATTTACAATGGTACATGCAGGATTGTGAATTACTATAGCTAATTATATGCAATTACACATATTGAAACGATTTAACGAAGAAGCGTACAACGTGTGCTGTTTAGAGTTATATTATGAATTAATATAAGAATTCAGTAATAATGATTAGGTAAAATAGATAAATTTTCTTTAAATGGGTAAAGATTCTGTTGATACTTATTTATATCAACAATAATTGAAATTGGTTAAACTTTGATTGTTCGATGATGTTGGCTATCCTGTTGAAAGAAGAGAATCAGGTCTCCCTGACGTTGGCAACTCCTCCACTGTTCTTATTCCAGTCCAATCTCACGTTACACATTCAAGATATTATTTCTATCCAACTTTCACATTGGCAACAGTTGAAAGGTTCATATTTATCTCGATGCACAATGACACATAAATACTGTAACAAAATATTATTCAATTAAAATAAACATAGAATTCATAAAAATTACACAAAGCAACACATCTTTTTTGGTTGGATTTTGAAGACTGGTAAATATTTAACGAATCAATGCAAGACAGTGACAGATTTTTCACTTTTTAAATTGATATTTGTTTAACTTTGTAGATGAAAACAATAAATTGCAATGAAAAGTCAAAATCAAATGACAACATTCAGTGAATCTTCAAATTTTTTGTCATAAGTAAATTTGTAGAACTTATTAATAAACAAACATAAATTAAAAATAACTAAAACTTTGTCAGTTCTACTTGACTATGTACATTTGGTTAAAACGTTTGAATACTGTCTTGTTAAGGTTCCTGAAGATGGACGGTTGTCCGAAAACGTTTTGACTTTTTGACCAAATCTACATACTCAAAGTAGAACTGACAGTTTTTTTGTTTATTTTCATTTATGTTTGTTTATTCAGTTCACTGAAGATGATTCATCATATAAAATAAAATAACCTTTAGGAGTGATGAAATTGGTGTATCACCCCTTTTCCATTTCACAAATAATTAATCTTTTGCAGTGATAAATATCCTTGATTTGACATCATTGGTAAACACTAACATTCTGTAAAAAATTAGAAAACACAATTAACATGTAAATGGCTAACGTCGTAAATTGAAATAAGTACTTTCACTTACCACTTCGTTTGTAAACCACATTATAAATATTATTATAATAATATAACAGTATATTATTCTACTGACATTTTTAATAGTATTATTATTTTGAGTATTTTGACAGATAGAAATAAATATTAAGTCTATGGTGGTGTGCAACCAAAGATATATTCAATAGATGAGAATGTTTTGCAACCATGTTGATATTTCGAATACATGTTACGAATAATTATTAAATTATTTAAATTATCCGAAAGATCATAAAAAATATGTGTTGGTAAATTTGCATTTCATTAAACACAATGTAAAAATAGTATTTAAAAAACACCATCATTACATTTTCGATTTTTTTTTGCATCGGACAGTAGATGGCAATGATTTCACCTTAGCAGCTGTTTGTCACTGTCAACATTGCTGTCAACACGAAGCTTTTTATAAACGTCAAAATCGTTCCTTATTCAAAATTTAATTAATGTTTTGTGTTTCATTTTATTTTTATTAGGTAGGTACTTAACTAATTGCAAAACTTTGTTTTTGCTTAAATGTACTTGTATTTTGTGTTGTGTGTGTTTATTAAAGACTTATTTTATAACAATATACTTATTGCAAACATTATACAGTACCTATACCTTCAGGAAAAATGTTTAATATGAGGTTAAATACTTATAATAATAATTATTATAGTAATTTAAATGAATCATTCATTTCACTTACACATGTGTATATTAACTGTGGTCTTTAATGAAATGATAAATTTCCATTAAAGTAAATAATATTCCCCCCTTAAACATGCATACATAATCATTATAAAAATTGTATTCTGATGTTATTTATTTATTTTAGGTTGAATTATGAAGACCACAAAATGCCACCTAAAAGAATATTCTCCAAGCCATTATCGTCCAAACTTTGACATTTTCATTCTGGTTTCAACGGAGCCCACAGAGATCATTCTACCATTAAAGCGTTGATCTTCTGAGAATTATTCTACTTATCAACAGAATGATAAAGCTATTCCTGCTTAGGAAGAATTGATTTATTACTTATATATCTTCTAATTATTATAAATATGAAATGTTGTTGTTATTTTCATGCGTTACTACATCACGCTGAAACTACTCAATCATACTCTTTGTAGTTCACTACTTCAATGCATTTCAATATTAATACCTACCTACATATTCATGCAGACCTTATTATTACATTCCACAGGTTTTTTTAAAACGGCAACCCTAAATTTTCACAATATGGAGGTATATGATGACATTTCATAAGTAAAATAAGCTAAATTGTTTTACTTTGTTTCAATGTTTTTACTTCTATTGAGGAAATTTTTTTGAAATAAATAGAAAGTTTAAGCATTGTAGATTAAAACAAAACCATACATGAGTAGTGACGGTGCAACTAAATGAGATTTAAATACAGTTTCAAGATACCTGATTCTGACAAAATGGCGGGATGAAAATCTTAATTTGTATGGGAGATTTATGAAAAAATCTAATATTTTTATCGATAATTAACATTTTCCAAATATTTATAGCCTTAAACGTCCACTGGTATTATGAGTCGCTATAGAGGGTATTACTTTACTTCTGGTATCCCTAGTTTAGCCGTCTATAAAGGACGTTACATACGAACGGACTCCTTTATTTATATTGATTTATTATAATCGTTTATTATTCAACAGAAACATATTGTGCAATATGTCATCGATTATTATTATCACAACAAAGAGTTCCAATTTGTAAATATTTTTTTTTTTAATAAATCATTGAAGGACAAGAAACTAATTTAAATTTCACGTTTTCAAAGATATTTCTTTGACCACTTAGAAAAATATTCGAAAAAAAACCTCCTACTTCATCTGTACTCGAAATTGCAATTACGAAGGCTTTTTTTATTTTTCAATTAAAATTTGTGTATATATATACTTACCTTCTTTATACTTTAACTTATTTATTCTTCATAAATACAAATTGTTCATTTTTTATTCGAAAATTAATTTCCTTATTACAGAGGCTTATTTTTACAACTCTTGTTTTTTTTTCATTTGTAATACAAAACCAATTAAAATTGAAGAAATTTTTAAGAAATATTAAGTACCTTTTTTGCTTACTTGAATACCTATTAGTAAGATATTTTTAAAGAAAAAACTCAACGTTCCAAATATTTATAGATTCTTGCGCAATTTTCCAGGGCTAAATCTTACAATTTAGAACCACATAGTTGATGATTTTAGTTCAAATTTTAGGAGTAAATTTTATACAATTTTGATCCAATACGGGCTTATGACCGTCTTCTACTACTGTAAGGAAGGCTGGCTTAACTAGATCCTGGCACCATATGTAGTTGCTAATAAATTTTGGTATCGCATAGAATGTTGGTAAGTTCCTCTCTTTGAAGCTTTGAGATCTCTCACGATGTGCTCTTTTAGCTGATATAATTGAATTTGCTTAACTACAAATGTAGATATTTAGCAAACAAAAAAAGACATTGCTAGTTTTAATGATTTAGTTTTAAGTTCTCTAATTTACCATAATCTATAATATAAAAGAATGTCGGGTTAGTGCGAAAACTTATAATTCGAAATCGGCTGAACAGATTTTTATGATGCTTGGTTTATTGGATTCTTATCCGCTCCGGATAACAGAATAATTATTAAAAAATCGTAAAATGGAAAGAATAATATAAAAATAAATGTAATATTTAAGTGAGTATGGAACGGATTTACTGACAATAACGCCATCTATGAAAAATTATATACCAACAAAACCATTGTTTACCTGACAACCATTAAATTTGAAAATATTTATACCTACGTACGAAGATTTTTGATAGAGTTTTTTTCCAAACATTCAGAAATAATTTTTTAACATTCTAATAAATTTTAAACGTATGTTTGTTTAAGTTATAAATTCGAAATCAATATTCATAGTAAGGACTACAGGACAACGTCTTTCGGGAAAGCTAGTAGTTGTAGATAAATTCACTAAAAACGCATGAGAATTGTACTACACTTCGAATTATCAAATCAACAAGGCAATCAAGAAGATTTATTGCACTATTGGGAAAATAATGTTGATGGGAATTAGGAAACACATTAATATGATTTCACGTAGTAAAGAACGAGTCGTAAGAAACGCTTTCGGCGAACAACAAAACGAGATATAGTCTATTATTTTGGAAACATCACACATAGCTCGCTATCTCCGTCGGAGATGGTCATTATGGAATACAAATAAGCCAAATAAATCTCCGAGATGTTGTTATTCTTGTTACCGTCTGTGTTTCAGAAAGAGAGAAGGTGCTTACTTACGGAGAATGAATTCCTCGAGGATAAGCTTGAACGAAATTAATTTCTGATTTTGTTTCGTTAGGCAGAGGTAGCATTCCCTAAACACAGACAGGTAAATGATAAGCCATAACAAAATACAAAATTACCTACTGACTATCTCTGTTCTTAAAATGAATGTTCATAATAATATAATGTTTAAGAAAAGCAATTTCAAATTACCTAACCTTTCTGCTTTATTTAAAAACTCTGATCTGTGAAAAAAAAAGAGTTCAGCGGTAGAAAATTTGCGATCAAGCCGTCGGTCGTCGAGGTAGTTTAACCCATACCTATCGATTGATTGCGAACTGATCTCTGTAGATTTTAGCCCGCCATGTTGGATTTTATGTCAACTGACAATGGTTTCGAGTGTACAACAACGCTTTATATAATAAATATACAGCTTTTAAGTTTTTTTCCCGTCCAATTAGGTGCTCCCTTCATATTTTGGTCCATTTTGTTTTGGTTTATCATTTTAATTATATTATAAATTTTAAACAAATAACGGAAATGTTGCATTCCCGTAATCATCCAGGTCTTACAATCATGATGCACCAACTAAATTTATGATAAAAAATATAATAACGTTTTGAAGAAAATATTCAAAGAGTACTTACCTACTTTTAAAGTAGGTACAAATATTAAAATTAACATTTTATATTAGTTAATTTTGGCCAAAACATAAAGGTTTCGTGTGATTTTATAAGGACTTAACAATATTTTGATAATATAAAATAAAAAATTAAAAAATAAGGTCTGTCACCTATTCGAAATCATTGAAATCTGAAAAAGCGCATCTCGATTGTAAGCACACGCGTTGCCGGGCTACTATTTTGTTTGTTTACATTTTTTTTTTTATAAAATGTCATCTTCATACATAA
The DNA here is from genome assembly GCA_963576905.1 of Mystacides longicornis. Classification (NCBI taxonomy): domain Eukaryota; kingdom Metazoa; phylum Arthropoda; class Insecta; order Trichoptera; family Leptoceridae; genus Mystacides; species Mystacides longicornis. The sequence goes on from OY756434.1 coordinate 8,596,382, forward strand.
CAAACTCGGATAAAATATATTTTTCATAAATTAAGTATAATAAACTGATCGGTAAGTTACACGTTTAACGATTTTTTTTATAAGTAAGACGGTTTATGTCTGGCTGACCACAGAGTGCTATTCTTTGAAAAAGGGGTCACTGATTTTTTGTTTACTTACTTAATTTATATTTTTACTTACTTAAATGAATCAAAGTGAAGTTTAAAAGTCTCTTTGTCACCTGTGACCACGCAGGACTGTGCCTAGTAAGGGTATAAATAATTTGTGGAATAACAAATTTATTGTTTCATTTAAATTTCTTAAAAAAATTCGCTCTTTTGACTCCTTCACAGTAAGCTACTTAAAACTTGTGTCGAAGAAGAAGAAGATGGTCAGCATCTGGGATCGAAATAATTTAATAATATAAATTTTAAACCGCACGAAACATTACGAAAATGAAAATGAAAGAAGTAATGAAAGGGCGAGAGACAAGTGAAGCTCAAGAAATTGTCAAATGTTGTAGAACGATGGAAAATGGTACAAAAATATAAAAATAAGTCCTGAAAGATGTCCTAATTAATATAGAGATGCGTGAGACACCAGGGTGGACGTCAAACTCTGAAGAAACGGCCGAAAAACAGGCCATCCACATCCCAATACCATGACTGATATTTTATATTTTGTAAGGTTTGTGTATTTACGTAGTGAAAATTCATTATGAATGATATTTCTTAATAACCAGATTTAAATTCTGTTTATGCAGCGATCCATGTAAAAATCAATGCTTGATATAAGCCAAGACGAAATAAGGAACAAAACTTGAGTGGTAGACCTCAAGGATGGCATGGCAAAATTGAAGTGGCAATGTGCTCTGTGCAGGACATGTATGAAGGCCTCGCTTCCTTGAGGAACTTGCCTTCGCAGAAGACGATGGAATAGGGTTTCAGATAGATGGAATCGCTATGATAATAAACAATAATGATTACTATAATATAGTATATGCGACGGACTGAATGTGACCTGTAGACATGGTGCATCTGGAAAAACATTAATTAATTAATTTTTAATCATACAAACTCAAATCCAATACACATACTGGAGACAGGATAACGTCCTTTGCGAAAACTAGTAGATTATTATGTAAGGTTGGCTTAGATACACCTCAGTTATAAATAACCTCGTAAGTAGATATGTAAAGTAACACAGAACTTTATTCTTTTAGTTGGGTAAGTAGATAAGATAATAATATCTACTTTATTTTAGTTGTTGAAAAAATTAAGCTTTATTTTGAGTTTTCTCGTCGCTTCTAAAAGAATTACAACATTCGTACTCTCTGAGGATTATAATATTATTTAAAGTGAGCATAATGTGTTGCTTAATTTACAAAAGTTTCGACAGCAAACAATGGATTCAAGTTTTTGAAGAAAGCTGTTTCGTAAATACCTTCATAAAATTATTATTCCACAAAGGATGCCATACTGTACCTACCTATAATTTAACAGATACAATAAATGTCTATATTTTTTTCGTGACATTTAGGAACTTTCGGCTCACTTCAAATTTTTGAAGTAAAAAAAAAAACGAAGATAAGTTTCATAAGATAATTTTGAAGGTTGACTACAGGTATTCGTCCGATCTACTTTACCGGGAACTTCGATTCCTTAGCGTGAGACAGTTATATATTGTGATAAGGTTGATGGATAACATTTTTACAAAAATGTCTGGAATTATGGAGCCGTGAGCCACGGCCAATCGACCAGACAGTTAGGTTGCCTTGTCCCGTTTGCAGCAAACAAAACGTTTTCGCAGAGGTTTCATAGATTTCTCGGTCCTCGTTTTTACAATGCTATAAATATAAAGCGACAATTACTCCCATCTACCACTGCAGAGATACTTAGTAGGGCCCAAATCATTGCACACCTAATGGCAATTGGTTTCCGTGAGTCGGAGCAATTGCTGATGCATCTTGTCGTTTGATATTTTTTGTGTTTTATACTTTCTATAATTTTATATGGGTGTGCTGTTAATGCTTTTAAAATTGATATATTTTGTATGTGTGTAAATATGAATTTTCATTCTTTGCATTTTATATTTCTTATGTTTAGGAACTTATTTTATTCAAAATTTTACTATTTTATTTTATTGACTGACTTACTAATTTTACGACCGGTATTTTTAATTTTTTCCTTCCTCTCATATTTTATCTTTTTTACTATTGTCTTTAACCATTATGCGTAATAGTTCTTTATAATAATTCTATCATCTATTGTTCAGTGGGTGCAACTATAAGTTTTATGTATTTTTTATTTTTTATGACTTTATATATCCTTTTGTGTGCTGCTTTAATGCTTTATAATTGTTATATTTTGTATATATTTATGAATTTTTACATTTTATATCTTATGTTTAGGAACTTATTTTATTCAAAATTTTACTATTTTACCTATTTTATTGACTGACTAATTTTTACGACTTCCGATATTTTCAATTGTTTTTTTTTCGGTTACATTATAGATGCAATGTGATTTTACTCCTTTTACTGTTTAATATTTTTTTTATTCATTTTTATTTTATTTATTTATTTTTTTTTTGTTTGTTTTTCTTCTTATATTCTGTTATGATGTGTTTTTAATTGAGAATGTATTGGACCATTTTCCTTTTGTGGATTTAGAAGAAGGCTGTTTCTACGGACACTACTCGACACAGGCTATGCCTAGGGAGGGTGCCCGAGATCGCACTTGAATGTTGGATTTTGTTTGTATTGTTTCCATGTCATATTTGATGTCATAAAGTTATTATTATTATTTTAAACACTTCAAATAAATTTTATTCAATGATAATAATATTATGATATGTGAAATCTCCAAAAAGCACAGATTTTTGCTATGAAAGCATTTTTCGGGCTAGTTACCAAGGGGATGTTTATTTTTTTTATTTATTAAATAGGCCCACTGCCTCATAGGAAGTCGCCGTCGTCACTGTCTCCCATAAAGCTGTGTACTCACCTGCGCCGCGCTTGGTAACGGTACCGCGCGCTGCGTGTCAAATTTCCATAGTACGCGGTTGTTCGAACGGAACGCAGCGATCCGACAGAAAACTAGGTAGACACCGATTTGTTACGTTTCATGCAACGTTACCAAATTCATAGTACGCGGTTGTTTGTGGTTGTTCGCCATGAACCACCGCGTTCTATGGAAATTTGTAACGTTGCATGATACGTGACATGCAACGTTACCAAGTTCGTTGCGAACACGCGTACACATCTGAACCAAGGTAACTTTACAGCGCGCGCCGCAGATGAGTACACAGTTTTACAGAACTTTTGTGACTGGCCCTGCGTATGGAGTTTGATGCTCATTGCTCAGTCCAGCCCCCTGAAAGAATCGTATGACTTTATTGGCGTTCAACTCTTTAATTTAATCTGGGAACATCAGAAAATTTTCCAGGTTTTTACCTATATAAATAATAACGTGATTCATTTGACTATAATCTTCATGATGCAACAGATGCTAACATTCATGAATTATGAAATCATCCAACTAATCTTTACCACATCAACTCCCGAACACTATGCCGTACATATTATGATATTCTCAGGAGTGTCGACCGATATACTGGAGGGCGAAAGAGAGATTAATAATATCTCAGTTTGATTTGGGATCTCTCCAGAATACTCGTGTTTTGGTTTGAAATATTAACAGTCGCACTAGAGTGAAGAATACGCTCCTCTATTATTCAAGGATATCGCCTTACTAGCTGTTACGTATTCTCCAAAGTGCACTCGTTCACTGAAATATTCGGGGATGTTTCACTATATAGGTATTATGGAAATCTGAAAATTCCTTCGAAATACAAACATCAAACTCGAAATTTACGCTGTACCAAACACTCGTTAATTCAGTTATTCAGATTCCAACCTCACTTTGAAGAAACTAGTCAAAAGAGTATTAATTTAGTAGGCAGAATATCGACAATCGATTAAGTTGAGCATCTTATGAAATTTGCAGCAAAATGATCATTATTTGTTAAGCTTTCTCAATTTCCCGTAGATAAGATGAAAAGAAAAATTGAACATAGTCAAACATATTTTATAACCTATTTTGTGCGACAGTTTAACAAACCAGCTAAAATCACTTGAAGTATTTTATAACATTATAATAATTAAAGAATATATTATAACTGGTCTGAAATGGTCTATTATTCATATTCAATGAACTTTGTAATATTTTATTTAATGACTGTAAGTTTGTTTGAATAAAGATAAAATAAAATAAAAATAAAAAATAAATAAAAAAAATAACAACTAATGACTCTAACAAGTCTTACTGATTTTTCGATTCTTAAATGAAACAAACCACTACGGGTTTACGACCGTCTTCTACTGTTATTTCGAAGGCTGGCTTAGTGTGATCACTTCACGATAAAAATGTTCGCCATTAGGTGGTAATGTTTAAGTCTCCGAAACTCCTAATCATGAGAATTCTCAACATGTCGAAAAATCTCATGTATGCAACAAGAACCTACCTAAATATTTAATAATTAATGAAATATAGAGATAAAAGTTGGAAATTATATTGAGAAGAAGAGAGCAACCAAATTTAAAGACTGTTATAATTAAATGCAAGCTTGCAGATTTTTAATAACTAAAGGTTCTAGATCGATCGGCCCTTCTTTTGGCTTGATTTTCCATTATCGTATAACTTTTTTTAAAAACATTACTTAAATGATAATATTTATCTATTTACCTATTATGTATATATTTTATTTCCATCATCAATATAAGTGAGCACAACAATTAATAAATTTACCTACATAGTGAATATTATAGATAGGTATGCGAGTTTCTTTGATACTACCTGACAGTACAATAATAAAAAAATTAATTCAATGAATATGGTAAGAGGTCCTACCTAGTTTAGAGGTCTAGTCGCCGACATGAGAAAAGTCCTAAGTTCGAGTATCGATACCGTCCTTTCTACTATTTCAAATTTGATAATTTGCTTCGTGGTTCTTCTACATAAGATTGTGCTGGCATTTCATGTTCTTTTTCGATGCTGCTAGGTACATCCCAATTCAGGTCTCGGCCAACATATTTTGATCTCCTATGGTTTCCTTCAGATAGATACCTGAAACAATTACTTCTCATCTTACCAACCTAATCTTCTTGATTTTTGTCCTTCCCACCCGTCTTCTTGATCTTGAATTTCCCGTTAGTATTTTCTTTGGAATCTGAGAGTTCGACATCCTTAGTATAGGTACGTGGCCACTGGCCAGCCAATCTCAACCTATGCGCGTTTTATGTGTGGTGATGTTCAGATATTGAGGATCTGATAGATACTTTACCCATACACAGGAAAGGTAGGAACAAAAGTGTATTCTTTGAAAAAAATACTGTTAAAAATTAACACACACTTTCTAAGGTTTCGCAAGTTAATCATTTGCAGACTCATCAACAAACACAATAGAAACAGAACTAGTGCTCCAATTACAGGCTTCTTTTATTATAATAATACTATAATATCACACTTTTCTATACAAAGGTGCCAGTATAGCCAGCCTGGAGCAATTTTTTCCAGTCAACCGGTCCCGTCCAATCTGAGACAGGCCAACCCCGGGTAGAAATTTCAAGTGAAAAAATACATGGTAAAAGTGTGACCCGACCGAGAATTGAACCCGGGACCTCGTAATCTGAAGTCCACGCCTATACAACAAGGCTACCAAGGTCGATACCACCCTTATTTATACCAGCCTGGAGATGTCAGGAGAATCTTTTGTATGAATAAATAAATGAAATAAAAACGTGATGAAAGGTTTCGCTTTTAGTCACAAAAATCATTTGCAGGTTCATCCACAAAGCACGATTTAAAAAAAATCTAATGCTCCAATTACAGGCATCTTTTATATATACCTATATTTCACGTAATAAAAAACGTGCTTTTTCATTCATTTTAGTAACGCAGTTGGACTCGGAATGCAATAATTTATTGTACAAAAACATAAATTTATTCCGAGGAAGGCGGCCGTATTTCGTGCGTATAAGTGAAAAGGCAAACACGTAAAAATGATATCTGGGGATATTTTTTACGTTCATTTTTTTTCACGGTCAGGTGAACAACTGCCTGCAAGTACCTTTGTTATCCCAAATCATGGGTTTAACACCACCTCTGAAAGCTACGCATAATTTAAAAGTTATGCCTATTACAATAAGGTACATTATATAAATCATACGTTACCTTCTACCCTTTTGCCGAACGCTACTCACTTTAATATGACAGGCTGTATTCAGAGGTGTGAAAACGTTGGTTGAAGATCATATATAAAAAAAAATATAGATAAAATATCACCCAAAATGATCTAAATATTCACCTTCGACAGCTGAAATTCTGAATTATTCCGCTACCACTACCTTAACTACTACTATAGTTGTGACGCACGTTTCTACAGATATCTCACTAGATTGAACTTTGACTAAAACATTACAATAATATAAAGGTATGGGACATGTGTTAAGGTTGCCGAATGACAGTTGGCCGAGGAGAGCGCTGTTCTTCCTCCCATCAGGGTCCCGAGGACGAGGAAGACCCTCTCATACTGTATTCTGCTCCTTCGAAGCAGAGCTGAGGAATCTGGACATGGTGTGGGAGGAGGTCATTAACGTTGCGCAAGATCGAGCGCAATGGAGAGTTGCCTCCCTATGCCCCTAAGTGGGGTCCTAAGGGAGTTTGGATTGGATTTGGATGTATATAGGTATGTCGAAGAAATGGGCGTTGAATCAGGTCACTCATGGGGACGACAAGGGAAGAGTCCTATCGGTCTGGGCCAAGGCTTTTTCGACATGTTGAACATGTCTCAGATTCCCATGATCAAAATTTCGGGGATTTGTAAAATTTTCCCATACTCAAAGAGAGTCGATTGTCCATAATAGTGGTTAAAATTTGAATAAAATGTCATTTCAAAATCGAACATTGACTACTGATTGTGTCACTTATTGTTGGCTTCATGTTTCGACATCTTAAACATGTCTTAGATTCCCATGATCAAAATTTCGGGGATTTGACACATTTTCTTACATTCAAAGACAGTCGATTCTCCATAATAGTGGTTAAAATTGAAATAAAATGCCATTTGAAAATTGAAACAATAATTAATGATTGTGTCACTTATTGTTGGCTTCATGGCTTCCACCGTGACTTATACGCAATCATCTCGTCTTCCATGCTGATAATAGATCTGTTCCTTTGTTCTTCCACTCATCTCTATCTATCTAAGCCTTTCCTTTTCTCATAATTTTCTTCTTTGATTAGACCTCCTGGCTTGTTGTTCCTTCTGCGTTGTCCTCTTGTGAGGGTCGTCCTGAAGGTCAGCGTCCTTGTGGCATGATTTAGGTGGCTCTTGTGTGTTTCCAATATTGAAACGTGAACATTCCGATCGTTCCGATCGTACGAAAGAGGTTCTTAGTTCGGACAGTGTCAGCTCTGGATTCTATACCGAAGGTAATAAATGGACGGACGCATATATGTTGTATTTTCTGACCTTGCTGGGGGTATTCATAAATATGTTCATCTTATCATGTCGCCTCTCTAAGACATCCTGATATGGCTGTAACTTTTAGTGTGTGCTCCAGAGCTTCCCCATAAAGGTCACTATTGGATGCCATGCTATCGCCAAGATATTTAGGCCCAAAATTACAATACAGGATTAAGGTCCATCTTAACGGTGAGGAGCACATTAAGCTTCGCTTAACAAAATTATGCAGATTACAATGTCTCCTTAGCACGAATTTGGGGCTTATCCTACTCGTTAAGTTAAGGGATACCCTGGGGTGTCCTCAACAGCGTAAAGCTCGCTTAACTCAGTTATTTTTTTTCTCGCTAGGAGGCGCCACAAGTCACTATACGGACAAACTGACATTTAAAATGTCGTTATATAGCCGCGCAATAATTACGCTTTTTGAAGATGAAATGTCTAATTAATTATGATTCATTACGCTTATTTGTTCGCTGTTGCTTAGGTTGTTTCACTAGCGATTCTATTTGGATTTATTCGTGACCCTTTCTTTGATTATTTGACCACCACATTGACTTATATACACTGTTCGCTCTGTTTGATAATAATTACAAGATCGTTTTGCTTTAACCTAGTTGAATGTATGATATATGATTATGCTTATTATTGAACACATCTTTCACTTTCCGTAGCTGTATCTTAATTAAGTTAAATAATCGAAGCAAGGGTCGTAACACATAAATACCAAGTCAGAATCCAAGAGCGAGCATCCATAAAACCAAAACAACAACACAAACAATGGCGCGCGTCCCGGTGAACATGACAGATGTGGAGCGTAATGCATAGATAAAACCACGATAAAAGACAAGTAGTACTACCAACTTAACCATATATACGGCTTAGCCAAGCCGCAGTCGAATTTTGATTGATATTCTTGTGTGAGTGGTAAGCTCCACTTAACTTAAAGCCTCCTCAATAAAGCTACAGGATAAGCTACAGATTGTAATTTCGGCCCTTAAACTAGGTGACTTGTTCTAGTAACGTTCCGTTGATCGTCACGTTGCATCCCGTCTGTTCCCAAGCCAATGTCATGTGTCATAATTTTCCTTATCAATAAAACAATCTAATAAATTAAAGGTTGAAGACCTCTGGCTGGAAAGAGTTCAAATCTCTCGAGATGTTATTATATTCCTGCAATAATTTTCCATAACATAAAAAGGTTAAAATGATTTAGCTGGGCTCACGCTCGAATCAAGTGTCTACCAATTGAGTAACACCGGGTACTTTATGAAATACGTTTCAAGCGTGATTATTTCTATATTCCTATATTATTATATACCGTTTCTACTGAGATATAACAAACTGTAAGTTTCCATGAGTAACAGAACCTTGATACAAAATGTTTTTTTTTTTTGAGTCAATTTTGTGGATTGTTTTTACACTCGATTATATGAAAAAAAAGCTATTTAAAAGGACTAGAGGCTTTGAAATCATTGAAGTATTACAGTGGGAATTTCCTGGAATGCCAGGACATGGAGTGCAGTACATACGTGTGAACTGAAGAGAACCGGGAGGATTGGAGGAGGAGATGTTCGCACTTGTAGCAAAGCAATCCACGTGATTTAAACCGCAGAAGAACCGAACAGGACTTTCACCGGAAGTCGTGGGATTTTGGTGTTCGATTAAATAGTATATAGAAATAGTCACCTAATAATTTTATTACGAATGTCGCTTCTTAGGTGAGTAGTAGGCACCTACATAATAAATCAATGGTATCGAAATAATACTTGAATAATAATAATTATTGAAGTGGTTACGGCGGTTAAGACCGACGGCGCGCATTTTTTTTTCGTACGTGGTCGCAAGTTCGATCCCAGGTGCCGACCATCTTCCTCTTTCACGACATAAGCTTTGAGTAGCTTACTGTCACCACTGAAGATGGCCACATTGTGGTTGAAAATATTTTGGTTTTTATAAAAAATAAAAGTGATACTTTGCAAAGTTGTGTTTTTTATTATCACGAGTCAAAGAGTGTATTTGTGTTCACATTGAGTGAGCACAGATTCATTTATATGTGAGTACAGATAGTAATAATAATAATAATAATGGTTTTTTCATGAAAATTGTAATACAAAAATACACACGACATCATGCAATCATGAAAAACAGTACACAGTAATAAAAAACAATTTCTCGATCAGGTTAATAAGTGGCAAGTACCTACCTACATAAATACGTATATTATATCCAATAGTAAATTAATTTAAAAAAAAAATCAACCAAAGAAGTTATTAACACATTGTAACATTTGTCTAGACAAAACCGTCTTCTTTCCACTAGTTACAAGTTTTTTTTTTTTTTGTAATTATTATTGTCATTCAAAGGAATTTGAATATAAAATAAAAAATGTAGATACACTAGTCTTATCCCCGTTATAATGATGGATGTTCTATAAAGCGAACATCAAGGTTTTTCTCATTTCATTTATGACTTTTTTCTCCCTCGAACGAGTATTCTCACAAAGAATAAAGAATTTTCCGTACATACTACAAAAGTGTTGAATCTGGGTTAGCATCTAACAAACATAGTAATTGAAGTGAATGGTTTTCAGTCTCCACTGAGACTTGTACAGTTTTGTTGGGCTTTTTCTATGCAGTCGACCGGCATGAAGAGTACAACCGGCTATCCTTTTCCAGTTTTAATTCTAACAAGTCTTCTGAGAAATAAATCACGTGTTTCTTTCAAACGAAATCGAGTATAAAACCTAAAAAAATAGAGAAGATTGTTAAAAGGAGACGTTCATTTTACCTATCTAAAAATATGAACAATAAAGCTATGTGGGAGATACCTGTTGTTGTGGTGCTAATATGGTTATGTGTCATGTTTTGTTTTCTTTGTATTTGTTCAGAATCTGTTGAAGAAACGAATCCGCCTACGGGAACTATATTTCACACACCCCTACACACCTAAATCATTTGTCTGTAATTCGGTATTGTTATGAAAATTCTTCTTCTTTAAGTGCCGTCGGGTCTCCCCAACGTTGGCGATCACCGGCCAGGCCCTCGGCGTCCCTCAATTTTGCCCTTCAATATCAGGTCCAGAAAATGTTATTGTTCCCCTCGCAGATGAAAATTAAAAATGTTAATTTTGAGGTGGTTGGTACCTCTCTGGTGTCAGTCGTATCCACAGCGTTTTGAAGATCTTGGGTTTGAACCCAGGTGCTGACCATTTCCACTTTCACAACACAAGCTTTGATTTATGTGAATGATTTTAAAAGTGTATTTTTGTTCATTTTTCGTGAGGCCAGCTTCATTTTTATTAATTAAAATAACCACAGGTGTCTGCGGGGATTTTTCTTCGAATATACCTACGACACGTGATGAAAGTTTTCTACATACAACTGTTGCTACGAAAGGGATTTCAGCTATTCTCAACTTGATAAAGTAAAATTGGGACTCTTTTACGGACGATTTAACTGATTTGTTGGACAATCAAACAATCAGTACTCAACCCTTTTTTATGCCTTACGTCTGCAGGTTTTGCTGCTAATTTAAAATATACAAAGAAACAAAAGTTTTTCTTTAAAAGTTACATAAAAATGTTACAAGTATTATATACGAGTACGTTTTTTCAATAGTTTCAAGAGTTACATTATAGAAAAAAAATTTAAGCATATTGTGATTTTTATTCTGAAGGAATTTTAACATAACAAGCAACTAGGTAATTTGCTAGTGAAAATAATATGAAAAAGGCATGTTTGAAAAATTTTCAAGGTTATTTCCTCTTATATTCAGCAATTAATAATAAACAACACAATATCCTATTTGAATTTTAAATTTTTCTATCAACAAGTAAAATCTTTTCGTTCTCGAATTCGTTTTTTTTTTATATTCCATTACAAGGGTGGTTTTTCTTTCTGAGATGCTTTTGAAATTGTTATTGTTCCTTAGGTGCGCGCACCCATCCAACACCCCAATTACAAACCCCGATGTGGAAATGGGGTAAAATAAATAACATTGAGTTCTTCGCTTCGTTTGGCGCTGTATTGAATATTATTATAAATTGAGAGAATTTTTACAAGGAAGTACAGAAGTGAAGTTTTCCAATTCGCTTCTTCGATTTATACCCTTCAATGATAATAAAAATATTTTACATTTTTAATCCTGCAGTTGCAGACGAATCTCCGGGGAACATTATGTTCAATGAATATATTAAAATCTCTGCTAGAATTATTTATCAATGAATAAATTCGCGCTTTATACCAAAAAAATTCTTGCGTCTATTTATGATAGGTATTTTGAAAGGCAAGGGAGTACTATTATTTTTCTAATGAATCTGGGCTCACGCAAAGTGAAGCTTTTGTTGTGAAATTGGAAATTGTCGGCAGCGGGACTCAAACCCACGATCTTCAGTAGGCTGTACCTACGCACGAAAATCATCGACTGATACCACTGGGCCACTAACCATCTGAAATTTTTTATTTATGTTTATGTATGTATGAAGGTTCAAACAAAAATCTTCTTATGTAAATTTATTTTTCTGCAGCCACTCATATCGACTGATATTTTCAGGTCGTGGTAAATTATTTTCGCATAGGATTTGGCTAAAAAATAAACAAATTATACCTATTGTAAAAATGAAGGCAGGCGCTATATTTTTTATCGCCTAATGCAATTTAACACAAATATAATATGCTGAAAGGATCTTAATTTTTTAAAAAAAAAGTTTAATAATTAAAGAAAATTTTTATAAGGTAAAATAAAAAAAATGATGTCTGATCTTGAAGAAAAAGAAAAATCAACTTATAACTGCCTTGTCACATTCAAAATATTATTTTAACCAATGTGTGCTCATTTAAAGTGAACACAAATAATACACATTTATGACTCTTTCACAGTAAGCTACTAAAAACTTTTGTCGTGATAGAGGAAGATCGTCGATCGGTACCTAGGATCGAACCCACGATCTCCAGTACGAAACCGCCATTCTACCAACCACTTTGCCCCTATGGCGTAAGCCTGATGTTGCCTTGATTAGGGCGACACCAGAAATACTAACCTACCGTTTAGTGACGAATCATTCAGCATTGGTCCAATAAAACCTTTTTTGTGGATTCTTGGGTATTGGTCCAATAACACATTTTTGTGGATTCTTGGGTATTGGTCCAATAACACCTTTTTGTGGATTCTTGATGGGTATTGGTACAATAACACCTTTTTGTGGATTCTTGGGTAGGTATTGGTCCAATAACACCTTTTTGTGGATTCTTGGGTAGGTATTGGAAAAAGGCGAGACAGTGCTCTCGGCCGAGTACTCGGTGCGTCTAAACCTTAAGGCGAGAATACACCATGTCGGTTAAAATTAAATGGGAAGTTGAGCCTTCTGTTAAATTTTATTCAGTTATATTCCCTTGCTTGCCTATAGTGGGGAAAGTTATTGTATTTTTTCCGTATTAATTTGTAAAAATAAAAATATTAACTTCATTCGTGTTTGAGGAATTTTCTTTTTCCGGAGTACAAAATAAAACAAAAACGGGATGCAGCATATAATAAAATTCCATTGTCAAAAAAATGAATATATTTGTATATTTTCTAATAATCTTTTTACGATCCATCATCCAATCCGAATTATACAGTCAATAGAACTGTACTGACTATCCTATTTTAAAAACAGCTACACGCCAGCATCACTCTCTCGGCCGAGTAACATTTTACTGTCTCGCCCGTTTACTCGGCATTACGGAATAATAGGGCGAGGTGAGCATGGATGGAAAGTGTAGAATTTATCATTGTGAAAACACGAAGAACGCTGATTCCGAACGAAGCCGATCGACGAAAAGAATATTTTTATAATATGCATTTGAATGGGGATACGCACCTCAAAAACAGGAACCCGTCGCTTTCCGGCATGCCCATTTAAATATATTGAAACCATAGACAACATTCTTTGCGCTGGTCGGCGCCGGTCGGAATCAGCGTTTTTTGTGGTTTCACCCTTACATATGTAGAAACTTGCAAGATAATGTCATAAACATAAACCATTCATTATAATGACGACCTCTAAAATTTCATCAAGGTTTTAAAATACCTACCTACTTATTTTGTCCCTGTGACATTACTTTAGATTCGCTGATAAAGTAGTGAACCCAAAAAAAATCTTCTTCTAGAACAGTCTTCCATGAAAACTTTTTTAATAATTAAAACAAAAACACCTTTATTCTCAAATACTATATACACCTTGTTTAAAAAATCAAAATTATGTATACTTAAAAAAAACGTACTAAAAAAACGAAAAAACAAAATTTTCCAACAACACATTACCTACTGAAGAACCAGCAATAAAAAAATGAAAACAATATAAAAATATAGGTACCTAAAGTAAAAAAAGAAAATATTTCAGATTTTAATGTTTTATTTCGCTCTTCAATTTTTACTGCTTACGCATTTTTAGGTGTTATTTTTTATGTCTTCGTAAACGATAACACGTTCAAACGAATGTATAAAAAAACACGATGTCAAAAAGTAGTGTTGTTTTAATTTTACAGGATAATTATTTTTTACATCTCTTTTTATTCCCGTGTGATATCGCCCCTTAAAAAATAACCTTTCTTTTCAAAACGTTAATACTTGAGTAGTTATAAAACCTTTGCCCGTCTTGATATTATTGACTAACTATCGAATACGCATTTGAGGTAGGAACTTATCTAAAAATTTGACTTTAACTACTTTACGTTCTACCTAGTTTGGAAAGATTTTTTACAATGTACTTCGGGTTCATACGAATTATCAAAATGACTATGTATATTATAAGCCACATAGGGTCTTTGATAACTGTTTATAATTTTAGAAAATGAGATTTGTGTCGACAAATAAAATTCAAGCATAGCTACATATTATGTCCATTGCAATAATGAATCAGTGACGCGGAGTATTATAACTAGGTTATAAGCAAACGGCGTGATGGGTAAAAAAAAATATAAGCAAACTTTATTTATTTATTTATTTATTTATTTATTCTACGCAACTAAGTTGCTTTTACAGTACATATTATATTGAAACAAAAAAAATAAGTACAGTGTTACAGTAATAACAGAATAACAAATTTGACAACAACAATAATAATAGATATGAGATACAACAATATTGGTTTATTGTATGGCATGTGCACCGATTTCGCCCATTAATGTGAATAGGTAGACCATTTGCCACAATGTAGTATCGGAATGCAACAACAGAGCACACGAGGTTAGTTTCTCAGACTTAGCCACACTGACAGAGCAATAAACTACATTCGAGGGCTAGATTTGACCATCTGACTAGCAAGATAATTAACCTGTGCTAACCAACCCTTTTGATTTTTTTGATTAATATTTAAAAAAAAATGTATACTTATTGATATGAATTAAATAACACACAGTTGCACTTTCACAAAATTTATATTGAATCTCGTGCGCTTTCGTCCAACTCACGCAGACATTGACTGGTACTTATTCTCAAATTCACGTTCCAACTCAACGCAAGAAGCTATTGCTTAGAACTTAATCGGTTGCCAGTAGTTACGCATCTAATGTATTGGATAAAATATTTTCAGAATACAGAAACGTCAAAAGTCTCAATAAAAAT
Organism: Mystacides longicornis; assembly: GCA_963576905.1. Taxonomy (NCBI): domain Eukaryota; kingdom Metazoa; phylum Arthropoda; class Insecta; order Trichoptera; family Leptoceridae; genus Mystacides; species Mystacides longicornis. The sequence continues at coordinate 8,611,489 of OY756434.1, forward strand.
TGGATACGACGCAACTCAATCATCTGTTTTTCATTTCAGAATATCTAATAGTCATTATCAAGTCTCCTGACAAGGACGGCTATTCTGAAATGAAAAACAGACGATTAAAAGTATAAAAATGTGGGCGGCAATATAAATATATCGAACCCAAGATGTTTAGAAAGTTGGCGACCGAACTGTTATGCTATCAAATTCGATGTTGATTTCGAATGAATTTTCATATTATTATTATTGTAAAACAACTCTTGGGTCAAAGGCGTTCAAAATAGCTCAAAAATAATGTAATTCCTTATACTATGTCAGAGAATGTGTTTTGTTTCTTTTCAAAACAAATTCTAAGGAAACTGATGAAAATTTAAGCTGTTAGTACAATCTTTACTCTCAACACAATTTAAGGTGAATAATTTTCCAATTTACATAGACGACGTACATAAGCCTTACAAGATATTCAGAGTATCGTTCTAGTGAGCAAAAAACGCGGAATTGGTCGAGGAAAAACAACGAATAAACAGAAACACTTAAAAGGAAACTATTATATCTTATGGCACGACATCAAAATGTAATCTTTGTATTATTGTTATTTTTGTTACACCCTGTTATCTCAGAAAGTCTTTTTGATGAGTTATTCAAATTAATCCATAAAACTAATGACTTGAAAACTTCTTCATTTAAATCGTCCGTTTTTTGCATTTTGAAATGTTATGAATAATTCTCTCGATATTTTATCAACAAGCAAAGTTTTTATTTGACATTGAAATACATTAATTATCATTGAGAAGATCTTGTATTGTCTTTTAAGTATTATCAAACCTATTAGTTAGAAGAATTAAGTTCCAATGAAATTTCGCATAATATCTCATTTCTGAACAGAACATTAAGTACCATTATTATTATTATGAATTTTACGTTGGATTTTTAATTAAGATTGTCCAACCTATAGTAGGTAGTTATTATTATAAGTTCAGATTGGTTGCAGTTCAACTGTAGAATGGTATAGGTTCGTCTTATTTGAAAAATAATCGATTTAAGAAGAGATACTGACTCTATTTGAGGCAGTATTTTGGAACTTGATGGGATGCAAGCGCGGATCCTCCGCGGTCATGACCCCCCCCCCTGGAATTATAATTACAAGTTATTGTGGTTTATGACCCCCCCCTGGATCATGGAAATGACTTTTTTTTTAGGAAATGTTTAGTTTCTAGATACCAAATTTTGGAAATGACCTTTTTTACTATGTCGTGACCCCCCCCCCCTAGCGCCAATGCTGGATCCGCCCTTGATGGGATGAAGAACTGTCCTGTTCTGAGCCAACTGTCATTCGAGAGAATTTTCGTGGTAAATTTTATTCCAACTATGGTTAGAAATTTATAAGACCAAATTCATATATGAATACATTTAGAAAAAGGGAACAGGTTTAGTTGGTTTAAAATACATGTCATTGGTTTAACAACTCTATTAACTGCAAGATTGATTTACAATGAAGCAGCAATCATACTATCAAGTAACATTACCTACCATTTCATTGTTATTAAGTAACCGCAAAAAATAGATCATAAACTCGCATTATAGAGATAAATTTCCTTCAAGAAGTGTCTTTGTCAATTTCATCTAAGCGCGCTAGGCTTGTTGTGATGGCATATAATTTATTATAATGTCAAAATTTTTGTTCATAAGAAGATAATATTCGCTGATGTTCCACCAGATGTTTACATAATATTTGAAAATATTATGTCGTCAAGAGTATCTATGGATTTAATAATACATTCACCGTTTCGGTCACACATATAACCAAGTTGGATCGTGTATGGAAACTTTCTGTATGAACCATTCATTCGATTATTATCTGTATCCTATTAAGGGAAATATGTACAGCCATTGTTCGAAATCAATGTTGGCAAAAAAGCAACTATAAATTCCATTTGTCTGGATATCTCCTACGTAAATGTAAAACAATAGACGACTGTAGTGGCTAGGTAAAGTAAATACGTATACCTATTGATATTAGTACAATACCAGTTGTCTAGAATTTCAACTGAATAAGACGTATCTAAAATATAATATTTTGTTTAATCCGCTCAAATGTACTTGTTTTGTTTTATACAAAACGATTTTATACACCAAAACATCTATATTAAGTATATTCAATTAGCGTGGTGATCTAGCTAAGGCTTGTACCGAGACCTGCGTGATTGCTGTCTCTTTCGCGTAGACACCAGACAGGCCTTAAGGTAGGACCATATAGTGACGTCACGCACTTAGGCGGTGTTCCAGGACCTGGTGATTGTCATCTTTCTTTCTTTGTTGCCACCCTTTCGTATATGCGAAAGAGAGAAAGCAATCACGAAGGAATAACATGCGCATACAAAATTTACGCCCATTTTTTTTTTCTTTTTTTCAACTATTTCAAGATTTTTTTTTATTGTATTTCTTCATAATATTGTTGTGTATTTTATTCACTTCAATAGTAAGTAACAAAATGATGTCAGAGCCCGGTTGATGAATCGTCATTCCAGCCTGTCAATGCGAATTATAGAGAAATCAATCGCTTGATTGTCGTCTTCCGCATCTTCGAGACCCTGATGGGAACTGCCTCCTTATGCTCCCGATTGAGAGTTCAAAGGAAGTTTGCTTTGATTTGATATTGTGGCCATGTACTCAAAATCTATCCGTTTATAAAAAATGACACTGTTAACATAGGTACCTATCTACAATATCCTGTTGTATTTTTTTTTCAGTTTAATATTGGTTTCAAAATTTCCCATGTCTATGGTAATATCACGTAACTCGAATACAAAATCGTGCAATATATTAAATATGATCACCGATGCATACAATTTCAACAGCATGAAACTCATAAAAATACCTTCCCTCTTATGTACCGTATAAGGACGATACAATACAGAAGAATTTCTTAAGTATTGTAAAAAGGAAAAGTATGTTGTACTTGCGATATTTTGTTGCATGTAGGTATCTATGTACCTATCTCGTTGAAGATGCGCTTACAAATACACATGTTACACATAACATTATTCTCGATATCAAATTTTCATTCTCGTTTTATTTGGATTTAAGTTGGATGAGTTATAAAACAATATCTATGTATAGCAAATTCTTGAGAGATACATGTCAAATTGAAAATACCAAACCTTACATTTAGAGCAGACCTATGCGTATATTAGTGATATGGTGTTCATATTATGCAAGTCAATATTGAAAAACACAGGTCTCTAGGGGGCGAACATCTTATATTGAGCTCAGAACATTGACTGATTGAATGACTGACTAACGCCGCCTAACTAGCTATTCCCGAAAGGCCACACATCTATATTGTTTCATGAGCTCTGTTGTTTGAAAATATACACAAATACCCAATAAAAGTACCGCGTCAGTTAGCTGTCAATTTTGTTTACACAATAACAGCTGGTATGTACACTTACAGCCATCAGTGGCTTGCGATCCCTCTCATAACTGGAGAATAAAAACAAAGCATGTTGTATGAAACAAGCGCCCCGGTGGTAGGAAAAATGAACTAATACAGTTAATTTGAATTAAGAGTTCTTTACATTTAAATCTTTCGGGTGAAAGGCCTCAATAAAAAAAAAAATAAAAAAAACATTTAAAAAATCTCACCTAAGAATTAAAGTCGAATCGAAATCTAATTGTACCTCATGGGTGACCACTAGCCATTAAAAAAAATTTTTGACCACCACAAGAACTCGACCGTCATATTGTGAGAATTATGTATATACGCAATGACACGGCATATTATTCTATTAAAAACAAAATATAAATTGGTAAATCGACGCAATCTTTGAAACCCAATCTCGTTTGCAATATTGCTTTCATGCACATTATTATGAAAACAAAAACACAATTTATATTATTGTACTGTACGGTCGAGCGCTTTAAGAGGAGTGCTTTGAAGAAAATCAATTTGTGGTTCCACTATCCTTGCATTAGTGTTTCTATATAAATTCAATAGTTCCAATTCCTCTGCTGTTGTTCTGACACAGTAGTTCCAGGATTAAAAAAACTCTGAATTTATTTCCCCCATTGTGTGGTTTCATTAACACAAAAACCAATAATGCTTGTGTGTAAGTACTACTGCAGTTCGATGCAGTTTTGTATTATTTCATTGCATATTATGTTGTTTTTTTGCGAGTGAGTGCAGCTTTTAATATCAATATTATTATCTTTTGAAGTAATTCGTTGGCTGAACATAGGAGCTTTTTGGATTAAAATGGATATTATAAAAAGATGTTCCTAGTCCAAAATGATTTTTATTTACCTTTAACAAATTTGTTCGTGACTAATTGATGGCGCTGGATTTTAGAGAATTTTTAGGGGCGTTCTTTTGCCTAAAAGGGCACTCTTTCTTCATCCATAATTGTTGCGGGATCTGATGAAATCTCAATCTTTCCGTCGACTTGAACATGGCCTGAGACGAGGTCATTTGTATTCTTTTTTTTTTTAGAATGTATAGATATTATATTCCCCATGTGCCAAAGAATGTATAGATATTATATTCCCCATGTGCCAAATAAGACCGATCGTGATATCCTTCAATTCATTCATGAAGTGACGCCTTTTATTGGGCCTCTTTTTCAGAGGCCTCTTGCAGAGAGTCCGTGTATCTTCCCGACTCCTGAGGTCCTTGAGTCTCCCTTATCGTATTTTTAATGCCTCCGAAAGGAAGGTCCTAACAGGATTCCAATCTACCAGTTTTTTCACTCATTGTGATCAATAACGTCTCTATTGATTAGATGTGGAGAAACTGAGCATATTCTCCTTCACATTAGGTCATCGCTGTGGAGAAACTAAGAGTTCTACTACATGCACATTCATAATCTCAAAAAAAGTGCCAGGTGCATCCACTATATGCAGAACTAGGGAAATATCAGTCCACATCTACAGAGTGCCGCTTGAAGAGGTTAGTAGAAGTGACTCTGTGGTTATCTGGCATTAGACTACCTTCATTTTTTACTTACCTATAATATATCAGTCATGTAACCTTCGGCACTGGTCGAATGACACCTTGAATTGGTTTTTTTTTTGTCAGGAAGGCTTTACTCCTTCCGGAATGATATGACTAGCTGAATATGGATAAAAATAGAGGTGTAGATATTCTTTGCATGTTAGAGACCCTAGCATCCACTAGAAACATTTTTAGACCACACCGACGTAACAGAGCTTACTGTGAGTATTTAGGTGAGAATAAACTTGAAAAGCAAAATTACTTATATTGTGCATGAAATTTCCATGGATGCCGTCGATATGCAAGTGGTTTTCATAGACCAATAAACCCATAGTAAAAAAGCTGCTAACCTAGGGTAGCCCAGAACTCATAGTATATTATAACAGCCTTTTCGTGTAAAACATATCTGCATAAAAATTCATAAGTAATTACGATTAAAATTAATTTATCCTTGGAATTATTATAGAAACTTTAAAATGATATCGACTATTGGAGCTTTTTATTATCTGCTTTAGAACTACATATTCAATATTAATCGGTACTTTAAGGGGGACCCACTGAAGTTACGGACCTCAAATTTTACGTGCTTGTGTAGGAGCATAAGACCAATCCGTATACCAAATTTTATGAAAATCGAAGAAAAATTTTTTTTCTTTCTTAGCCGTTTTTCTAGTACAAGTGAAATTTTCTTTGGATACTTTAACGGGGTTCCCCTGAAGGTACAGATCTCAACATTTTACTAACTGATCTACATCGAGGGGCTAACGTTCTACCAAATTTCAATCAAATCGGATAAGAATTACTATGAGTTATGGGTGCGCACACATTTTTGGCGTACGCGTACGGGTACGGGTACGCGGAAATTTTTGGAATCTACACCCTCGAAAACGCCGAGAAAATTAATTTCAGCGATATCAATTTTTTTTTTTTGAAATCCGGTCACAAGACTCATGTATATTCCATATACTATGAGTAAAACAAGACGTCATGTTTAGAGTAGACAGTCTATAAAAAAGAGGCATTCCAAACACAACAACGACAGAACCGACAATATTATTATGTAAGTAGGTATTGTATTTTTTTATGACTGGCTTTTTCAAATTACAGAAAAACGCAGGCTCACTTCATGAATTCATCATCTTTTATTTTGATTGAAATTTAATCAAAATTTCACATTTTTATTATTCTCCATCCATATTTATAAGAAAAAGTTTCATAAACCTATCAGGCAGGGAGGCTATATAGGTACCTGCCGCACTTACCCAGCCCCAAAAATGTAAAAATCCAAGATATTTATAATTTGTTTTGACAAGGGTATGAAGGCGGACTTGTTTATAGCTTAATCCAGCCGCACAATGTTCCTCAGTTTGACTCTGAAATCATTATTAATGTATGTATATCCCTAAAGAATATTTTTATTAAATTGTTATGAAATCCAATTAAAACTGAAACGATATCAGTAAAAAAAATCAATGTTATTACATGAAATATTTTTAAAACAATGATTCTTGATGGTCTGCAGGTTCGTCCTAATATTAAACAATATGAAAGTATTCCTGTAGACACTTGATAAAACGAAATTTGAGAATAATAGACGAAAAGGGGAATAAAGGTAAACAACGCGTTGTTTTCATCAACTTTGGCGGTTCATATCACGACAATAAAAACAGATGCACCCATCGTTATTTTTAAGAATTTGTATAAAAAATAATTAGATTTGATAAAACACACAATAAATTCTAATTCGATAAACTGATTTGAAAGTAAAAGACCAAAAACAAACAAAAAATAAAAATACACAATCTTTAGATGGTACCACATTTTAAGAGATAATTTTGATTTCATTATTATGTTTATTTTTAACTGATTTAATTTGATAACATTATTATGTTTATTTTTAACTGATTTAATTTGATTACATTATTATGCTAATTTTAACTGATTTAATTTGATAACATTATTATTTTTATTGTTAACCTATTTTACTATTTACTATATAGATCGGGACCGTGAGGTTGACCACTTCACGTCCTTAAATCTCAACTGGTCAGAAAAGGCACAATGAGCGTCGGACGCCTTCAAGCGCAATGGAGAGCTCTTGATGCCTCCCTATGCTCCCGAGTGGGGCTTAGGCCCCCGCATTGCTTATTGGTTGGGGGGTAGTTCGCGTGGGCTTGATTTGTCCGGGGCCTGCTTTTTGGTTGGGCTGGGAGGTCGGTTTCGTGCGGGTCGGGTTTGCTGCGGATTGGTCTCCACCAGGCTGGCTTGCGGTGTGCGGGGTGCCTTGAGGGGAGAGTGTAGTGTAGTTTATTTTACTATTTACATATCTATAGCTAGCTTTCCCGACAGAAGTTGTCCTTTAGTCCTTACTATATGAATATTGATTTTGATTTGTAGAAAAAAACGTTTAAAATATGTTTGAATCTTAAAAAATTATTTCTGACAGCTTGAATGAAATTCTATCAATAAAATCTTCGTACCGGTGCCGCGGTGTTTTGAAACTAAATGGTTGTCAGGTAAATAAAAACTATGTTGTAATGGAATTTTCACAGATGGCGGTGTTCCGTCGGTTCCATACAAACTTTAATATTATATCTTATATTATTTGTAATCCATTTTTTTTTCAATTTTTTATTCTGTTATCCGGAGCAGAGAAGAATCCAATAAACCAAATATGATTAAAATCTGTTCAGCCGATATCGAGTGTTCGCACTAACCCGAATTTCTTTTATATTATTATAGGTAAAAGGTTTTTTTTTTTTTCATAAAATAAACGACATCCAAATAGAGAAGTTGATGGAATTTTGTCCCCAACGAAAATATTCATAAAACAAAATAACAAGTTTTTACGATCAGCCTTCTAGATTTTCCATTTCCAATTTTAATTGGACATAAAATGCGGGAGGAAATAAAAAAAAACTATGTGCGGACAATAAAACTGAAGATGAGCTCTCTTTACGCATCAGACAAGTCTTTATATAGATCGTCCAATACTGCGAAAAGCAAAGATTCAATTAAATTCCCCTATAAAAAATGTTAATTATAATGAGATTATCTACATAGATAATATGACCTTTGTTATATGTCTGAATCAAAATCTATCACCAGTTTTTTGGCATTGTGATGACTGAAGATCCTTTAGAATGAAAAAATACCTACCTAAGTTGATTGCACCAACCTTAATATGCACAATATAGCCATGCGAGATATACCAGCGATACCAGCTTTCGGAGCACTGGAAGTTCACTGTTTTTGTTATCTGATAATATAATTTTGGCAGAGATCCTTCGGGATAAGTCCTCCCTTTAAACTGTCAAAACTACTGTCACCACACTGTACTTTGAAACAATAAAGGTATATTTATTTATTTATTATTTATTTAATTTTTTGTTTGTATTTTTCAGTAATAAATAAAAATAATATAATAGGTAAGTTGTCATTGTATGAAATAGATATTGCATTAAAAAACTAGATAATAATGATTTTAGTTCAAATTTTTGTAGTTTGTTTTCATCAAGTCAAAACTTATTATAATAAACATCCTATGACAAATATTATTGATTAATTCTTTTGATGATTAAACTCGATATTTTCTTTTAAACACTCTGTAAACCCCACCCGAGTATTTTTTCATGCTTACTTTTCAGCCTTCTTCTTGTGTCCAGTATATTGAACAAAGGCCTCCCACTTGGACTTCCATACATCTCTTTCGGATGCGACTCTCTTCCAGTGCAGGCCCGCTACTTTTTTAACGTCGTCAGACCGTCTCCTCTGGGGCCTACCCACGCTTCTGCGTCCTGGTCTAGGCCTCCAGTCCAGCACCCTCTTGAGCTTTCACATGACTTGCCCAGTTCCACGACTGTTCCGCGAATCTTTGGGTCACATCTGTTTCTGGTTTTTTCCCTTATGCAAACATTCGTTTTGGGTCACTAAGTGAATTATTCAAAATGCTTCTCTCCATTGCTCTTTAGTGAGTAACCCGAAGCTTAAGCATAATGCTTTTCGTTAGAGCGGACGTCTCGAACCCATAACTTACCTACTCAATATTCCAAAACTCTGATCATTTGGTGATGGTTTCATACAACACTTTTTTTTTCAGAAAACAAAGGAATTGTTCCATCTTTTCGAACATTGCCCAGCTAACAGAGTCGGCTAAGCTATAATAATCATGTAGCATTGATTTCATCATTGTTCTTTTAACCGCAAATGGAAAACGTGATTGGCTTTGATGCGATTCACTTGCCAAAATCTCTCTTAAACTATACATTTGTATTTTCAATACGGTCTGTAAATCTTTTGAATATAGAGTGGGTCAAACGTAGCTTTAAAAAAAGAACATAGGTTTTATTTGTGCTTGTTCCGATTTCAAACGCGAATTTTGAATTCATTTGTTTTGTTTTTATAAACACGAATGGGATGAATATTTTGTTTGTGCTCTAACCAAAAGTGACTTGCCAATTTTTAAGAAATAAAATGGATGCTTTCGTATCAGAGTTGATTTGATTTCGCATGAGTGTTTTTGGTTTTTTTTTAATTTATTATCAAAGCAAATGCGAACGAAATGGGTGAATCAAAAACACAAGACCCAAATATACGATTGCTATTTTGTTAATCTCACAGATCACATATTCTTTTGCACACCCGTATAAATTGAATTTTGACTCAATTTTTTCTGCTTTCAACATATTTTGTTCGAATAATTCTTATATAAATGCCATTTTAGAGATATTTCCTGAATAAAAAAAGGGAATTTAGAATGAAAATAACAATTACGTCACAACTACAGACGACATCTTGCAATGAAAAACATCCTTTTTAGGCCAATTTAGGATTTTTGTATCTGGTATTAAATCTAAAAAACTTCATTAACATCGTTTCTTAAAAAATGCTCATCTATATACCTTTATCCAAACGTTTTTTTCTGAATACCAACTGGGTACGCTTTATTCAATCAAATCAGTACGTAGTATCCACGTACCTACCTATTCAAACTAAATTCTCAACTATTTTTTATTCAGAAAAAAACATATAGGTAGGTATTTGCAATATGTTAAGTGCTATCGATTCAACAAGTAAGTAAGTGCTTATTCATTATTTTTTAAGTAGGTTTGGATTTACCTATTACAAAATAGGACCTACCTATTTTGGACCCATGCTAGAGGATCCATTGGTCGGTGCATAATATCACAAAATGATGAGGTACTGAGTAGAGCAGGGGAAAAAGGGAGCTTTTAAAGAGTTGCCCAACAACATGATAAATGGATAGGCACCCGATTCTGCACTTTACCGTCATCAAAGGAGGGATTGATGGCAGAAACCATGAAGGCCGCCCCATAGTTAACTAAATATATAGACCAGGTGATTGGGGACATGCGTTGTAGCGCCAACAAAGAACTAAAGAGGCTGGCCGGTGAGAGGGAGAAGGAAGGTGAGGAACAGAGTCGGCATGCTTGGTGCAGAACAATCTTAGGACTGTGACTCAAAAGAAGACCTATTTTTAATCAAGATTTAAAAATACTAAATTTATAGGCTAGAAATTATAATATAGTTTAGCGTTAACCCACTTGTTACGGATATAACTTTTTTTGTAGTATCACTGTGATTTTTGATACACTGACTAATCAAGGCATTATTCAATCAGGAAAAATTGTTAAAAAAATCTATATGTTACGGAAAAGCAGGAAAATGGTGTTTGATATACGGAACGCTAGTAATATGGACTACTGTTTATTGGATGTTCATAGAACTTACACACTTCAAAAATAATTCACTAGTTTCTGAAAGTATGTATTTGTAACATAGTAAATCGATTTAAATGTTATGAACAACCATACTTTTAATCAGTCTGAAGCAGTATTGTATAGGTAAAAGCATTTTTTAGGATAAAGAGACATTTTACAATGTTTTAAATAAAACATAGCGGTTTTATGACATACCGCACATCGTAGTTGTTCACATAATAATAATATCATCACTTCACTCAATCACTTTTCTATACATAGGTGTCAGTATAGCCGGCGGAACCTATTGCCTGAGGCAATTTTTTCCAGTCAACCGGTCCCGTCCATAGGTACCATACCATAGGTTTCTAAAAAAACTCGTTGGAACACTCCTTCGGAATTTTAGATGGTCATATTCTCCCTCATTGATTTATAAAGTTGCCAGACATTGTGCAAAGTCATAATATATTTTCTAGCTAGACAATGCAAAATAAGGCAGAAGTACCTTGAATACTTTTGCGATATAAACTAATGTTCTTGTCTAATCTATCGACGCCTCCCTTATTGTTGTAAGCTTTGGTAGCAGCTGGTTGATCAATTTGAATGTATCGCTTAACTAGCTGATTCCAGTCTTGGTCGCTTATCCAAATGAGCAAATGGAACCCTGCATTCTTCATCATCACTTGACGAAGAATTTTCATCGTCAACTTCTGCGTGGGCCCGCAGTTATGACCCAGAAAAGTTGTGTAGGGTCATTTCATTTTCATCACCAGAGTCCTCATCAGTTGTCAGCATTACAATTTTCCAGCGGGAAAATAATTGTAATCGAGTCAGGAAAAGACTCGTCTTCATTTGCCTCCAGCTCCTCGATAATTTCATTGAGTGTCGAAAGTTGTGACGTGAAAAAAATGCGACACCCATATTACTAGCGTTCTTTTTACGGAACACCAAATTAATAGTCGAATTATGAATAGATAATATTAGAAAGAAGATTAGATGGCTACCAGTTTATAAACAGTATACTACATTCTTGCATATTTTGAAATGAAATACTGTCAATAAAAAATACATATTTCAGCACTCACCTTGAAACACTCTTCATAAATTTGAAGTAAATAACAATGCGAGCACAGTTTAAATTTCGAGCTCGATCGAGCTCAAAACATAACTGACCGACAAAGGGACATCTCAGCTAACGTGTAACATAAATAATGTAATTCGAAATTACCCACATTAATTGTAATATTTTTATTTCTATGGTGATCCGTATATCAAACGGTAGTAACAAGTGGGTTAATGTGATACAGTGTTACAAAGAAACTTAGTTTGAAAAAAATCTATAAGAATACATTGGAGATGTAGGTACTCATAGCATAAAAAAAATCTGCAAAATAGCCAGCTTTTAAGCTACTGATATGATGTCTAAATGCAATATTCCTGATTTCGTAATAGGACAAAAATCAGATGCGTTGAAGATCTCTCCTGAAACCCTCGAGCAAAATAAGTTTTCACAAAAAAAAAGTATGGGAAAACCTTAAACGACAGTGAATGAAAAGAGGAAGATTCCGAGCTATTCAAAAATCCAATAGAATCTAAATAAAACCACACATGCAGAAAAGCAAAGGAGTCAAAATACAATCTGGTTTCATCACAATGATAGGGATATAAAAGTGAAAAAGTAAAATTGAAGGATTTTCAAAATTCGCAACAATAAAATCTCCATACTTAGTGATTTCAACCCTCCTATTCCCATACAAGAGCGGCACCCCTGTCGTGTTTGCGAGGGATGAAGGGTTAGGTAATATCATTATGTATTTTAATGCTCAAGATATTGCCTTTTTTATTTATGGTTTTTCCGTATTATATCATTGTTATTATTATTTTTTCAGTGAGATCCGATCCGATAAAGTGGCCAACCTCATTTTAATGATATAATCATATAGGAAAAAAAGAACAGAGAACATTGTAAGGGTCGCAGATATATTAGGTATAACCTGTGTTATTATTGAAGGTTGTTTATTTTTATTGGTAAGGTACCATAATAAAAATAATATTATGGATATGTACCTAAAAGGGAGGCTCTTAAAATGGATACAACCCTGACAATATTGTAAGTGCTCGATAACTCAAAACAGGCAATATTTAGAGAGTTTTTTTCTTCTTTTAGAGAAGGAAATAACGGATATTGGTAAAATCTAAATATGGAATTATAGGCTCGTTTTTTTTTAAGTTCTATTTTTATTCATATAAGGTACCGAATTTAAAAAGTCTTTTACGAGTGTCCCGTACGAGTAATAAAGTTCCTTGTGAATTCTCGATCGGTAACGGTATGACGGTCTATATCTTCACACGAATTTTTGGTGTCTTTACCTTGAAGTGGTTCATTTTTCCTTTAAAATCAGGTTTAAAACATGAAGGTTATTATTTGTAGCTTGGACTTGAAATTTTATCAAAATTAATCGATGGAAAATCTACGATCACTCTACTTCAATTTTAGTGGAAATCTTCCTAATGATCAATGTTTGTCCTGCTTGAACTAAAAAATGCTCTTAACAAACATTGAACTAAATATAATATTCAAAGTTGATACACAAAAATAATATACTTCTACTTCTTTTTCTTCTTCCTGGCACCCACTTATCTGTTGACTGTAAGTTGTAGACTGATCTTCTCATCCTGAGGCAGTAGGGATCTTCTTTCGGTATGCCGTTTCTATAAAGAATCTTTTTGCAATGCATCGAATCTTGTTGTCATGTAAAAAATTCATCGTTGACCCTTTGTTCATTCTAAGAATTTCTAAATACCTATACGATGATATGCATTCTAATCGTCAAACTCTCATTTTTACATAGATTATAAAATGAGAGTTTGACGAAGAAATTATTTATGATTCAAAAGCCATGAATTGGCGGATTTTTTATGGCATTATAAAATTGACCACAAAATAAACGATATCTTGAAAAGTTATTTCGCTACATTAATTATTTTAAATTTGCTTAAAATTTAATGTTATGTGCAATGATTTCATAAAGGTACGTAATAGAAATTCAGGGAGTGGATTCATAAGTGAATAATCATTAACATTTCGTATGGGGACATCAGCATTCTGTCAGCATATTTTGCGCTTAATGTCCTTATAACTTGGTTAACTCCCAGACACTCCGACAACTCATGAACTTCAAGGGACGATCATTCCGGAGTTATGTCTGGAATATATTGTAATTATACGGGACCATCATACTATTTGCACCCTTCTGAATTCAAGGGATAATGAAGGTAAAAACTACAGTTTATTCGAGAAAGTTAAATATTTTGTATAAGATGTTGAAAGGATTCATGGAATAGCAAATAAATTAGTGATTTAATAATGTTTTAAAATCTTAAAATACAAGACGAGTAGAAGAATGAATCAATGAACATATCTAAATGCAATGAAAACAATCGACTCTCTCGAAAGAGAGAAAGAAAGACAGGGGATTTTTTTCAGAAAGACAGTTTAATATGTTTAAAAACGAACCCCAAAAGTTTATGACGTTCAATGCAATTCTTATAGCATCCATGACGTGTGATGCGGGAGTAAAACTTGAAATATCGGTTATGAATGAAAAATCTAGAAGTTGGTATAAATGCTGTAGAAATGAGATATTTACTCATAGGATACGCGGATGTTGAATGATTATAGTTAGTGTGTTTAAGAAAGGATAACTTATAGTAGGAATGAAGCATATTCTAGACTAGAATGAAAGTTAAAAAATTGAGGTAGTTCCAGCACGTTGAGAAATAATAATAAAAAGGATATATAAATCTGAAGAATTAAATAAATGAATCTGTGCTCACTCAAAGTGAACACAAATACGCTCTTTGACTCTTTCACAGTAAGCTACTTAAAGCTTGTGTCGTGAAAGAGGAAGATGGTCACCTGGGATCGAACCCACGACCTCCGCACGAAACAGTGCGAGAGCCGACGTCGTAACCTCTAGTCTACCAACCACTTCATAAGAGCCATTTTAGTAGGGACAAGTCAGAAGCTTAGGAATAGTAGACAATGTACTATGCTGATTGTGTTGTTGAATTAAGCCTGGAGATAAGATAACCTTGCCTTTAGATTTGCCTTAAGATTGCGTTAAGATAACCTTGTGTTGTTGAATTAAGCCTTGAGATAAGATAACCTTGCCTTTAGATTTGCCTTAAGATTGCCTTAAGATAACCTTGTGTTGTTGAATTAAGCACAAAGAGGTTTTCTGGATAGGAAAGAATGGAAGTCCTTAATATCTGACTACCCCCTCCGGGAAACGGCGTGATGAGTGAAAGAAAGAGATTTAATTCACGTACCTATATCCAGTAACTTTAGGATAGGTTTTTAAAATACAATAAAAACTGGCCATTTATTAAGAATGTTAGGTATTTCCAAAAAGTCCGACCGCATTCAGCTTTTGGCGTCATAAACGGAATTAAAAACAACCATTGTTGCTTTGTTTCCAATATTATAATTCACCAACTTAGGGAGAAACTTTTAAATACACCCTATTCAATTAATTTAAAGTTTTTCAGCATTTTAATCATTGTTATTACTTCGCCAACAAACAGAGCCCCTTATTAATTTGTGGTCTGAAAGGGAAATTTAATCTCGCGGTATTGTTAATAGCTACGCTTTTAATGATTTAACTCCAACATTTATGGAGTAAAAAAAAAAGTATGGAGAAAATTCCGCAACGAAAACAAACATTTATGAGAACAAACATTCCGAAAAGTTTCTGATAGTATTTAAAGTCAAGAAATCGATGTCTGTCTTCTCAGAAACACGTGCAGAAAAACAAATGGAATCAACCTAAATATTTTTAACTAGCTTTCCCGATAGACGTTGTCCTGTGATCCTTACTATGAATATTTGAATCCGAATTTGTATAATTGGCTCATTACCTTTTAACCAATGTAATTAAATCAATGCATCTGTTTCACACCATATATTTTCCATCGACATTATGTCAATCGCACCAACTATCAAACAACTAATACAGTTCCTGTCAAACTATAATTTAATTTAAATTTTTCAAATTTGGAATAAATTTTATTTTGTTAAAGTACTAAGAAGGTTACCTAGATAAAGTTTTTTTTGGTTTTCTAATTAGCCACTAAACTTTCTTAATCTTTCTTTTCCTCCTTCTCCTGATAAAAGCCAATACGACAGAAAAAGAATTAGCGAAATCGGTCCAGCCGTTTAGGCGTGATGCGATGACATCGAAAATAGCTCTCCATTATTAATTATAACCATAATTAATTAATTAATCCAAATATTTTTGTTTGTTTTGTTTGCCCATTCTGGCCATTTTTTATTTACTTTTCTCACTCAAAGTGAACGCAAATACGATTTTACCATCTTTTATAGAAGGAAAGAAAAAATGTGAAAGAGGAAGATCGAACGATGGGGTTAGATATGCAAGTAGGCAGCGTTTGTTTGAAAAAAAAGCAGTGATCAACTTCACGGTCACAATCTGATTATTCGATTTTCTACCTTTTTTTACATGATGCTTCCAACCCTGCATTCAGTTAGAGAACGATGCTCATATTCTTTGCCGGTAACCTCAAGGAGATTCCTTATTTCAATAACTGTAGTCGACAGGACTACGACCAGTGGTGGATGGATCTCAAAGCAGGTCCAGTGGCGTCTCAGGTCTCCAGGAGTGGTGAGTGAGAGAGGAGAGAGAAATGAAACAGCGATGCTTGTCCAGAAAGGCAGAAGTTCTAAGAAGTTCAGTCCCAGGAGTGTTGCTAGTCTTCAGAGTCTAGATGGTTACCGTAGTACTGAACTCCCCAGCATCTGCCACCTTTATTTATACTAATCTTTGACCAATGACATGTGTTGTTTAATTAGCCAATCACAGGCCCCCATTTAGTCCCCAAATGCAATTTATTTTTCACTACAAATTTGGTACATATGATCAATTATTAAAACTATTTCCTAAGTTACAATGTATTGTTATATAAATTTATACAGAAAAATAAGTAATAAACATGATTATAAATAAAAAGGAACTATAATTAAAGGGATATTCCCGCAAAATCATTTTACGTGGTGTATGTATGGAGCAGCGCCCACTGCCCAGTGCTTCGTGTCCACATAGGATCTACCTGTATGGGAGTGCGGGCGCGCCGCTACCGTGGTACACATCTAATAATACGTAGATTTGTCGTATTACTGCGGGCGGGCCATGCACACACCACTTTTTCTGATAATTTACTTCAATTAAACAAACAATAAAAGGCACATTTATAAATTTGGATTACATTTTTAGCATGCTCTCTCCGCGGTTGTAAGCATTTTTGGAGTCTTAACTTTTATGCATGTATGCGTGAATATAGTATACACACGGTATGAGTGTGTGCGTTAGCGCAGTCCTCTTGCCGTAGAGGCGAGAGACGCGTGCGCTAGAAGGAGCATGATTCCAGCAGCACACAGTGTAGATCGAATTTATAAATATGGGTGACACAAAATTTAGAATGATGCAAAATACAATATTGGAAATTTAAATATAGTTGATGAAATGAGTGTGGTTCGTCACAGCCTCCCCGTGGAACGATCCGTTCCACTAACTTGTACGACACTCATTTTTCTTTATCACGATTATTTTCACAGCTGGTCGAATGTACTCTCCAGTAGCAGTCTTCACTTTCACCGCTCGCACCTGTCCATCTGCTGCTGGCTTTGCTTCTATGATGATGCCTTTGGGCCAATAATTCCTAGGTTGTTTAGAGTCTGCTATCACCACCACATCGCCAACTTGTAGAGGTTCAACGGTTTTGTGCCACTTTTTTCTTTGGGCCAGTGTAGGTAGGTACTCACGAACCCATCTTTTCCAAAAGTGATCGGCCAAGGTTTGTGCGAACTTCCATTGCGATCTTACGCATCTTGTTGGCTCAAGATTGTTTGTATGAGCTGGTAAATACATATTTGCTCCCATCAATATATGGTTTGGTGTTAGCGGATTGTCGTCTTCAGGATCGATAGTTACGTGTGTGAGTGGTCGATTATTGACGACATATTCTACCTCTGTGAGTAACGTTAGAAGTGTTTCCTCACGTGGTACTTTTTCTTTAAGAACTACCATCAATGAGCTCTTTACGCTTCTTATCATTCGTTCCCAGGCGCCACCCATCCAAGCCGAGGCTGGAGGAATGTATGACCAGCTAACGCCTTTGTTCGCCAAGGTATTTTGGAAATCGGCATTCACTTGTAAATTCTTGATGGCTTGTCGCAATTCTTTCTCAGCTCCGTGAAAATTTGTGCCATTGTCACTGTAGAATATATCGGGCCAGCCTCTACGAGCAGCCATGCGTCTTATTGCCATAATGGTGGAATCTGCTGAGATGTTCGATGATAATTCTAGATGAATGGCTCGTGTAGTCATACATGTCATGATGACCCCATATCGTTTTTCTCTTCTGCGGCCAACAGCAACTAGCATTGGTCCAAACATATCAATTCCACATTGGCTGAACGGTCGATTGTAGCATTGTACTCTGGCTTCTGGAATTTCTCCCATCAAGGGTGGAGAGGAGATCTTTCTTGCAACTTTACACTGAACACACTTGTGTACCACTTCTCGAACACTGGATCTCAGATGTAACATCCAGTACTTTTTTCGTATCTCAAATGTTGTTCGTTCTGTTCCTCCATGTAAACATTCTTCATGTGCCCGCAAAATAAGTAGTTTAGCGAACTTATGCTTCCCGTCAATAATAACGGGTGACCTTGTATTGGCATCGAATGATTGTTTTGTAAAAAGACGTGACCTCATTCTGAGTACACTATCTATGTATATGGGGTTGAGTGAGTATATGCGACTATTATTAGAAACAGTTTCACCGTTTTTCAAACTTTCAATTTCTTGTAGAAATGATTCATGTTGGGATTGTTGAACCCATTGTAGTTCGGCGTTTTTTATTTCATTAGCGGTAAGTGTTTCTCCCCTGGTACCTCTTTTTTGACATCTCTGGATAAATCTTAGAACCCACGCAGTTGTTCTTATCAATCTATTTATTTTGGAGAATCTATTAATATCTGGGAGTCCGTATGATTTTTCAACTTTGCAGATTGTAAGCACGTGACCCTTCATCTCGTTAAGTGCATCACTGTGATTCTCAAACTTTGTGGGTTGCTGTGGCCAACTTGCTTCACTTTGAGATAAGAAAGTAGGACCATGGAACCATTGCCCCTTTTCAGTCACGTCTGGTGGCTCTGTGTCTCTAGTTCCCATATCAGCAGGATTTAATTTCGATGGTACCCATCGCCACTGAGAAGCTTCTGTTAGCTCATCGATTTCACCAAGTCTATTTGCCACAAAACTTGTATAGCTCCTTGGATCTGAGCGTATCCATTGCAAAACTGTGGTAGAATCAGTCCAGTATATAACTTTTTCTATTATGCAGCTACTTTGATTTTTTATAGTTGCCGCCAGTCTGGCTCCCATCAAGGCTGCTTGCAGCTCTAATCGAGGAATAGAAAGTGGCTTAAGAGGTGCCACTTTTCCTTTACTGGCTATGAAACTAACTCGATGCTCACAGTTTGCCACCTCAACCATATACGCCACTGTGCAACAAGCACTTTCGGAAGCATCACAAAATATATGTAGAACCACTGGTAATTGTTTATTAGTGATAACACATCTAGGCACTGAACACACGGAGTCTCTGATAAGTTCAAAATATTTTTTCCACTTCTCATGTTGAGATTCACTGATTCTCTGGTCCCACTGAAGACCGCTTCGAAACACCTCTTGTAACAGAATTTTGGCCTTGACCGTGATACAAGTGAGAAACCCACAGGGGTCGTATAACTGCATGACGGTACTCAACAGCTGACGCTTTGTAGGTATTTCGTCATTGAATTTAGTTTCAATGTCAAATTTCAAAATAAACTTATCGGATTTCGTGTCCCACTTTATACCAAGAATTCGTTCGCTATTGTCACTTTCACTCATAATGTTTACACAGGATTTCACTTTAGCACTCTCTGGAAAATGTTCTAATACCGCTGAGTGATTTGAAGCCCAATTTGTGAGCTCAAATTTGCCACTTTTTAACACACTGTCAACACTTGTCACGATAGTCTTTGCTTCTTTTACACCATCAAATGCTTGCAGGTAATCGTCCATATAAAAGTTGTTTTCGATGCTGTTCGCCGCCTCGGAATGTATTTCGCGTGCTGCTGATTGAGCAATTTTGTTTCTTACATATTGCGCGCTACTGGGAGAACAAGTAGCTCCGAATATCATCGACGTCATGACATATGTTTTTATATCCTCTTCTTTATTTTGCCGCCAGAGAAAGAGTTGAGCCTGCTGGTCTTCTTGCAGTATTTTCACCCGCAGAAACATTTCCTTGACATCCGCGGCTACCGCGATGGGACCTTCCCTGAACCTCATCAAGCAACCCACCAATGAGGCAAGTAGGTCAGGTCCGGGTAGTAGAGCGTCGTTTAAGGACATACTTCTACATTTGCTCGCTGCGTCAAAAACAATTCTTAGTTTTCCTGGTTTCTTTGGGTTGACCACTGCAAAATGAGGTAGATACCATCGTCGAGGGTGTGGTAGCATTATTTCGTCATCTCGGACTTCTCTTGCGTAGCCTTTCTCAATATATTCATTTATTTTTTTTGAATATGCTATTGCTAATTGCGGTTCTTTTTCAAACTTTTTCTCCAGATTCAACAATCTGTTGATCGTACACTTTTTGTTTTCTGGTAAGCCAATTGACTCGTTCTTCCAGATGAGTCCAGTTTCCCAGTGGCCATTATTTAATTGTTTTGTTGTAGTGCACATTATATTTTCGGCTCGGGCATCGTTTTTGTTTACACGCGCGGGCCCTGTTACACCAAGTGAATCTATGGCGTAATGTTGTTTAATAAGTTGACTCAATTTTTCGTCTGCCTCCATCTGGATGTGCGTTACTATTCCCACTGTAGCAACATTCTCTCTGTCGTCGTTATGGGTATAACCATGCGAGCACCAGCCTAGCTAGGTTCGCGATACGATTTTCTTTCCGGTATCCACACCTATCTCTCGTGTAACTATGAGAGATGCATTGTCCTGACCTATGAGTATCTTCGGGACAACCATTTTTACAGTTTTTCCGCTATTATAGCGTTGCGCAGGCAGTTGTAATTTGCTGACGGTGTGGGCTCTTATGTCAAACTTGTTATTGAGAGTGATGTTGACAACTTTAGATTGGCTTTCGTCTGCACACATGCCCTTGGCCCCGTGTATCCTCAGAGGATGTATTTCACCCACTGCCCCCACCGTATGCACTATTGAGTTGTCTACAAGAGTTACGCTGCTACCCTCATCAAGCAATGCGAAGGAGGAAACTGTTTTTATCGGTCCGCGAATTTCAACGGGTACAATTTTTAACGACACTGACCCGTAAGAGTATGTATTGGCAACGCACAAATTGTCTTGAGGAGGACTTCTGTCTTTATGTAGAGTAGTATGATGCGCGCCGTTGCACTCTGACACACCGCACTTGACACTACATTTGTGTTTCAAAGAATATTTATGGTCCACGCACTTAAAACACAAATTGTACTTTCTCACAGTCGCCCAGCGATCATTAATTGTCATTTTTATAAAATCATTACACTTAAACAGTTTATGCGGCCTTTCACATAGTTCACATTTCACTACTTGTCTATTTTCACTTTGCACACTATGCGTGTATACTTGTTTGTTAAAATTACCACTTTTAAAGTTCCCCGCCCTTTCTGCCGCACACGACAAATGTAAATCGCAAACTTCTTTTAAAAACTTAGAAAAGTCGGCGACATTTCGGGTACGACGATTATTTGTACCTTGCTGTGAAGCCATCCACCAACTCTTCATGTGTGTTGGTAGTTTATTCACTAACTCGGATAGCAATCCGGGTATATTGAGATAGTCATTTTTTATCTGTCCCGCTACCGACACAAAATTTTTAATCGTCACACTGAATCGATTTAGTTCTTCGTTACTCGGTGAATCGGATAATCGCGGAAGACGCTTCACTTTGTCCAACATACCTACTATAATCACTTCCGGTCTACCGAACTGATCTTCTAGAGTTTCCATTGCTTCGGATACTCCACTCGGATACAACAATAAGCCGCTCACAGCTTCTTTGGCTCTTCCTTTAAGCGCTTTCTGCAATCTCATGAGATTTTCGGCGTCAGATAGATCGCATGTTTGGCTCGAAACTTCATACTGGGCTTTGAAGGACGGCCATTCAAGTGGATTACCATCAAAGTATGGTAAGTCTCGCGAAGTAGATTGTCGCGCCATGAGAGCGCTTAGCTTGATCACACCGTCGTCTGATTTAATGAAACTGTCTCTTCTGGAGCAGGACTCTCCAGATTTTTCTGGTGTAAAACACTGCACATTTTCATTTCTCGTTCCCGAATTCACTACACGAGTTGGTGAAGTAACCGTTTCACTTTGAACTGATTCGCGGAACTCGGAACTCTGATCCCGTACAATCGGAGCAGCACTGACATTCGCTGGCATTCGGTTGCCCTCCAGTACCATTTGACTTAGTTGGGCCTGGCTCTCCATCAACCTCTCGAAAGCAGTATTGATGTATGAAAGAACCGAATCCAGGTCCGCACGCCTTGTCTTCTCGAACTCGCATCGTGACAACATTTCGCCCGCGGACCCCCCGGGGGTCGATTCGAGAACGCGTGGAGTACCACCTCGACTTTCCTGACCAGCGTCACTCGCCCACTGTCCTTGACATGGGTTTGGTGGAACGTAGCTATCTTCCGAGCCCTGAAAAGGGCTGTCTGCACATTCGGGGTCCTGAAAAGGACCAGCATCATCGGTTTCAGTCTCTCTCACTATTTTTCCAGACCGCAGTGGCCCCGGCATCCTGCTGTTGCTGACTCCGTCCGGCAATGAAGGACCAAAATGTAGTCGACAGGACTACGACCAGTGGTGGATGGATCTCAAAGCAGGTCCAGTGGCGTCTCAGGTCTCCAGGAGTGGTGAGTGAGAGAGGAGAGAGAAATGAAACAGCGATGCTTGTCCAGAAAGGCAGAAGTTCTAAGAAGTTCAGTCCCAGGAGTGTTGCTAGTCTTCAGAGTCTAGATGGTTACCGTAGTACTGAACTCCCCAGCATCTGCCACCTTTATTTATACTAATCTTTGACCAATGACATGTGTTGTTTAATTAGCCAATCACAGGCCCCCATTTAGTCCCCAAATGCAATTTATTTTTCACTACAAATTTGGTACATATGATCAATTATTAAAACTATTTCCTAAGTTACAATGTATTGTTATATAAATTTATACAGAAAAATAAGTAATAAACATGATTATAAATAAAAAGGAACTATAATTAAAGGGATATTCCCGCAAAATCATTTTACGTGGTGTATGTATGGAGCAGCGCCCACTGCCCAGTGCTTCGTGTCCACATAGGATCTACCTGTATGGGAGTGCGGGCGCGCCGCTACCGTGGTACACATCTAATAATACGTAGATTTGTCGTATTACTGCGGGCGGGCCATGCACACACCACTTTTTCTGATAATTTACTTCAATTAAACAAACAATAAAAGGCACATTTATAAATTTGGATTACATTTTTAGCATGCTCTCTCCGCGGTTGTAAGCATTTTTGGAGTCTTAACTTTTATGCATGTATGCGTGAATATAGTATACACACGGTATGAGTGTGTGCGTTAGCGCAGTCCTCTTGCCGTAGAGGCGAGAGACGCGTGCGCTAGAAGGAGCATGATTCCAGCAGCACACAGTGTAGATCGAATTTATAAATATGGGTGACACAAAATTTAGAATGATGCAAAATACAATATTGGAAATTTAAATATAGTTGATGAAATGAGTGTGGTTCGTCACAATAACCAAAATTCAAACTGTAAAAGTTGAAAGAGTGAAGACGTTTATATCACTAGTGTATGTAATATTTCATTTTTTCTGTACAAAAATATAACATTTTCAATAAACAATAAAAACCAAATAAAATATATTATTGAAGAGGTTCTGACCCAAAAACGTAGCAATATTGTCAAGATATTTGTGATATAAATAAGAGAGATAAATAATATTGGTAGCTGAATAGATTAAAAAGGTTTGTAAACATTAGTTCTTGATTCAAGATACACAAGTTAAGATCTTTTGGGACATCTTCTATACGCTCAAACAATCTTACTTACCTACATCCTAACATTCCATTTTCTATCTTAGTAAATATTAAACATAAATCATAAAACACTTTTCTTTCGGATTCGATGGGGGAAATTGTGTCCTTTTATTCAATTGAATGTTGGATATCGTCGCTTCGAACCCATAGCAACATAACTGAATATTTTGATGTTTGTAAATAAAACTAACTTTGCAGTATTACAATAGGTCATATATTTTTTTCCGAAATATTTTCGGTCGACTATGCGACCATCGTCAGCGGAGAGTTTATTAGACTCATTTATTAGACTCATCGCATCGTTATCGTTTATTAGACTGGTCGCATAGTCGACCGAAAATATATTTCGGGAAAAAATATATAACCTATTGTAATACTGCAAAGTTAGTTTTATTTATAAACATTTATATTGTCTACGTATTACAAAGTTGAAAATAATGTTTTCGAAGAATTAATAATTTGAATTTTTTTAGAAAAATATGTGTTTAATTTTGTGAAAGTTCTTCTGTTATCCTTTAAACATCATCATAAACATACTTTCTTGATATTAACGAGATATATACGTGCATTTTTGATTAACTTGTTCACTTGTCCCGCGTCTTCACCGATTGGGTTACGAGTATGCTGGTCGTATTGACTTCTTTGACACCAGCATCGGCCGACTTAGGAGGATCACCAAAGAAGCCTTCTGATAGTCTATCCTTTGCATGCATGCACTCACCGGAGTCTGCATCTTTTAATAGCCCTTCCTACTTGCCTGTCTTACTCTTTAGGCTTGAAAATTCTCTGTGTCTCTTGATTGCATTTTTCTTATGTGAATTTGATTCTTATTTGAATCAATTGTTGTTTTGTATAATTGTTGCAGATCAGAGTCTTCGTCTCTTCAGTGAAACCACTTTGATTGTTTTTTTTTTGTATTTTGTTGACGGATTCATTGTTAACTTTGTATTGTATGTTTATTGTATTGCCAACTATTTTGTGTTTGACTATATTATAATTGTAAAAGGCCTCGGCCGTGTATTTATTGAAAATAAAAAAAAAAATAAAGTTATAAACTTTGATATTTTTACCTCGGTATAGGTGCATGGGAAAAGTTTTTGATACGCTTTGACGTGATGTACGAAAAAACTATCCGATACTGTATGTAATGCCTGCATTCTACTTGCATCCAATTCTATTGCTGTGAATCTTCGACAGTTAGGATGACTCGTTGTGATTTAAGAAAGAAGAAGAAGGCATAATAATCCGCCAAATATTTAAATTTCAAAGATGATATCTAATATAAAAAATGCCATTGCAAAATGATTCGTCGGAGACTTATTCTGAAATAATATTAGAAAACTTGGTGAAGAGTTTTCGCGCTTGTCCTTCGACAAGTAAGTCAAGGGTATCGAGTAGGTTGATAGATACCAATAGATATCAACTCGATTGCTTCTGTTATTTTGTGTTTTTGTTATATTTAGAAGACTGTAGTGTAGGTAGGTATATAGTTTGTTTAAGATAATATTCCAACAGTCATATTTATAGTTTTTTTTATGCTTTGGGGCAACCAATCATCACCTGGGCTTCGAATCATTGTACGGTAGGTACATGTATTTTTCATAAACACATTATCTTGCTTGCCTAATTTCTATTTACATCATTATATAGGCAAGTTATTTTATACCAATATATTTATCATAATACGAATTCGATATGCATAGAAATGAAAAGCAGAACGTCTGTTGGGAAAGCTAGTACCTAATAAAATACAAATTACAATTTACTCGACTCAACCGATGACCTTTACACGATCTAACAACTGTAAAAATAATTGTTTTTTTTTTGTTCAAATTAAGAAATAATAATAATTGAAGTCCTTTCGAAAATGAAAACATGAAAAAAAAACTCTCGATTGTTTCGTTTGTTCGAAAAAAAAAACACGGGCATTAAACATAAAATAAAACAAATGTTTGTTTAGAAGAATTGTTCGTATTAAAAAATAACAGTAGCTTGAGTGAATATTATAATAAAATAAAACACTTATATTATATTGTTGTATAAATATTTTCACATGTTTATAGGGGATTGGTTCAGCATGTAGTGTAAACGCCAAAGCACAACATCATTTTTTTTGTGTACTGTTTATATTAGATATCCATAGATCGAGCGCAGTTTAATAGAGAGGTCGTGTTGCCTCCTTTTGCTCCTTAGTGGGTTCACAAAGGGAGTAATAATGGTTAAAATCGATCATAGCTAATTTAGATCGTAAATTTGAACATTTTTAAGATTGCTTTGTCAAAAATTGAACTTCTTTCAAAAATAATGACATGGATACGTCAAATTTGAAATGTTGTTAATATGTTCAAAGTTATTTAATACAGAAAATATTAATCTGTTCTCAATTTGACCACAGATAAATAAAAGATCTGCGTCGAAGATTATCAAATACATCGAAGTGTGTGTGAGCATGAAATGCATAGCATTACAGTAGTGTGCGTACAAAGTGTTTTTTTATTGGTTTAATCTATTTTAATGCATTTTTTATATTAGCATTCGCCACCCCTTCTCTATATCTATACTAATATATAAAGAGGAAAGATTTGATTTTTTGTTTGATTGTTTGTTTGCATCGAATAGGCTCCAAAACTACTGAACCGATTTGAAAAATTCTTTCACTTTTGGGAAGCTACAATATCGGCGGTGAACATATAGGCTATATTGAATTTCCAAAAAAAATCAAGAGAGGGGTCAAGTTTAGTAGAAATACCGCGCAAAGTAGTCACGGTGGTAAAGTGACGTGAGACGATACATTGCAATGCAATTATTCCAGATTAACATATGCTATAAAATATTTTGAAAAAGTCAGGGATCTGTATAATTATTTTTAAGTATCTATCTACCCGTGCGAAGCTGGGGCGGACCTCTAGTAAACTATATGTGTGCGAAATTTCATACTCCTCCGTCCGCGCAATTTTTGTAAAAATAGTCACAAAGTTTTTCCTTCACGTATTGATAATATTATAAAGATTAAAATTTATAATAATACAAATGAAGTGGTTGGTAGGCCAGCGGTATCAGTTGAGGCTTTCGTACCTACGTACAACCAGCATACTGAAAAAAAAAATTGAAAACAAAATTAAATGTGAAGTCAGTCACATACCTACTTCATGTGTGGCAAATAGTTCCTACCTTAACTTGACGCTCATTTTATTGTTCTCTATAATATAATGAACTTCATTACTATAAAAAGCGATCAAATATAAAAGTGTATTGTTGATTGGATCAAACAATATTGACGAGGAAGTATTTCATCATAGTGCTTTAAACAATAGGTATATAGGTTTTTTTTTTTTTTTTTTTTTTTTTTTTTTTATTTATTTATTTTTCCATTCAAGATATTAACAATAACAGATCCCGTTAAGACCAATAATCGGTCTTGTCAACAGGTTTCCATTCATTAAATTTCAAACTTCTTATAAACTACATAATCTGCTAGATCTACATAAATCTATAAACTACATAATATGCTAGTAATAACAATGACATTTTACAAGTATAATCTTATCTACGTATTTTCATATTATACATCTGCTTATTCAATAAGATAATATTAATTTTTTTTTTACTAAAAATCTTATAGTTTCGTTTTGGCATTCAAATAACAAGATAGTTTTTATTATACCTTTTTTCAATTCGTATTAAATTAAGAAAAGTTAGGTATAATTGCAATTCGTATTAAATTAAGAAAAGTTAGGTATAATTGCAATTCGTATTAAATTAAGAAAAGTTAGGTATAATTGCAATTCGTATTAAATTAAGAAAAGTTAGGTATACTTGCTATACATAAATATTCAATTTAACTATTAAGCTTTATCCGTTTTAAAAGTAATTAAAGTCTCAGTGTATTATATTATAAACTTTTTGGTACATCACAATTCAAATCAGGCCTTACACGGTTTTCTACTTAATTTTTTAAACTTAATTTTTTATATATCTATTCAAATTAATCACTTTACCACATTTTTGTTTGTCAAATTAATCACATTACCACATTTTTTATATATCTATTCAAATTAATCACATTACCACAAGCAGACAATAAAATCACTTCACTTCAGCCATTATAATATTACAGTTCATATCCACTGTCAATCAACCAATCTTTGATAGTTTTTTTCGATAGTTTTGTCCACTTATTTCTGGAGATTTGAGCTACAGACCTCGGGAGTTTATTAAAAATTTTCGGCACTATATATTCTAAAGTTCTTTCACCATATTTATTTATCGTTTTTGGGATAATAAGTCCGTTATTTTCAGTGAACCTTGTTCTAAAACCATGAATTAATCTTTTTTTGTATTTGTTTGCACCCAGATTATTTTTTATGATCTTTTCATGCAGTATTGCTCTTACTTTTAATAATCTAGTCACTTTGCACGCTATATTCTCATCAAAATGTCTGTCTGGTCTGGATTTGTATTTTGTTACTATTCGAAATAGGGAGTTCTGCAGTTGTTGAATTTTGTTTATGTTGGTATTGGAAGTGTGTCCCCAAATTGTGATCCCATATCTTATCAAAGATTCTCCTAGAGCCGTGTAAATGAGTCTTATTGTTGAAATGGGAACCAAGTTTTTAATTTTGTGTAGTCTGCTTATAACCGCTCTCAGCCGGTTGCTGAGTTTTATTACATGTTTTTCCCATTTAAAATGTTCATCGATAATTATCCCCAAATATGTGTAGCTTTGCACTAGTTCTAATCTCTGACAGTCGCAGTCACGTAAGCAATCATTGTGAATGCAGTTGAAATTATGTGAGACAATTGCATCGTTACCCAGTCCTCCAAATGCATGTGGACTTCTTATATGCATTATTTTCGTCTTCTTAGCATTAATTAATAACCCATAATCATGGGACCATTTTAACAATCTGTTATAATCTTGCTGCAATAACTTTATTGCTTCCGTTATTGATTCGTTTGATACAACAAGAGCAGTGTCGTCAGCATACACAAAATGTCGACAATGTTTAAATATGTTTTTCATTACTGAAACATATATAAGGTATAGTGTAGGCCCCAGTATTGAGCCCTGCGGTACACCTGCTTTCAATTCTTTTATATTGCTATGTTTTTCAGTAATTTTTACACAACATTTTCTGTTTTTTAAATAATTCTCCATCAGTTTCAAAATTCCACCTCTTATTCCTATATTTTCTAATATTGCTAATAGTAGTTTATGGTCTATTGTGTCAAAAGCTTTGGAATAATCTACGAATATCACAATTACATGCTTCTTATTATTTAGTTCGTTGTTTATATGGTTTCCGAAATCTTGAAGTAGTGTTTCTGTACCTTTTTTGTCCTGGTACCCATACTGAGCAGGGTCTATTATATTGAATTTGTTAATGTAATTTTTAAGTTTATTAGATAGATATTTTTCTAAAATTTTTTCAATGCTGGGTAGTATACTTATTGGTCTATAATTATTTAGATCCGTGTGCTTCCCACCTTTGTATATCGGTCTTATTATACTCGTTTTAAGTTCGTCTGGCACATATGTTTCCTTAATAATCTTGTTGACTATTTCTTTTATGATCGGGGCTAATAAATTTTTATGAGTCTTCAAGTCACACATTCTGATGTTATCTACGCCAGCTGATTTGGAATTTTTAAGTTTCGAAATAATTTCTATGATGTCCTTTGTACTCGCCGGCGGTAGATACATAGACTGCAGCTCTATTGTTAGCTGGGGTTCTATTGTTTTGAAGGGACATTTATGCAGCATTGCGTGCACCTTTGTTGTAAAATTATTACTCAAGTCTTCAAGAATGTTGTTAATATCATTGTTTTTAATAACATATTTTTGTATAACTTCGTCGCAATTACTTTTGGTCTTTCTTCCCATAATGTCATTTATTTTATCCCACGTTTTTTTGACGTCGCCCATACATGTGTAGAATTGGTTGTTGTAGTAATCCTGTTTTTGTTTCTGTATCTTACTATTAAGTTTGTTTCTGAATTTTTTATAACTGCATTCATATTCTTTGTTTGTCGGTGTGCTTTTCCATTTTTTAAATAATGAGTCCCTTTTTTGTATGTCTCCTAATAAATCGTTAGTCATCCAGGTTTTTGTTCGATCTTTTTTGCTTATTTTTTTAATTACGATATTGCTGTTGCAGTATATTTCTTCAAATGCTTTCTTTATTCCCATATACAGAGTCCTTGTTGTATTATTCTTATTCACTAATCCATTCCAGTCATAATCTTCGATCAGCCTATGGCATTTTTTTTCCGATATTTTTTTAATGCTGTTGTGTGTTTCCTTGCTGATATAGTCTTTGTTTTTCAAAGGTATATTGACTCCAATCATATAGTGATCAGCTATCATGTTTAGGCATACGCAAGATGAAACTGATTCTGATGTTATATTGGTTCTGACATAGACGTGATCAATACATGACGTCGTGATTTTACCTTCAACTATTGCTTCTCTAGTTATATCATTAATGCATTTGACCAAGTTTTTATTAATAAGCATGTTTTCATAGTCAGTTACGATGCTGTCATTTTCTTTGAGTAGGTCGATGTTCAAATCCCCAATCAACAAAACGTTTTCACTCTCCTTAATGTTTTCGTCAATAACGTTACTCAGCTCACTTATGCAATCTTTTCTATTTAAGTTTAAGTTTGGCGGTCTGTATACTGCTAATATGTAAACAGAAAAGTCACTACATCCTATTTTGCCAAAGATTGTTTCACATGATACACTGTTAACCTCTATTTCCTCAAAACAGTATTTGTTTTTTAAAAATATTACTAAACCGCCTCCTTTTTTATTAGTTCTGCTGAAATTATAACTTGTGTACCCATTTATTTGATACATACTTGTCAGAGATTCATCTATCGATGCTTCGCTTAATACTAATACATCTATGAGGTGGAGGGATGCTTTAAGTTGCAGTTGCAACACGTCCCAATATTTGGTAATAGATCTTATATTTACATGTACTGCTGTAATATTAGTATTTCTAGGAATATTTATACTTGATAACCAATTTTCCAAATTGTCCGTTCTAGAATAGTCAATCTCATTGTCATAATCTATGTATTCATAAGCCATATTGGAAAAAAAATATAGTTTTAACACTTCTATTCATTTAATTTCTCGGTTAATTGTACAATTGTACACTTTTAGTAGTCGACTTGTTGTTTAGCAATGTTAGACATTTTCTTATACACAAAGCAATTGTGGTTATTTGTTTTATGTCTTTCATCTAGGTTTGTCTTGAATTTTTCATTAGAATGTTTGCAATTAGTGCACAATGGTGTTTTGTCTTTATTCGCGCAGTCTTTGAAACTATGATTTCCCGCACAGTGTAAGCAAATGTTTTCTTTTGCCATACATTTGTATGACGTATGTCCAAATCCTTGACATTTATAACACTGTCTTACTGGATTTGCATCATCAACCTTTATTCTTTGCATTTTTATAAATAAATGCCCTTGTTCCATCACTCGTCTTCTAAGTTCTTTGTCTACTTCGACTATTGCATGTACATACTCTTTATTATTATACTTTATTACTTTTCTAATCGTAAATATATTCTTCACATCCTTAATTTTCAGCTTTTGGTTTAATTGATTGAAGTCGCTCTCCAAATTGTCCATGTTGTAGTCCTTATTAATGTATTTTAATATAATTGTTGGGTTTCTTTTGTCGGTATATTTAGGTAGGTATATTTTCTGATTTTTTTTAATAATAAACCTACGAATATAATAATTACGACTTCTTCGATATCTCCATTCTTTATTTGGACAAATTGGCATACCGTAGTTAGATGAAACGTATCGGAACATATTTCGTATATAGAGAGACAGGTATCCATATCATAATAAAAGTAATATTATTCAGACAATTTGCTGTACATCAGAATTTTTATTTATCTTTCTGAGATCCAAATAGAATTAGGATTTCTCTTAATGGAAGAGAAAACATTATTGTTATACAGGAAATATAGAGAATATACATTGTGTTTCTATACAGCATACAGATATAAAGAGAAAAAAAGCCGAGGAAAGAAATATTGTGTCGATAAGTTCCAGAAATATTTCGTTTCAACCGTAAGGCTCCCAATTTTTTTTTTTTATCTAGAACGGCTTATAAGCTGGAGCCTTCGACGAATAACTTTACGGTTACAAATATCTAATAATTTATCTTGGTTGATTACTTAGTATTTAAATGTTTTTATTTTACAATGCTGTTTCATTTAGGAATCAAGGTGAACATCTCCAAAAAAAAAACGTTGCTAGCCAAAATAATATCACACTCATTTATTCCAGAAAAAATCTAAATGAGGACGTGAGAGTATGATTGTATAAAGCTACTTTTTTTTTTTAAATTAAATGAGTTTAATTATGCAAATAGCTTCGTAATAAATCTGTCATTTTACCCTAAAAATTGAGAGTTGGTAAATATTTTCACTAAAATGAAAGTTGCCGTAGCTATATTATGTTCACCCGTTTAATAAGAAAACTGACTCATAATGAAAATGCATTTTTTTTTTAACACAAATACACTCCTTGACTCTTTCACAGTAAGCTACTGAAAGCTTGTGTCGTGAAAGAGGAAGATGGTCGGTGTATATAGTGCATAGTAGTTATGATGCGGAAATCGTTTGAAAATACTGTCAAAAA
Organism: Mystacides longicornis; assembly: GCA_963576905.1. NCBI lineage: Eukaryota > Metazoa > Arthropoda > Insecta > Trichoptera > Leptoceridae > Mystacides > Mystacides longicornis. The sequence continues at coordinate 8,644,044 of OY756434.1, forward strand.
TTTCGGGAACCTTCGGGAATATTGTTTTTAACTCCTTTGACGTCAACTGGAAACCTTACACACCATCTTCTGTACAAAAAATATATACCTTAGTACCTACTTATACAGTTTGAAATAGTCGAATTTTTGGGAACCTTCGGGCATATTTTTTCGTCCTCCGTTTAAGTCCTGAGTCGTCAACTGGGAACCTTCCGCCCCAAATATACAAGGCGATGTACTATACACAACAAACAAACAACATTCCGTATTTTTCTTTCACAGTGTTAAAAATAAAAAGCAAGTAGGTACGTACCTACCTAGATAAATATGTACCTACATTTATTTTTCTTTTTTTTATGTAAATTTACATAAGTATTATTATTTCTCTCACACAAACGCGACGGGATGTGAACAGTGCGAAAATGTACGGAGAGTTGTTTCCTTTTATTATTATTTTTCCTCAATTTTATTTATAAAATAACTAGCTTACACGACACACGTTGTCCTGTGGTTCTAACCCGAGGCGGCCCGTTCATCTGTACATAATGTGCACTTCAGAAGAAAAAGAAAAAACATAATTAATTCTATTGAGAAGAAGTCCAAGTCCAAACATAATTAATTCTATTGAAAAACATAATTAATTCTATTGAGTTAAAATAATAACATTAAAATATTTCCAAAACATCTATATTTCATTCGTATTCAAAGCTAAGGCGGAAACAACGCGAGAATATAATATGCGCGCGCAGACATTCTACCTTGCCCATGAGGCCGATCCTGCGTGTGCACATATTAATTATTAACGTGCCCGATAATTTTGTTGACTTTGTATGAAAATTGGAGTAAGTAAGTGGGATGGGTAAGAGTGGCAATTACTTTTGCGAGAATGAGAGGGAACTACGATAATTATTTAAAACCAATAATTTTGTAGTTATGGCGTCGCAGGAAATCCGTTCCATACTTACTTTAATATTATATTTTATATGATTTCTTATGTATTTTTCAAGTATTTATTAGTTATTCTTTTATCCAGAGCGGAGAAGAATCCAATTTATCGAACATCGAAAGAATCTGTCCAGCCAATTTAGAGTTATAAGTGTTCGGACTAGCCCGACTTTGATTTATATTATAAGATATATAGGTATATTATGTATAATAATAATAATATTTTTAAACACGAACTTAGCTATACATTAAAATAAAACCGTTATTATATTCGTATTATTTTTCGCAAAAGACTTTTTCAATGTTTCTATTTTTTGTTTTATTTTTATTATTATTTTTTTTTCAGAAACAATTCATTTGAATTCCCCCATTGCGGGATGTTCAATAACTTTAAAACGGAACTTGAATATTAGCGAGAGTATTTCTGAGCATTTTCTGTTTTTTATTCTATACTTTCAAAACAATGAAGATTTTTTTCACATTTATTTTACGATTTTGATTAATTTTTATTGTCACAGAATCATCTCAATTTAAAATATTATATTTTCTGATATAAAAATAAATTAAAATTGATTAGAGAAAAATGATTTGATTTCAACCATTTGTAAAATTATTAATGAGAACTATGCAGTCGTATCGGGTTATAAAATGATTTATTTTTTAAAATAAATACCTAACAACACAACTTCATCATGATGAAGAGCGATTATATAATAATTTCTAGAAGAAAACAAAAATACCTTAAAATGTAAAACAAATTCAAATTTAGAACAATAACTAAAAATAATGAAATAAAAAAAAGTATAAAAATAAGTATAAAGACAATAAAAAACAAATAAATGTAAGGTATTACAAATCAAATACAAATGAAACAAGTAGATATAGGCCATGATGTATAGAATAAAAAAGACATGCAACATGCAGAAACAAAACTCATGAAAGACATGCAGAAACAAAAATCTGTAGGTATTAAAGTTCATTTAAACTATTATGCAAATATTCAAACCCATGCGGATTCGTCTTACAACACTATGTAGCTAAATATTTTTATTGAGGTATTTCATTTGTTTATAAAATGAAACTTATTTTGACAAATGGAAAATGGGAGGCTCAAGGATAGGTACATTATCTAAATACCTACTAAACTATAAATTAATTCTAGAATCTATACTTAGCTGCAAACGTTAACTTTTATGGTCAATACACCAAAAATATTGATCCAATCAGAAATCGATCCCGGAATTTCACAAATAAGTAGTTTAAGCGCTATTATAGACAACAAGATGGCTAAAAATTATTTTAAATTATAACCATTCTCAGACATACTAGAAAAATATTTCGAAAAGTAGGTACCAAGGTTATACATATATTTTCCCCTATTCTAAATATTATTCATTATCCTACGTGAGAAACTCGCGGAAATTTTGTATGGGCTGCGAAGCTTTCCGAAGTATTCTTCAGTTGCACTATTCATGATTCCATACAAAATGTTGTTACTTGTCACGGAAATGTCACGTAAGCTTAAAATAGGGTACTGGGCTAAATTATCGTAATTTTCACTATGTAGGTTTTTTCAGAGTCATTTTGGGATGACTTTACAAAATTAATGTAGGTAGTACCTACCCACAAATAAAATAAAAACTCAAATACTAAGACTCAAATTATTCGTTCGTAACTTAGCAAAAAAAAAAACAAACAAAGACGCCCAAAATGTCTACAAAATTATTCAAAGTAACAAAGTTTGAAGAGAGGCTGTAGAGAGTCATTGTTGGCATTATTATAGTACCTACTGCTAAGTGAACATACGGAGACTTCCTAAAATAATAGAAATGAAGAAAATAACGCTAACAATAATGAGAGAGAAACGGCGAAGAAGAGAGGGACGAAAGAAGACAAAGTATCTTGGAAAAAAAAATTGAATGAAAATTTGTGATGAACGCTTGGACGAAAACAATGTTGCATATATTTTTGACGAAATAATCAAGTAGCGCACTAGGCTAGAAAGGGTTGCCAATAGGTTAACTTATTTTCAACCTTCTTGAAATTCCTGTGACGAACCACCCCTAAACACAACGTACCCTGGAAATTTGATACGTTGCATGCAACGTTACATTGATTACGTTACCACGCGTGTTCAGACGTGTAGGTACAGACCCTAAACATTACAAAAACAATTAAAAAAATAACTATTTTTGAAAATATACTTTTGGTCGGGTTTTCTCGTAATTTCTATGTGTGCTTTCTGTGAACTTTCCTCAGCATTTTTTATTTCCTATTTAAAGAAGCTGATACTTAATTGTGTTTTTTATTTGCCCCGCATTAGTGTTTCTATAAAGCTAAGTGCTCGGAACGGCTGAGCGACTTAAAGAAAAGAATTGTTTTATGCTAATTTATTTACGGCGTAAACTTTTCTTTAAATAAAAACTACCTTCTTTATAGATTCCTTTATTTTGACCAAAGAAATACATTTATTATCTACTCGACTTTTTTTAATAGAATCGTTTTAAATAAACACCTACATCTGAAACCAGATTTTTGAGAAATATCTAAGCTTGAAAATAATTAATGAGCCATTCAGATTTTGGCCAGTAGATTTAAGGGTTATAGAACATATTATATGCGTCAGTTCAAAAGGCATTTTTACACTTACAACAACGTTCATTGTTCCCCTACTGTAAAATTTCAACAAGGGTGTGTTCACACTATAAGTTCGATACCAGTCCCGTCTCGCTCCTGTCGGTATTAGTTAAATGGAAATCAATGTACCTACTAAGTGTTCACAAAAGCCTTAGCGCTACGTCACAGCGTGAGGCCCAGCATTCGCTCTTCTTCTTCTTCTCTGGTTTCAATCCTAGGATTGGCTTGCAGCAATTCCCTCAATTCTTCTCCTCCATTCTTCCCTGTCTTGTGCGGCTCTTTCGCTCTTCTATATCTGTCAAAAATGGCCAAAAATGGCTGCCCGCACTAACGCCTTCTTATATAGGCGGTGTTGGTGTTCACACTATCGGTAAAAGTCTAGTTCCAATCAAGCTCCTGTCCAATCACCTGCCATTCACGTTCCCGTCGCGAACCAGTCAGGTTGAGCGAGATCGAACATGTAACGGCATTATATCGATAGTGTGAACACTCTTTCGTTCCTGCTTCAGTCAGCTTTTAACCGTTCAAGTGACGACTGCGTCAATAAATAAATAATCACATGTTTTTTTTTTAAATTATACTTACCTCAAATTATACATGCAATTAGTTTTTCTCGTGGAGAAATCGCTTCACGAAATCTTGCGTTTTTTTTTTCTATTTTTGGGGTGATTTTCTTTAAAATAATTTCAAACACACTCCAGACCATTCGAAGGTATTGTAAAAATTTGTCTTTATAATTATTAATTAAATGAGGATAGATAGTGTAATATTCTCCTTGCGTTTATCGCTCCTGTAAAATTGGATGCACCCACATGTTTCTCCTTGTTTCATATTTTTTTTTCTTTCCTTCTTAACATTTTCTTCTTCGTAGAGAATTAAACACATAACACCTAATTCTTCAATTGAAAAGTTCATCGACATTTTCGGATGCGAATATGTACAAGCAATTAAATACCAAACACACCCGACTTCGTTGATTGACGGTTGAAGAACGTGAACTGAGTTTGAATGTTACCAGACCGCACTCGGAGCGAGAACAGACCGCGAACGAACCGTGATCGACCTTGAATGTGAACATTAGCAGACCGCGACCGGAGCGGTATCGGACCGAGATTGAACCTATAGTGTGAACGCACCCTAGTGTTTAGATTCCAACCTACGTACGTCCGTCTGTACTTATTAATACTGAAATTATTTTTATAAACCCCTATTTTAATACCATTTTTTTTCGTGAAGCAATACCTGATGTGCGTAAAATTATTTTAATGCTAACTTAGCAAGAGAAATAGGTATTATAAATAGCTATCATTATAACATCGTTATAAGATTGGATCAAAATCACGATTTAAATGCATAATAAGGCCCCTGGTCACTGGTCAGTGGTCACATAACCTCACCAATGAGAGATGCTTAGGATTCTTACAAATAAAAGCTTCCCTTCTATAAGGACACCAAATGGTGTTCAACCAGTTCGCAGACCAATGTTTTACCATCAGCGAAGGAATGGTACAGGACAGCTCTATATAGAACAGGGAATCGACGAAGGGCATATGTTGCAAAGCATGCATAACAGGTAATAAAAAAAATTGGCAGATGAATGAATCAATCAACAGATTGAGATACGCATGTAGAAGAAATTATATAAACTTTTATATGGTGGCTGAAATAAGTTAAACAGAAAAAATCGCTTCATGTCTTTTATTTTTATTTAAAGTTAAAACTGAATTTATATTTTATAGAATTCAAAATAATTATTTAAGTGTTTTATTTTCGAGACGAAATAGCTCATTTTTATGTCTTCAAAAGATCATAAAAGGCTTTAAAGGGGCAATTAGCTACGACTTTCTTTTAAACAATACCTTTTGCGGTGGCACTCAGGAAAGAAAATTATATATTTAGATGGAGATATTTAAAAAAAATACACGACTTAAATAACTGTAACAGCTTCTTTTGATGGACATCTGACATTTTTATTTTGTAATTTTTAGTTTTTTGATGTTACCTACTCATAACCAAAAACAATAATTTGATAAGAGATCAATTAATTAATATTTATTATTTTCCTTGCATTACAAGGTTCGTCAACTCTGACAATCACGATCCCGATACAATCGCATATCATTATGATATTTAGATTTTGGTTGCTAAACATGGAAAAATTGCATTATAAACTTATTTTGAATCTGGTATTACTTTGCGAAAAAAAAATGGTATAAATAGGGCTTTCAAATGAGACTAATTTTAATTAAATGGGCTGGTTACTTAAAAAGAAAATAAATGATACGAGTATGAGATACTTTATTTGAAAATTTGTAACTTTTCATCGATAAATTTTGTTCTTTAATTAGCGCAATTTGTTTAATAAAGTGCCGAAAAAACACATTGTAAATCTACCAAGGATGTTATATAGAAACCTTTTTTTTTCTCCAGATTCCATATTCTGAGAATGGAAGACATTGTGACAACTTATTATACCTATAATGGGAAACACTTGTAACAAAATTAGAATTAATTTAGTATTATTCTGTCGAAAACGTCTTCCCACACTCAAAAAACGACAAACTGATAAAAATCGATTAATCTCTACAAAAGATGCTGATTATTTATTGATTGTATTTGAATAGCGTCGTGAAATTTCGCACCGTCTTCCTGAAATAATCGAATTTTCATTATTTGATTCATCCCCCACTCCTGTCCGCTCCTCCCATTCCCATAAAATTTATTTATAAGGGTAGAAATAATAAGATATGATTCGGAATATAAATAATTAATATTTAAATGGTGTCCTCCCTCAAATGTCCAATTTTATTTGATAATAAATACTGATTTTTCTTCCCCTAGCCAAAAATTATCTTCTCGATTTTAATTAAGCTATAAAAATGGCCAAGCTATGAGTGCGACTTATAGTACTTCCATAATAAAGTGCCAATTAGAGTGTTTATTTGATTAAGCTTTGAGTACGCCCCATAGTAGGTAGGTATACGTAAGAACCCCCATGATTAGTGCCAATTTGAATGCGCCTCATAGTAGTTAAGTACTCTCATGATAAAGTGCCAATTTGAGTGATTGTTTAAGCTTTGAGTGCGGCCGATGAAAATATTCCCGATTAAAATAATTCGTAATACGTAGGTACATACCTACTTATATATTTAATTATAAATAAAAAACAATATTTAAAAAAAATCATTAAATTTTAGTGTGTTAGGTAGGTCCCTACCTATTTGTTTTTTTTTCAAACGGTGACAATAACAATGTGATTAAAAAAACTCTCTTTCGTAGGAAAATTTATCTAAAATCTTAAATTCTTTCACCTCGCTCTTAAAATGTTTCACCTGTAATTTATTTTTCCAACAGTTCGCGTCTGTATGTTCAAAGTACCTAGGAGTATTATTGTATTATCATTCACCAGCTACTAAAGCATTTATTTACCTGCCGACGTTTAAGTCGAAGTAATCTGTTAATTCTGGTGTAGGCATTTGTCAACAGCCATGGGGAAAAGTGCGTCGCAGAATTACTGTGGTAAATTGATACAATTTATATTAAAGGTGGCACCGCATCGAAAGTGAAAAAAATAATATGTATATTATAAAGAGTAAGAAAAAACAGAACCTTTTTTGCTTAAGTATATATTATATTATTATTATTATTACTTCATACATGTACCTTAGTTTTATACTGTTCCTGGTCGTAGTTTTCGCACACTCAAAGTTTTTATTCGCATTAAAATACCATACAATGTGAATTTACCGCTGGTGAAAAATGTAGGTACATCGCTAATATTTATGGGTAGGTATTTTGTTGAAGATAAAAATTCACCCATTCACCCGTTAAAAGTATTTTAACTTTCTTTTATTTATTTTATTTATTCTCCTCCCTCACCTTCCAAACAGTAATAAATACACTGGTAGGTATTTAATACTTGTCCACACTAATAAAAACGCAATGTCTTAAATTTATTTTTGAACCAATCAATCAAATCAAATCAAAACTCCCTTTTCACCCTACTCAGGGGCATTCATAGGGAGGCAACAAGAGCTCTCCATTGCGCTCGATCTTGCGCAATGCATATGACCTCCTTCCACACCATGTGCAACTCGCTCAGCTCTGCCTCGAAGGAACTGAACATGTTGTGAGAGGGTCTTCGAAGTACATGCTTGTTAAAAATAGTAAAATAAGTTATGGTAGGAAACACAGCGTTCCCCTCCGCCAACTGTCATTCGGCCTTCTTCACATTTCCTCTCTACAATAGTGAAAGTGATGATGGACCTGCGCTGGGTGCGCTGGCGTATAGCGTCGTTCTTGATTCGGTGGTACCATTTTGTACCCAAGATTCTACTGAGACACTTCGTTTCAAATGCAGATATCATTTATGCCTGGGCTTTGGGCAGTTGCCAAGACTATCATTCACATAGGAGAATGGCCAACACACACGCATTGGAACCAATAACAGCATTGAATTTGGTAGTTTTGGAATTTTGGGGATATGATAATTTCACTACCCGCATGGCAATTGTATTACAGAAGAAGTGTTTGATAGCCTAGCGGTTCAATCGTCGACTTTCATTGCGGAGATCATAGGTTGGATCCAGGGTGCCGACCATCTTCCTATTTCATAACACAAGCTTTTCTTTTTGTGAAAGATTTCAAAAATATGTTCGTTTTAGGTGAGCTCAGATTCATTTATAAAAAAGCCACCACACTGAGACATTCTTTGAAATAGCAATATTGGAAGATGTAGTAAACACATAGATCAAATTAGGCATATTATAGTACTAACTGATACCCGTTTGGCTTTAGGTACATGCTTAACTGAATTATTATTTAGATTAAAAAGTGAAAGTAAATTAAGTAGTTATTCGAATGCTTTCATGAAATACTTGGTTAATAAAAATGTAGATAATATGTATCTAGGTATACTTTCTGTATGTGATTCAGTCTCACTTTCCAACATCCTATGATTATAGGCACTGTAGCAAATATGTATGCAACCATGGCATTTATCTTACTTTTATTCTACCACTTATTTTTAATTGCTTTGGGAAGAAAGCTAGGTATATACATATGAGAAAATAATGTCAACATCTAATGTATAAAAACCTACCCTTATTTTTACCATAGAAGTAGGTATTTCTCCTTGTGGCATGATAGGCCGCGGGTGGCTGAAGGATTATCAAAATGTCTTTCCCAATTGAGAAATTGTTTCAGGGAGAAATGAAAATAAATTCTTTGTTCAACGGAAAGGAAGAAAAATTACATAAAAACATCTTAAAGAGTGATATTAATTTCGTTTTAAACCAACATTACCTACGTATTTTTTTCTTCGAGGAAAAAGGGCCAATTTAATTCATGGGTTGAATAAATTCCTAATTATTTGGGAAAGAAACATTTTTGTCTATCTTCGTAATATGGGAAGGTACAAAATTCGTTTTACATTTTTTGTAATGAGTTGTTCGTTTTGCTTTGTGTTAGTCATACTTTTTTGGGTTGGGAAAATTTTGATAGTTTTTATGATCATTTCTTATGACTGCGGAGAGATCCGTATATCTAAAACCATGTCACCATGGTGCACGGCAGAAATCTGATGATTTGTTCTTCTATACCTAATTTGTGAATATTAAAATTATTCAACACCCTGACTTGTTTCATTTCTTTGTGTGTGTCTGTGAAACTATAAGAAGTCAAGATTTTAAATAATTTGTGGAATAACAAGTTAATTGTTTTATTTAAGTAACCTCAATCTAATATCTCTAAGAACGCGTAAAAGTATTTGCCACAAATACAGCAATGTGAATTTCTGATAGAAACAGAAGTTTATATTTTCACAAACATAACACTATTATTAGATATTCAGGGTTAGATTTTTTTTCAAGACATTCAGAACATAAAAGTTTCCAGATCATTAAACTGAAGTGATAAACAACCCCATCGGTTTAACACCAGCATCTCTATCTTTCTCGAAATAGGGATGAAACCCGAATCCTTAAGGGTGCGACCTTATCTATGACTAATGTTCCTAATCGAATTAGCTTGTCGAATGCATTTTCAATACGAACACACTTTGAGAATGGAAAATTATGAAGTTAACACTCGAAACTATTTTATAACGAATGATTCGTAAAGAGCTGATTGGATTCCGTATTGTCAGAAAACTGTTTGATTGGTTATCGTTCAAAGCAGGGGTATTTACCTACCTACTAGGTGAAAGCGAATTTAATGTATTTGAATTTAAATTGTTTTCCAGCCTAGAAAAGTATACACCCCCTATCTGTGAAGATTTTATGTCTTGCATATCCAAAGCTATCTTAAGCTTGCTATGGTATGAAAAATTGAATTATTATAAAACATTGTAGATTTTTAGGGTTATTAGACACTTAAGACAGGGTTAATTTTGACCTCCTCCCACACCATATCCAACTCCCTCTGCCTCGCAGGAAAGGAATATGGTATGGGAGGGTCTTCCTAGTCTTATGTGCATACCTGTTAAATATTAAAAAAGAAATAAAACATAATAAAATAATGCAATTTAAATTAAAAAGGGGACTTTTATACACATTACACATGGCGAGTCATAGCAACAGTCGTATCCAAGCATATAATAATATCGAATTACAGGTAGGTAAGTAATATTACTAAATTATTATGAAACTAGATATTATTTTGAATGTCGGTACCTATATTTTCCCAAAATAAACCGAAAAAGAAATGGTAAACAAAGAATCCCCCAAATTTCACCCCTCGCTAATGCTTCCATATTGCAAGCAGGCAACTACCCTGAGCCTTACAAATAAATGGTTTCATCCCGGTGTTTTAAACCTCGAATATGAATTCAGAACGAGGTTGTTCTTTTGTTCCTTTTACACGTTACAAACATCTGTTACTTTTGCAAATGCGAAAATTACTATTACTTTTAATAACACACCTAATTTGCGCTTTTTTCCAGTGCGTTCTGCTTCTTTGTACCGCCTCCAGTTCGCCCGTTATCATTTTTTTTTTTAAACTTTGCTTCAACAGGGGGTTTTTTTTCTAAGAGATACACAATATAACTTCTCCATTACGACTTGAAACAATAATTAGTAATTTTCTTTTTCTACAGGTCACCTCATTTTCCTTTTTAATTCCGTTTGATAGAAAATCTTGGCGCAATAGGACATGGAGAGCCTAAGACAACCTCTACTATTTGTTCAACTTCTAATCTGGCCTTTATTAAAAGACAGAGTGGATTGTTATTTTGACCCATGGCATCCTCAGCGACCACACTTTCACACCTTTCCTTTTAGCCTTAAAAATTCTTTTTGTTACACCTACACATAGCATCGATACTTTCAACATACCCAAACGATCTCAACATACCTATTTTCTTCCACAACACTAAATTCCATACTGCATTGCATCCTATTAATATTCTCATTTATTTGGCATAGGTACGTAAAAATTTCGACGGAAAATAACAAAGAATAATCTTATATATAAAAATGGAGAGCTATTTCGCGTTGTCATCGGATGGCGCCTAAACGGCTGGACCGATTTCGCTAATTCTTTTTTTGTCGTGTAGGCTTTTATCAGGAGAGTGTCCTTTTAGAACAAAAAAATTAAGAAAAATGCATAGGAAATAAGAAAATTTAAGAAAACTATAAAAATGGAGATTTATTTCCCGATATCATCGCATCACGCCTAAACGGCTGGACTGATTTCGCTAATTCTTTTTTTGTCCTGTAGGCTTTTATCAGGAGAGTGTACTTTTAGAACAAAAAATTTAAGAAAAATGCATGTGAAATTAGAAAATTTAAGAAAACTATAAAAATGAAGATTTATTTCCCGATATCATCTCATCACGCCTAAACGGCTGGACCGATTTCGCTAATTCTTTTTTGTCGTGTAGGCTTTTATCGGGAGAAGGTTGATTTAGAAGAAAAAAATTAAGAAAAATGCATGGAAAATTAGAAAATTTAAGAACACTATAAAAATGGAGAGCTATTTCCCGGTGTTATCGCATCGCGCCTAAGTGGCTGGACCGATTTCGCTAATTCTTTTATTGGCGTGTAGGCTCTTATCAGAAGTAGGTTGTATTAAAAGAAAAAATTAAGAAAAATTCATGGAAAATTAGGAAATTTAAGAAGAAACAGAAAGTAGGTAATCTTTTTAGTACTTTTTACAATATAATTTTGTTCTACTTTTGATTTTTTAATAATTGAGATTTGAAAGAACTGTCAGTGGATTGATTGTTGTTACAATTGATAGAATGCGAATGTAAAAAATATATCGTATGAAATAGATTGATTGGATAAGTCATATAATATTCATTGCAGTTAATTTTTATAAGGAGTTTTGGTAAGTTTTAATACAAGAAATACGTTATTGTAATGAAGTGTAAGGAGTTTTGAAAACTTTCTTTTTTTACAGAGATTTTAAAACCACCAGCAAATAGAATCGTATATATAACATTGCTATTAAGGAGTTATACTTAATTGAAGTTCATTTTATTAGGAGTTTTGATAAGTTTTAACACAAGGAATAGATGATTATATTGAAGAACAAGTAGAATTTTTTTTTTGTTTGTTTGAAAATCAATTCTTCGTTTATGGGCTGATTTTTAGAGGATGAGTACATACATATAACGTAAATATAATCCGCATCGTTAATATGTAAAAAAACCTGGATATTATTTGCTAATGACCTAGCATTTGTTTCTTTATTGAAAATAAAAATTGCTACACTTCCACCATGTTGTAATAGAAGTTAGAAAAAAACACAGATACTGCATTAGAGCTTTTTAATTATTTCCACTTTGAAATAGAAGATTTAAGAACGCAATGTTGTGTGAAAGTGAATGTCGAGAACTTGGAAGTATGTCTATTTAGGTAATTTATTTAGAAGAGATGCAGGGTGTGAAAAAGAGATTGAAAGAAGGAAATTGGCTGGGAGAAGGGTTGGCGGTGCACTTAGACCTCTAAGAAGATATCTCTGAAATCGACAGTTGATGCACAATGCAATCCTGATGATTTATGGGAGTGAAACTTGGACATGGACGAAAATTTTGGGAGTTGGAATAAATGCTGTGGAAATGAGATCATTGCGTAGGATATGCGAAAAGAGACTTATTGATAAGGTGAGGAATGATAATATAAGAAAGGAATGTGGAGTGGATATTAGTGTAGTAACTAGAATGAAAGTGAATAAAGAAAGAAGGTTTGGGCATGTAAAGAAAATGAACGAAGAGAGAATGACTAAAAGGATATATAAATCTGAAAGAATAGGTGCACGCAGACGAGGCCGACCTGGAATGACATAGACGGACCATATCGGTGCCGTCTTACGGGAGGGTCAAGTCAGGAGCAAAAGGAATATAAGAGCATGTATGCGGAATGTTATGCGTTTGGAGGAAGCGAATGAGTTTGGATTGGAAAGAATGGAAGTCCATACTCTCATCCTACCCCCTTCGGGAATCAGTCTGATGGGCAAAAAAAGTATTGACACCTCAATGCGTATTTTGAATCGGTACGGAGATGTTCCTTATCGTACTTTGATTAATCAATCAATATTATTTTAACTGAGCAAAATAACTATTAAAATATCGAATTTAATGACATACCAAAATCTTTTTTTTTACATTAACATCAAATAAATCAAAATTAAAACTCCCTTTGAACTCCACTCAGGAGCAAAGTGAGGCAAAAAGAGCTCTCTATTGCACTCGATCTTGCGCAATGATGACCTCTTCCCACATCATATTAACATAGGTTATAAGTTTTTGATATAAAAACAAACCCAGACCCAATGAATGCAGCGTGGTATGCAGGTTTTGGTAATGCCAGTAAATAGTCATTCGTGTTAAATAACTAAAAAAACGAATTCGAACTCTGTTGCATAAAACCTAGAGTACCCATATTATTTATTTCGATACGAAGTTCGACGGGTCAGCTAGTAACTTATAAATAAAGCTCGGTACTCACTTGCGCCGCGAACGTGCATCGTTATATCAATTTTATCAAAAGGGGGCATGTGTTACGCTCGCGTTCGCTTTTCGAATCATGTGTATACACTTAACCTTTCGATTAAATTGATGCAATGTCACACGAACGCGGCGCAAGTGAGTAGGTACGATGCTTAACACTATAGTTAGGATGCTCTCTTATAACTAGTTATTAGAACTCTTAACTGCAGTCGATCTAGCATAGTATCTACGATCTTTTCGCATACCATATCAATACCCTCAGCTCTGCTTTGAAGAAGCGAAATACAGTATGAGCCGAAAACATTAATAAAAAATATTCGTATAAAACTGGATTTTCTACTTTCGGTGTTTTTTCGGGTATCTCGAATGGAGTTTTTTTTTCACTTGTCTATTTACTTAAATTTGTCCCTCAATTTGTTTGCAGATCAATTCAAAAAGCTCTCAATCCAGTTCACTTTCATATGATTTGATGGCAGGAAATATATTTTTGTTTTCAAACAACTATAATTACATAAACTTGGCAATTAATTTTACGAAATCTAAAGTTAGCAATTGTTAGCAAAAGTATACATACTTACTTATGTTGAATTTTTCACTCGATAGAAAATTTGTAGGTACATTTTTACAACTTTGTTAATTAAAATTCATTTTACTAGCAATCTACCGAATACTTTTGAACGTAGGTACATACCTTCATTTTTTTCAATACCCTTCATTTAATAAGTTTTTCGAACGTACCTGCATAGATAATATATATATCTACATATACAAGAATAATTATTATTGAAAAATAATCAGCAATTTAAAAAAAAAACGAATTTGTACAATTCAAATGTACCTAGATCATTATTTTTTTTTAATAAATCTTGGCTCACTTAAAGTGAACACATGTAAACTTTCGACATCTTGCACTCGTGCACATAAAGCAAAGCTTATGTTGTGAAGTGAAAATGGTCGGCAACGGGATTCGAACCCACGACCTTCAATACGCTGTAAGAACGAAAGCTGCCGACTGTATCACAGAGTTACCAATCACTTCAAAAAAATAAAAAATAAAAAGAAGCTAATATGGATGTCCGATGGGTCCTGGAGCCTCATCGAAGATCGCCAGAAGGCTAAGACCCTCAGAGACAGCGAAAAAGACCCTAAAAAAACTGGCCGCTTTGGTGTCTGAGTACAGAGAGCTGAGCCGCAAGGTGAAGCACTCTGTACGAACAGATAATAGAAGACACCTGGACTCTCAGATACGGCGAGCGCAGTCTGCTGCACTCGGAAATGACTCAAGGACACTTTTCGAAATCACCCGGGAGGTCGGGGGCAGAGGTCAAAAAAGACCCGTGACGGCAATACGAGACTCTCGTGGAGCCACTGTCACTGCCCCCGAACTGATTAAAGGGAGATGGAGGGAGTACTTTGAGTCAATATTAAACCGTCCCGAGCCCTCCTCACCTTACAACTTTATAGTTATATAGAGTAATACCTCAGGCAACTGGGATATGTGAGGACCCGCCGACATACAGTGAGATGTTGCTGGCCGTGATGAAACTTAAGAACAACAAAGCGCCAGGAGACGATGGAACTCACGCAGAGCTCCTCAAACAAGGCAAGGAGAGGTGCCCAAAAGATTGGCGGAATGGATCCATCGTCGCGATATTTAAAAAGGAGGACCCCCTTAAATGCGGAAACTACCGTGGAATTACTCTACTGAGTGTTCCTGGTAAGGTATTATTTCAAATATTACTACACAGCATTTGGGGGCCTGTCATGGCTGTCCTGAGAGAGCAACAATGCGGCTTTGTACCTGGAAAGTCCTGCACGGACCCAATTTTCTGTGCCAGGTGTGTCTTTCAGCAGTGCAAGGAGTTTAACTCTCCAGTCTCTTCTTGTTGTCATAGGTAGGTACTTCATAGGTACGGTATACCTCCGAAGATAGTTAAAATGGTGCAGTCCCTGTATGAAGACTCCGAGTGTAGCGTCAAAACGCCAGGTGGTCCTACTGAAGCTTTCAGGATCACCACGGGAGTCAGACAGGGCTGCGTACTGGCTCCATTTATATTTATTATTGTTATGGACTTCCTCTTGAGAATGTCCATGCAAGGAGCAAGAGGTATACCGATAACACAGAGAGATGATCTAATGGGCGAACTGATGTGCGATCTGGAGTACGCGGACGACCTAGCGTTGATCAGTACGACAGTGGAGGAATTATTACAGCGCAGTGTTTCAAGACTCTGCGATGAAACAGCACGCCTTGGCTTTCGAGTCAATGTCAGTAAGACGGAGCTCATGGCGAATAATGACTGCCCCGATAAACAGCTGCCGATAACCATGGATGGTCATCAGGTCTCCCGGGTGGATAAGTTTAATTACCTGGGAGCAACCATTACCACCACTGGTGACCTCGGGGCTGAGCTCCCGATACGTATCGGTATGGCAAGTGGCGCCTTTAACAACATGACCAAAATATGGAAGGCGTCAGCGTTTAGTGTCGAGACGAAATGTAAACTGTTTGATGCGTGTGTGTTGCCCATTCTCCTGTATGGGTGTGAGTCCTGGCACCTGCCCAAAGCCCAGGCACAAAAAGTATCTGCATTCGAAACGAAGTACCTCAGCAGAATTTTGGGTATAAGATGATACCACCGCATCACGAACGATGATATCCGCCGGCACACCCAGCGTGAGCCCATCACCTCTACTATTATGTGGAGGAGATGGACTTGGCTGGGACATGTGTTAAGGACGCCGAATGAAAGTTGGCCGAGGAGAGCGCTGTTGTTCCTCCCATCAGGGTCCCGAGGATGAGGAAGACCCTCTCATACTGTGTTCCGCTTCTTCGAAGCAGAGCTGAGGAATCTGGACATGATGTGGGAGGAGGTCATAAACATTGCGCAAGACTGAGCGCAATGGAGAGCTCTTGTTGCCTCCCTATGCCCCTAAGTGGGGTCTTAAGGGAGTTTAGATTGGATTGGATATACCTACCTTAAAATAACTCTCGGTTTTTAGTATCCCCCAAAAGCCCAGATCTATTTTTTCAATATCATATTTTTTTATAATATTATAGATATCTTTAACAAGTTATACGTTTTAAATATAGGAAAAATAATGAAAAAAAAATACCTATTCAATATTTTTCAGTGGTGGTCGAAAACGTCCGCTTGGGATAAAAAGTAGTAGGTATTTTGATGTAATAAGGAATTTTGTGTGATGTCTGAAAAATATCATATCTCATTGAAAAATGTTTATTTAAACAAAATGTTGAAATAAAATAATATGGACGTGTGATTAGATCAATGTTAAAAAAATATAAAACACCTTAGTAAAGCATGTTTTTTTTCATATTATTATGTTATCTCACAAATCAATCAATCGATTCTACTCTATCTTTAAGACCCCACTTAGGGGCATAGGGATTGCCTAAAAAATAAATATAAAATATCTTTGAAATATTTTATATTATGTTGTTACCTCAATTTCAAATAATTTGAATCTGCCATTAATGTAAATGTGAACTTTTCAACATAAGCTTCCTCATATTGGGGGCAAAAGAAATAACAATTACTTTTTATAAGAGGGCCTGTTTTGTTTGTATATTCATATGTTAAAACTCGTTTGCTTAAAATAGAATGGTACCTATATTTTTCCTACGCCTTTTCTGTAATCATATAAGATCCCCCAAAGTAATAACTGTAATAATACGCAAAGTCTTGATCTAAGAGAAAGATCTAAAATGGGAATAATAACGTAGCTTCTATGTTGTTATAGTTCATTTTTTTATTTCACTTTAGTAATAGTTATGTAAGTTACGCGTTTTTTTATAAGGAAAACTGTGAACACTAAATAATAAATATATTTAATAATAAATTTAGTATGAAGTAAATAATATCTACAATATTTTGGCTTTTATTAGGTTGACTTTTATTAGGAGAAGATTCTTATGAAAGACAAAATTAAGAAAGTTGAGTGGATAATTATAAAATATGATGAAGAGTTATCGACCACTCGCGGAGATTAACATGGAAAGATAAAAAGGCATATATGCCAATGCCATTATACTCAGAGATATCCTATTGTGTTATGCCTGCCCCAATTTATATTTTTTATTGGCAAAAATGTACATTTTTAATTGTTCTGCTGCTTCTAACGAAGTCAATGGATGATAATTGGATTATTGTGCGGGTGCCTATCCTGCCTTCTTGCATGTGTGAATGTTGCGGTGGCGAGCTTCGTTGTGTTTCTTTCCGTAAATTGACATTTGACATTGATGTTTTAACTTTAACATGTTTTATAAATATATTTTAATGGCCAATGGCCGTGTGTGATTTTAAATAAATAAATAAATAATTGAAATAAAAAAAAGCTCAGTCGAACTACATTCCTGATAAAGATAAATTTCCAATCCAATCCAAACTCCCTTTACGCCCCACTTAGGGGCATAGGGAGGCAACAAGTGATCTCCATTGCGCAGTGTTTATGACCTCCTCCCACGCCATGTCCAAATTCCTAAGCTCTCCTTCGAAGAAGCAGAACACAGTATGAGAGGGTCTTCCTCGTCTTCGGAACACTGATGAGAGAAAGAACAGCGCTCTCCTCGGCCAACTGTCATTCGGCATCCTTAACACATGTCCCAGCCAAGTCCATTCCTCCCCATAATGGTAGAAGTGATGGGCTCACGCTAGGTGCGCCGGCGTATAGCGTCGTTCATGATAGGTTAATTTACTTTTTAGAAAAACAAACCTAATATAATTTCAAAATCGTAATTTGAATACCTAAAACAGATTGTACATTGTACAAGTACCTATCTACCTTTATAATGCACTAGATAGATAAACCTAGTGTAAGTAGCGTGGAGCGTATTGAAATTCATTGATACCTACCAGGAATGATGGTTGTGGGATTGTTCAACTAAAAACATTTTTCAAGAGCCTGTTTCAACAAAATTGGTGGATTATACTCCATCAGATCGCAGTCGCATACTAAATGTGACTCATGTGGAAATGTAAACGCACGCATAATAATAATTATAGTAATGTGCACAATTCAGCAACCTCCTTCAAGTTGACGGGTTTCATAAAAAAAAACACCCATTATAAAAAATATTTTCCAAAATCACTCGGGTGAAAGGCCTTTATAAAAAAATAAATATTTTTGCTAAGTTTGAAATATCAAAAAAATATTTGAAAGTTGGTAGCATTTACCATGGAAAACATAGGTTGTTTACTAATATATTCGCGGAATTTCTGTTAATCTGTCAATTTCATTTCTCAATAGAGCATCAAAGTGCCGTTATTTGTGTTAAGGTATTATTATGGTTTATGAATTAGTAAATGAAATCTGTAAACAATAATATTCCTCCCGTTTTGCCATGTTTTCCACCCTATTTTAGTCATTTTTGTCCACATTGTCACCGTATATACAAATGTTCATCATTTGTGACAGAGAGCGCCACGAAATTTTCTATGAACTTCGGTGACAAATGATTGAACTACATTAAAGTCAACCTAAAGTCCCAATAACGGGACTTTAACAATACATAAAGTGTCATTTTGTTATTATGAAACGTGTTATTTTTTAAAGGAAACTTAAAGTCTCCTTTATTTTTTATGAAACCGGCTATAAACCTTTGGCGTTTGATTTGGCTTATACCGCCTTTTTGCTGTTTCAAGATCTGTCTAAGTGTGATCAATTTACATTAATAACAAAACTTTGGTCAAATTCATTGAAATCACCAGAAATTCCAAATCATGGGAATCTTAAATACCTAGTAATAAAATAAATAAATAGATAAATAAAACTCTTCTATGAATAGGTGCTGGTATAACTGCTAGAACAAACGATGCGATTTCCACATAACTCATATTTTGTATGAAACGACGTCATAAAACCCTGTATTGAACCTTTATCACATGAAAAGTGCTTGGTAGCGGCGTATGGATGTTTTCAATTTTCCAGTATAACCTTCTTTTTATTGAGATCAATCCTTCAACCGCATTAATTTTTTTTTGTTAGAATCGATACAGTAGTTTTCGATGACCCAGTAAAAATGTTTCTAGCGTTTCGGAACCAATGTATGACAATAGGAGTGATAACTGTGAATTTTTTTATAGGGTATGTACCTAGTTCTTAAAAACTACTATATCTTTTATATATTTTAGTAAAGACATTATTATTTTTACTTTTATTTATAACCTATTATTTTTTTTTCACTGTAGGTATTATGCTTTTTTGTACGATGATTGGTTGGTTACATGATTTGATTTGAAGTAGTATTGCCCCAGAACAGAGGTTGTCTAGTGGGGCAGTAAATTCCAATAATTATATATGTAAACTGTTTGTTAAGTGTAATTGATAATGGAAATAAATTAAAAAATATATGAAATATTATAGTATAAATGAAAGTCGGTTGAACACTTATAACTCAAGATCAGCTGAACAGATTCTTCCAATGTGTGATTTATTTGATTTTTCTACACTCCGGATAACAGAATAACTAATAAAAGGTTGAAAAATGGATAAGAAATCATATAAAATATAATATTAAAGTTAGTATGGAACGGACGACTTCCTAACAACAGCGTCAACTGTGAAAAATCCATTTTTTATTTACCTGACAACCATTAAGTTTCAAAACACTGGTAGGTACGAAGATTATTGATAGAATTTATTTCAAGCTTTGAAAAATATTTTTTTAAGTTCAAAAATAATCTAAACGTATTTTTTTATAAATTACAAATTTGAAATCAATATTCATAGAAGGAGTACATAATATAGATAACGTCTGTCGGTAAAGCTAGTTTAAAATAAAATGTATCTGGGGTCACTCAAATGACTCTTTTGACATCTTTATTCACACAAACCAACGGGTTGTGTCATGAAAGTGGAAATGGTCGATATCAGGATTCGAACCCTCGACCTTCAATGCGCTGGGCGTACTAAAGCCGTCTACTGATACCACTGGGTTAACAACCACCTCCAATTGGCGAATTTATCCAGCAGTTCACGTGTGATGCGATGCGACGAATGAAAGTAGGGTTACAGATAGAGAAAATTATTAATATACCTATATGTCAACAATAATCATAATGGTAAGTGTTGTATTCAATATGCTTCTTCTTCTTCCTTTTTTCAAGCCCACTGTCTAGTTTTTAACGCGTGGTGATACAATACAACACTTTACACGCGAGTTGATTATATGCTTTGTGTTTTCCTTGCTATTACTATCATGAAGACATAGATACGGTTTTGCTGCTAATTCTCGGTCGCCAGAGCCTCGTAAGTTTTCTAGCGGGGAATACCACTACAACAATATACTATCTACAATAAATTAATATACCGTCGTGACCCCGAACTTCGCCTGGTTTTCAGAAGTTTTTTTTGAATAGCTCCAAAATAGAATAGTACTGGACGAATTGGTATTGAAAATAATATTCAATAAGAAGAATTCTAAAGGAATGTCATGATAAATACCTGTATTTTATAATAATTACCATTTTATTAGCATTTAAAGACGGCAGGCGAAGTTAGGGAACTTTTACCTAACTTCGCCTACCACGTGTAAGTATTAAAGTGTGCACCACAGACACATAAAAATAATACGGTTGTGTTGTGAACATCATACAAAGCAATATGAACCATAACGAGAATACAATAAGGTCTTTTTTAGCAATATATTTCCACTAGGCGAAGTTAGGTACACATTTATATCTGTTTCCATACATTTGACAAACTTTAGTCAGGGTTGTCAAAAAAAAACTAGAATTCATGTTACATTTTTTTATACATTACCTACAACGCAAATTGTAAGAACCGTTATTCTTAAAAATTTAAGAATAAAAAAACAGTTTTGTTATCATGAGGCTAGAATACAATAAGGTCTTTTTTAGCAATATATTTCCACTAGGCGAAGTTAGGTACACATTTAAATCTGTTTCCATACATTTGACAAACTTTAGTCAGGGTTGTCAAAAAAAAACTAGAATTCATGTTACATTTTTTTATACATTATCTACAACGCAAATTGTAAGAACCGTTATTCTTAAAAATTTAAGAATAAAAAAACAGTTTTGTTATCATGAGGCTATCCTATACATTTTATTAGGACATTTTATTACAACTTAACCAAATTTTTGTTTCCATGTTCCAAAAAAAAGTGTGTTGTGACAACCCTATAGGTAGGCGAAGATTGGATCATTTTTGGAGGTAACCCGCCTCAGTGAATATTTATTTAAATAAATTATAAACTATAATAGATAGTGTTCTACCGATTTTTATTATAAACATTAGATTATTTTTGTAATCTATTAAATTCCAATACAGGAACCTATCTTTGACAGATTTTTGTTAAGGGGCCTTTCCCCGAAAACACCCGTTTTTGGCAGTTTTACCAAATAGATTACTCTGCAAGTCCGTAATATACAAAGCTGAAAGTTACGATTTATTGTAGAATGAACTTTAATTTAAAAAGTTAGGCTGGCAGATTTTTTAATAAAAGCATGCTTTTCGAGTAATTTTCATTTTACTGGAACATCTCGCAAATTTTTCTCGATAGATAACTCAAAAAATACACTACTTATAGATACGCAAATTTCTGGATATTTTTACGATAAAGCGAACTCAATAAATTAGCGTGAAACTTTTTTAAATTTCGTCTTTGTTTTCCTGGAAAATCAAAAAAACTTAAATTCTAATTCAAATCTAACCAAAATCTTGCTAAGCTATGTTCTAGTAAGATTTTAATATAGGCGGAACCATTTCATGGACTCTTACTGGACCAACCCACAAAAATAATTCTATTGTATATACTTTGATTTATGGCTTGAACTAATTTACGATCTTTGAAAATATTAGGATTGCCTTTTATCTACAAATTTCATACAAACATGTTTTGAGTTTTCGTGTAAGTATTATAACCAAATAATAGGTATGTCGCATACAAAATATAAAATACTGCTCAGTGCGCTTTCATAGTAATTAGGTATGTCGTTTGTTTATGTTGCAGGTTTCAAGTCTATAATTTTGCCTTCGTTTTATACATGAAATCCTTTCTACGAATTAATATTTTTCAATATTTTTGTGTTTGAATTTTTATGGCCGAATGTAAGGGATTGCAATTGATTACAACATCGGCAAACATCACCACGATATTTATCGGTAGCATAGTGCTGTAAGTGCTATCTTCTCCCGATCAAGAGGTCCCGGGTTCAGTTCTCGGTCGGGTCTGGTGAATTATTTTTCTTGAACTTGGTGTAATCCAAATTGCGTGGTTTTATAGAGAATGTTAATTGACTGACGTTATTGTTGATTGTTTACTTTGAATACCAAAAATTAGGCCGATATCATACGGCATTATGTACAATTAATTTATTTTTTATATTTAATGAAAATCACTCGATATCGGGTGGTAGGCCTCAAAAAAAAAAAAATAAAAAATTTGTTCTCACTCAAAGTGAACACAAATATATACAGTCTCTGGTCCTCCTAACACAATGATAATAATAACATCGTGATGTTTCATGAGAGACAAGGCCGATATTTTTTACACAACGTGCTCCGACCGAGTTCAGATCCGGGGTCCCGTGTTCGATTCCCGGTCGGGTCAGAGTTTTTTGTTTTTTTTTCACATGAAATTTCTGCCCAGGGTTGGACTGTCTCAGATTGGACGGGACCGGTTGACTGGAAAAATTGCCTCAGGCAATAAGTTCCACCGGCTATACTGACACCTTTGCATAGAAAAGTGTTAATTAATTTATTTATTTACTCCATGATAAATATTTATATTTTTTATTCTTATATTAATTGGTTGAATGGAAGGGATTGCTTCGAAAAAAATATCACCAATATGCTCTCTACTTTTTTTAATATTTTACAATGTAGGTATACTTGTGATCCCTGCATAAAGTAGGTACCTATTTGGTAATGATTTATGGCTTGAATTAATTTACGATCTTCGAAAAAAATATTAGTACCTATTGCCTTTCATCTACAGATTTCACAAAACAAGTTTTAAGTTTTTAATTATATTATAGTGTATTAAAAGTTTAAATCAAAACTCCATCATTTGAACCCCAATCAGGGGCATAGGGAGGCATCAAGAGCTTCCCATCTTGCGCAATGCTTACGACCTCCTCCCACACCATGTCCAACTCCCTCAGCTCTGCCGGTTTGAGACTTCAAGAGGGTCTTCGACACCTTGATGGGAGGAAAAAAAGCGCTCCCCTCGGGCAACTGTCATTCGGCATCCTTAATACGTGCCCCAGCCGTGTCCATCTTCTCTCCATAATGGTGGAGGTGATGGGCCTGCGCTGGGTGGTATTCGCTATGCGGTGTTCGCTATGCGGTGTTCGCTATGCGGTGGTACCATCTTTCACCCAAGATTCTTCTGAGGCACTTTGTTGAGGACTTCCCGCAGCAATAGTTGTATGTAGGAACAATATTTCCCGAAGCGGGCATCTGTTATTATGGTCATAGAAACAATCGACTTTCAGACGAATAATATACCTACCTAACAGTGATATGTTATAATACATGTATATGAGCAATAGGTACAGTACAAATATAAGGAAAAAACGTGCAATGATTTTGATGATCTCCTATGAAGTTGAACTGCGAAAATAAATAGGTGGTGTAATTTACGCTGAATTGAGTCATCTCTGTATTTGTACACTTCTAACATCCAGTAAAGTCAAAGGGGTGTGATATATTCCCTTCAATCTCTTTGTCTTTTTAACAATCACCATTCCTTCCTTCAGGTAAAAAATAATTTGTCATATTCATAAAAAAGATTTACAACTTATTCAAACACGGAACTGAAGAATGACACAAAATGGCCCTTTTTATAAATTTGCTTTTTTTGGTGAACAACTTTAAAACGCACACACTTAGATATTATTATTGAAATAAAATTCCGGGTGAATGACTTGGTTTCATTATTTATGCCACTTTACTTTCTATTTGACAAAAGACAAAGACAAAAGCAGCTCTAGTAAAGATTGTCTAAAAGTGCACAGGTACCCGCGTCCCGCATGCTCCATTTCTAAGAACAAAATTACCCTGTTATAAAATAAATAAACTTCTTCCCTTGCCTATTGTAAGATTGGATCGAATTCACATATTTTTTTTGGAATCTTTCGAATTCAATATTCAGTTCGGCTTGAGACTTGCCGGTTTGAGACTTCGAGACCTTGATGGGAGGAAAAAAAAGTGCTGCCCTCTGGCAACTGACATTCATGTCCATCTTTTCTCCATAATGGTGGAAGTGATGGGCCTGGTTCTATCTTTTCAATAATGGTGGTAGTGATGGGCATTCGCTGGGTGCCGTCGTTCGTGATGCGGTGGTACCACATTTTACCCAATATTCTCCCGAGGCACTTCGTTTCCAATTCAGATACTTTTTTGTGCTTGGGCTTTGGTCAGACTCACACACATAGAGGAGAATGTTTTTTTTTCAATAAATCAATATTGTAAAGTAAGTACCTATTGCTCAACGCAGTCAAATTTGGAGACACCATGTCTCCGTAAAATAATAGAAAGGATTTTTTTGTTCTGAATAATAAAGCTACTTATAGGTACCTGCTATTATGTATGTATGGGTAACCAAGTTACCGATGCTTTACAGATGTGATGTACCTATGTCTGTTATATAATGGTCGCTAAGAAACGGAAGACTATATCTATAACATTGTTTTCCGTTCCTTCGTACGAGAGCTGGGGGGTGAGTACGTAAGGGCTATAGCACAACTAACTACTTCCTATTGTAGTTAGCGCGAGTACGTAACGTTACAAATGTAGGTAGTTAGTTGTGCGTTTCAGCGTGGTTATTATGTAGTTAAGCCGTGGTTATGAGTAGTTAGATTGATGTGTGGTTAGTCGTGCTATAGCAAAAGTTACGTACTCACTACCCTGGGCGATTCGAAATGGTGTGCGAGCAGGTCATTAAGGCTGTTAGAGTCGCCAAAGGGGTGATTTTAATGATTTTTCAATCCATTTTTCGGCGTTATCTACTGTCGGATTTCGATGAAAAAAATATATAACATAAATTAGACTTTAATGAAGGCGGCCTCAGAGCCGTTTTTTGATATCTAGTATAGTTTCTTGTAGAAAATAAAAATAGCAAACGTCGTTTTTTCATCTTTTTTTTAATATTCCAACTGATATATACGTCGGAATGAAATAATTCTTTTTTTGTCTTAAAGAGCATTAAAAAATCTACAAGATTATAGAACGAAATGCTAATATTTATTTCCGGCTTAGCGTATAATCCCAAAAAACCTCTATTTCAAATAAACACTGAATATCGAAATATTCTATCGGCTTTAGCGTGCATGCGATAATGACACTTATAGCACGGGAATTACAAGGAACGCACTGGTTTTCGTTGTGTAAATTATTCAGTCGCCCACAACATCGTGGACTTAGATGATGTGCAACCTGCGCTAGTCCAATTTACGTTTTGTATTGTATACTTTTTGACGAAAATTCGTATATTACAGAGGACGACAAACATTGGTTAGTAATTTTTTTTTATTATTTTTTGTATTCAGCAATTAATTCTATCATTGCTGTTTGGTGATTTTAAAGTTTATATTTTTGAATTAGGTATAATATGTTTATAGTCACATTGCATACCTATTATGAACTTTTTTCTTCTAAATTATTATCATTTATGCGTTATACAGGGTGGCACGTTCCTATTGGTGAAAATTAAACTTCTTCTTCTTCTCCCTAGCTTGCTCCCAACTTAGCGTCTAAGTAGACTGTTGGGGTCAGCCCTCCTCGTTCTTAGGCTATAAGTCCGTCTCTCCTGCACCACCTCTTCCAATCCCAATCTTCGCATCCGGTCACGCCTCTGCACCACCCAGGAATTCTTTGGTCGTCCTCTGTTTGTCACACGTGGAACACTCATGTTGATGGCCTGATTAACAATATGTTCCTGCGGTCTCCGTTCTACGTGAAAAAAAAAAAACTCCTTTCTAAAAATCGCTGGATTCCGAATACTATTAGTTAGTCCGAATTCTAGCAGTTTTCTATAAAACAAAATTTCTGGACAAAATTTTAAACGCCGCGCCAATCTGAATATAACCCATTCACAAACATATTGTGATATAGGTACCAACTGATTTTGGCCCAGTCGATGGATATCTTAAGTACTATTATATCACATTATTTTGCTTTTTCAGAAACTATTTTATCACGCCGAGTGCAATATTATAGACTTAGAGCGTAAAATAAAAAATCAAAATGGGACGAAAAGAGAAGTATACCGGAATAGTGAATCGTACAAAAAATGTCTCCTTGCCAAAGCACGTAACATTAAGAAGTAAGTATTTTTTATGTATAAATTGTAACATTCGGTCTATTAATAAGCCGTAATTTGAGCAGTTCGGTCATTTTTCCATCTTATGGCAATACTTCAGTCAAATTTCAGGAGCTTACCGACGAGGTCCTATTTACTCCACGGGACATGGTAGCCGGAAACTGCCGAACCAACCCGAATTGTTTGAAAGTAATACAAATAGCATCAACATTATAATTGACACTAATACAATCATACAGTCGTCCTCGTTACACTTCGGAATGGTTCGGCAGTTTCCGGCTACCATGTCCCGTGGAGTAAATAGGAGCTCGTAACTTACCGATGGTCGAATGACCAGATATGTAATCATTTGATAGTTCATTTTAGATATTGTTGACTCACTTTCTTCTTATCACTAAGAGCGAGACAACCCAACGTTGTTTTGAGTGAAAGTTTTTATGGTTTTGTTCACCAGGGCACGTCATTGTTAAAATTCGAATGTTTTAAAACAGGTTCAAGTGTTGCCAAAAAAAACCATTGGAAATTAGATTATCCGGCAGTAAAATCCACACAATTTTCCACACTATTTTCGGATTGTTAAAAATGTTTTATAATATCATTATCGGAACAATTTACTTAGGAACGACCATCCGTTAGTTTACCAGCGACATACTTACAGATATTTTAGTATCTCTTTTATAGTATTGGCCCAATAAAAAAAATTACATTATGTATACCTTTCAAAGATTACAGATATATCTTCAAAATCTCGTCAATTTTCAGGTCACGGAACGCTGTCCCGGACCAAATGAATGCAGCTACTTCTAAGTCCAGAGTTACTGCAAAATTAATCGATACATCTCAAGACCAACCGAGTCACAACAAGGATTTAGATTCAAAGAATATCTTAGCATGCGAAACTTCCAGATTAGAACCAACGACTGAAGGGACAAAAATATCTGGAAGGCGCGTTTTTAATATGATGTGGTTATCTTCACATCCTTTTGATACCATGACATATAATCTTGACCGTCCAGTTTTAAAGCAGGAGTTCGACGGCAATGAATCTGCACACATGCAATATATACATAAGATATAGCATTTCTTTTTGTATGAATTTTGTAATTACATTTTTTTAATATGCCATTAAAATCAAATATTAAAAAAGTGTATTTTTCCCGTTCCCATTTTATAATCATATAATCTGAAATGGTGGCAATTAGAATGAATAGTATGTGAGTGTTAGAAGAAATTAATTAATGGTGAGAACTCATGTTTAAAAAAATCTGGTAAAAGCAATGTATACCTGAATGTAACGTAAAATTAATAATGTCGCTTTAACCAAATACATGTTTATCATCATTATCGGCATTATCATTATCATCACTATCATCCACCGTTGTTCAAAAATTCCAAACACATTGCAGTCAAAAGAACATTGAGGTTTTAAATATTTCGACGCATTCCACTGGTTTCCGACCCCTAACTCTACACTTACATACGTACAAATATTGTAAGAGTTAAGTAGTGGAGAGAGTCCGCCCTAATTTTTATGCCCCGCTCGAAATTGACTTTGAAGTCAGAGCTGTAACGCTCTTAATTGACTCGTGTCTTTTTATGTCCCTAAGTGGGGTCAAAAAGGGAGTAGGTATGTTATAATATTATATTTAATATGCACTTATCTATCAATTGATATTGTACGTAAAAGGTACATAGTATACTGTAAAAATAAATAAATATTGTAACAATATTATTACAATGAATATATTATCACTTACCTAATTATAAATCGATTATTTATGTGGACCTGGATAGACAGAGAATGGAATAATTATATCCAATAGTAATTACTAAAATAATCCAACCAGCAGCAAAACCTGTCGGAAGGCAGGCATAGGAAAGTTTGATAAATTAATCGATTGTTCTATTTGTGACTTCTTGAAGCAATAGTTGTATGTAGGAACAATATTTCCCGAAGCGAACATATTTTATTATTGTCATAGAAACTACCGACTTTCAGGCTAATAATAGGTATACCTACCTATGTTTGAAAAATATATTTCTGGTGAATGGAACTGTTTAAAAATACAAAGTTACGAACGAACCTAACCAATTATTATATGTAATTATTTACAGAATAGACAATATTATAAAAATAAGCGGCAAGCACGTCTAAAACGGCAAATTTCTGCAGAATGTTCCCTGTGACGGGGAATTCGTGTAGTAGTCAATACATACGAATTCAATATTATTATCCTGCGTTATCTACCTGGCAGTAGGTACTATTGTTTGCGAACACAAAATGAGCACAGATGAAATGGACTAATTTTGTAGATGAGTTCGAATGAGACAGGTACACCAATAAGCCATCCTCTCACATTGTTTTTTTGACAATTCGACAGTATCCGACTTCTTTGTATTTTAACTTTATTATCTATCGGGTTCTTTGTAAATCTGTAAATAATTTACGGGCTAGGGTGGAGTTACAAAAGAGGGTGTAGTTGGAATTTTTCTTAAATACCTAAATATGAAATTCTGCGAGCGTTACATGGGGCCTTAAAGTGAAAGTTTCGCATAACAATACAATGAACGCTGCCTTCGCGCCAACTTGAAACCAACCATCTGACGTATTCGCATGAAGTTAGCACCAAATTTAAGGAAAAGTATTGCCATTATGAATAAAACTTTCATTCAAATATTAAATGAAGATCGTATTATAGATAAAAATACCAAAATATTGAATTTTACCAAAACAGGCGAAGTTAGGTACCACAGGCGAAGTTAGGGGTCACGACGGTACCTATTTATTTTATTGCTTTCCGTTTCGTATATAATCAAATAAGAACTAGGTATGTAAAGATCAACTCGCATGGCTAAAATACTAGGGTTGGTTGGAAGAAATTGCCGTTCGGCAATAAGCCCGCCCTTTCCACAATAATCTATAATAATAAAGGAAAGTGCCTGACTGACTGACTGATTGACTGACTGACTGATTGACTGACTGACTCATCAACGCACAGCCCAAACGGCTAATCGTAGAGAAGTGAAATTTGAAAATCAGGTAGGTCTCAATACAAAACCTTCCACTAAGAAAGGATTTTTGGAAATTCCACCCCTAAGGGGGTGAAAATAAGGGTTGAATGTTTTTCAAAGTATGCGAATATCTCGGAAACTAGACATGGTACGAACTTGAGATTTGGCATATGAATTCTTCTATAGAAATGAGTGTTAGCGTATTTGGCAATTTTTCCAAAATTTAACTAAAAGGGACGAAAAAGGGCACATATAAAAAGGGATGATTTTTAAGTGCCTCCTAAAAAGTTTAAAACTGGTTTTATCGAAATTTCAAAAAAATGATTTCTTCAGAAAGAGTCAAATTATACTATTTCGTTTTCAAAAGATATCATTAATTAGAGGGTAGGGGGTGAGGGGCACTTTTCCAACGTGTATGTGTGTGTATCCGTCCCCTCTTTATAACTTTTGATTCGCTTGATGCACAGATCCTAAAATTTCAGAAACTATTGAATACTTTAAGCATACAAAATTTGTATACTCAGAATTTTGAATTTTTTTTTCAGTCAGGGGTTATAAACCTTTGAATTTTTATTTAATTTTTCCATATATCTCGAAAACCATAAAATCTAGAACCCTAAAATTGTGTATGTATATAGAAAAATACAATATCTAAAATATAATTTAATGAAGAAGTTCCAGCATTTCTCAAACTTTTTTTATAAAGAAAAATATTTTTTTTATGACAAATTTACGAGTTTCAGTGCCTATATTTCAGAATTTTATAAAAATATCGAAAAACGCCGAAATGCTACAACTAGATAATTTATTTTTCTATAAAAAATACATACATCATAGCAGTACATCTCAAACTTTTCTTAACAATTTTTGTAAAAATTTAATTTATTGACGACATCGTTTCATACAATAAATATACATACACCGCGAGCTGGTCCGGTGCAGCGTGTATGAATATATACGTAGGTAGGTATACCCAACCCAACCTACTTTCTCCAATACACGTGACGAAACTATTGCGTAATCTATAATAATAATAATATAGTTTTGAACTAGCCGACCCGTCAAACTTCGTCCCGCCTTGGAATATAAATAATATGTTCGAGATTTTATGTATAACTTTAAGTTGATTTCAGTTTAAAGTTATTTAACACAGACGACGACGTGGTCCTTATATTATTGAATTTGAATTAGTATAATGATACATTCATTATTACATTTTTAACTACTGTAACCGCTGCATCTGTTATAAAACATATCATTATATTATTTACTATCAGCATTCCGTGAATCGTATCATTCATCAAACAACTGATTCCTGTCAAACGCCTGATTTAATTTCAAAATTAGAAAAAATCTAATAATAATATGGAAGTTTTATTTTTATTCCGTGCAACTTTTTTCTTTCATAAGACCCTTCAGACAAAAGCAAACACGACAAAAAAATGGGCGATATAAGTTCAGCTGTTCTCATAGGGTAAGAAACACGTAGAATGCCGATTCTGACTAGCGCCAACCGGCGCAAAGAATGTTACTATGCATTTGAATGGGGAAACCCACAGAAAAAGCAGGAACCCGCTTCCCGAGATGCCCATTTAAATGCATGGAAACCATAGACAACAATCTTTGAGCTGGTCGGCGCGGATCGTAATCGGCTTTCAACGTGTATGTGTGTGTATCCGTCCCCTCTTTATAACTTTTGATTCGCTTGATGCACAGATCCTAAAATTTCAGAAACTATTGAATACTTTAAGCATACAAAATTTGTATACTCAGAATTTTGAATTTTTTTTTCAGTCAGGGGTTATAAACCTTTGAATTTTTATTTAATTTTTCCATATATCTCGAAAACCATAAAATCTAGAACCCTAAAATTGTGTATGTATATAGAAAAATACAATATCTAAAATATAATTTAATGAAGAAGTTCCAGCATTTCTCAAACTTTTTTTATAAAGAAAAATATTTTTTTTATGACAAATTTACGAGTTTCAGTGCCTATATTTCAGAATTTTATAAAAATATCGAAAAACGCCGAAATGCTACAACTAGATAATTTATTTTTCTATAAAAAATACATACATTATAGCAGTACATCTCAAACTTTTCTTAACAATTTTTGTAAAAATTTAATTTATTGACGACATCGTTTCATACAATAAATATACATACACCGCGAGCTGGTCCGGTGCAGCGTGTATGAATATATACGTAGGTAGGTATACCCAACCCAACCTACTTTCTCCAATACACGTGACGAAACTATTGCGTAATCTATAATAATAATAATATAGTTTTGAACTAGCCGACCCGTCAAACTTCGTCCCGCCTTGGAATATAAATAATATGTTCGAGATTTTATGTATAACTTTAAGTTGATTTCAGTTTAAAGTTATTTAACACAGACGACGACGTGGTCCTTATATTATTGAATTTGAATTAGTATAATGATACATTCATTATTACATTTTTAACTACTGTAACCGCTGCATCTGTTATAAAACATATCATTATATTATTTACTATCAGCATTCCGTGAATCGTATCATTCATCAAACAACTGATTCCTGTCAAACGCCTGATTTAATTTCAAAATTAGAAAAAATCTAATAATAATATGGAAGTTTTATTTTTATTCCGTGCAACTTTTTTCTTTCATAAGACCCTTCAGACAAAAGCAAACACGACAAAAAAATGGGCGATATAAGTTCAGCTGTTCTCATAGGGTAAGAAACACGTAGAATGCCGATTCTGACTAGCGCCAACCGGCGCAAAGAATGTTACTATGCATTTGAATGGGGAAACCCACAGAAAAAGCAGGAACCCGCTTCCCGAGATGCCCATTTAAATGCATGGAAACCATAGACAACAATCTTTGAGCTGGTCGGCGCGGATCGTAATCGGCTTTCAACGTGTTCTTACCCATACGATGACCGCGCAAATTAGCGTTCCATTTTTATATAAGAGATAAATAATACACTTTCCGTGAATTCAGACAAACACTTTACGTACCTACCTACTTCAATATATTTTTCGTACCATGCATCCTGAACAGCGATTCTGAATTGTTTTTTTTACGATCGACATTAAAATCATTATGTAGGTACCTACCTATTTTAGTAATTTATTATCTCTACTAAAATAATTTACGGTAAGTTCACGAAAAGAATCTGGATTGTATTGCAATTCTTTATGTCTTGATCTGTCAAAATATTTGAAGCCATTTCATAAAAACACTAGCAAAAAAAAACTATGTGAGTAATCTTGCTTTGAATTTATTGCGTAAACCATGAATAGCAAGTTGATATAATATTATGTTGAAAAAAGGTAAATAGTATTATGAAGTCAATAGGTAAATTATTTTATATCAAATGTAGTAAAAGTGCAAAATATTAAATTTTAAAATTATCTACAAAATCCTCACATCATTTTAGGATAGATCGTAAATAATTGTTTTGAAAACACTGGCAAGTCAATGACCATATCATTTCGTCACTGTATAGTGCGAAAAAATTAACTGTCCACTGGAACGTAAAAAATAGAGACGAAAGGGATAGCAGTTAGCCGGATATTATGACCTCCTCACACACCATTTCCAGATCCCTCAGCTCTGCTTCGAAGGAGCAGAACACGAGGAAGACCCTCTCGGTATGAGAAGATCTTCTTTATCTTCGGAACCCTTGCGGGAGGAAGAAAAGCGCTCCCCTTAAAATATCGGTGTTTTTATTTTCAAAAATTTATAAAATTCGTAGAATGCTAAAGAAGTCCTTACTAGAGCCCGGCCAGTGCGTAAATTACCATGGGTACAACGCATGAATTATGCTTACGTAGGCGGTATAAACAAATTGGACTGACTCCGTTGCCGGAACGTTATTGTTCCAAAAATCGCGGAAACTATATCTGCATCTTCAGCCAGGATGATATATGACGAAACGTTGTTTTATTAAACTTCCCTTACTTACGAAGACCAGCAAAGCTGCTGTTTTCCTCTATATAGTCTAATAGTCTATATAACGAAATATTATATAGAATTACTCTCCATAATTTACCTTATGCTTGATAATCAATTTTCTAAGTTGTAGAATTTATTTTGTGATTATAAGGTGTATTTCTTAAGGGATACTTTAATAAACAAATCAATGAGTTATCCAAACATGTCTCTTTTTACTATTCGGTATCCGGCAGGATATTATTTACGCCGCCGGACAGACCGGATATCGGATAGTTGCCGATATCCGTTTCATCTAATAAAAAATATAAACAGTGGACAGTTAATTTTCTTCCTACTCTACATTGTCGAAAATTCGTTTATAGTCGAACGCCAATTACTTATACCATTAGAATACTGAGGTTGACCACCTCACTTCCTTAAAACTCAACCGGTTAGAAAAGGCACAATGAGCCTCGGACGACTTCGAGCGCAATGGAGAGTTCTTTATGCCTAACCTATTCTCCTGAGTGGGTCCAAGGCCTCCCGTATTATGGGGTGGTTTGGGGGGAACCGCCACGGGCTTGATTTGTGTGCGGCTGGCTTTTTGGCAATCGGGCTAGGGTTTGGCTTTGTGCGGATCGGGTTTGCTGCGGTTTAGTTTCCTCCGGGCTGGCTTGCGGTGAGCGGGGGGGGCTTAAAAGGGAGAATATTACGTTATTATAAAAATGGAGACCTACTTTACGTGGTCATCGCATCACGCCTGGAGGCCAAGTCGAAATATTAACGACAGCTCCAACGTTAACAATTTGTTGTTATTTACATAGAGATAACGTAAAAACTGTTGTTCAACGTGCGTTAAACAATGCTGTTCCAAATTCCGAGTCAAAAATAATTCTGTCAGTTATTCAAAATTAACGTTAAACGTTACCTCAAAATCTTTGGAAGTATTACGACGCTGCTATTATATTGAAGACGAAACGCATTTTTTTTTGTTTGGAAACCATTTTCAATTTGGTAAACGTTAACGTTCGGAACGTTAACAGTTTTCACGTTTAGCGTTATTTATTTCGACCTGAACGGCTGGACCGATATCGTTTATTCTTTTTATGTCGTGTTTGCTCAGGATAAGATATTTATGAACTAAATTTCGAACCTACGACCAGACAAACAACAACAAATCAACGTGAAAGATATAAATTGAAATGTTAAAAAAAACGTCTGTAGCTTGAAAAATGCCCAAAGTAGATAGAAATAAGTGTTTTAAAGATCACTAATTTCATTGCTTTTCGAGACCTGAATATTTTTTTATTCATATCCAGCAATATAAAAATTGATTTCAAATAACGTCATTTGATGGAATAAAATTATTCGAGTTATTTTTTGGGATTCTCATAGAACAATGTCAGTCAAGTTAGCGAAATTTTTAAGTTCGCGGGCTGATTTTATTTGTATAAGAAGCACATATTTTTTAAATACAGATTAATAACGACAAATATAAATAAAAATATAGTAATTTAATGGAAATTTTAGAATATATATTTAAAAAAAGAAATGTTGATGATGTTTCTTATTATTATTAATTTTGATGCGAATATAATTAATTCTGTATTGTTTAGGAAGAGAAAGCAAATACAGTAACGCGTGAGCGAAGCCACGGGTAACTAGCTAGTATATTATATTTGTTATATTTTGTGCGCAATAAAGTATATTTTATTTTTATTTATTTATTTAAAATAAAATGGAAAAAAACGGTCCCACATACCAAAAAAAGCCGATCTGGCTTCGATTATAATATCATGGTACCTACCTACTTACACTAAAGAAACAATGAAAATGTGTCAAAAAAATACAAACATAGGAAATTATTGCTTATTTTTCATTAGGTACCTACCTACAATTTTTTTTTTACAAAACAAACGAAATTTGTTATACGTTTATTAAAAAAAAAGTGATGTAGAAAATATGCTAGTGATTTCGAAGCAAATATGATAATAATATTCTCTTTAATGAAAACAACAACAAAAAACTTAGGAACAATATTAAAAATATCGAATATTGTGAGGAAATCACAAAAAAATAATATTAATTTTTTTATTTTTCAATAAAAAGATGATATTCTAGAAAATTTCTAAAAATAATATGTTGAATAAAGAATCATAAGAATTTGATAAAAAAAATATGACGTATTGTTTTATATCTTGTCTGAGCACCGACTTACCCATTGTCGTGGCCATTCATTTTATTGAAATATTGTAGTTTATTTTATAAACTTAAATACTAGTTTATGTTAGTCTAATATTAGTAGTGACATATTTTACTTAATTAGGGATCGAAGTCTTCCAATTTATATGTGGAGAAATGATTAAAACACTTCACATACCAATACTCTTGATTGTTTGGAACGCTTTTGGATAGAGTCATGAAACATTGACTGAAGATGGGATACGAAGGATTTTGTATTAGATAAATTATGCGCCTGAGTTCATCTCGGGACAGTTCGGTTTGCATCGTCGACGGGGATGTCGGGGGCTCGTTCTCGTAAGAAATCCTTTGGATAGCCCTGTTTTCAGTTAGTGATTTTTATTGATTATTTTATTGAACATTTTATAACATATTAATTTTGTGTGCTTCTGGGTGGTGAAATCTTTTGTAGTAAATTCCTTTTAGATTCAAGCATAAATTTAAATTCAGTGTTGCATTTTTAATTAATATTTTACATAATTAAGTGTTATCTGGGAACCGATTTGAATTAGAATCTTTTAAAACATAGAGTCAGTGTATTCAAGAAAGAAATAGCAACTCTGGATCATTGATAAGTCTTACTTTATTTTATTATTTATTTTAATTTGTTTGCTTAGTTTGGGGAGGGCTTTGTGTTTTATCAAGAAGAACCATTCACTGCAAAAAGTGTAATGGCGAACGTTGTATATACGTAAAGCGCGCATAAGCCAGCCTTCGAAACCAAGTAGAAGACGGTCGTAAGCCCGTAATGGTTCTATCTTGATTTCAGGAGGGGGGGGTTGGTAAAGTTTTATGATATCATGGTAGGCTAGGATTGATTGCATGCTTATCTACTAATATTTCAGCTATCGACGACCACCATTTGTGAAAACTTTCAAGCATGTTATAAGTTGTCGAATATTTTGTTTCATCTTGTTTTGAATATTTCTCATGTCATTCCACAGAACCGAGGATGTAAGGTAAGTAGCTCTTTCATCTCATTATTACTAACATCACAAATGGTGGGGTATCCTGCGTTTGATTTGTTTACGTAAATGTGTTCTTTTATCACCTTTATTTCAGAGTTGACCAAATGTTTACAGGTTTATATAGTTGAATAATTGTTATAATTAATTTCGTACACAACGTACTGGGTCCTTAAATTTAGGTTACTAGACGATCACAATATCATCATGGCCATTAGATTCCACGTAGCGATCAGAAGTCTTCTTGAAAACACATACGTTTTACTTAACCGTGATTTCAGGTGCGTATCATGAAGGTTGTTAACCCCTTCATCTTGGGTTCGTAGATATTCGTCTTAGAGTCATCTACCTATTATATAGGTACATTGATGCATTCTTTCAGTCGATTCGGTTTACACGGTTTTGTTAAACGTTGATTTAGCAAGATTAGTGTAGATTCGATGCTAGGTAGTTTAGTTAGAGGAAATCTAGTTAGTAATAGCTCTTCGAGTGGGGGGATCCCATCACAGAATGGTGCCTCGTGACCGTAGGATTCTTGTCTTTACCCCTGTAAAGACAAACCTGATTTACTACGTTTTTTTTCTTTTCTTTCTCTTGTTTATCGTTATTATGGAGTTGTCATCTAGGGGAGGTTCAGGAAATTTTGGTCAGAAATTTGATTAGCAGAGCAGGGGAGGTAGAAAAAATTC